>JAKZAP010000003.1:19411700-20054827 GCA_023053575.1 Branchinecta lynchi
AGCTAAAGAAACAACTTTTCTTAACAAAGACACGTTTTTGTTCTATTACGAGGGCTTTTCGTCAGTTCGAGGATCAATGCTGTCCATCCGTTATTTTAATAGCTTTTTTACAGTATAGTTTGCGTTATATTGTACTCGTGTACTTCAAGTAGTACCAAGAACCTTTTCGGATATTTTTAGAGCTCGAAGAATTGTATTACCTTGGCAACACCGGAAGCCGCATTGATAAGAACCTCTTGGGTTGTATTTGAACAGGCGTGTGTGTTAAGACGTAAACATCGCGTATAGCGCTATTCACCTTATTACACCTATTAGGACAATGCTTTAGGTGATTCTATTAAGTGCCTTTTTATGACCCTTTTCTGGCGAGCCTTTTTAGGTCCCTTTTCTGGCGTGACATTGCAGTTTAGGACCCTTTTCTGGCGTGCCTTTTTTTAGTACTCGACTTCTTTGGGTTAGGTGATTCTATAAGGTGCCTTTTTAGGACCCTTTTCTGCCGTGCCTTTTTAAGACCCTTTTTTTGGCGTGCCTTTTTAGGTCCCTTTTTCGGCGTGCCTTTTTAGGACCCTTTTCTGCGTGCTTTATTTAGTACTCGACTTCTTTGGGTTACGGTGATTCTAATAAGTGCCTTTTTAGGATCAGTTTTTTGGCGTGCTTCTTTTTAGTACTCGAGCGTCTTTGCGTTAAAAAAGGGAATCCGTAACGTGACCTTTTAGGACCCGTGTTTTCGCGTGCTTCTTTTTAGTACGCGAGCGTCTTTGCGTTAGAAAAGAGGAATTCCGTAACGTGCCTTATTAGGACACGTTTTTTGGAGTGTATCTTTTTAGTTCTCGGATGTCTTGGCGTTAAAAACGGGAATTCCAGAACTTGCCGTTTTAGGACCCATTTTTTTGCGTGCCCCTCTTTAGTTTATCACTTTTAGGCTCTAGAGGCATCGGTAGGCTACACAACTAGGGAGGGGTCGGCAACTATTCTACTTACAGTATCTAGTATCAGTTTTTCTGGCGTGCTTCTTCTTAGCACTTGAGCTAGAATCCCATAATAAAGGGGATTCTATAACGTGCCTTCTTTTAGGCTCCGGAGGTGTCGGTAAACATTATGCTGTCCCATCAGGGGTCGGCAACTAACACATTTTTCACCCTTCACCATTGACATAGCCCCGTCCGAAACTCACCAGTTAACCCTCGGGAAGAACAAGAAACGTCACGCATCCCTCCTTTGTAAACCAATCAACAACGTTCTTTGCGTGACGTTTCTTGCTCTTCACTGTGCCTTCTCTTCGTTTTCCAGCTTGATTCGCATATAGAAAGTCGCAGGGCCCGTTTTCTGCTTGGCTTATCATAGGTGATAAAAGAGCTTCTAAAAGAAGCTTGAAAGAATAAAATAGGGGTTCTATAACATGCCTTGGACCCATTTTCTGGCGTGCCTCTTTTTAGTACTCGAGCTTCTTTGGGATAAAACAAGGTAATTCTCCAACGTGCCTTTTTAGGACCCGTTTTCTGGCGTGCCTCATTTTAGTACTCGAGCTTCTTTGCGTTGAAAAGGAGATTCTACAACGTGCCTTCTTTTAGGCTCCGGAATTTTCAGTATACAATATAGTGTCCCGTCAGGGGTCGGCAACTAATTTACTAATTTACCCGTTCTTCTATGATCGTCATCGTCACAACTCGAGTACTAAAAAAAGGAGCAGATACTAAGAAAGGCACGTCATATCAGAACCAGTGAAACCTTCACGGGTCGGCAGCTAACACCTTTACAGATAAATATCATATTCTGTGGTTCGGCATCTTACAAATTTATACTTTAACCTCTCGATTTAACACCCTGTCCCTTCTTCTGGTTGTCGACCTTGTTGGTGTGAAAAAAGGAGTATGACTCATGTTCTTTCCGTGTTGAGCATGTTCTTGCGTGTCTTTTTTTTTTATTTCTCGAGCTTATTCGCGGGGAAAGGGGCAGAAAATGGCAGGTTGACCACGAAGTAGAAGTTCTGTTTCCTTTTGCTTGGTGTCTTCTTACAGTGTGGTGTTTTCCTAGTGTTGGCTGTATCCATTAAACACATTATTAAAGGATAATAGAAATTGAACAGTAATGGAACAAGACCAAAGGTTTCGATGGGATCCCAAAAATTTAATATTCGATATAGACAATTAGGTTTTGTCTTTGCCGCCAGATCCAGTCTTAGCCAGACTCCTGGAATATTTTTACTATTAAAATTTAGAAACAGATTCAGGCCAAAAGCAAATCATCTGAGAAAACCAAGTTCAGATATGGATTCAGCATGTGTGTTAACCCCTATAATACAGAACCCATCTACGAACTCGACCTGTCCCTTGACCCAAAGAATCCTCACACCAAGTTTAATCCAAATACTCGACCTTTTCCTTGCCCCGAAGGATCCTCCCAAGAAGCTTCATTAAATTATCCCATTCCCTTCGAGAGTTTTCGTGCTCACAGACAGACAGACAGACGAACAGACGGACAACTTTTGCGATGTCGTAGGTATCCTTCCACTTACGTTTTGGGATCCCAAAATTCAAAATCAGAAGAGGTTGAGAATTGTTGACTAGCTCTCAGTTATCTTGTATCAGTTAAATCTGAACCAGCAAGCATCTCAGGGTGTATCTACTTAAACGTCAACTTCCTCTCGTCTCGAATCGTTTCTTTACTGTTCTTCGTAGGATATAGGAAATTAAAAGGTAATGCCATGAACGAGACCAATATTTGTAATCAAACCCATGAAACTGAGCATAAAATTATGAATCCTTCTTCCATTCTTCATCTTGCGTACCGCCTCTTGCCTCCTGTGAAAGATAGGTAAGCTCATCTGTCAGCCAAAAATATATAACAAACCTGTAGAAGATCCCATTTCCGATGGAGCCCGTGAAATTATTAAAAGATATATACGTTTCTTTCACGTTCGGGTTTAATCTAGGTTGCCCGCGATGGAATGCATTAAAATGATGTCCTTCCTATCACACTTCCTGCGACCTTCCCCGTAGTTCAGCGTATCAGCATAGCCTACAGTGCTTAATTAAAGGACACGTCATACTCAAGATAGTTATTAATCACACTTCAGTGGTAATTCCATCCATTCCCGCTCTACAGATCTACACTTCAAAGTGTATCCTATCTCCTCTTTCAGCATTTATTGTTTCGTTAACGCTCACTTTTCGTTCACAATCGTTTTATGGTCGATAATCGGCCTATCCCAGTTACAGATCCAGTGCGTACTCATTTCCCTGTACTGAATCTCTCTTTGTCTTTGCAACAAAATTTTACGTCGAGAATTTCTAGTTTTGAACAATCCGGGCGAGCTACTTCTCTGCCGCAAAATATAGTTCAACAAGAGCTGAAAGCTTTTATGGCACCTGCAAGGGTAGGCAGGATATTGTATTTCAGCTAAGGGTCTCAGCTAAGGGTCGGACGTGCACGTGGAACATCCATATAATGAAAATCGGTCTGCCGGCCTCTTATCCGATTTGAAGCCTTTCCTGAAACCCAGTACAGTTCCCAACGTAATTCGCCGTGGGTAAGGGCGTCACTATAGCCTTTTGCCTTTATGGCTCCAATTTGTACCGACAGGACTTGAAATAAACCGACAAAACTCGCCGTTCGTTTCACGGCAACGCAACACGTTCCCGGCCAACAAGAATAGACCCGGTGCAAGACTAAATAATCTCTATCATGAAAATTTAATGAAAATCGTTGAAAAATAAGTGTTTACAATTTACACTTTACTATTTCATTTCAAAGTTCTTCAAAATTTGAGTACAAGTCCACACAACGCATGCAAAAGCTATTTTGCTTCTTAAAAAACAAAAAATTCTACACCCCTAACCAAGATTATGACTATCTGTGCAACCAGTAAACAATCTTGGTAGACATATTGCAATCCAACAGAACAAATAACTAATTGAACATTAATACTTACTTTGGACCGGCCAAAATTCATCATAAAAGTGAACAGTGGTTGATAACCAGGTTGCGATTTGACTCTGAGCCTGAAAAACAACAAGGTTGTTTAATGTGTGATTTGTTACTTATCTGGTACCCTAACATGCAGACTCAAGCAATTTATTAGCCTATACTGTTTATTCCAAAAACAGTTATTCATTAGTACCCCAGATCGATCATGGGACCTTTTCCCTTGGACTATTTGACTAATGTTCATGTCTGATGGAAAATGTTTGGCTAGGGGGGAGTAGGGGGGACCCTTTTCTTGACGGGTCTGTGAATATAAAACACTAACAGCCCAACTGGGTCCTTGCCTAAGAGGAAGTGTCTCCTTCTTCTGGCCTTTGGTTCACAGAGCATGTGATGGCACCGCAACTGGTACTGATTCCCACAGGCAAACAGAAATCCTAAATTTTTGGCACAGTCCCTCCAAGATTGGAGTATTGGACACAGAACTACAGTAGCCCAATAAAAGTCTGTTGCTTGGTTGCTTCTTTGAATTCCACTCTCAAATTTTCATACCCTGGCTTTGTTTCTTGCTTATAATTCAGTCATAAGGAAAAGTAGAAAAAACAACAACTCGGAAAGCACTGGGCACAGTACAACATTAGCTCAATAAAATCTGTTTCAACCAATGGTTGCTTCTTTGAATTCCACTCTTAAATTTTCCATACCCTGGCTTTGTTTCTTGCTTATAATTCAATCATGCAGAAAGAAAAAAACAAGAACTGGGAATCTGTGTGTCCATACCCTGGCTTTGTTTCTTGCTTATAATTCAGTAATGCAGAAAGAAACAAGAGCTACGAGCTCATATGGCACTTGTACGAGTAGGCTGTACAAGAAAGTAGATGAGAACGTCACAAAATACACCCGCCATCCAAAAATTACGGTTCGGAAATAGAAATAGGATATTTAGTTTCACTCATTTCTGAGCAGTTCCGGCATCGTCTCGATTATCTATAGCAAATGCACATGACTGTCTAATGCTTGCTCCATCCATTAAGTTCCGTCCAAACCCCTCTGCTTCTAGAGTTCCCCCCCTCATCCCCACAGATATCGGACCCGACCCGGACGTGACACTGAACGTCCGAGGCGATAGCTCACCAGACAAGTTTCGTTCAGATCGATCACCCGTTCAAAAGTTATGCACGCCACTAGATTCCGGACTCCCCATCCACCCACTCCCCCCACGATGGTCGGGTCGGGGAAACGGCTGTTCTCAAGTCAATCTGTTCGGATCCCTGACATACCTGCCAAGTTTCATCGCCCTAGGACATCAGGAAGTATGACGAACTAGCGGGATCGCTAGAAATCCGGACCCCCAACCCAACTCCCCCACAGTGCCCTGATCCGGTCCGGCTATGTCAACGACACGTCTAGGACTTGTGGTTGTTTTTCCCAGCAAGTTTCATCCCGATCCCTCCACTCTAATCGTTTCTCAAAATTTCCGGTTCCCTCCTTCAACTCCCCCCAGTGTCATCGGATCCAGCCCAGATTTAAAGGGAGATGTCTGAGACACGAGGAATTCCTAAATATCAACTTTCATCAAGATCCGATCACCCGTTCGCAAGCTAAAAATACCTCAGATTTTGGCTTCACATTCCCTCCACTCCCTCCCCCCCCAGATGGACGAATCGGGGAATTGACTATTTCCTATTTAATCTGGTCGGGTCCCTGACATGCCTGTCAATTTCCATCGTCCCAGCACACCAGGAAGCACCGAACTCGCGGGATCACTAGAAATTCGGACTTCTCCCCCCCCCCAACTCCCCCAAAGTGAGCGGATCCGTTCCGGTTATATCAGTCACGTATCTAAGACTTTTGCTTGTACTTTCCACCAAGTTTCATCCGGATCCCTCCACTCTAAGTGTTTTCCAAGATTTCCGGTTTCCTCCTCCAACTCCCCCCAATTTCACCGGATCCGGTCTGCATTTAAAATAGAGGGTCTGAGACACGAGGTCCTTCCATATATCAAGTTTCATTAAGATCCGATCCCCCCTTCGTAAGCTAAAAATATCTAATTATTCCGGATTCCCCCTCCCTCCACTCCCCTCCAGATGGTCGGATCGGCGAAGTGACCATTTATAATTTAATCTGGTCTAGTTCCTGATATTCCTGCCAAGCTTCATCGTCCAAGCTTATCTAGAAGTGCCCGAACTAGCAAAACCGGGACCGACTGACGGACAGGGTTGCCACCTGTAGCACGAAAGTGCTAAATGTAGCACTATTTCATCATGTGTAGCACTGTAGCACGTGCTACATTGAATGTAGCACTTTTTGTCTTACATGACCAAATTGTAGCACTTTCGGGAATAGTAAGGAATACTGTAAGATTTTCGTGTGCAGAAATGCAAAAACCGATCTGTACGAAGAAATATCCCGTGGGGGTTACCCTTTGCACCGACCGGTTTAAAGGAATCGTCATTGTCCAATAAAATGTTTTGTTTATAGAAACTTCAAGTTTCGTCTCGGCAAAACAAAGTAGTTCAAGTTCCATAGTCTCTGTAGGGAAATGCATCACGAAAACAGAGCTTTTGTCCGCTGCAAACTCCTCACACGAGCAAAAAAAAAAGAGAAATGAGTAGCAAGCAAAACCGCGGCTAACCCTTGCTATCGCATTTGGATCTTCCTTCGGAAATTATAAAAATGGATTTCTCTTTAGACCAAAATTTTTAACATTTTTTATGCACGACAATAATCTAAATACACTTAAATACGGGCCGAGCGCGTGACACGCGCCAAAAAATTCCGACGGTAGCACCGATTATCGTTGTTCAGCACGAAGATTTGGGATTTTCCCATTCAGCGCTCTTAGCGGATTAAAGTCGGATTAGCTCAGGATACATATGTTCTTTTACATTAAAACAGACAAAAAATTGACATAAAAATAATCTAAATACACTTAAATACGGACCGTGCGCGTGTCGCGGCGACAGCCGCGACACGCGCAAAAAAAATTTCGACTGTAGCACCGAAAATCTCTGTGTAGCACGGAAATTCGGGCAATTGTAGCACTCTCGCAACTGACCGTGGTGGCAACCCTGCTGACGGACACAAATTACAATCGCTGTATGGCACTTGGACGAAAGTCTAGTTCCATAAAAAAGCAACAACTGGAAAGTTCTGTTTACATGATTTCTTAGAATTTTAAGACTTCTCCTTCTACCATTTGCTGTTTTGAAAGATCTAACAGAGAGGTAATGATATTCGGATAAGAGAAATATGTTGATTTGAATGTTATTTACAGTGAAAGAAAATATTTCAATAAAGTTTACGTGCAGCATTAGCAAGTGGCTAAAGTGATTGATTTTTAAACAGATAGGTGTTGATAGGGTAGCTATGAAAAGTAATGTGGACCCTAGCATGAATTTGCTGGCTTTCTGTGAATCACAGCAAATATTTCGTTTCTATTACTGATTTTGGCCTATCTATTTAATCAGACCTGCAGTAGAACATCCTAGCTATTTTATACTATACTTATTTTACATGTAGGCTAGATTCAGACAAATTCAGCTATAAAAAACTCATATGGCACTTGGTACGAGTAGGCCTAGGTAATGGAACAAAGCAGATGATAATGTCACAAAATACCACCTTCAACCTCCCTAGGTTCGGACCTAGAAATAGGAAATCTGGCTTGACTCGAGTCTGAGTATTTCTGGCATTTCGACGGATCATCTAGGGCATATTACTTTTCTTCCTTTAATTTTAGATCCACTCGTTTGACTCCTAAACGTGCCACACTATTTCCGGTACCCTCCCCCTACAACTCCCCCTGCCACGGCCGAATCTGGTTCGGACACATAAATTAATCATCTTCTCTTACCGCCTATCAAGTTTCACTCGAATCTGAGCATTTTTCGGGAAATTGCTCGAGCACAGTGCTCGGATTCGGTCCGAACCCTAAAATATGTCATGTATGACTCATCATAACTCGCGATCACTGGAATTCCGGGAAACCTCCTCCAACTCCCCCCAAAGAGTCCCGGTAAGCCCCTATCAAGAACGTGTCTACAGGGCTTATGCTTGTTTTTCTTACCAGATTCTATCCCAATCCCTCGACTCCAAGCGTTTCACAAAATTTTTAGTGGCTCCCTCCAACTCCCCCCAAAAATATCGGATCCGGTCCGGACTGCACGTGGAACATCTGAGACGACAGCTCTTTCCACTTGCCGAGTTTCATTCAGATCCGATCTCCCGTTCAAAAGTTATGCATGCCAGTAGATTCCGGATTCGCCATCACTCCACGCCCCCCACGATGGTCGGATCGGGGAAACAACTATTCTTAAGGCAGTCTGTCCGGGTCCCTGATATGTCTACCAAATATCATCGTCCTAGTACCAAACTCGCGGGATCGCCGAATTCCGCCCCCCCCCCCCAACTCCCCCACAGTGCCTCAATCCGGCCCTGTTATGTCAACGATGTATCTAGGACTTGAGCAGTTTCTTGCCAACAAGTTTCGTCCCAATCCCTCCACTCTAAGCGTTTCACAAAAATTTCCGGTTTCCTCGTCCAACCCCCCCCCCCCCCTCCAAAGTCAACGGATCCGGTCCGGATTTTAAATGGGTCTTCTGAGGCACAAGATCTCTCCAAATATCCAATTTCATTGCTATCCCATCACCCGTTCGAAAGTTAAAAATACCTCAAGATTCCGGATTCCCCCTCCCTCCACTTCCCCTACGATGCTCATATCGGGGAAGTGACTATTTCTAGCTTAATCATTTCAGGTCTCTGATATGCCTGCCAAGTTTCATTGTCCTAGCACATCCGGAAGTACGAACTAGCGGGATCACCGGAATTCCGCCCCCCCCCGAGCCCCCACAGTGCTCGAATCCAGTCCGTTCATGTCAACAACATACCTAGGACTTGTGCTCGTTCTACCCACCAAGTTTCATCCCGATCCGTCCACACTAAGGGTTTTCCAAGATTTCCAGTCCCCCCCACCTCCAGCTCCCCCCAAAGTCGCCTTATCCGGTCCGTACTTTAAGCGGGTCGTCGGAAACACGGAGTCTTTCCAAATATCAAGTTTCATTAAGATCCGATCACCCGTTAAAAAGTTATAAATACCTCTAGATTCCGGATTCCCCCTCCCTCCACTTCCCCCACAATGCTCAGATCGGTGAAGTCATTATTTCCAACTTGATCTTTTGGGGTTCCTGATATGCCTGCCAAGTTTCATCGTCCTAGCTTATGTCGAAGTGCCCGAACTAGCAAAACCTGGACAGACGACCGACAGACCGATGGACGGGCAGAAATTGTGATCGCTATATGGCACTTGGCAGAAGGGAAAGTGTCATAAAAACAAATAACTGAACTTCCATATCCAAATTTTTTGATACCACTGAGTAAAAGGCAGCCCCAAACAGCACTACTAAATCTGTGAGTTGCTTCCAAAACCTAAATAATTATTGCTTCACAAACCGAAATTTCTAAATCCTAGAGCGTGTTCCACCCTACTTACCATAGTTACTACGCATAACATCACTAATTTTGGATTCTTGGTGTCAATCCTGGATCACATTTTTAAATTTTCGGTAAAATATTACTACACGGCAGCTACAATGGGTAATCCGGCCAATCACTTCACAGAGATTCATAGTTACCACGCTTAATACGCTCCCGAGCATGGTAAGCAAATAGTTAGTATTAGTTACTACTTCGAGAAGGTTGGAAAGTCACCGTACTAACTTTCTGCAAGGTTGGAATGGAATTAGAAGCCAACAATTACTCTTGTTAGAAGGATGGAACACGTTCTTAATCAGTTTGATGTGTGACCAATATCTGAACCCCTAAAAGAATAAAATGGAAAAAATGACAATTAACTTATGTTTTTTCGTCAGTGAGTTCACTAGGGATAATCAAATAGGCATATCTCTTCTACTAGTCCTGACTGCACTGGTGGTCAACCAAACAAATCAAATGCAGCTCATACTTTAGTCTTTAGGTAACACTTGAAGTTTTAACCCACTGCCCAGCCGCCCGAATTGCCCTATACAAACAAATAGTGCATTGGGCAGTAAGGGCAGCTCTGCTTGAAATGCCCAAAATGATAAACAGATAAATGCCTACTAAATCATAGCCAGCATTAAAATTCATGAAAACTCAAATGAGCTAACACTTGGGTTAGAAACACTGGGGTTAGCGTTGGGCGCTTGAAACGCCCAAGAAACATCACCGCCGGTTACAATTCATGAAAATTTTATGAACTAACCTCATCCGGGCATTTGGCAGTAAGGGCCATATTCGAGAAATGCACACAAAATCTTTGCCTACCCTAAATATATCAAACCCTTTCAGAAATTTAAAATTATGTTTATAGGCTGATTGGTGATCAACGATCATTCTAGATTCCCTTCTGAGTAATGAGAAATATACAGGACTATGCTAGAGCCTACAGCAACAACAAAAAGATATCTAGTTATTTTTCACTGGGGACTGCCACATTCAAAACATTATTATTCTTTATTATTACAAAAAAAACACGAAACCCTTTCAACAAACCTTACCAGAAATTTTAAAATATATTTATACGCTGACTGGTATGACCATTGGTGACCAATGGTCATTATAGATTTCCTTCTGAGTAATGAGAAATGTACAGGACTACGCTAGAGCCTACAGCAACAGCAAAAAGATATCTGGTCTGTATTCACTGAAGCCTGCCACATTCAAACATTATTTTTGTTTTATTATTACAAAGAAACACTAATAAGAGCTGTTCAACTCCAACCCTGCTTTCAAGCACTGCCACCCTTACTAACCAAAGCCCAGCCATAGTTAGCTTAATTTATAGCAAATCTTAATGCAGGCGGCGATTTGGTGGGCGTGTCTCCATTTTCCACTTGCCCATTTTAAGCACTGCTCAATGCCCTATTTCTTGGTAATGGTCGTTTTGAGTGGCTGGGTGGTGAACAAAAACTTCTTGCTGTGCTTGGGAATGCCTTAGTAATTGACCATTATGTCGAAAAAAATGAGGATTTGTAGATAATTACCTTAAATCTCACTTCCAGCAAGATAAGGTGGGTTGATCCTCCTGTAGAGTCTCTTGCTGGTTGGCAGCTTGATTGGTTGGTTGACCAGGACTTAACAACCTGGATTTTTATACTTTGTCACATTTCTATGACTTCTCATCTTTGCTTCTTCAGTGTTTGGGCTAGGAGGTCACAGGTTTTCAAAAGTTCGATGAATAAATTTCTTTGTTTCTTTTCATCAATCAAACTGGCAGTATCGCCATTGACAAAGTTCGTCGTCATCGAGTTTGGTGCGGCCACAGTTTTGAAATTAGCGCCGCCGACGCTGCCGTAGCTGCAGTCCGTGGTAACAAAATCCTTGCTTGCGCTGATTCTACCCCCAATTACTGTTGAAAAAATTAAATAGAAAAGATAATAAAAGATTTTTGGTCACTATTTACGTTTTGTTACCATCTAAAATCCTTTTTGCTAATTTTGAAAACGGTAATTGTAAAGTAGAGTCACCGCAAGCAAGGATTTTGTTTCCATGCATTGCAGCCATTGTGGCGTCAATTTCAAAACCGTAACCGCGCCAGCAAAAGTGGAGGGAACTTAGTAGGGAGTTATGAAACATGATATTAATTATAAGTGAAAACAAGGTTTAACCACTCCCGGTGAACTCAAAGACTTTCTAAGAGTGATTACGACATCAATGGAAGAAAATAATATCATCTCTGTTGTTTTGGTCAAATTACTTGACCTTCCTATTCTGGTTGGAGCTGGTAAGTTCGAGATATCATTTACTCTGTGTTATCATCTGTCTTTTCTTACTACAGGGTTCGTGCGGCTCTGGAAATCAGGGAATTTATTTTTGGTCAGGGAAAAGTCAGGGAAAATCGTGAAAAGTTGCAGGTCAGGGAAATTAATGGAAAAGTTCAGCTATACTTATGCATCAAGTTTTTTGGGATCCCAAAACGTATGTGGCCTATGACATCGCAAAAGTTGTCCGTCTGTCCGTCGGTGCGCACTATAACTCTGGAAGGGAATGAGATATTGTGATGAAACTTGGGTGTGAGGATTCTTTGGGTCAAGAGTAAGGTCAAGTTCGTAGATTGGCTCTGTAGCCCTACATTTAGGGGTGGGGGTTTAAATTAAGGGGACAATGAAATATTTTTAAACACATAATGTGATAGTCGATTATGGGGTAAGAAGACAAGCTGAACACGATGGTTAAAACCACTTAGTCATCGGACAAGTAGTTCACCCGGAATCCGGAGAAAACCGGAAACTTTGTTAAAAGTATAAGTTTTATTTTAAGTTGATTAGACATTCGATTTAGGGGTAAGAAGACATGCTGAACATGGTGAAAGCCATTTTGGCACCAGACAAGTAGTTAGCCCGGAATCCGGCCAAAACCGGAAAGTCTGTTAAAAGTAAAAGTTTTATTTGAAGTTGATTCGATGTTCGATATAGGGGTAGAAGGACATGCTGAAGACGACGATGAAAAGCATTTATCGGCCGGACAAATAGTTTGTTCCGGAATCCGGCCAGAACCGGAAAGTTTGATAAAAGTAAATTTAAATTTATTTGTAAATTTAAAAGTAAATTTATTTGGAGTTGATTAAATGTTCGATTTAGGGGTAAGAAGTCATGCTGATCACTTGTGTGAAAACAATTTTCTACCCGGGCAAGTAGTTCGCCCGGAATCCGGCAAAAACCGGAAAAAGTTAAAGTTTTATTTGTAGTTGATTAGATATCCGATTTAGGGGTAAGAAGAGATGCTGAATCCGTGTATGAAAATCATTTTTTACCGGGACACATAGTTCGACTGGAATCCGGCCGAAGTCGGAAATTTTTCTTATAAGGATAACACACATGCTGAATCCCTATCTGAACTTGGTTTTCTCAGATGATTAGCTATTTGGCCTTAATCTGTTTATGAATTTTAATAGTAAAAATGTTCAAGGAGTCTGGCGAAGACAAGACCCAATCGTCTGGATCATAGATTGATCTTTTAGGATCCCATCAAAACCTTTGGTCTTGCTTTTACTGGAAGTTTCTTTTTCGTCGGTTCTCTGTCCAAAGTTTATGAGTTGATAACTCTGTTCTTTGAGCCGTCCCAGTTTGCGGAATGAGGAATCGCATTGTTAATTTCTCGTACAGTTTGAACGGCTTTACGAAGCTGATGGAAGTTTTGTTCAGTTTTTATGGCAGTTGCCTTCTGGCCAAGTGCCATAATCCAACCACTTTCTGTCCGTCGGTTGGTCGGTCAGTCCGGTGTTTGCGAGTTAGGGTACTTCCAGATGTGCTAGGACGATGAAACTTGGCAGGCATATTAGGGACCCGTCCAAACTAACTTGCAAACAATCACTTGCTCGATCCGACCATCGCTGGGGGAGGGAGGGGGAGCCGGAATCCACAATTTAGAGACATGCATAACTTTCGAACGGGTGATCGGATCTTAGTGACTTGATATTCAGAGAGGCCTCGTATCTCATATGTACTATTTCAAGTGCGGACCGAATACGATGAATGTGGGGGGGAGTAGAAGGGGGGCTGGCCGGAAATCATGTGACACGCTTAGAGTGGAGCGATCGGGATGAAACTTGGTGGGAGGAACAAGCACAAGCCCTAGGTACATCATTGACAGAGCCGGACAGGATTCGTGCACTGTGGGGGAGTTGAAGGGGGTTTCCGGAATTCCGATGATTCGGAGTTAAATTACTTCCAGCTGGGCCAGGACTATGAAACTTGACAGGCAAGT
The DNA here is from genome assembly GCA_023053575.1 of Branchinecta lynchi. Taxonomy (NCBI): domain Eukaryota; kingdom Metazoa; phylum Arthropoda; class Branchiopoda; order Anostraca; family Branchinectidae; genus Branchinecta; species Branchinecta lynchi. The sequence goes on from JAKZAP010000003.1 coordinate 19,425,369, forward strand.
CAGGGATCCGACCAGATTAACCTGGGAATAGTCAACTTCCCCATCCGACCACCGTGGGGGGAGTGGAAGGAGCAAAGGAGTGGAAGGAATCTTGAGGAATGTGTAACATTGGAACGGATGATTGGATCTTAACGAAAATTGATATTTGGAAAGAGCTCGTGCCTCGAATGACCCATTTAAAGCCGGATCCGATGAATGTGGGGGGGGGGGGGGCGGAAATCTTGTGACACCCTTAGAGTCGAGCTGTTGGGATGAAACTTGGTGGGAAGGACAAGCACAAGAACTAGATACTCTGTGATAGAACCGGATCGAATTTGGGCACTGTGGGGGGAGTTAGAGGGGGGGAGGGCTGGAAATGGGGCTATCGCGATCTTTGGTATTTCCAGATGTGCTAGGACGATGGAACTTGGCTTGAACATTAGAGACTTGACGGGATTGTTTAGAAATAATCAGTTCTCCGACCCAACCATCGTGGGGGAGTGGAGGGAGGAGAAATCTGGAATCTTGATGTATGTATGACTCTTAAACGAGTGGTCGGATCTTAACGAAACATCATATTTAGGAAGACCTCATGTCTCGGATGTCCCATTTTAAGTCCGGAGCGGACCCGATGAATGTGGGGGGGGGGATCTTGTGACACGCTTAGAGTGGAGCGATTGGGATGAAACTTGGTGGGAAGAACAACGACAAGAACTATATACATCAGTGACAAAATCGGACCGGGTTCGGGCACTGTGAGGAGAGTTGGTGGGCGGGGGTCCGGAATTTCGGTGATCGCGAACTAAGGTAATTCCAGATGTTCTAGGGTGATGAAACTTGGCTTGAACATTAGAAACTTGACAAGATTGGATCAGAAATTGTCACTTCTCAGATCCAACGATCCCTTCAAAGTACTACTCCTAACCTTAAAGTACTAATCCTAAGCACAAAGTACAGAAAATGAATATTCTTTGAGCCCAAGTTGACTTTGAAACATTTATTCAAACAACGTTTACAACGGAAAATGCTTTTAAGCAAAGTTTACATTTAACTCAAAGGTGTTAAACTAATTTTTAGCACCCTTAAAGTGCGTTTCTTAACGGAAAAGTAAAATAATATATTAACCCAAAGAAAGATATTCATGATTCCCAAGGGCCCGTGATCATTTTTGCCTCGCGGGTTTTGTTTACAACTGAGTTAATTTCGAGCAAAATATACATTTTTTTTATTCCAATGAGCTTATCATCATTTGTGCTTCAGGAGTGTTCATTACAGATGCATTTCTAGCGCCTTTAAAGTGCGCATCATCGCGGCCAAATACATAAATAAAATAGATTTTTCGAACAATACATTCTCGTGATATCCAAGGACCCATGACCGTTCTTATCTCAAGGATTTTGCTTACATATGATCACAACAAACCCACGAATTGACGAGTTCATACTTTCCTCTGACCCAGCCTTGCAAGTGCCATATGAGCTTCCAGCTCTTTTTTTTTCAGTAAATGAGTTAATTTGTTCACTGAGGTAATCGAAAGGTGTTGGGAAACTGATGGAAAGGTCAGGCAAAATCACCAAAAAAGGTCAGGGAAGTCGGGGAAAAGTCAGTGAAAAACGTGGAAGAGCAAGCGCACAAACGCTGTACTAGTGGTACTTCTTTTACACTACCTCGATTTTTGCCGCGAAAATGTTAAAATGAAATGTACATACTGTTCTGAAAGTCAAGAGGCAAAATCTAACTTTTTTCTATATGTCCTGTGTCCTAAAATATTCAAAGTCTGTGCCTTTTCTTTGTTTGAAGCTGCTTGAAAATGGATTTTCTGTGTATTGACTTTGCTACCTCGACCCCTCCTTTTTAAGCCAAATAGATTATTCTGAAGGACAGACGTCTCTAGAAATTTGAAATCTTGTCTGAGGTTGGATATCGATCCTGTAAATGCTGAATTTGTTTTTTTATGGACAGTTCCTTGGAACAATCCAGTATTGCGAGCGCTGTAGCAGCTATCAGTTTTTGGTTATCACCGTATTTTATGGAGATCATAATTCTTGAACCAATGCAAGTATCAAGTTCAAACTTGATACACTTGTGGGTGTTGGTACCTAGTTGTGCCTTTTGGGGGTCCCACCCCAATGCGGTTCATGGGCAAATGGTCCCAGATTGCTTAGTGAATAATGTTCATAACTTTGCAGTACTGGACATAGGATGATGAAATTCCTTGTACATGTAGATCCTAGGGCTGGGAAATTGCTTTTAAAGTTGCACCTCCTCACCTACCGCCATTCATTGGCAACTGGGCCCAGATTGCCCAGGAGTACCCGTTACAGGAATCAACAGATATCAAGTTGAAACTTGGTAGGTCTGTGAGCATTGAGGTCTCTTTACTTTTTGCAGGTCCCAATCTTCACCCCCACTTGGTTCAGGGGCAATAGGGCCCAGATTGCCCTTTTTTGATGTTTTTAACTTGACAATAACTGGAGATAAGGCAATTAAATTCCTTTGTGCATATAATGCATAGATTGCACTTTGTGCTTTTGCAATCATAGGGAGTTGAACCACCCGCACCCTCCCCATTCACGGGTTAGTGGGCCCAAAATGTCCATGGAAAAGGTTTTTTGACCTGTGACTGGAATCAAACTCTAAGCTGGTATACTTAAGGAAAAAGAGGTGTTAATATGCATTTTGATGAGTCCCCCCCCCCCTTCTCGTTCATGGAAAGCTGGGCCCAGATTTCCCAGGAGTTAAGTTCGTCTATGACAGGTCTCAAGTCCAACTCTTGTATATTTGGTGAGCTATATCTATGGAAGAGGATTTTGGTGTAACAGCAACAAATAAGACGACTTGTCGTACTTTAATCTTTATTGAACTGTTGGAAACTTGCGGTTTGTTTACATTTAAAGCTTTTAAAGTGGGATGATCACAAATCAGGTTATTTCAATACTTGTTTTGTTATTGTGGATGTGAAATGTCTTGGTTCTGAAGCTTGGTTCTAAAATGGGATAAACATTTTACTTTCACACTCCACCTCCGAGCCCTTGTGCACTGTTTCAGGTGAATAGAGCAGCTAGGAATGTTTTTATGGCACTTGAGCTCTTTTACTGACTTGACAAGTATTCTGCATGTGGCACAAGTTGATGCTCTTTTTGTCAGAATTGTTTTTCCTTTCGTGATGTTAGTACGAGCAGAATAATTCTAAACCTGTTGTTGTTCACTAGCTTTAAGGGGCTCGACGAACTTAAAACAGTAAATCATTCTGCATTAGTAGTGTTTTCACCCACTCGTTCCCAAGATTCCTCCCTTCTTTGTGTATCTTATCTCCTCTACTGTTAGCTTCACAAAGATTATCTCGCCTGCCACGTTGGTGCTGTGCTCGTAATGTTCTTTGTGCCCCGATCTTTGCTTCCGAGGAGATTGTTTGTCACGAGATCGTTTATGCAAATCTTATCAAGATCCTCATCGAGAAGATGAGAGGCTAGAAACAGTTCAAGATATTTTATGTGAGCAAGGCTTGGTTTTAAAGTGGTCAACCATCTCGAAACATCCAAACAGAAACACCATTTAATGTGAGGTATGCTTTAATATTCTGGGCATCGATGAAGAGGTACGATAGTATCAACCGGACTACCTGCTCCTCTTAAACCCAATCGTTCAGCCTCTATCACACAGTTTGGATAACACGTATCTACTATACTATAAATTGACATCGTTATTGAAAGAACCATGTTCGAAAAAGATAAGCATTAAGATACACTACTTCCAGGAAGGAACCATTAGTTCTGATTACCATGAGATCCTGATGACTTTGAACTGCTGCTACCTAGTAAAGTAAGTGAATAAGATTCCTTTTATAAAACTCCTTTGGAGACATTGAGACTTTGGATTCATTTCGAAATTTTTAAAGAAAAAGTGAAATGGCTTGCACGAACTAGTAGCCCAGTAATCAGTAAATTTTCCATAGTCTCCAAGGGATTATTAACGTAATGAAAAGTACTTGCGAAATGATGAGAAACCAGCAGAGGAATGATAATCCATGATATGTGGCATCTTAGCTCTAAAATAGATTTAGTCGACGAACAAGGGTATAGTTATTTATACACTGTGTGTTGAATAGACACCAGGTATTACTGTGTCTAGTGTATGCTGGGTATATTTTTATACACTGTGTGTTGAATAGACACCTTGTATTACTGTGTTTTAATGTATGCTGGGTATATTTATTTATATACACTGTGTGTTGAATAGACACCAGGTAAAACTTATTGCTGGGTATATTTGTTTAAACATTCTGTGTTGAATAGACACCAGGTATTATTGTGTTTTAATGTATGATGGGTATTTTTATTTATACACTGTGTGTTGAATAGACACCAGGTATTCCTGTGTTTTTAATGTATACTGGGTTTATTTATTTAGTGCGTGGTGAATTTTCAGCAGGTATTATTGTGTTTTAGTTTATGTTGGGTATACTCATTGACCGACAGAAGGGTGACTAACTTAACAGGTACTAGTTGTTCTACCGTATGTTGTCAATATTTAATCTGCCGACACATATTGACTAACCAAATAGGTATTACAGCGTTAGCTGTTTCTGCAGTATGTTTATTTGACGATAAGATTATATGATACGCGAACTGTTATTGCTAGAGGACTGCCAGCAGGCTGGAGAACGTGTTCATTTGTTGTTGATTATGAGTTACGGTTGCCACGTGGTCAAGGAGCCTCATAATCAAAACAAATGAAAGAAATAGGTGATATTGATATTCAATGGCTACTCGAGTTGCTCACTCGGGTTCAAGCGAGAATTATAAGCTACAGCTAACAGATCATAAATAGTGACAAGTTTACAAGCACAATTTAAACCAACGGGGATCATAGGACTAATAAAATAAATACATTCTAGGAATGAAAATTTAACACGAGAATGAGGTGACTGAAACTTGGCCGATAGAAGTGACGTAGATTGTGTGACTGTGTATGAAGCCTGATAAAAGCATAAAGACAGTTTAGGAGAGAGTGTTATCTGATTCGAAGCATGAGAAACGAAAGCGAAGGAAATTGAAAAATACTGGAATAAAACAATCTTCCCTGAATTGTCAGTATGTTATTAAAAAAAGGGAAAAAAATACAATCTTAAATTGTGACCGTGAACTTTTACTGTTTATGAACTGTGCAAGCGTTTAAAACCATGCGTGTAGACAAAAAATTGCCACTAATTGAGACTCACCATTTAAGAAATCTGCGTGAAATTCAGCAGCAGGAAGAGAGGGAAAGAGATTGCTTCGCCAAGCGAGTTACTTCACCGTCAGCGTACTTATTTTTCAGCAGTAGGTTAGTTGGGATAAGTTACAAATTCTACTGTTTTCAACGATACATAATCTGACTTCTTTTCGACAAATAGTTGCCTGTGATAGGTTAGAAATTCCACTATTTGAAAGTACGAGGCATTGCAAATTGTTATATGGTTGACCTCTACTATATAAACTAAGCAGGGGGTTACACATCCAGGGGACACTCATCCTGTGAAGAAAATCGGCTTGACGTTCAACAACATGAAGAGAGCGAAAGAGTTAACTTCACCAAGCGTGTTACTTCGCCATCACCGTACTTATTTTCAGCAATAGGTTATTTGCGATAGGTTAGACCTTCATTATTGTCCTTAAGAGAAATGAAGAGAAGCACTTTCAAAGAGATACTTCGACATGAGTGGACTTATTTTTTAGCAATACGTTACTTGCGACTATAATGTTATTGTTGTGTAATTTGTAGTGAGGGAACTCTTGCTGGAGAAACTACATGGAAATTTGAACTCAAATCTGATCGCTCAAAAAATCATAAACAGTATCGTGCTATTGAGCATATAGCGAGCTAATTCTTCGAAACTTGCAGGTCATCGGATTATGTCCGTGGAACTGTTCAACATCGCCCATCATTTCATTGGCAGAAAATGCGAATTATGACAAATGTGGTGAACACGGTACAGCATGGAATTGCAGAGAAACATTAAAATTTGTAACAAAAAGAAAAGAACATAACCAACAAACTAAAAAGATAGAGCTAGCAAGTTTCGCTTTGGAGTCCCTGCAATGGCTACAAAAAAAAAGTTGTAAAATTAATTTTAAGCTATGATATACCTTACAAGCATATGCAATTTGCGAATAGATTTGAATGAAGTCTATTTCATGGAAAAGTTGCAAGCTTAATAATGTTAATTGAAGCGATTAGTAACTTGTAGAATGCTTCCTGCAGCTACAAGCTGACTTCGAGTATGGATTACAGAAAATTCACTGTCCTCTTCGAGGTAAGTTGATTGATTAATATAATATGCTGACATTCTTAAGCAAAGACAAATAGATATTAGAATATTTTCAAGCAAAGACAAATAGAAGGACCGAACCCAGTCTTGATTTAGTCTTGTATGAAAGATGAGGTGCAATAGCACCCTAAGAGGGAACAACGAATTAACGCTGTGAGAAAAATCTTTTCTATTGTTGGCTGCTGCGTCAATTTGCAGACTTCCGTATGATACCAAAAAACTGCACAAACATTTCGTTCAGAAGTAATTTGCGTGATCCCTTGTATTTTCGTCCTTCGGATTGGGCTGGGAATACTAAATAGCTTCATAAAGATCGTGTAGTCCTCAAATTTTGAGATAAATATATGGAAAGTAAATGATAAGCGAAAGATCTGTAATGGCAAGCTTGCGAGTTTTATACGACGATGTAAAGATACTTCATTATTACAGCACATAATATCTCCTGTTGTGGCTAGAATGTATGGTAGCAATAGATGAGAACTGAAATCTAGCACAGTGTAGAATGAGCGATATTCCCTTTAATTCTGATAATTCTGGCTAAGTTTAAGAGGTAAAACAGATGAGAACTTGAAATTTGCTCATAACAAACTTATGAGAGCCTTTCGTATTACTCTGTCCGGAGAAAATACTTCGAAATAGGACTTGCATGAGAACAACTCAGTGACAACCATCGTCTCAGCAAGAACAAATGATACAGAACCTCTGTCTTTGGTCCCATGCAGCGACTATCAATCCCCCCACACAACTTAACGGACCTAGAGGTATTTGCTCGAGCTTTGGGCTGATGTTGATTCTCGCATACTGTACTTCCGCCTACGCCATTGCTCACCGCTCATCGCAAAAAGTGTAGTAGGCGCGCTGAACCGCTCTGGAGCGTGTCCAGAGAAGAAATCGGCTTTGACTTCTACTTCTCCTCTGGGCGGGTTAATAGCGATATTGCTGCTTGTAGAGGTAGCGAAACGTGATGTCCCGCGAAACAACTGACCTCCGCTCGTTTGCAGAGGGCAGGGTACGGGGAGGTATTCGACTCTGCATTGTCAAATTACAGAGATGGGGAGATGGAGGTTCTATCTGATTATTTGTTGATCTTCAGTAAGAGTACTGGGAATCAGTGTTTCAGAACTAAAGCTCATTGGAATGATCAAACATCGTCCATCAGTGCTTCTGCAGGAACAGAGTAATTATGACTGAATAGGTATAAGAAAAAACAGCGTGGCATTGTAGAGAAGTAAGCACTTATGCAATACGTGGAAATATAAACGAAAATGAGAAGCTACAGCTACAAAAAATTTTGATCTTTAATGCCGGTTTTAGAATTACTTTCATTTATATCGTAATGTATCCGAAAATGTACGATTCTTAAAACAAATTGATCAATCTTTACTTCACAAGTAACGTTCAAAAATGTTAATACTGATTGTGAAGATTCAAGGCTAGTAGAACGCTTCCACCAATAACGTGCTGATTTCGAGTACGGACGACAGTCAATATGTTGAAATATAAACGTAAGCGAAAATGATAAGCTACAGCTACAAATTTTTTTAATCAGTTATGAAATACTTTTATGCCTGTTTTAGAATTAATTTCATTTATACCGTAAGGTATCCGAAAATTTACGATCCTTAAAACAAATTGATCAATAATTACTTTATAACTAACTTTTATAAATGTTAGTACTGATCGTGAAGATTCGTGTGGCTAGTAGAATGCTTCCAACAAAAACATGCTGATTCCGAGTACGGACGACAGGAAATTCCGATATAGAAAACAGGATTCCACGTCATGAAAGTCTTGATTCGTGCACCCTTGCATTTTGTTCCGCCGTTTTAAGAGAGCATAAGAGTGGAACAACCAATTAAGGTAGCACTAATTTTCTTGCCAAGCTAATGAGAAGTCTCAGTTATGAGAAAGGTCTGAATCAGTCGAATTCCCGGAAAACTACTTGTCCGGCAAAAGACTAAACCTCAAAACAAATTCAGCATATCTCCTTACCCTTACATTAAACCACCGAGAGGTAAATTCAAATTAGGGCACTAAGAGGTACTCAAATCGTTCATCACTGATGCAATTTCGTATTCCTATACCGGTATTATTTCTTTTGCACGCAAGAAACATATAAACAGGTACTACTCGCAAGCAGTGCACATCCTCGCAAGCAGTGCTTTTGCTGTGCTATTTATGGATCCTCGATTGTTATGTTAATAAAATGATTCAGCTACTACTACTACCGATTGTAATGTACTTCTAATGGGCAAAAACCATTTTGGCTCCATTCGATCGCTGTTACGGTAATCAAACCCATCCCAGGCCTCTTTATTATGCTCCTTCGAGATCAAGCAGAAACATTAGGCCATGTTTGACCTGCCCGCTTCTATCGGCCCTGTTCTCGCGTCTATAGGTAAGCGATACATATGTATTTTTCATTATAGGAGGAGAATGGCGGCAAGTGACAAGTGAAAGAACAGGTGAAGGGAGCGGCAATATAGAAGAAAGGGAGGGTCAAAACAATTTAAATTCGGTTCAATTACAAATATTAGTTTATTTCGATCATATGCATTTTGTTTTTCGGTTAGATCACGTGACGGAGAATCGAAAGGAAACAGATTATACGTTTAAATTTTGGTTATTCTAGCATACAAGGATTTCAGCCTCTTCTGATCTTGATTTGTTCACTTTCGGTTCGACACATAAGAGCAAATTTTATACGGTGAAAATAAGAGACGATAAAACGACTTCTTGGGGTTCGTGTTAAGGAAGCCTTTTCTGAAATCCTTCCAGAAGAAAGTAGAAGGATAGGAAATTAGTAGTTGAAATCACTTCTGATTTTTCGATGTTTTCGAGAAGACAATGACGCTTAAAAGAAGGCTTGCCTCGGACAAAGATTAATTCAGTAAAAAAAATTAGTCCAGACCAGGGTCGTATCCAGTATTAGCATATACACATGATTAACCGACCCCCCCTCCCCCCCGAGAAAAATCATGGATACGGATTAGATCCTGACCCTTCATTTATTCACCTGAAAAAGGTCGAGAACTTGTTAGTAAAAGAACATCACCAAGAACGAGCCTTACTGTGTGTGCCTCTTCTACGATTACGATTCCCTAATAGTTGAAGAGACATGTTGGTGAATCAATTTTATTAAATCAAAAGATTTCAATTGGTAAAAAGAGGCACGCGAACGACCCCTGAATGATAGCTGTTTATGGTAGTAGAAAGTTGACTAGTTCGCTTGAGTACTAAAAAGAGGCATGCCAGAAAATGGGTCCAAAAAAGGCATGTTACAGAATCAAATGTTTCAACACAGAACCTAGAGTTCGAAAAACGACGACATCTATTCACAAGGTCGAGAACTAGAGGATTAAAAACGACATTTCGAGAACTTGAGTAAAGGGACATCACCAAGAACTAATCCCGCTACTTTCTTCGTGCAAACCAAGCTTGAAAACGAAAAGAAACACAGCGAAGAGCAAGCAACGTCACGCAAAGAACGTTGTTGCTTGGTTTACAAAGGATGGCGTGACGATTCTTGTTCTTCCCATTGTTAATAGGTGTGTTAAAAGACGGGACTGCTTATGGGTGAAGTAAGGTGAAAATGTGTTAGTTGCCGACCCCTGACGGGACACCATAATATTTACCGACACCTCCGGAGCAGAAAAGACCACCTTTATTAAGGGATTCAAGCTCAAGTACTAAGAAGAGGCTCGCCAGAAAACGGACACAAGAAACTGTAAGTAGCCGACCCCTGCCTAGTTGTTCAGCCTACCGGTACCTGAGGAGCCTAGAAACGATAAAACTAAAGAGGGGCATGCCAGAAAACTGGTCCTAAAAACGCACGTTGATGAATTCCCCTTTTTTAACGCAAATACGCTCGAGTACTAAAAAGAGGCACGTCCGAAAAACTCCTTTTTCATGCAAAGAAGCTCGTAGTAAAAAAGGCACGCCAGTAAACGGGCCCTGGAAAAGATACGTTATAGAACCCCTTTTTTTATTCTTTCAAGGAGCACTAAAAAGAGGCTCGCCAGCAAAACCTATTTTTTATGCAAAGAATCTCGAGTACTAAAATAAATGCACGCGAGAACACGGGTTCTTAAAAGCGCCAAAATGGAGTCCTAAAAATGCACGTTATAGAAACGCCCTGGTAGCACCCTTTATCACCCAAAGAAGTCGAGTACTAAAGACCGGTACGCCAGAAAAGGGCCCTAAAAAGGCAAGCCAGAAAAAGGGTCCTAAAATGCACGTTATAGAATCACTTTTTTTAAACCAAAGAAGTCGAGTACTAAAAAAAGGCACGCCGGAAAAGGGTCCTAAAAAGGCACGTCAGAAAAGGGTCCTAAAAGGCACGCCAGAAAAGGGTCCTAAAAAGGCACTTAGTAGAATCACCTAACCCAAAGAATTCGAGTACTAAAAAAAGGCACGCCAGAAAATGGTCCTAAAAAGGCACGTTAAAGAATCACCTTTTATAACCCAAAGAAGTCGAGTACTAATAAAAGGCACGCCAGAAATGGGTCCTAAAAATGCACGCCAGAAAAGGGTCCTAAAAAGGCACGCCAGAAAGGGTCCTAAAAAGGCACGCCAAGAAGGGCCCTAAAAAGGCACTTAGTAGAATCACCTAGCCCAAAGAATTCGAGTACTAAAAAAAGGCACGCCAGAAAAGGGTCCTAAAAAGGCACGCCAAAAAGGGTCCTAAAAAGGCACGTTATAGAAAGAATCACCTTTTATAGCCCATAGAAGTCGAGTACCAAAACAAGGCACGCCAGAAAAGGGTCCCAAAAAAGACACGCCAGAAAATGTTCCTAAAAAGGCACGCCATAAGAGGTGATTCTATAACGTGCCTTTTACGACACTTTTTTGGCGTGCCTTTTTGTCGAGTACCAAAAAAAGGCACGCCAAAAAAGTGTCGTAAAAAGGCACGTTATAGAATCACCTTTTATAGCCCATAGAAGTCGAGTACCAAAAAAAGGCACGCCAGAAAAGAGTCCCAAAAAAGGCACGCCAGAAAATGGTCCTAAAAAGGCACGCCAAAAAAGTGTCGTAAAAAGGCACGTTATAGAATCCTTTTATAGCCCATAGAAGTCAAGTATCAAAAAAAGGCACGCCAGAAAAGGGTCCCAAAAAAGGCACGCCAGAAAATGGTCCTAAAAAGGCACGCCATAAAAGGTGATTCTATAACGTGCCTTTTACGACACTTTTTTGGCGACCCATAGAAGTCGAGTACCAAAAAAAGGCACGCCAGAAAAGGGTCCCAGAAAAGGCACGCCAGAAAATGGTCCTAAAAAGGCACGCCAAAAAAGTGTCGTAAAAAGGCACGTTATAGAATCCTTTTATAGCCCATAGAAGTCGAGTATCAAAAAAAGGCAGGCCAGAAAAGGGTCCCAAAAAAGGCACGCCAGAAAATGGTCCTAAAAAGGCACGCCAAAAAAGTGTCGTAAAAAGGCACGTTATAGAATCACCTTTTATAGCCCATAGAAGTCGAGTACCAAAAAAAGGCACACCAGAAAAGAGTCCCAAAAAAGGCACGCCAGAAAATGGTCCTAAAAAGCGACGCCAAAAAAGTGTCGTAAAAAGGCACGTTATAGAATCCTTTTATAGCCCATAGAAGTCGAGTATCAAAAAAAGGCACGCCAGAAAAGGGTCCCAAAAAAGGCACGCCAGAAAATGGTCCTAAAAAGGCACGCCATAAAAGGTGATTCTATAACGTGCCTTTTACGACACTTTTTTGGCGTGCCTTTTGTCGAGTACCAAAAAAAGGCACGCCAGAAAAGAGTCCCAAAAAGGCACGCCAGAAAATGGTCCTAAAAAGGCACGCCAAAAAAGTGTCGTAAAAAGGCACGTTATAGAATCACCTTTTATAGCCCATAGAAGTCGAGTACCAAAAAAAGGCACGCCAGAAAAGGGTCCCAGAAAAGGTACGCCAGAAAATGGTCCTAAAAAGGCACGCCAAAAAAGTGTCGTAAAAAGGCACGTTATAGAATCCTTTTATAGCCCATAGAAGTCGAGTATCAAAAAAAGGCACGCCAGAAAAGGGTCCCAAAAAAGGCACGCCAGAAAATGGTCCTAAAAAGGCACGCCAAAAAAGTGTCGTAAAAGGCACGTCATAGAATCACCATTTATAGCCCATAGAAGTCGAGTACCAAAAAAAGGCACGCCAGAACAGGGGCCCAAAAAAGGCACGCCAGAAAAAGGCACGCAAGAAAACGATCCCAAAAAAAGGCACAGACGGTGCATGCCTCCTGGTGCAAGCGTGCCTTCTTTTAGTATGCCGTGCCTCTTTTTAGTACGTGTGCCTCTTTTTAGTAGGCGTGCCTCCTGCACCATGCCGTGCCGTGCCGTGCCTCTTTTTAGTCGATCCCGTTCTAATGGCTGACCCGGTGAAGGAGGGAACTTCGGCGAAACTTCGGCAAAAGTTTTCTTAGTTTTAAACACATTTCTAGGGCGTCCTGAGCTTGGAAACAGAATTAGAGGCTTGGAGTCTTGCTGAAAGTGCTCGAACTTCGGTTGGCTGTTGTTCTAATGGCTGACCCGGTGAAGGAGGGAACTAGGGCAAAGCTTCGGCCGAAAGAGGGTTGTTTTCTTAGCTTGAAACACAGTTCTGGGGCGTCCTTAGTTTGCAAACAGAGATGTAGGCTTGATTTCTTGCTGCGAGTGCTAGAACTTCGGTTGGCTATTGTTCTAATGCTGACTCGATGCAGGAGGGAACTAGGGAGAATCTTCGGCCAAAAGGGGTTGTTATCTTTAGTTTGAAACACATTTTTGGGCCTTCCCGAGCTTGGAAACAGAATAAGAGGCTTGGATTCTGGATGCAAGTGCTAGAGCTTCTATTGGCTATTGTTGTAATGCTGACTCGATGTAGGAGGGAACTAGGGAGAATCTTCGGCCAAAAAGGGTTGTTATCTTTAGTTTGAAACACATTTCTGGGCCGTCCCGAGCTTGGAAACAGAATAAGAGGTTTGGATTCTGGCTGCAACTGCTAGAAATTGTGTTGGCTGTTGTTCTAATGGCTGACCCGGTGAAGCAGGGAACTACGGCAAAGCTTCGGCCAACTAGGACCTAATTAGAGGCTTGGATTGTTGCTGCAAAGGCTAGAACTTCGGTTGTCTGTTTCTCTAATTTATTGAATCATTACAGTTTACTTATTATTTATTGAATTTACAGAATTTATTGCCTGGATTCTTGTTGCAAGTGCTCGAACTTCAGTTGGCTGCTGTTGTAATTGCTGACCTGGTGAAGGAGGGAACTAGGGCGAAGCTCCGGCCAAACTGGGGTTGTTTTCTTAGTTTGAAGTACATTTCTGGGGCGTTCTGAGCTTGAAAACAGGATTGCTTGAATTCGTGCTGCAAGTGCTCGAATGGCCGAATAAAAATTTGGGCGAAGCTTCGGCCGAAAGTTGGTTGTTTAGTTTTAAACACATTTCTAGGGCGTCCTGAGCTCGGTAACAAAATTAGAGGCTTGGAGTCTTGCTGCAAGTGCTAGAACTTTGGTTGGTTGTTGTGTTAATGGCTGAGCTTCGGCCAAAAGGGGGTTGTCTTCTTAGTTTGAAGTACTTTTCTGGGGCGTTCTGAGCTTAGAAACAGGATTATAGGCTTGAATTCTTGATGCAAGTGCTAGAACTTTGGTTGGCTGTTGTTCTAATGGACGACCTAGTGAGGGAGGGAACTAGGGCGAAGCTTCGGCCAAAAGGAGGTTGTTTTCTTAGCTTGTAACACATTTCTGGGCTTCCTTAGTTTGCAAACAGAATTATAGGCTTTGTTTCTTGCTGCGAGTGCTAGAACTTCGGTTGTTGTTCTAATTGCTGACTCCGTCCCGAGCTTGGAAACAGAATTAGAGGATTGGATTCTGGCAGGCGTACCTCATGTTTCCCTTGTAATCACTTTCCTGTGGTATTTCTCTAGTCGAATCCACGTTCTAGGTTTAGGCGTTTTCTTCTGATCATGAAACCTGATGTACCGAAGGGGAGCCTTACATTTGTTCTAAGCAGAATCAGGCATAGCGAATATTCTGTGGAAGGGGGTCATTTTCTCAGTTAGACTCATTTTTCTAGGGGTCTTTCTCCTCTGTAATCCAGTTTCCAGATTTAGTTTTCGCTACGTTTTCTTTGAAAACTGATATTCGTTTACCAGACCGAATATCTTGTAAAGGGGGTCGTTTTCTCAGTTGGGATCACTTTCATGTGGTTTTTTATGGCGTTTGCCCTTTGTGCAATATAGTGATCGCAAATTCTGTCCGTCTGTCGGTCTGTCAGGGTTTTGCTAGCTCGGGCACTCCAAATAAGCTAGGACGATGAAACTTGGCAGGAGTATCGTCCCTGATATCCCCCCCAAACAGATTGTTGAAAATAGTCACTTCCCCGATCGAGCATCGCGAGGGATGTCTGGTATCCGGAATCTTGAGGTATTTGTAACTTTTGAACGGTTGATCGGATCTTAATGAAATATCAAGATGTTTGGAAAGACCCCGTATCTCAGATGACCCAGTTCAAAACCGGATCGGATCTGGTAAATCTTGGGGGAGCTGATGGGGGGAATCGGAAATCTTGGGAAACGCTTAGAGTGGAGGGATCAGGATTAAAACTTGGTTGGAAGAACAAGCACAAGTCTCAGATACATCTTTGACATAAGCCAGACCGGATCCGGGCACTTTGGAGGGGGTCCGGAATTCTGGTGATCCCGCGAATTCGGTACTTCTTGATGTGCTAGGACGATTAGGAGGCGCATTAGGGACCCGAAATGCATACCTTTGGAACTGGTGATCGGAATTGAATGAAACTTGGCAAGTAGAAAGAGCTATCGTCTCAGATGTTCCATGTCAAGTCCTGATCGGATCCGATACTTGTGGGGGGGGGGGGGTGAGGGAGGCAGCGGAAATCTTGGTGGGAAGAACAAGCATTATCCCTTGATACGTGAAAGAACCAGATCGTATAGGTTCTTTGGGACGAGTTTGAGTGTGTTTCCCGGAACTCTGGTGATCGCCAGTTAGGATAGTTCCAGATATTCTAATGACGATGAAACTTTGCAGGGATATTAGTGACTTAAGGGTCCGACATATGCCCTAGGAAAACTTGTGTTCCTGGATCCGACCATCTTTGGGGAGTTGAGGGAAGGGGAATCTGGAAATCACTGGCTTCCGTATGTTGCGAGTGAGTAATTCCATTCGAGTAAAACTTTATGGGTGATAAGAACTGATGACCTAAACAAGCAAAACATGCGTCCGAACCACATGCTGCCATGGTTGGGAGAGATGGAGGGGGGTGGGTCGGATAACCATATCTCCCAACCATGGTTGGACAGAAATACCTGAAAATGCTCAGATTTGAGTGAAACTTGATAGGAGGTAAGAGAAAATGCTTCAGATGATCCATTTAGGAGTCCAAACCAGATTCGGCCACGGTAGGGTAGTTGCAGGTACCGGAAATCGTGTTGCACCTCTAGGACCAAACGAGTGGATCTATTGGGTTGCAACTTGGAAGACAGAAAAGTCATTTGCCCTAGATTATCCGAAGCGATGCCGGAAATGCTCAGACTTGAATGAAACTAGATATGCTATTTCTAGGTCCGAAACGCATTTTTGTATGGCGGGGTATTTTGTGACGTTCTCATCTACTTTATTGTATTATCTACTCGTATCAAGTGCCATATGACCTCGTAGCTCTTGTTCTCTACTCGAATCTACTTTCGAGGTTTAGTTTTCACCGCGTTTTCTTCTGATCATGAAAACTGATGTACTGCTACATTTTTTAAGCATAAATAGGCTGTAGCGAATATTCTATGGAAGGGGAGCGATTTCGCAGTTGGAATCACTTTCCTACGGGTCTGTCTCTGCTCGAATTCACCTGTCCTCGTTACCATTTGATCATGAAAACTCACGTTTTTTTTGCAGAACAAGATTGTTTAGAATATTTTTGGGATCCCAAAACGTAATTGGAGGGATACCTATGACATCGCAAAAGTTGTCCATCCGTCCGTCTGTCCGTCCGTCCGTCTGTAAGCACGATAACTCTCGAAGGGAATGAGATATTTTGATGAAACTTGGTATGAGGATTGTTTGCGTCAAGGGTAAGGTCGAGTTCGTAGATGGGCGCTGTAGCCCTATATTTTGGGGTGGGGGTTCAAATTAAGGGACAAACGAAGTATTTTTAAACAGCTAATGTGATAGTCGATTATGGGGTAAGAAGACATGTTGAGCACGATGGTGACAATCATTTTGTCGCCGAACAAGTAGTTCGTCCGGAATCCGGCAAAAACCGGAAAGTTTGTTAAAAGTAAAAGTTTCATTTGAAGCTGATTAAATGTTTGATTTAGGGGTAAGAAAACATGCTGGTGAAAATCATTTTCTCGCTGGACGAGTGTTCGTCCGGAATCCGGCAAAAACCGGAAAGTTGGTTAAAAGTAAAAGTTTCATTTGAAGTTGATTAAATGTTTGATTTAGGGGTAAGAAGACATCCTGAATATGATGGTGAAAATCATTTTGTCGCCGGACAAGCAGTTCGTCCGGAATCCGGCCAAAACCGGAAAATTGGTTAAAAGTAACAGTTTCATTTGAAGTTGATTAAATGTTTGATTTAGGGGTAAAAAAACATGCTGAACCCGATGGTGAAAACCATTTTCTCGCCGGACAACTAGTTCGCCTGTAATCCGGCCAAAGCTTTATCTGAAGTTGATAAGATGATAGATTTGGGGGTAAGAAGAGACGCTGAGTTTGTATATGATGATCATTTTTTACCCGGACATATAATTTGTCCGGAATCCGGTTGTACCCGCATTTTTTTTTAAGTCAAAACTTTATTTAAAGTTGATTAGATTTCTTTATAGGGATAAGGAGATACGCCGGTTTCGTTTCTGAATTTTCTTTTTTGCTGGACTAGTAGTTCGCTCGCAATTCGGGCGAAACCGCAAATTTGGCAGTAGTAAAGCAGGAAGTTTCTGTCAGTATCGTCAAAATAGATATGGCTTATACAGGTATAGATAGATAGGTAGATAGAATATCTGAACTCGGTTTTCTCTGATGATTAGCCTAGCGAAGACAAGACCGAATTGTCTTGATCAAATCTTAGATTTTTGGGATCCCATCGACACCTTTGGTCTTGTTTGGGACGGGGTCGGTCTTCCAGTTGGAATAACTTTTTCCTTGGTGTTTCTCCTGTCTAACCCACTTTTCAGGTACAGTTTTCGCTGGGTTTTTTTCTGATCATGAAAGCTGATTTTCGTTCTTAGCAGAACTAATAAGTTGTAGGAAATATTTTGTGGGAAGAGATAGTTTTCTCAGTTGGAATCATGAATATTCATGAATACTTCTTTTCTTCTAGGGTGATGCAAGGGTGGCTCTTCGTCAACGACCGAGGATTCTGGACGACTGAACGGACGAAGGCTCTACTGACGTCCATTCCCGTCGGGAAAATGATCGTCCTCGACCTGAACTCAGATGGCTCTCCAGCCTACCAGAAATATGAATCTTACTATGGTCAGTCATTCATATGGAATACGCTGCATAATTTCGGAGGAACACTTGGAATGTATGGATATCTGGAGCGGATTGGAATGGTAAGTTCGGTCGTATGAGATATAGTAGTATGAAGTTGTACAAAAAAGTAGCATGCATTACGAACTGATGCTACTACATGCCTCTATGTCAAGGCTACCCTGTTACTGCATTTTACTGCATGCTAATATTAGCAATATTGGATGCTACTATAGCAAGACAGGATTCTACTGGATACTACGGCTTAAGATTGGCCCAGTCTGAGGCACATTAAATGATGACATCGCAAAAGTTGTCCGTCTGTCCGCACGGTAACTCTCGAAGGGATTGAGATATTTTGATGAAACTTGGTGGGAGGATCCTTTGGTTCAAAGTACAGGTCAAGTTCGAAGATGGGCTCTGTAGCCATATATTTGATGGTGGGGGAGGGGTTTCAGATTAAGGGGCACAACAAATATTTTTTGAAAGCTATTGAGATAGTTGATTTAAAGGTAAGGAGACATGCTGAATTCGAATATGAAATTTATTTTCTCGCCGGTCAAATAGTTCTCCCGTAATCCGGCGAAAACCAGAAAGTTTGTGAAAATTAAAAGTTTAATATGAAGTTGATTAGAGGTTTGATTTAGGGGCAAGGAGACGTGCTGAGTCTGAATATGAAATTTATTTTCTCGCCGAACAATTATTTTGCCTGGAATCCGGCCAAAACCGGAGAATTTGTTAAAAGTAAAAGTATTATTTAAATTTGATAAGATATCCGATTTGCCGGAGAAGACATGCTGAATTTGCATATGGCAATCATTTTCTCACCGGACGTAGGTATAGATCGCTCGGAATCAGGCTGAAACCGGAAAATTTGTTAGAATTAAAAGTTTAATCTGAAGTTGATTAGAGGTTGGATGTAGGGGTGAGGAGACATGCTGAATTCGTTTTTGAACTTTAGTTTTTTGCCAGACAAGTAGTTTGTTCGGAATCCGGCCGAAACCGGAAGCTGGGCAGAGGTAAGAAAGGAAGGAGATACGACGTAGGCTATAGGGTAAACCATATGCTGAATCCCTATCTGAATATTTCACAGCGCAAAACGGATATCTGAATATATCTGAACTTGAACTTCAGCTGGCGTATCCGGTTTGCTCTGTCAAATACGAACTTGGTCTTCTTCGATTATTACCATTGGCCTTAACCTGTTTGTAAATTTTAAAAGTAAAAATGTCTAAGAAGTCTGTTGAAGACAGAATGTATACAAGATCGAATTGTTGAGAGCAAATATTAAAATGTTGGGATCCCATCGAAACCTTTGGTCTTGTTATTACATCTCATGAACATGCAACATTTTCGTACAACTATCATACAACTACGGAGGCTGCAAACTTTTTCACCGGGAAGTTCCATAATGTCAAATTGTGAATTTTCCGGAGAGAAGAAAACTCAACCGTAGATGCTTGTCCCATAAAGCTTAACGGACCTGTCTTACCTATAATACTAACGCAACCTACTTCCGTAATTACTCCATATTTTTCTAAGCCCCGAGACGGTACATTCTAACTAATTTTCTCACTTGCTGTGTCTGACACCTTCGTTGTTGATCACGCTGCTGACGGTTGTCTACGAGAAGTGTCCCGTCAGAAAAATCGGTTCTGTAAATTGTTTCCCTGTTTTTGCTATAATTCAACGAGTCTTAGAAAAAGCTTAAAATAGCCCAAACTGTTGGTTATTTGTTGAAAGCACAGTCTAGTTTAAAGTATTCAAATATTTTAAAATACTGTAAGTTGAAGAGTAAATACTGCGAGTGGTCCTTTAACCAACTAGGGCTGTGATCCGGTATTTACTGGAATAGGTCTGAAAATCCGATAAAAATGCATTACTTCGTTTATCCGCCATCCACAGATAATCGATTTCGTCGAAGGAACTTATTCATTCAGATATATGGTAGCCTACCTCTTTGTGCTTGTCTCTCTATGATTGAAATATTCAGCAGCTTCAGAGGTAAGCCATTGCCGAAAAAATAAGAGGTGAAAGCTCATATGGCACTTGGTAAGAACAGTTAGCATGTTTGTCAGACACGGTTTGCAGTTGTCAAGGCTGCATCTCTCTCCCGATATTCATTTCATCAGAAAATCGGCTTGATCTACTGAATCTGAAATGGCTATTCCACTCAGTGATAACTGTTTCTCCCACAACGATGATCGGATCGGGGGAGGGAACGATAAATGCGTAATAAGCTTTTCCGATCCATTTAAAAAAATGGAACGCGCACAAACCATCCGCACCCGAAGATTTTGTCTTTTTTAGCTTTTTCAGACTTTTTCTATGTCACTAGCACAAACAGCATACGAATTAGTAGAAGGAGCACTTAGCCGCTCATTTAGTTTTTTCTCAAATTTATGATTCGTTGGTCGGGCGGTCTGTCCCACGATTGCGAGTTAGGGTACTTCCAGGTGTGCTAGCCGCTAGGACAGTGAATCTTGGCAGGCGCATCACGACCCGACCAAAGTAACTTGGATATAGTCAGTTTCCAGATCCGACCATCTGGGGGGGGGGGGAGGTGGCATCCTGGAAATGGAGTCGTGCGTAACATCCGAATGGGTGATCGGACCCGAATGAAACTTAATAACTGAACAGAATACATATCTCTGATGTCTTATTTAAAGTGCGGACCGGATTCGACAGCTGTGTGGGGGGGGGAGACCAGAATTCTTGAAAAACGGTTAGAATACTGAAACTTGTGAGTGAAACTTGCTGGGAAGAACAAGCATCTGCTCTAGATAAACACAATTGGACTGAATACGGACGCCTGGGGCGGGGGGATGAGGGGGGGGGGCTTGAATTTCGGTGATCGTTTTTGGGGATTTTCACGACGAAACTTGGCAGGCATATCAGAGATTCGATCAAACTGACTTGGGAGTAAACATATTCTCGATCCGATCATCATAGGGGGAGTGGAGGGATATCTGGAATATTGAGTCATGCGTAACTTTGGGACGGGTGATCGGATTCCAGTGAAATTTAATAGTTGAAAAGACGACGCGGAGAGACCGGCATGGAATTTGGTGGGAATAACAAACAAATTCTCTAGGTAAATCATTTAAAGAACCGGATCAGATCCGGTCACTGTGGGGAAGTTGGAGGTGGGGGGGGGGGTCTCTGGAATTCCGGTGATTGCGGTCTGAATCTAAATTTGAACTACAGTTTTAAAGGAGTTGGTTTCGAATCATTCTCTCTGCAACGTTTACACCACTCACGTTAAGTCGATAGTTCAGACGTGTGATATAGACGTGATTTCGGTCAGATTCGGAAGTAGGTATTACGGTAGTGTCAAAATAGTCCTTAATCTTTGGAATTTCTTATCCCTTTGGAAAGGATAAAGAATTTACCTGTGTATAAATAATAAGACCAAAGGTTTCGATGGGATCCCGAAAATTTAATGTGTATCAGACTTCTTGATCTAGACAATCGAATCGTGTACATTTCCGAGTCTTCGCTAGACCCCTTTAACATTTTTGCTATTTATTCATAATCATCCGCTTGAATATGTAGCCTACAATTTTTTTTTTCCCAAAACGTAAGTGGAGGGATACCTACGACATCGCAAAAGTTGTCCGTCTGTCCGTCCGTCTGTCCGTCTGTAAGCACGATAACTCTCGAAGGGAACGAAATATTTTGATGAAAATTGGTGTGAGGATTCGTTGGGTCGTCGGACCAGTCAAGTTCGTAGATGGGCTTTGTAGCCCTACATTTAGGGGTGGGGGAGGGGGTTCAAATTAAGGGGCAAACAAAATATTTTGAAACAGCTAATTTGATAGTCGATTATGGGGTAAGAAGACATGCTGAACACGATGGTGAAAACCATTTTGTAATCGGACAAGTAGTTCACCCGGAGTTTGTTAAAAGTAAAAGTTTTATTTGTAGTTGATCAAATGTTCGATTTAGGGGTAGGAAGACATGCTGAGGACGATGGTGAAAACCATTTTCTCGACGGACAAGTAGTTCGCCCGGAATCCGTCCCAAACCGGAAAGTTTGTTAAAATTTGTTGATTAGATGTTCGATTTAGGGCAAGAAGACATGCTGAACACTTATGTGAAAAAAAAATGTCTACCTGGACATGTAGTTCCCCCCGAACCCGGCCAGAACCGGAAAATTGTTAGAAGCTTAAGTTTTATATCTATTCCAACAATGTTTTCAACGGATATATTAGCTACGATTCTTCATCAGCGATATTTCGGCCCTTCTTGGCAAGGGTCCTCGTCAGGCTGTCAGTCCTCTTGTTCAACTTCGGGGAAGGAAACAAACCTTCGTAGATAAATATTCTTTGAGCCCAAGCTGACTTTGAAACATTTATTCCAACAATGTTTTCAACGGATATATCAGCTACGATTCTTCATCAGCGATATTTCGGCCCTTCTTGGCAAGGGTCCTCGTCAGGCTGTCAGTCCTCTTGTTCAACTTCGGGGAAAGAAGGGCCGAAATATCGCTGATGAAGAATCATAGCTGATATATCCGTTGAAAACCTTGTTGGAATAAATGTTTCAAAGTCAGCTTGGGCTCAAAGAATATTTATTTATTTCTAGTTGATTAGATAACCGATTTAAGGGTAAGAAGAGAGACTGAATCCGTGTTTGACAATCATATTTTACCCGGAAATATAGTTCGACCGGAATCCGGCTGGAGTAGGAAAATTTGTTATAAGTTAAATTTTTATTTGAAGTTGATTAGATGTTCATTATTGGGGAAAGAAAATACCCTGAGTTTGTTTTTGAGCTTTCTTTTTTCGCCGGACAAGTAGTTCTGGAGTTCGGCCGAAACCAGGAAATTGGCAGAAGGGGCAGGAAGTTTTCGTCAAAACAGATATGACATATAGGGGTAAACACACATGCTGAATCCATATCTTAACTTGGTTTTCTCAGATGACTAGCTATTTGGCCTTAATCTGTTTCTGAATTTTAATTGTAAAAATGTTCAAGGAGTCTGGCGATGACTGAATCTGGCTAAGGCAAGACGCAGTTGTCTGGATCAGATATTGAATTTTTGGGATCCCATCGAAACCTTTGGTCTTGTTAAATTTGCTTACGGCCAAACAACTAATCAAATGAGGAAACCAAGTTCAGATACGGATTCAACAAGCGTGTATCAACAAGCATGTTTACTCCAATATCTGCAATATCTGATATCTAATGAACCTCAAAAAGGTCTTTTAGATTTTTTTATTTTTTTTTACCAAATTTCTCGTATTTTATCAGCATTCCCGGCGAACTGCATGCAGAGAAAAAGATCTAGCTGAGAGCCGAACCTATCAATCCAAATTTCCAGGTTTTTGCAAATTTTGCCGGCTTATCCGTCAAGGATATAAAGCTCAAAATTCGATTCAGCATGTCTCCTTATCCCGATACCGAATCTCGTAACTACTTCAGAAACAACTTTGAGCTTCAACCAAATTTCCAGTTTTGGCTGAATTCCTGGAGAATTGTTTGTCCTGCAAGAAATCTAATTTCAGATATGGATTTAGTGATCCTCCTTACCCCTTAAACGACTCATTAGCTTATATAACATATTTTTTTTTACCCTTAATTCGAAACCCCCTCCTCTGCCTCTAAATATAGGGCTAAAGGAAGGACCCATCTACGGACTTGAGCTGTACTTTGCCAATGAATCCTTGTGTGAATTTGAACAACATAGAACAATCCGTTTCACCCCCCCCCCCCCCCTCCCGACAATCCAAAACCCAAAGAATACGTTAGCCGTACGCTAGGTTTAAATAATCTTCGAATAAACCCAATTAAAGGAGTTATATCATAAGCATTCTAGCACTTGCAACGTCTAGAACCCCCCAACCCAAGACCCAAGATGAAGCCACGACTCGATCCGACCGCTGGGTCATCTAGCGGTGAGAGTCGTAAGCGCCCGAAATGGGGAGGATGGAGTCATAGTTTTGACTTTGGATCTAACAAAATGTTTTTGGGATCCCAATCCGTCCGTCCGTCTGTCCGTCCGTCCGTCTGTAAGCACGATAACTCTCGAAGGGAATGAGATATTTTGATGAAACTTGGTAGGAGGATTGTTTGGGTCAAGGGTAAGGTCGAGTTCGTAGATGGGCTCTGTAGCCCTATATTTGGGGGTGGGGGAGGGGGTTCAATTTAAGGAACAAACAAAATATTTTTAAACAGCTAATGCGATATGGGGTAAGAAGACATGCTTGAGCACGATGGTGACAATCATTTTCTCGCCGGACAAGTAGTTCGTCCGGAATCCGGCAAAAACCGGAAAGTTTGTTAAAATTAAAAGTTTCATTTGAAGTTGATTAAATGTTTGATTTAGGGGTAAGAAGACATGCTGAGCACGATGGTCAAAACCATTTTCTCGCTGGACGAGTAGTTCGTCCGGAATCCGGCAAAAACCGGAAAGTTGGTTAAAAGTAAAAGTTTCATTTGAAGTTGATTAAGTGTTTGATTTAGGGGTAAGAAGACATGCTGAGAATGATGGTGAAAATCATCTTGTCGCCGGACAAGCAGTTCGTCCGGAATTCGGCCAAAACCGGAAAGTTGGTTAAAAGTAACAGTTTCATTTGAAGTTGATTAAATGTTTGATTTATGGGTAAGAAGACATGCTGAACCCGATGGTGAAAACCATTTTCTCGCCGGACAACTAGTTCGCCTGTAATCCGGCCAAAACCGGAAAATATGTTAAAAGTAAAAGCTTTATCTGAAGTTGATTAGATGATATATTTAGGGGTAAGAAGAGACGCTGAGTCTGTATATAATGATCATTTCTTACCAGGACATATAATTAGTCCGGAATCCGGTTGTACCCGCATTTTTTTAAGTCAAAATTTTATTTAAAGTTGATTAGATTTCTTTATAGGGATAAGGAGATACGCCGGCTTCGTTTCTGAATTTTTCTTTTTTGCTGGACTAGTAGTTCGCTCGGAACTCGGGCGAACCCGCAAATTTGGCAGTAGTAAAGCAGGAAGTTTCGGTCAATATCGTCAAAATAGATATGGCTAGAGGTATAGATAGGTAGATAGAATATCTGAACTCGGTTTTCTCTGATGATTAGCCTGGCGAAGATAAGACCGAATTGTCTGGATCAAATCTTAGATTTTTGGGATCCCATCGACACCTTTATTCTTGTTATTGTAGCAGGCATATGGAAAATTTATCGAAAAATTAAACTAATTATTTGCATTATCGATTTCTTTAAGTATTTTGTTTTCTGTTTCTTCTTGTTAATTCCCGTAAGTCCAAAGAATTAAGGATGTAAACTAGATCACAATAAACAAAGGCCGTAAACTATACTAAATTCATTATAGTGATTTCTTGAAGATTCTGAAATTGAGCTACGGTAAATAATATTCAGCTTCCGAAAAAAAAAAAAAAAATGTCAAACTAGCTGATGATTTCTTCGTCCGACACATCTAAACGTCCACATGGTGATATACTTAATTGTTTTGATCCTCTTATACGCCACTCGATCTTCTCAAAGGTCTCATACAATTTTTGTTTATCCTTAGTATGTTCGAAAGTTGCCACAGCGTATCTCCTCACTCTATAT
Source organism: Branchinecta lynchi (assembly GCA_023053575.1). Classification (NCBI taxonomy): domain Eukaryota; kingdom Metazoa; phylum Arthropoda; class Branchiopoda; order Anostraca; family Branchinectidae; genus Branchinecta; species Branchinecta lynchi. The sequence goes on from JAKZAP010000003.1 coordinate 19,450,673, forward strand.
ATAATAATAATAATAATAATAATAATAATCTATGTTAACAACTATGTTAAACAACTATGTTAAAACTTCATGCTGAATTTCCAGATTCAGCGCGAACTAGTTGTCCGACGTGAAAGTAATTTTCACGTTCGGATTCAGCATGTTACCTGTGAATCGAATATCTAATCAACTTCAGATACAACTTTTACTTTTCCTAAAATTTCCCGAATGTTTTTTTTGCCCGATTCTAGGTGAACTAATTGTCCGGCAAGAAAATAATTTTCATATTCGGATTCGGCTTGTTCCTTACCCCTAACTCGACTATTTCATTAGCTTTTAAAAACATTTTGTTGTCGTCCCTTAATTTGAAACCCCGCCCCTAATTACAGAGCCCATCTTCGAACTTAAACTGTACTTTGACCTAAAGAGTCATCGTGCCAAATTTGAACAAAACATCTCAACCTCTACGAGCGTTATCATGCTAACAGACGGACTGACAGACGGACAACTTTTGCGATGTCATAGGTATCCCTGCACTTACGTTTTGGAAGTAAAACAAAAACTTTAATTATTCAATAGTAGTAATTATTCAGTGTTTCTTTCGATAGTTTATTGAGGATTTTTCTCTCCTTTCTGCCTTAACAAAAATGCCATGTAGTCTACTTCAGAAGAAATGTTTTGTCAAATCAATTCCTAGAATTATCAAACTTTTTAAACGGTGGAATGATAATGTTGCTTATCAATTATGGATCAATTATCGCTTACAAGCGATAATTGATCCAGAAAGCAATTCAAACCTCCCTAATGGTCCCAGTTTTTGCCCGATCAACGTTAGATTGCTTCTTAGCCTATGCAGCGTGTGAATACACTGTTTCAAGCATGAACTAAGGAAATGGAAATCGGAAATCCGGAAATGCCCCGTACGTGTCCGAAGTCGCTCCATGGCAGGGGCGACTTCGGACACCTGAAGAGGTCATACGTTTTTGGGTCTCACCAAGAAACGAGTGGATGGAAGTCATTGGAAACAAATCCTAAGAAAGATGAAAACGGTTTCCATGCATATCAAAACGATGTTTGTATCTTTAGAAAAATATCTGTTAGGGGTTAAAAAACCTCAAATCGTCCGGTTTCGCCCCCTCTCCCCTACTTGTCTTAACTGCAAAGTAAAAAAGATACTTTTAAGCAAGATATATATTTTCATGATCCCCGTAGCCCATGGTCATTTGTGCCTCAAGGATTTTGCTTACAAATCAATTTCTAGCTCCCTTAAGGTGCTCATCTTAACCTCAAAATGAAAAAATCTCGTGGGCCCATGATCATTTGTGCAACAAGGGTTTTTCTTATTAATTTCTAGCCCCCATAAATTGCGCATCTTTGCCAACAAGACCAAAGTTTCGATGGGATCCCAAAATTTAATATTTGATCAAGACAAATGGGTCTTGTAGATATCCGGTCTTCGCCAGACTCCTTGGACATTTTTACTATTAAGATTTATAAATAGAAGAAGGCCAATCATTTTCTACACGAACATATAGTTCTCCCGGAATCCGGCTGAAACCGGAAAATTTATTAAAGGTTAAAGTCTTATCTAAAGTTCATTAGATGTTCGATTTTGGGGTAAGGAGATAAGCTGAATTCGTTTTCGAGCTTTAGTTTTGCAAGACAAGTAATTTGCCCGGAATCCAGTCTAAACCGGAGATTTGGCAGAAGTAAGGCAGGGTTTGGCAAGTAAGGCAATTTCGTTAAAGTAGACATGACGTATAGCCTAGGGGTAAATACACGCATGCTGAATCCATATCTGATTTGCCCGGAATCCAGTCTAAACCGGAGATTTGGCAGAAGTAAGGCAGGGTTTGGCAGAAAGGCAATTTCGTTAAAGTAGACATGACGTATAGCCTAGGGGTAAATACACGCATGCTGAATCCATATCTGAACTTAGTTTTCTCAGATTATTAGCCATTGCCCTTCTTCTGTTTCTAAATCTTAATAGTTACAACGTTCAAGGAGTCTGGCGAAGACCGGATATCTACAAGAGCCATTTTCCTGGATCAGATATTAAATTTTTCGGATGCCGTCGAAACCTTTTGTCTTGTTTTAAGTCGATCGGGGCATCGGTAGTTGGGTAAGAAAACATGTTTAATCCAAATGTGAGCTTTATTTTTTCGTCAGACTTGTAGTTTTACCGGAATCCGGCCACGTAAATTTTGACGAAGTAAAATAAGATTCTGATTTCGATAAAAAAAAAAAAAAAAATGGTTCTATAAAGTAGGTGTACCCCCAAAACACACGGGTGAATCAAGGCATGTCATTTATTCTCGCCTCAGAAGGATAGTCCGTTCGGAATCTAGTCAACCCCCCCCCCCCAAAAAAAAAAAACAACTCGAAACCAAAGCTGGTTTGGATGACTTAGTGGCCATTCTTCCCTGGTCTGTTAGAATGGTATCAAACGTGTAGGGCTTCGGCAAAGACTGAAACTCCGCAAGACCTAATTATCTGTATAAAAAGGTCGACAGATATTCCCCTTTTGAATCCCATCGAAACCTTTGGTCTTGTTACTAAAATTGCAGAAGCACGAGTGATATGTTTACGAGGACAGGGTCGTGTGGACCCAGCTGATAGCGTAGAGTTCTCTGTAGCGATGACCGGCGAGCCTGTCCTTTTTGTCCAGTCTCAAAATAATCAGTCGAAGAAAAGGGTACAGACTTTCGTGTCCTGTTTAGCTTTGCTTAGCTTTCTCTTTCTCTCCCCAGCAAAAATCAAATCCCCGTAATGTTCTCAGCACTTGAGCAAAGGTTGTAATGTCAATCAAGATGGCAGATGGAACTTGATTTTGTGGGATGGAAACGTCACCAATATGACGCGATAACCCATATATACCTGTACTTTATCTAATAATAAAATACTGCTTAACTGGTGTGCCCCACAAGACAGATACATTCCCTCTTTCGATAAAGTGTCTACAAAAATGAACGCTGGGCACAACAACAATTCTAAAGCAGTCGTCGTAATAGATTTATCGGATTACTTATCTGCTTTCAGGGCATAGACGAATCAAGGGCGTTTTCCAACTCGACAATGATTGGCTCTGGACTTACTATGGAAGGTATCAATCAGAACTATATAGTTTACGACTACACATTAGACATGGGGTACAGAAAATCGGCACCGGATATCACACAATGGTGAGTAACTTGAAAATCCGGGACTAGGCGACACCGCCCCCCCCCCCCCCACGGGACATAATCCCCCGCCACCCCGGGTCACTGTCACTACATCCTCCCGTAAGTTGTCCCACCCGTAAATTCGTCCACCCGTATGTTCATCCACCTGTCAGTTCGCCTACCCGTAAGTTCCAGCCACCCGTAAGCCCGTCCACTGTAATTTAACCCACGGTCAGTTCGCCCACTCCTGAAATCTGTCAGTTAGCCCACTCCTACAATCTGTCAGTTCGCCCACTCCTGAAATCCGGCACTTCGTCCAATCAAAAACCTCGACATTTGACCCAAACGAAGGTTTTTGACTGGCAACACGATTGGAGTAGTTCGCACGGAAACGGAAAGTAAAAGCATTATGGAAATAACATTGTGCAATACTCCTGGCTGTTTAGTTCCAAGCTTTCCTGTATTGTATTCGAGTATTTCTATGAGAGAATATTATTATCGAAACCAGTTTTTAATGTTTGAGTCTCAACTCTCTACGAAAAGTTTCCTCTTTAGTGGGAAAATAGATTTTTATGGCACTTGCAAGTACCATATAGCGATCGCACTTTGTGTCCGTCCGTCCGTCTGTCGTTCGGTCCGGGTTTTGCTAGTTTGGGCACTTCCACGTAAGCTAGGACGATGAAACTTGGCAGGCATATCAGGGACCCTAAACGACTAAGTTGGAAATAGTCACTTTCCCAGTCCGAGCATCGTGAGGGGAGTGGAAGGGAAATCCGGAATCTTGAGGTATTTATAGCTTTTGAACGGGTGATCGGATCTTAATGAAACTTGATATTTGGAAAGACCACTCGTGTCTCAGACGACCCGCTTCAAATCCGGACCGGATCCCTTGGCTTTGGTGGAGTTGGGTGGAGGGAATCGGAAATTATGGGAAACGCTTAGAGTCGAGGGATTGGGATGAAACTTGACGGGAAGAACACGCAAGAGTCCTGGATACATCGTCCACATAACCAGACTGAATTCGGACACTGTGGGGGAGTTGGGGGGGGGGGAATTCGGTGATCCCGTGAGTTACTTCCTGATGCACTAGGACAGTGAACCATGGTAGGCATATGAGGGACTTGAACAATCTGACTTGAGAATAGTTGTTTCCCGGATCAGACCATCGTGGAGGGAGTGGAGGGATGGGGAATCCGGAATCTAGTGGCATGCATAACTTTTGAACGGCTGATCGGATTTGAATGAAACTTGGCAAGTGGAAAGAGCTATCGTCTCAGATGTTCGTCGTCTCAGAGGGTGTTTCCCAGAATTCCGGTGATCGCCAGTTAGGACTCTTCCAGATTTGTTAAATACGATGAAACTTGGCAGAAATATTAGTGACCCGACCAAATAGTCTTGAGGATCCGACACAATGTCCTAAGAAAACTTCCGTTCCTAGATCCGTTGGAGTTACTGACTTCCTTAGGTTGCGAACGGGTGGAAATTGTGTGGCTTGTCTAAAGATTAAACGAATTTATCGAAACTTGAAAGATAGAAAATTCATTTGCCCTAGATGATCCGAGGCCGTGCCGGAAATGCTCAGACTCGTGTGAAACTAGGTATCCTATTTATAGGTCAGAACCTAGGGCGTTGAAAGGGGGATTTTTTGACGTTCTCGTCTACTTTCTTGCAGCTCCTGTCGGGTCGAGTGCCATATGAGCTCGAGCTCTTGTTTACAGTATAATGGGCGTCAAATTGTACTCGTGCACTTCAATTAGTACTAAGAACACATTTTCTGATCTTTAGAAGCTCGAACAATTGTATCAGTGTGGCGACATCGAACGTTGCATTAATAAGAACTTTTTACTTCCAGTTTGAACAAGGGTGTGAATTAAGACGTAAACATCATGTATAGCGCTATGCAGCTTTTTGTACCTATTTAAACAATGCTTTGGTATAGCTACTCACGGAATAGCTTATAGATTGAAGCAAATCAGAATTAGGGAAGTGTCTTTTTTATACCACTGGCATGTCTGACGTTTTTAAGCAACATCAGGTTTCTTTATATTTGCTAATAAAATTGTACGTTACCTTACCTTACAGGGTGCGTGACTTTGCTGTGCAGCGATACGGGAAGTTGAATGAGTACACGGACAGGGCTTGGGCATTACTGAAGGTTAGTATTTTTATCTTCGTGCCTGCTCTTAGTCACAGCAAGGTTTTGAGTAATCAGATCTCTGATTAATCCGCAGTAACTTCATCTCTGATTAATCCGTTGAGTATGAAATCCAAGGGAAGCAGTATAGGCGAGCGAGTTACTCACAACTTATACGGGGAAGCACTATAGTGAAGAAAAGTAACAATAAAGGACTCTTCATAGGCCCTGTCATTGAAATGAGCACACCCCAAATCCTTACATGTCGAGAGCAAGTCTGAGCCTCGGTTTTGTCGTCCGCCTCCGAGCTGCTGCCGAGCTTCGTCCTGCCAAGAACAAATATTCACAAGAACCTCCGTCTACGTATCGCTGTAATACGACCATACGGTTTTGAATATATTCTCGATACCCTACCCGATGCAAACAAGCGGAGGAGCTTCGCGGAAAGTCATATATTCGTTACTTCTACGAACAGTTGTATCGTAGTAGAGTCCCGAAGAAGAAACTTGAGGTCTGAGTTGCCCTTCACAGTTGATTGGTTGTTCACCATTCTGATGTCATGTCTGACTCGCTGCAGACCGGGTTCTCAACGCCTGCAGGCATGTTAAAGGTTTGCTTGCGTTTGGTGATTGGATTACGCGTGAGCCTTGGACTGAAGTTTTGGAGGCCCCAACTTCTGATGAAAAAGCTGAGATTTTTCACGAAAAAATAAAAACACGTTTTGATGATTGTTTCCCTGAAAAAAAGGTGAACTTTTGTTCTTCAGATAAGCCTTATGTTAAAAAAGAGATTAAAAATTTGATTAAAAAGAAATTATTTTTGTTCCGAGCGGGTGACCGACAACAAGCTAATAAGCTGCGGAATAAAATAAAAAATAAATTGAAGAGAGCGGAGGAACAGTATGGTCGTGAAGTGGATGATCTATGCGAACTAAAACCTCAAAAGTATTACCAGAAAATAAAAAGCATGACTGGAAAATCACATAAAAGTATTGATTTTAATGTTGATGAGCCCCCAGAACAAACGGCAAATGCCCTTAATGCTCACCTGATAGCTGTAGTACAAACTTACCCACCTTTAAGACCGACACCTGAAAGTACTCCAGAAGATGAAAGTGAAGGTTCTGGTTTGGCAGTTCCAGAGCTATCAAAGGCTGAGATTGCTTCAAAATTAAAAAAAAATAAAAAAACATCAATTACACCTTTTGACATCCCAGTTCAACTCATAAAAGCTTTCCCAGAGGAGTTAGCTGTACCTCTCCAGAGTATTTATAATATGATTTCTAAAACTGGCCAGTATCCAAAGAAATGGAAGCTTGGTTTTGTCACCCCAATCCCAGAAAAAGGATGTCCAAATGATTTTACGGGAGTGAGACCGATTACAATGACTTCAATTTTCAGCAAGATTTATGAATCATTTGTTGCAATATGGTTGAAAAAACACCTCCTTTCAATGATTGATAAAAAAACAATTTGGGAATTTACCAAAAACTTCGACAACACATTACCTTGTTAGCTTGATTGATTTTATTTTGAAAAATTTGGATTGCCCAGGGAAGTGGTTAAATTTGATTGCAATAGATTTTAAAAAAGCTTTTGATTTAGTTGATCATAATATTTTATTGGAAAAACTGAGACAGAAAAATATTCCGGATTTCATTTTAAAAATTGTGCGTGGTTTTCTAACGGAAAGGCAGCAAGTTGTAAAATATAAAGGCCTTCATTCATCTACTAGTGCTATATACTGTGGTGTCCCACAAGGAACCGTGTTGGGACCTCTTTGTTTTTTGATTATGATAAATGATATTGCTATTGATGCTGATGAGAGATGGAAGTACGTGGACGATTTGTCACTTGTGGAAGTATTGCATCGATCTTTTAAAAGCCAAGCAATGACAATAGTCCAGGATGTAGCAACGGAAGCAAAAAATTCAAATATGGTTGTAAATGCGGAAAAAACAACGGTTTTGACCTTTTCTTTTTTATCGGATGAGCCAAGTTTCCACCCTGAGTTAGATGATGGCCTCCTCTCGGAGGAAATTAATCTCCTTGGAGTCGTCGTTTCGTCTGATCTCTCGTGGAAGAAAAACACTGATAGCATGATTAGAAAAGCTAATGCGTCTATTGTTATGTTAAAAACACTAAGTAAATTTAAGTTCCCTGAAAAAAAGATGTTGCGTCTGTATTGTACGTTTGTTCGTCCTCTTGTGGAGTATGCTTGTCCGGTTTGGCACTATGGTATTACGAAGGATGAATCTGATCGTATAGAGAATATTCAGAAACGTGCCCTAAGAATTGTGAACAGGGGCCCTAAAATACCGTACTCTGGCCTTCTTTCTTTATTTGGACTGGATGCGCTGTCTAATAGGAGGCAGAAGTTGTGTCAAAATTTTGGACTAAAACTCCTTGAACACCCAACTCTCCGATCCCTTTTACCCCCGGATTTTGAGGTTGAACGCCCAAGGCCACCAAGGCAAGTATCCACCAAAGTCCCGAAGCTCATGCCGATCGCATGTAACCGGGAAAGATATTGTAATAGCTTCATTCCGAAATTTGTGGATTTTTACAATAATGTTATTTTGTCTTAGTTATTTTGTTATGAGTTTTATTTCGGTTGTTGACTTCAATGGTTTACCTTTTTTTTTTATTACGAATTTGATTTCAACAATTGTTGTATATATTACTTGACAAAGGTCAAACAATTTGGTTGGACAACTACGAAATTTTGTACCTGAATTATACAATAAATCTAATCTAATGTTACAGTTTTTCATCTGGTATACGCTGGGGCTAAGAGGGAAGTAGACGGATATCAGCTCAGACCTCATAGCAAGTACCTCTAGCTCCGCTTAGTTTTGTCGCTGCATGGGACCGAAGACGGAGGTTCCATTGAATAAATTGTTCTTGGTCCTACTAATTACCGTTTTAGCACTGACAGCCGAGCTTATTTCCAAGCTGATTCTCGCACTAGCCGTTTCAGCATGGCAGCGCTTCACGAGATGCACGGACTTGCTTCTGTCTCAAGTCTGCTCTATACAGTAATGAGTCTTTGGGAATCAATTAATTAATGAGAAAATTGCTGAAGGTAATGAGGTGAAAGCTAGCTTTCACAAAACACTTTTTATCAACACGTGTTTTTGCTCATCTAGCTGCATCAGAGAATCTGTACAATACTGTCGGAAGTTTCTTTACATATAACACAAGGATGCGCAATTTCAACAGAAAACACTTGGTATGTGATCTGTTGTGATTTTGAAAACGTCGAGAGCCGAAAAACCGCCGAAAAAGCATCTGCTGACTTTTCCGATATCCGGACGAGAAACCAAAAAATCTTTTATTCGGCTCTTCCTGGCAATGCTTGTTATGTATAACATTTAGTGCATAACGTCTTCAAAATCACAACAGATTACATCTCCAGTGCAGATTACATCCCCCTACCAACGTCCGTAATCGCATTAGTTCATTTTGAACCCGAAAACACAAATTTGACATGTTACGTAACATTATGCTCCCGATGAGTGTTCACGTCTGATGCTACTGATGCCCAAACCCGGGTATCTGAATTTTGCCGAGATTGGGCTTGAAGTCAATAGGCCTGGGAAAAGGCTTAAAAACAGGCGAGGCTCATAATTTGCTGAAAGCAGAACCTATATATCTTTTACATTATTCAGGTAGTTTTGAATATTGGAACATAAAAAGTAAATTGTGCGAGATGTGCTTTCAGAGTCAGCGAGGAAGTGATGAGGGAACCAAAATGTTAAAGTTCCTTCGGTTAAAAAGATCGTAGTTGGGAATCCGCCATAGTTATTTTTTTTTTTTTTTCAATCAATCAATCAAGTTTAATCCGAATAGCTAAAAGCTAGAAAATGAGTTAAGTGTTGCCGCCTTGCAGTGTGTATTGCCTCGATTGGACAACCCCCCGGACTGTCGGCGTGATCTTAACCGAGTGTCATGTTTGGCTGGTACGTTTATTTTGAACAAACTAGAGTGCTAAAAGCAGAGTCTCCGCACCTTAAAGGACCCCTCGCACTATTTACTCTTCAGCTTACAGTACTTTAAAATATTTGAATACTATAAAACTGTGTTGTGCTTTCAACAGTAACCCACGGTTTTGGCTGTTTTAAGCCTTTTCCGAGACCCGTTGACTTGTAGCGACAACACGGAAACAGTTTACATACCCGTTTTTTCTGATGGAAAAATTTCTCGCAGACAACCGTCGACAGCGTGATACACATCGAAGGTAGCAAAAGACGGCAAGTGAGAAAAACAGGGTGGTTTTGTTAGAGGGGTTAGAATGTACCCTACGAAATTGGGATCTCCGGGTTTAGAAATATATGGAGCGATTATGGAAGTAGGTGGCATAAGTATTATAGGTAAGACGGGTCCTTAATATCACAGCTTGGAATGATGAAATTGGGCCTTACTAATATGTTGAAAGGTAACGAAAATATACTGGTGGCTGGTTTTAATTTGGATTTTAATTATTCGATGGTATTCCCCGAAAACTTGCCCCAAACCCTGTGTTCCCCAAAACCATATTCCCAAATCTTGTAGCTTCGAGAAAAGGGGTATGAGCGAACTTACTCAAATTAGGATATCCTCATGTTTTGTTGGCATATTTTGGTGCAAAAATAGTCTCTGATTAAACCGATAGCAATAATTCTGAGGAAATGTGTACGCAAAATTTCGCTGAAAGTATCTTCTGTTGGGCAAGGAGCCCCGACAGAACGATACCGACTTTTTTGTCGGCTGTACAAAAATCAGCTCTTGACAAAAGCTTGTTGTGGCAACTCTGTTCTAGTCATCGTGTACTGCTTCGAAATATAACTTGTCGTCTAAAGAAATAGAACTGATATCGCAGTATGCATAGAACAATTTTCTATAATCGTACAGATAGAAATACTCCCGTGAAATGCCGACAAAGTTATACCGACTTTCCAAATCCTGTTGTATCAAGACTGTTTTAGTTAGCACATTCTGCTTCGAAAGTCATCTTGTCGGCAGCACAATAGAATCAATATTGGACTATGCCTTAAATTCAAACTTTATCTTTCTAATGTTGCCTCTTGTTCGGTTAAACCACCGATTGTTACTTTCACTAGAAAGTTCTCTGATGGCAGTGTATATTGTTCCCCGACCTGGAACTGGTACCTCAAAAGCTAAAAGTATCGAGTCGAGTATGCTGCCACACAGGACCTAATAATACTCGACCAGTCGAGGAATCGAGCCTCCAGTCGCTATCAGTACTAGACTGGTCGAGTACTTGTGTCGTGGGAAGCTATAAGTACCTGACCGCATGGAACTTGGAGTGAGGAAGGAGTAGGTCGAGTAATTACTACCATAGGAGCTATCTTTTCTCGACCATACAAATGAAATCTGGAAAGTTGTAAGGTCGAGTAACCAATCCCCCAGGGGCTAATAGTACTCGACCATGTAACTGGTTTAAGTAGGCCGAGTATTCATGGCAATGGCAGCTATTAGTACTCGACCTAAAAAGAGATGCGTGAGTATTTGACGTCCCAGGAGCTAATCGTACTCGACCTAATATTACTAATAAGAGGTCAAGTAGAAGGATAGATGTGTCGAGTATTTGACGTCCCAGGAACTAATCGTACTCGACCTGATATTAATAATAAGAGGTCAAGTACTCAGGCCCTGACGGCTATAAATACTCTACCTGTTGAAGGAGAATTGGTAGGTCGATTACTTGACGTCCTGGCAGCTGTTCGTACTCGACCTAATATTAGTAATAAGAGGTCAAGTATTCAGGGCGCTGACGGCTAAAAATACTCTACCTGCCGAAAGAGGATCGGTAGGTCAAGTATTCAGGGCGCTGACAGCTAAAAATACTCTACCTGTTGAAGGAGGATTGGTAGGTCGAGTACTTGACGCCCTAGTAGCTGTTCGTACTCGACCTAATATTAGTAATAAGAGGTCAAGTATTCAGGGCGCTGACGGCTATAAATACTCTACCTGTTGAAGGAGAATTGGTAGGTCGATTACTTGACGTCCTGGCAGCTGTTCGTACTCGACCTAATATTAGTAATAAGAGGTCAAGTATTCAGGGCGCTGACGGCTAAAAATACTCTACCTGCCGAAAGAGGATCGGTAGGTCAAGTATTCAGGGCGCTGACAGCTAAAAATACTCTACCTGTTGAAGGAGGATTGGTAGGTCGAGTACTTGACGCCCTAGTAGCTGTTCGTACTCGACCTAATATTAGTAATAAGAGGTCAAGTATTCAGGGCGCTGACGGCTATAAATACTCTACCTGTTGAAGGAGAATTGGTAGGTCGATTACTTGACGTCCTGGCAGCTGTTCGTACTCGACCTAATATTAGTAATAAGAGGTCAAGTATTCAGGGCGCTGACGGCTAAAAATACTCTACCTGCCGAAAGAGGATCGGTAGGTCAAGTATTCAGGGCGCTGACAGCTAAAAATACTCTACCTGTTGAAGGAGGATTGGTAGGTCGAGTACTTGACGCCCTAGTAGCTGTTCGTACTCGACCTAATATTAGTAATAAGAGGTCAAGTATTCAGGGCGCTGACGGCTATAAATACTCTACCTGTTGAAGGAGAATTGGTAGGTCGATTACTTGACGTCCTGGCAGCTGTTCGTACTCGACCTAATATTAGTAATAAGAGGTCAAGTATTCAGGGCGCTGACGGCTAAAAATACTCTACCTGCCGAAAGAGGATCGGTAGGTCAAGTATTCAGGGCGCTGACAGCTAAAAATACTCTACCTGTTGAAGGAGGATTGGTAGGTCGAGTACTTGACGCCCTAGTAGCTGTTCGTACTCGACCTAATATTAGTAATAAGAGGTCAAGTATTCAGGGCGCTGACGGCTAAAAATACTCTACCTGCCGAAAGAGGATCGGTAGGTCAAGTATTCAGGGCGCTGACAGCTAAAAATACTCTACCTGTTGAAGGAGGATTGGTAGGTCGAGTACTTGACGCCCTAGTAGCTGTTCGTACTCGACCTAATATTAGTAATAAGAGGTCAAGTATTCAGGGCGCTGACGGCTATAAATACTCTACCTGTTGAAGGAGAATTGGTAGGTCGATTACTTGACGTCCTGGCAGCTGTTCGTACTCGACCTAATATTAGTAATAAGAGGTCAAGTATTCAGGGCGCTGACGGCTAAAAATACTCTACCTGCCGAAAGAGGATCGGTAGGTCAAGTATTCAGGGCGCTGACAGCTAAAAATACTCTACCTGTTGAAGGAGGATTGGTAGGTCGAGTACTTGACGCCCTAGTAGCTGTTCGTACTCGACCTAATATTAGTAATAAGAGGTCAAGTATTCAGGGCGCTGACGGCTATAAATACTCTACCTGTTGAAGGAGAATTGGTAGGTCGATTACTTGACGTCCTGGCAGCTGTTCGTACTCGACCTAATATTAGTAATAAGAGGTCAAGTATTCAGGGCGCTGACGGCTAAAAATACTCTACCTGCCGAAAGAGGATCGGTAGGTCAAGTATTCAGGGCGCTGACAGCTAAAAATACTCTACCTGTTGAAGGAGGATTGGTAGGTCGAGTACTTGACGCCCTAGTAGCTGTTCGTACTCGACCTAATATTAGTAATAAGAGGTCAAGTATTCAGGGCGCTGACGGCTAAAAATACTCTACCTGCCGAAAGAGGATCGGTAGGTCAAGTATTCAGGGCGCTGACAGCTAAAAATACTCTACCTGTTGAAGGAGGATTGGTAGGTCGAGTACTTGACGCCCTAGTAGCTGTTCGTACTCGACCTAATATTACCAATAAGAGGTCAAGTATTCAGGGCGCTGACGGCTAAAAATACTCTACCTGTTGAAGGAGGATTGGTAGGTCGAGTACTTGACGCCCTAGTAGCTGTTCGTACTCGACCTAATATTAGTAATAAGAGGTCAAGTATTCAGGGCGCTGATGGCTAAAAATACTCTACCTGCTGAAAGAGGATTGGTAGGTCGAGTACTTGACGCCTTAGCAGCTGTTCGTACTCGACCTAATATTAGTAATGAGAGGTCAAGTATTCAGGGCGCTGACGGCTAAAAATACTCTACCTGTTGAAGGAGGATTGGTAGGTCGAGTACTTGACGCCTTAGCAGCTGCTCGTACTCGACCTAATATTACCAATAAGAGGTTAAGTACTGAGGGCGCTGACGGCTAAAAAGACTCTACCTGCTGAAAGAGGATCGGTTGGTCGAGTACTTGACGCCCTAGTAGCTGTTCGTACTCGACCTAATATTAGTAATAAGAGGTCAAGTATTCAGGGCGCTGATGGCTAAAAATACTCTACCTGCTGAAAGAGGATTGGTAGGTCGAGTACTTGACGCCTTAGCAGCTGTTCGTACTCGACCTAATATTAGTAATGAGAGGTCAAGTATTCAGGGCGCTGACGGCTAAAAGTACTCTACCTGTTGAAGGAGGATTGGTAGGTCGAGTACTTGACGCCTTAGCAGCTGCTCGTACTCGACCTAATATTACCAATAAGAGGTTAAGTACTGAGGGCGCTGACGGCTAAAAAGACTCTACCTGCTGAAAGAGGATCGGTTGGTCGAGTACTTGACGCCCTAGTAGCTGTTCGTACTCGACCTAATATTAATAATAAGAGGTCAAGTATTCAGGGCGATGACGGCTAAAAATACTCTACCTGTTGAAGGAGGATTGGTAGGTCGAGTACTTGACGCCTTAGCAGCTGTTCGTACTCGACCTAATATTAGTAATGAGAGGTCAAGTATTCAGGGCGCTGACGGCTAAAAGTACTCTACCTGCTGAAAGAGGATTGGTAGGTCGAGTACTTGACGCCTTAGCAGCTGTTCGTACTCGACCTAATATTAGTAATGAGAGGTCAAGTATTCAGGGCGCTGACGGCTAAAAGTACTCTACCTGTTGAAGGAGGATTGGTAGGTCGAGTACTTGACGCCTTAGCAGCTGCTCGTACTCGACCTAATATTACCAATAAGAGGTTAAGTACTGAGGGCGCTGACGGCTAAAAAGACTCTACCTGCTGAAAGAGGTTGGTCGAGTACTTGACGCCCTAGTAGCTGTTCGTACTCGACCTAATATTAATAATAAGAGGTCAAGTATTCAGGGCGCTGACGGCTAAAAGTACTCTACCTGCTGAAAGAGGATTGGTAGGTCGAGTACTTGACGCCTTAGCAGCTGTTCGTACTCGACCTAATATTAGTAATGAGAGGTCAAGTATTCAGGGCGCTGACGGCTAAAAGTACTCTACCTGTTGAAGGAGGATTGGTAGGTCGAGTACTTGACGCCTTAGCAGCTGCTCGTACTCGACCTAACATTACCAATAAGAGGTTAAGTACTGAGGGCGCTGACGGCTAAAAAGACTCTACCTGCTGAAAGAGGATCGGTTGGTCGAGTACTTGACGCCCTAGTAGCTGTTCGTACTCGACCTAATATTAATAATAAGAGGTCAAGTATTCAGGGCGCTGATGGCTAAAAATACTCTACCTGCTGAAAGAGGATTGGTAGGTCGAGTACTTGACGCCTTAGCAGCTGTTCGTACTCGACCTAATATTAGTAATGAGAGGTCAAGTATTCAGGGCGCTGACGGCTAAAAGTACTCTACCTGTTGAAGGAGGATTGGTAGGTCGAGTACTTGACGCCTTAGCAGCTGCTCGTACTCGACCTAACATTACCAATAAGAGGTTAAGTACTGAGGGCGCTGACGGCTAAAAAGACTCTACCTGCTGAAAGAGGATCGGTTGGTCGAGTACTTGACGCCCTAGTAGCTGTTCGTACTCGACCTAATATTAATAATAAGAGGTCAAGTATTCAGGGCGCTGATGGCTAAAAATACTCTACCTGCTGAAAGAGGATTGGTAGGTCGAGTACTTGACGCCTTAGCAGCTGTTCGTACTCGACCTAATATTAGTAATGAGAGGTCAAGTATTCAGGGCGCTGACGGCTAAAAGTACTCTACCTGTTGAAGGAGGATTGGTAGGTCGAGTACTTGACGCCTTAGCAGCTGCTCGTACTCGACCTAATATTACCAATAAGAGGTTAAGTACTGAGGGCGCTGACGGCTAAAAATACTCTACCTGCTGAAAGAGGATTGGTAGGTCGAGTACTTGACGCCTTAGCAGCTGTTCGTACTCGACCTAATATTAGTAATGAGAGGTCAAGTATTCAGGGCGCTGACGGCTAAAAGTACTCTACCTGTTGAAGGAGGATTGGTAGGTCGAGTACTTGACGCCTTAGCAGCTGCTCGTACTCGACCTAATATTACCAATAAGAGGTTAAGTACTGAGGGCGCTGACGGCTAAAAAGACTCTACCTGCTGAAAGAGGATCGGTTGGTCGAGTACTTGACGCCCTAGTAGCTGTTCGTACTCGACCTAATATTACTAATAAGAGGAGAGAGATCCTCCTTCCCTTCAGCTTCCCCATCTATCCTTCTTTTTAGATCGAGTACTAATAGCTGACATTGCCATGAATACTCGACCTACTTAACCAGTTACATGGGATTGGTTACTAGACTTTCCAACTTTCCAGATTTCATTTGTATGGTCGTAGCTCCTATGGTAATTACGTCGACCTGCTCCTTCCTGACTCCAAGTTCCATACGGTCAGGTACTTTTAGCTTCCCAAGAAACAAATGTACTCGACCAGTCTAGTACTGGTAGCGACTGGAGGCTCGATTCCTCGACTGGTTGAGTACTAATAGCTCCTATAACCCTTATTACTCGACTGGTCGAGTATTATTAGCTCCTGTGCAGCAAACTCGACCGGTCGAGTACTTTTAGCTTTTGAGGTATCAGTTCCAGGTTCGGGAACGATAGACACTGCCTTCTCTGATAGTGCTACGTTTCCTCGAAAATGGGACAGAACTAGCAATCGCAGAAGTAACAATGCAGTCTTGCCAACACTGCGTGTGCGAATTTGAGCAAAAAATAAAGAGGCCAGTATCGAGAAATACTAAAATTCTGAATGAGGTTTCGTCAATAATCTTGATGACTAACTCTTCTTGCCTAGGCAAAATTGCCCTGTACCTAGCGGAAGAGCCGGAAGCGGTATCACAACTGCTCCCGAACATCGCCGTGATTCTTTAACACAGGATTGAGTTGTTGAGTTTGAGTCGATAGTGCTACGTTTTCTCGTTCGTCCCGAGTAACACTAGCGTGTTTCGGACTTAGTCATATAGAGTATTATTAATTGTGTTTCTGGGGTAAAATGGACAGGTAAACAGGTGGACCCGGTAAGACAGGTGGACCCGGTAAAATGGACAGGGTTGGGGCGGAAGTACTATTATTCGCATGGCAGGCTGTCATCCGGAGCTCCTAGCTTCCATCATTCCACCTAATAATGATAGGGAAATGTAGGAAGAATAGAGGATCTAAGAAAGGACAGGGTATGATACGGGGTGTAACTGCATAAGTACATTGATTCACGTGGCAAGCTGTTGTCGGGAGCTCCGTCGTAGAGTGTTAGAGCTTACTTATCGTCGTAGAGCTTACTATCAAGTGTATTCTTTTCCTCTCAGCGCTCAGTCTATACCAACATGGACGCCTCCTTTAGAGCAAGATACCTCCCAATCACCCGCCGCCCGTCCCTTGGCTACACTTCTTCGGTACGGTAGATAAAAAGGTTCTATGTCTCCCCCTGTCTGCTTGGCTCCAGTCCCTAGTTTTATTTTGCTCTGCTCCAGTCATAGAGGTGGCTTCATTTTCGAATAAGAGGAAGCAGAGAACTGAGGAGTTTCGAACCCAGATATACGCATGTAAAATTAGCGTCAGTGTGTGGAAACCTGCATGCAGATCGTTGAAATTGCGGAGGGAAGGAGCAAATTCTCATCCGACTGCGAAAATCGGACGGCATCTGCATGAGCTTTTACAGTTAAGTTTAAGCTTAAAGGACCCCTCTTGCCTATTCTGCCTTTTATAATATACTTAGCTCCGATATGGAATTATAAGCTTCTAAAATCCCACCTTTTTCCATTGTTTTGTTTCGTAACTACGAATTTTTCGCGCTTTTTCGGCCTTTCCGAGTTTTCCCGCGATCCAACGAAAAGTTTGCCGGAGTCTTCAACGTCCGCTGACAACTCTTGCACATATATGGATGTGATAATCTTCTGTTTATTACTTCTTTTATTTGCTTAGTTTTCTCACTTTTTGACCAAGACACGTTCAGTTTTCAAATGTTTTGCGCCCAGCCGCCGCGTCGGAGAGCAGAGAGGCTGGATGTAGTCGACAAGCGCTAACAAGAGAATCGCTAGTTTCAGGTGGAAAGTAATGGTACTTCAAAAAATATTTTTTTCTGGTTCATTTCATAGGGAAAAGATCATTTCTAGTAACAGTTGTGCTGTAAGCTTCCCCGAGGGCTTCCTTTTGAGGAGTCCCCTCGTTCTGTTTGTCCCAGGGACTCGCTACCTGTATTTTCCCCACGGAGTCCCCAATGACGGGGAATGGTCCGATCATAAAAAACCATCCATCATCTAAAATAGGACTTCCTTTTCGATTCGGAGGGGATCTAATGTTGGGAGTTGTTGGTGTTCTTATTTTTTTGAAGAAAAAAAACCCAGATATTAGAGATGGTTTATAATAATTTCTAAGATCGGTATTGAGTTTGGTTACGGTTTAAAACTGATTTTGCGAAAAGGCATCATTTACATTGTAATGTAAATATTAACACTGTAAAATTAGTGAAAAACAATCAGAATAGACAAAACTAAAAATAAAGTGGATTCACACTAATTTCGTCAACTGCGTAATTTTGTTCGAACAAAATCCATTTTGGAAGCATAGCAAAAATGGAAGCATTCGAAGCACCCGTGTTTTAGTTGCTTTCCGTACGCCACAGCTTATGTATCTAGGCTGTGTATCATAAGCTGTGCCATACGCCGAGTCCGCGTGGGGTGACTCCGAGGAGTCCTCGGGGAACGGCGAGATCACGCCTCTAGATTCTGATAGGACTAAAGCTGCGTTTACAAGTACAGGAAAACTTGAACAGAATCCGATCTCGGTGACAAGATTATGTTTACATGTAGAGGGAAAAATATAAATTCTTGAAACCAGAAATTCTGACAAAAAGAATTCACTAGCCAATACAAAAATATGTTGAGAGTATTTATGGCATCAGTCCTGATTACTGCTGCTCTCAAAAGCTAGTTAGACTTTTTTTTTGGTCTTTTTATCAGCTCCGCCGACGAAATTCCTTTCAAGTAGACCAGAATTCCTTTCATCGTAAAAGGATTCTCGTCCCGCTAGACATTTTTTCTAGTCGTCTTCACGAACGGAATCCTTTCGAGTCGACCGGAATTCCTTTCAACTCGACGGGATTTCTTGTCCGTGTAAACGCTACATAACTTCGCGTCTTGATATCTTCGTGCGACGTCTCCGTGTCACGACGCGTGACAGAATGTAGGGATCGGATTCGGTAGCGGGAGACAGCAACATCGAAAACAACATCATAGTAAATGAAAAAGTGAATGAAACTAATAAGTCAGCAGGATTCTTCAAAAGTAATGGTTTTAGTAAAGGAATCTGTCAAAAGTAAAGGTTTTAGTTAGAGGTAATTAGAGGTTTGATACATGGGCAAGGAGACAGGTTGAATCCGTATATGCATATTATTTTTTCTATCCTCGACCACAGTTCACCCGGAAACCGACCTAAACCGGAAATTTGTTCAAATATTCAAATAATGCATATAGCGGATACGTCAGCTACGATGCTCAAAGTCAGCTTGGGCTCAAGGAATATTTAATTTGTTAAAAGTAAAGGTTTTACGTGAAGTTGATTAGAGGTTCGGTACAGTGGCAAGGAGACATGCTGAACCGGCATATACAAATTATTTTCTCTCCGGATATACAGTTCGCCCGGAATACGGGCGAACTGTTCTATCTAAAGTTGATTAGAGGTCCGATCTAGGGGCAAAGAGACAACTTGAATCCGTGTATGAAAATTGCTTTCTCGCTGGACAGAGAGTCCGCCCGGAATCCGGCCACAACTACAATATTTGCTAAAGTAACAGTTTTGTCTGAAATTGAGCGGTTGGCCACAATTTTTTTCAATAGAACACCACTACGGTACAGAGGCGTCACTAGCCAAAATGTTTGGGGGCGGGGGACGAGGCATTTACCGACTGTCTCTGCAGAAAAAGACTGGTTTCAACAACAAAAAATGACAGTTTTGAAGAAAAAAAATCGACTGATTTTCAGAAAAACGACTATTTTGACGAGAAATCAACCAATTTTCAGAAAAACCGACTGTTTTCATGAACAAATCAACTGTTTTGACGAAAAATCGCGGCGCCGACTTGGTTATTTTTTACCGACAGCTTTGGGGGGGGGGGACGCCCCTGCTACGGTATCATTTATGTTTATTTCCAAACGGCTGATTATTGATAAATATTAACATTTTAACGCATTTTAAGGAGTCTGACGAAGACTAGATATCTAAAAAAAAAACAATTGTCTGGATCAAAAAGTCCAATACATATTACATTTTGGGGATCCCATCAAAACCGTTGGTTGTGTTCTTTTTTTGTACTCCGTTACTGTGGTCACATGCCCTCCATTGTTTCTTTTGACGGGTTATGAGCTCCTCAAGCTGTCAATGAAACACAGAGACAATATTTCTAGCTGTTAGTAGTTTTTAGAGATAAGCTGGTCATTTTTTTTCTTTTTTGTTTGTATTGCCATGGCCCTTGGGCTTTTAGTGTAATAAATATCATATCACATCATTGACTGCAGATACTGCATAACTACACACACTGTGTCCCGTCTTATCCTTTCTGACTAGTTATTAAAATTCGAAAATTGGTTAATATAAAAATATTTGATATTATTCTTGATCATCCATCAAACCCAAATAATCTTATTATTCGTTTGGCGAAATAGTTACGTTGTCAGGTGACGTCAGATCCGGTAGGCGACGTAAAATGTGACTCCTGTCAGAACTAAGCTTTACGCGAAGTGTTCCAGATTCTGGATTCTAATTTTACGGGAGAATCCGGCTTTGACTAGTGGAAGAGTTCGCTTCGCGGCGTGAAGCGAAGCCAGACCCGAATTCATGAAAACTTGGAATGTGCCTGCTTCCTCTTGTTCGAAAGATGGACAACGCTATGGTCATACACGCTGTATCCCTATGCTTTCTATCCAGCTTTTCCTTACAGAGAAGCTTGTATACTGGATTGTCTACTCGAGACGTAACCCTTATTCATCGTCCAGGATTTGACGTATTCGCCCCTGTAAGTCCTGTTGCTACTTTGTTGTGTTGCTAATTTGGAGTCGTTATCCCTTGCTGGCATTCCGTTCGTTCCGTTCCAGTGAATTCTGTTTTAGACCAAAGTGATTTTTTTGTTGTTGTTGACTGTTGTAGGGGAAAGTGTGGGTCTTGGCTAAAATTGGTCCTACCAAGTCTGTAGGACGAAGAGGACCTCCACTAGCGCTATGTCTCCGAAAGAGAAGTCGTTTTCGTGCAATATCATTGGCAGTCCGATAAGTTGATAGTAAGAGATTCTTTAACTAGTGAAGCGCATGAACAACTAGTGAACAAGCAGAAAGCCCTGTTCGTCACCACGTTCTCCTCAAGGAGAGCTGACGGAACAGACACGTGCTTAACCATCGTTGTCAACCTCGAAAGAGATAAGGGAGGTAACGATTTTGTTCCTATCTTGAGCTAACGTTGATTTAATTTCTTTAGATCTTCTACAATGTCGAGGACGTTATTCTTGCATGGGACAACCTCTTCGAAGCTGTACCGGACTTCAAGGACGTTAAGACCTTTGAACACGACCTTGTAGATGTCACCAGACAAGTCCTGCAGGATATGTTCTCTTTGCAATATCTCTTCGTTGTTCATGCGTACAAGCTGAGGGATCTCATCTCGTTCAGGTGAGAACTTGACAGGTTGCATCTTTATATATTTATTGTTTATATATTATCACCAAAAGTGGTGAGTTGTTAAAACTTTTCACTTGAGTACAATATGAATATAGGGCACCAGCTACGTAATAATTGATACGTTTCTTGACTAAAACTAGTTTATTCCGATCACCTACACTATACAAAGACTGGTATGCAACTGAAATGAATTTGCCTTCATGCAAACTACCTGGGGGAGAACCGGTTTGCCTTGCGGCGTAATAATACGGAGTGTAACGATCGAGGGGTTGCTCTCTCTCCGCCACCGGTGTACACCTCGACACGGCACCGACACGGCACCGGCACGGCACCACGGCACCAGCTCGGCACCGGCTCGGCACCGCACGGCACCGGCACGGCACCGCACGGCACCGGCGACAATTTTTCCGGCCACGGACAAATTTTCTGCAGATTACTCTTCGCCATCTGGTATCTGGTATCTGGCGCCCAATAACGAAGGT
This sequence comes from Branchinecta lynchi, assembly GCA_023053575.1. Lineage (NCBI taxonomy): Eukaryota > Metazoa > Arthropoda > Branchiopoda > Anostraca > Branchinectidae > Branchinecta > Branchinecta lynchi. Next base: position 19,472,274 of record JAKZAP010000003.1, read on the forward strand.
ACTTGAATGAAAGAATTATTGAAAACATGCAACCGAAGAAGAAGCTGAACTAGACATGAGGAGATGCTGTTGACCAAATGCGCAAAGTGGTCAACCATGGTTTGGTACTGGTGCTTGGCGATACTTGGATTTTTCGATATATCGATATTTTCACTTTCGATATTAGATAATCGATATATCGATATTTCCGCTTTCGATATTCAACAATCGATATATCGATATTTTCACTTTCGATATTCGATAATCGATATATCGATATTGATATTTGCTTACCATGCTTCGTTTCGCCAAAATCTAAGAACCAAATTTTCATTAAATAGCATCTTGGATCATTTCAAACTCAGAATAAATGAGAAATGAATTAGGGAAAACATATTGTCCAATTTCGGATATATAAGTGTAGGTTAGTTCGGATTACTTACAATAATTACGATGAACAAATATCGTTTTCGATAGCGATATTTACGTTTCGATATCGATATTTGGTGCGATATATCGATCGATCGATATCCGATATATCGCATACTGGATCATCTCGAACTCCGGATAAATAAGAAAGGAATTGCGGAATACACATTGCTCCAATTTCGTATATATAAGTGTGGGTTATGTTGGATTAATTGCAATCTTTACGAATGAACAAATATCGTTATCGATATCGATATTTACTTTCGATATCGATATTTTGTCCGATACATGGATCTATCGTTATCGGTATCGAATATCGCCCAAAACTTGAGTCAGCTTCAGTATATTTTGCTTCTGGTGAAGGTAATTCAGTGGCGACCAATCTTTTTTTTATATTTGTAGAGTGTGCTAAGAATGATACTTGGCAGGCATATTTAACTTGGAAAAAGTCAATTTCCCCATCAGACACTCTGGGAGTGCAATAGAGGTATGCTTATTTGAACGTTCGTGCTTCGAACTTTGCCATTTTCATGCACTTGCTGTGGCTAAATATATGTACCAGTTAGCCTAAGTAGGTAGTCAAGGAAGGAAAAGATTGGTTCATAAATTCTTTTATAGAGCCAACCACATTCCTTAAAGTACTCATCATAACCACAAAGTACAGAAAATACTTTGGAGCAAAACATATATTTTCATGATCCCCATGAGCCCATGATTATTTGTGAAACAAGGGTTTTGCTTCAAAATGAATTTCCAGCTCCCTTAAAGGACCCCTCGCACTAATCACTCTTCAACTTACAGTATTTTAAAGTATTTGAATACTTTAACTATGCTGTGCTTTCAATACATAACTAACTGTTTTGGCTGTTTTAAGCCTTTTCCGAGACCCGTTGACTTCTAGCGAAACAGGGAAACAATTTGCATAACCGATTTTCCTGATGGAAAAAATTCTCGCAGACAACCGTCGCGCAACCGTCTCGAACCGTCGACAGCGTGATACACATCGAAGGTAGCAAAACACGGCAAGTGAGAAAATCAGCGAGGTTTTGTTAGAGGGGTTAGAATGTACCGCACGAAACGTGGGTCTCCGGGTTTAGAAATATATGTAATGATTACGGAAGTAGGTTGCATTAGTATTATAGGTTGCATTAGTTTGAGCAAAATATACAACTACGTGATCCCCATGAGCCCATAGTCACTTTTGCCTAAAGGGTTTTGCTTTCACATGAATTTCTAGTGCCCTTAAAGTGCAAAAATAAAATACTTTTCACCAGATCATTCTCTTGATTTCCAAGGGCCCACAATCATTCTTATTTCAAGGGTATGGCTTATAATTAAACACAAGAAACCCAAGAATTTACAAATTCCTAAATTTCATCCTCTGACCCAGCCTTGCAAGTACCATATGAGCTGCTAGCTCTTGTATTCAACACACATTGCCGACTTCATTATCGGCCAATATCTGATGAAATTTGTTTACATGTACATCAGAAATCGTGCTTTATCACAATACTGTAATTTGAAGTAAAAAAAAACTCGACACCGGCTTGGCACCGGCTCGGCACCGGCACGGCACCGGCACGGCACCGCGGCACCGGCACCGGCACCGGCACGGCACCGCGGCACCGGCACCGGCACCGCGGCACCGGCTCGGCACCGGCACCGTGGCACCGGCTCGGCACCGGCACCGTGGCACCGGCTCGGCACCGACACGGCACCGGCTCGGCACCGACACGGCACCGGCTCGGCACCGCGGCACGCGCCACTTGGTGTTCATCGTTTTTGGGAGTGAGCAACCCCTCGGTAACGATTATGCTCTACAAATACATGTCAATAATTGTAGAACAGTGAAAAATAAACTTAATTAAGTCAGACTTAAGTTGGCAAAAATGGGTCTGCATAAACGCTCGAATAAAACGTTGAGGAAAGAGTAGATCGTTTGAAGACATCAGCATTTTCAGATATAGCAATCTCATCTGGTAGTGTGTTCTAATCTTAACAGAACCTATTTTGTAAGCTATACTTGCCATATATAATCCCTAGAGCCATATGTAATCCCTAGAGTCTAGAAATGAAAATAATACAACAAAGAGAAATTTCTAAAATTTGGTTTAACTACATTTACAGTTATTACTTTTCACTGCGTAAAGTCGAGCGTTCCGTGCGATAAGGTCGCGCTTTATTTAACACCAATTCAATGCGGCGGAGCAATTGATTACCTATGCAAGTGATTACGTATGCAACCTGCGCAATTCCACTACGTACTTTAAAGGAGAACTGGGCGGAGGGGCTATCGACTAGTTTCGCACGCAGTCGGCCTTTTCTGTATCGCGATGAAAAACTTGTAGCCTGCGTAGTAGTAGCCTATGATAGTAGTACGAAAACGTTGCATGTAATACTATGTAATAGCAAAGAATACTATCATTTAATGGGCCTCATACTGGTCCAATCTTATGTAGTAGTATCCAGTAGCATCCTGTCTTGCCATAGTAGCATCCGGTCTTGCTAATAGTAGCATATAGTACTATGCAGTAACACGGTAGCCTTGAAGTAGAAGCATGTAGTAGCATCGTTAGTACTGCATGCTACTTCTTCGTACTACTTCATAGTACTATTTTGAGATAATTTTTTCATCGGGATCTGACGCCCGATGCCCATTCCTTGGGAAGCTGTCTGAAAAATGAAACGGATATCCGTACCGCCCATGGGCACATCGTCCCCAACCGCTGGCGCTATAATCGTAAAGCTTTTGGAAGTTTGTAAAGCACCTTCTGCGTTCATTCTATACTATTTCGTTCTGGTGTCACTCATGTTCTGCGAAAGAAGCAAATCAGAAAGATGAGATCGTGATATTTTAAATATGCGAAGCACCTGCTCCATTTGTCAAAATTATTTCATAACCATACATTGATGGACGTTCTGGTGTCGCTCATGTTCTACGAAAGAAGGAATCAGAAAGATGAGATCGTGTTATTTTAAATATGCGAAGCACCTGCTCGATTTGTCGAATTATTTCATGAGAATAAATTGACGGAGAAGTTCAAATTCAAGATGCAAGTATTATCCTTATGGATGTTTTCCTCGTCGTTTAAAAAAGCATGGACAACTGGGCACTACCAGCGCACGACGTTATACACTGCTTCCTGGCCCAAGATTGACAATTTAGTTTCTTTTTTATCTGTCTTTTATGTTTTTTATCTTCCACTTACTCCGTTTTTATGGCACTTGCCCTTCGGCCAAGTGCCATTTAGCTATCGCAATTTCTGTCCGTCCGTCGGTCTGTCGGTCTGTCCAGGTTTTGCTAGTTCGGGCACTTCCACATAAGCTAGGACGATAAAACTTGTCAGGCGTATCAGGGACCCCAAATGATTAAGTTGGAAACAGTCACTTCCCCGATCCGAGCACCGTGGGGGGAGTGGAGGGAGGGGGAATCCGGAATTTTGAGGTATTTATAACTTTTGAACGGGTGATCGGATCTCGATGAAACTTGATATTTCCTCATGCCTCAGACGACCCACCTAAAATCTGGACCGGATCCGGTGACTTTTGGGGGGAGTTGGAGGGGACAACCGGAAATATTGGAAAACGCTATGAGTGGAGGGATCGAGATGAAACTTGGTGGGAAGACACCTAGCAAACACTAGATATATCATTGACATAACCGAGCCGTGCCTACTCGTAACAAGTGCCATATGAGCTCGTAGCTCTTGTTTTTTTAAATTGCGGGTTAGAAATAAATTGATTACTTATAGTTCATCCACCAAATCTCTTTGCAATTAATAGCGGTTATTTTCTGAAGAATAGCAGAATTAAGAGTCAAGGACTAATTTTCCATTGCGGATTCAGCAGGGTTTTTTGGTGGAAAATTATTGGGCTTCTAGCGCGTGGAGATTTTTGAGGCGCCCGATACGTTTGCATAGACAAGAATGACTTTCCAACGACACTTCTTTCTCTGCCGTGATCCACTGTTGTTCTATTTTATTTAATTCCTTTTATTTTATTTTACATACTCCGCTTTTGAGATGGCGGTTCAGAATAAATTACTTACTTACGTACTGTAGATCAATACAAAGAAAGCCGCTTTCACACTGAGCTACACTGAGCTCTGCGTCGCGCTTGCGGTGATGCAACGCAGAGCTTACGCAAACACATAAAACTCGACGCAAGAATAGAATAAATTTGTCAGGCCCAGTTTGATATTATGTCTAAATTTTGCGTGTTTATACTATTATTGATCTTTTGCTGTTTTCGTTGTTCTTTTTACTCCGCTATCACCTTGTGTATTTGGCGGGTTATAGATAAAATTATAGAAAAAAGTTATATTCTTGCATTACGTCTACGCGTACGCATCAGAATTTTTTAGTGAAAAACGGAAGTTTTTGAAGAAAAACTGGAGAGAAACCTACTAATGGTGAAGAAAACTATCTGTCTAATGGTGAAGGAAAACTTACTAATGAGGAAATAAACGAGAATTCAGCAGAAGAAACCGAGAAAGGAAAATGTAAATATTCATCCAGCGTGAAAGCTTCTTGTGCAGGTGTGAAAGATACGCTACGCAACGCAAGATAAACGCATATGCAAGGTATTGCAAAAACGCGTCCATTTATAGCGCCTTGAGTCTCAGGAACGATTTTTTGGTTGCCAACATATCTTTTTAATTTAAATTTCAACAATAAATACTTAATTGCTATTTGCTTAGGCATAGATTTATTTGATCCTTAAAGTTTAACTGAAAAGGCACTTATTCTTACATCTGGTATTTGAAAATACTGAATGATTTTGACTCATAGAAGGGATTTTTATTTTTTTCCACAAGGGCTATGTAATAACGTTGAGAGTGTGCTGCTTGCACGACAACTTAAAGCTCGTCCATACGCGGAGAAGTTTAGTTCAAAAAAAGCTTGGATTTTCGTGTGGTAACGAGGCGTCGCTCGGAAAATTGGAGAGGGGAGTAGGAAAGTGATGATACAAATATTTTTTGTTTTGTTATACGTGTTATATTTCGTCAATGGCTTACCTTTGTAGCTGCTGAATATTTCAAGCATAGACGGACAAGATCATAGAGGTACGACAAATCCGAAAGAATACGTTTATTCGATGAAATCGATTGTCTGTGAATTGCGAACGGACAAGCGAAGTAATGCATTTTTGTGGTGTTTTCAGGCCTGTTTAAGTAAATAAGTAAATTGTAACTAGACTGTTCGATCTCAGTCCTATTCGGTTAAACTTTAATACTAATAATACTAATTATAAACTGTTTCCATGTCCACTTAGATGTACTAACAATTACATATATACACTGTGAAATTTTAGAGGCACTGGAAGTCCCAGGAGGGTCCAACTCCCTCCGGAAGCATAGCTTGTAGGGGAGCTCCTAAGCTCCTACAAACTACTGTACTGGCGCCCTTTCGCTCCCGCCGAACGTACATCGTGCTCCGCCTATTCATTACAGGAAGGGTCAATGATGGCCGCTAAGTAAAATTATTAACAAAGCAAATACTACGTTAAGATGGGATGTTCTTTTACCGTAACAACTAAAGCACAAGTGCATGTGTATGTCACTTGCCCTTTGGGGCCATATAACGATTGCAATTTTTGTCCGTCCGTCGGTCTGTCTGTCGGTCGGTTCGGGTTTTGCTGGTTCGGGCACATCCACATAAGCTAGGACGATGATACTTGGCAGGCGTATCAGGATCCGGAAAGATAAATTTGGAAATAGTCAGTACCCCGACCCGAGCATCGTGGGGGGAGTGGAGGGAGGGGAGTCCGGAATCTTGAGGTATTTATAACTTTTAAACGATTGATTGGATCTTCACGAAGCTTGGCATTTAAAAAGACCTCGAGTCTCAGAGACGACCGCTTCAAATCCGGACCGGATCCGATAACTTTGGAGGAAGTTGGAGGGGAAACCGGAAATCTTGGTTAACGCATAGGATCGGGATGGAACTTTCTGGGAAGAGCAAGCACAAGTCCTAGATATATAATTGACCTAAGCACTCCGAGTACTGGTGATCCAGCGAGTTCGATACTGTTTGATATACTAGGATTCCTATGATCGCGAGTTCGGATACTTCCAGACATGCTAAGGACGATAATACTTGGCAGGCATATTAGTGACCCGACCAAAACCCGGCAGAACGCCCTAGGAAGACTTCCTTTCATGGATCCGACCATTTTTGGGGGGAGTTAAGGGAAGGGTAATTTGGAAATTACTGACATCTGTAGGTTGCGAAATGGTGGTCCGATTCTAGTTAAATTTCATGGGTATTAAAACTGATGACTTGGATACAAAACTGTGAAACAGATGCGGCCATGGTTGGGGGAGTTCGAGGAGGGAGTCGTGAAACGTTGTGACATGCACAAAAACCAAACGAATGGACCGAATGGGATGCAAGTTGGACAGTAGGGTCCAACTAGTTTATGCGGCCTAGATTTGTTATTTGGCGTCTGGACCGGATCCAGGCATGGTAGAAGGAGGGTGAAGCGGGAACCGTAAATTTGCAGATATGCTCCGATTCGAGTACAACTTGGCGAACGAGAAGAGGAGGTGTCAGAGATGTGAAGTTTATGTGCCCGAGTCTTATTTGGCCACAGTGAAGGGGTTGGGTGGTGGTGTTGGTCGAGGGGGAGCCCCGGAATTTTTGTGGCGCATAGGGGTCAAACCAGTTGAGCGATTTGAATGAAACTTGGAATACTATAGAGATCATATGCCGTAGATAACATATTTAGGGTGCGGACCGAATCCGAGCACGGTAGTGGAGGGGGGGGGGTAACGGAGTTTCCCCCCAAAATGCTAAGATTCGAGTGAAGCGTGATGGGCGGTAAGAGAAGATTCTTTAGATGATCCATTTATGTGTCCGAACCAGATTCGACCGCGGGAGGGGGGGGGGGTTACTGGAAAACGTCTAGGAAAACATCTAGGTATCAAACGAGTAGATCTAAACTTGTAAGGTAGGCAAGTCATTTGGCCTAGATGATCCGAGACGATGCTGGAAATGCTCAGACTCGAATGAAACCAGATATCCCATTTCCAGGTCCGATCCTGTAGGGATGTTGAAGGGGCATTTTGTGACGTTATCATCTACTTGTAAGTTGTAACAACTCGTAACAAATGCCATATGAGCTCGTAGCTCTTGTTTATATTAAATTGACCCCAATCCAAGCTGAAGGTCTTGGGTTCAAATCCTGCCTGCGGAGCACTTTTGTATCTCAGTTCACTACTTAATATTTACCTCCCCTTAGCATTCTCGGTGGACGAGAGAATTAGGCTGGGGGTTTCAGTTGTTGTTGGTGGACACGTTCTGATTTCTGTTTCTTCTGTTACAGGCTCGCGTCGAAGACCCTCATTAAGATCCTGCAGGATTTGGACCGTGTGCTAAATACGAATGAGGCGTTCATGCTCGGGCCGTGGATTGAATCGGCGAAGAAGGCTGCAAGCCCCGAGGTATTTGGAACCAAAATTTCAGATAGACTAACTGTTTATTTATTTATTGCTCAAGTAAGGTACAGCTGTATCGAAAAGAGATCGTTGCAAGAGCTGGACTGAATTACCAGGCATAAAAATATGAAAATGATACCGAAAAGCTTTTCTTTAATGGCAAGATGTTAGTTACGTTTTCGCAGATACCATGGTATCTGATACCACGGTCAAAAGGCCTTTTTGCAGTTATCGTGGTATCTGAAAAAGTTATCTCACTTTAATGAATTCTTGTAAAATTGGTGGGAAAGAAGTTTGGCACTTAGTGGTGTAACTGAACATCAGTTTTTCTTTTGGGATGACTTCTAAGACCGCAATTTCGGCAATTGCCGTTTTGCAGAACAACCGTATATCAGATACCACGGTAACTGCAAAAACGAGTAATTGCATAATCCAATTACCGTGGTTAACAGATACCATGGTATCTGCAAAATCGCAACTATTTTGTTGAGGAGGTATCATCATTTTTTTTAATTTTTTTTCGATATTGCATATTAGACTATAATGAACCTGTAAGCTACTGGAGGCTAAATCAACTATCAGAACTTCAATAGGCTCACTAGGGTAGGATAATTACATAGAAAGCATGATATTAGTTTGTCCAGAAAGTTTATTTTGGTGACGGAACATGGGATTAGACTTATCCGTTTTTGTTCGCGTGTAAGATATTTTTAATCTTGGTCAGGTGTGAACTTCTGAAATGACTTATGTTTCGAAGTTTATACCTACTCCTCAGTTTGAAGGATGAAAAGTAATTAAGCAAACGAGTCGTGGTGTTTGGCATCAGTCCAGGCTAAGACTAACCGGGACCAGGATAGTTTGACTTTTACCCTAAGAAACAGAGTTGTGCCAAGTATTTGTAATTTTTACTTAAGAACAAGTACCCAGTACTCCAGGGAGTTTTTTGCTTAAGTATTAGTATTAAGTACTTTTCAAAAAATCTACTTAAGTAATAAGTATTTTTTTAATAGTACTTGAGTACTTAAGTACTCAAGTATTTAGATATGCTTATTACAGTGGGTATGTAAAACATCTCTGACCAAAAGATGATCGACCAAACAACAATTCCCATGTGAGGGGATACATCAAATCAAGTTTTTGGAATCCCAGAACGCAGTGACGATCTGTCTGTTAGCTTCAGACCTCTCTAAGGAGTTAGGTAGGTTGTCTTGTTCAAAGTTGGTGTAGGTAGGTAGGTAGGTTTTTATTTTTAACCAAAACATTGGAAAGAAAATAAATTACATTACTACTATCCTATTGCAGCAAGTCCCAAGGCTTGTGCTGCAATTTATTAATACTACTTGTACCTAATAAATAAATAACTAAACACAACAACTTACAATTATCCACCTCGCCTATGACTTAAATAACAGACAACTAAATTGTGAACACTATACACAACAAGAATCCTTAATATTTACTCATTACCAGTTTCAGCCCCACCCGAACAACTGTGAAAAAAAAAAAAAAAAAGAAGAAAAAGACCACATAGGCTACCCTTCAACACGTATTAACTAAATGGAAACTTTTAAGTTTCTTTTTAAACCCGTATAAAGTGTGCGGGTCCTTTGCGTCAGATATACAGCTCGTTCATATATATATGGCGCTGCAGTTCTATATATATGGGTGGGGAAGGAGTTTCAGGCTAAGATTTAGTTCACGAGTGAGGGACAGACTGTATCCACATATTAAATTTGTTAAGGCAATTAGTTCGCATGGAATCCGGCTAAACAAAAAAAATCGTTGGGGCTTATAGTTTATTAATCTAGTATATGGAATTCTTCAATCAAGATACTGGGGAAAGCTGACATTCGATTTATTGTGCTTGGTCAGTACTACGGACCAAGTCCGACCACAAACGGAAACTCCGTAGGCCTCGGTTTACTGGACGTTACGAGTTTTAAACTAGGGATAACAAGACGTAAGATATCCCTCCTCTAGATTTGTTTTCCCATCAAGTTGATGTAGTTTGGCCTGATTCGCCGAAAGTGGGCGAAAAGGAGAATTTTCGTAATTTCTAGTAATGTGTTTGTTTGTCCAGTTGTTCGCGTGGGTATAGGTGTAATAAGACGACTGATCCATCTGTCAGCTTCTTCTCATGGAAATTACTCGGTACGTGCATATTTTTTGAATAAAATAATCAGTCAAAATAGAAACGATTGCCTAAGGGATCTGGTTAAAGGGTTGAGTAGGGATATATAGCATTTACGCGATCTGGTGATGACCGGAAGTCCACGTTACCCGATTTTCTAGATGTTATTTCATCTCTTTGGGATCTCACCGAAACCTTTCGTCGTGTTCTTTCTTAATCGGACCAAAGAATTAATAGACCCCTAATGTCCATTCAGTTTCAGTGAAGATCATAAACATGGTACTGACCTCGTGCTAATCGAATTTTCCACTGTTACGAAAGTACTTGAGTACTTAAGTAACCTCAAGTACTTCTATTTTTTACTTAAGTATGCGTATGAATTACACTTCCAACATTTTGTATTAAGGTAGAGTACAAGTAGAGTACTAGGACTATTTACTTAAGTATTTCCCAACACTGCTAAGAAGTGTTGAAATCTGCAGGGCATCATAAAGATGCTAAGTAGCATATTTTAATTTCCAAGTTTGATTGTTACTAAGGACGAACAAGCATATATTGTATTTGTTCTGACAAGATGCCTATGTTATGCTTGACGATTGCCATGTGGCTTACCCCCGATCTGGGTGGGAATAAAAGACTATTCAATCCTTGCAAGATTTCAGTTGTTGTTAAAAGACAAGACAAGTTAAAGGCCAAGTATAAATACACTGAAATAAAATTGTGTAATTTGTGCTTTAACCTTGAAACTAGTAGGGTCATGATTCAGAGGCAAGTCCAATCTCTCAAGTGTACTCTTAGGAAATCGGGGGGGGGGGGGGGGGGGGTTAAAAGTAATGGCATTTTTCCTTTTGATATCGATAAGGGCACATAACAAAAAATATATAAGTATTGTTGGAAAAGATTAAAAGAAGTAAAACGTAAACGTAGCAAACGTTAAAGTTTAACTGAAAAGGGTGTAGATAGGAAAATCAGTTACCCAACACTTATTCACTTAAAGAAGCTTGAAAACCCGGCTACAATGCGTTACTTCGTTGCTCCGCTATTTACGAATAACCGTTTTAAAATAGTGTAATTTCCGCGTCTGATTTGTATGCTCTATGCGCTTGTATCTGTGTTGTATGCTTGACGAAAACGATTTACCAAAAATAAGTGTTCAGGCGGTGAACTACCTTCCGTAAGCTGGTCACTGGCCACTGAAATGCCGCGTATGTCTTGATATTAAATTTTTCTGCGTCATAGTAGAAATTTGCGTTGTAAGGACGACCGTAGATATTCTGAACGTCATTGTAGAGCAAAGTGTGAAAAATAAAAAATAAATCCTTGACACAATCCAAGAAATGCGGTGTTTCAGTTAAATAATACAAAAATAAGTTGGCTTTTCAGTTAAACTTTAAAAGACGTAACTGTTTCAGGAGCGGGACCTGTTCGAATACAACGCCAGAAATCAAATCACTCTGTGGGGGCCTAATGGTGAGATCAGTGACTATGCCGCAAAACAGTGGGGAGGTAAGTAAGTAGATATAGAGAGAAGGTAGGAACTGCAGTAGCCTACAAGAATCCGGCAGCACAAATATCGCCGCCTAGTACAGGCCAGTGCAGTGTCTAAATAAAATCACAGAAAGTTGATCATAAGCAACGACAAAAACACGGCCATTTATCCAATCAACCAACAATTTTTCCTAATCCAAAGCCGAACGCATCCGATAATTCTTTTTTGGGTCACTAAAAGAAGAAGAATAAACATAAAATGTATAGATGTACAGTAAATAATTTAAATGCATCCTAACAAAAGACGTGGTAAAGACACAGTGAATCGGGAAATACTTATTTGTTCTCGCTTCAGATGGATAATCCGGTTGGAATCTGGTAAAAAAAAAAAACGGATGTTTACGATGATTGTCTGATATTCTTTTTTCTAGTAAATATGTTGCCTAGTGGCTCTGGCTATTAGGATGATTACGAAATGCTTACGACTTCGGCAAAGAGTGAACATTATCAGCATTAGAAAGATCAACAAGTAATTAAGTAAGTAAGTAATTTATTTATGAGCCGCCATTTCGAAAAGGCGGAGTAAATGAAGAAAATAAAAAAAATAAACAAAACACATAAACACGCAGAAAAAGACACATTTTCAATCTTCAGTCAGGAAGCAGAGGACGAAGTCGTGCGCTGGATGGGACCTGTTGTCCATGATTTTGGAAACCGATGAGGAAACGGGTCACACTTACATCTTGAATTTTGAATTTCTCCGTCAATGTATGGTTATGACATAATTTCGACAAGTGGAGCAGGTCCTTCGCATATTTGAAATAACATGATCTCATCTTTTGAATCTCCTTCTTTCGCAGAACATGAATGACGCCAGAACGGAATAGTATAGAAGGAGCGCAGAAGGTGCTGTACAAATTTCCCAATGCTTTACGATTATAGCGCCCCCGGTTGGGGACGATGCGCCCATAGGCGCTACGGATTGATTTATAAACTTCTTGAACAACCGAAGAGCAAAATTTTGACAATGAAGATTTGAACGTTATGCCGAGCCACCGTAGAGAGTCTGTTGATTTGACGATGAACGATCCAAGAGATATAGAAGCTCTGGATGCATTTGAACCATTTGACGAAGGGTTGAAATGCAGGTACTCACATTTTGACAGGTTAACTTCAAGGCCAATTTTGAGAAGTTCCGGCGACTTACATTTTTTGTGAGTGTGGATCGACTACGGCTTACTAAGAGCAAGTCGTCCGCGTAGGCTATGTAGCTGAAGGCATAGTCTTTATAGAAGTAAGCAGGATGCAAAGAATCGAGACAAGAAGATATAGCCGATAAAGTATTCCCCCAAATAGCGGATTCGACGAGAAGATAGATTTTCGGCAATTTCTACTACCGTTAGAAATTCCCTCTAAATAATAAATGATTGATCTGTTTAATTTATTTCACTCAGAACTGTGGAGTAGCCTACAATAATATATTACAAAATAATGAACAGATTGTGTCACTTTCAGACTATACAGGACTTAACGACTTATTTCACTAGGTCTGATTGCGGACTACTACACCCCTCGGTGGGTAACCTTCGTCATGGCCTTGGAAGAAAGTCTTCTTAAAAATCACACCTTTGACAAGGAAGCATATAACCGTTTTGTTTTCGAAAATGTCGAAAAACCATTCACCTTTAGTCGGAAGGTGTATCCCACGAAACCAAAAAGTAAGTTCTTTTGAGTGGATTGGGGGGTACGGTGAAATCGTGCGCAACAGAGCCGGATATGACCGCCAAGGACTGGCCAAAGTTCATAGAAGATTTTGCTCCTTCTCCATTGGCTGTTCCTTGCTCTATCCTATCCTGAGACAAAAAGGTATCAGGCGTATGCGAAATGGTTGCTTTAATTAAATGCTGCCGCTGTCTACTGTATTTTTCGAGCTGCAACCATGGTCGACGCCTCACGGCGAAGAAAACACAACTTACCTTCTTGATATGCACTGTATAACAGCAGCGAAGGAAGAGAGCTGGAAAGTCGCTTTAGTCCACGCTATTAGATCGCGTGTCAAAACACCTCCGCTAGCCGAAAGTCGCGTTTATTGTCACCTATCTTCCAAGACCTTGATTAATTTTCCCGTTTCTGCACGCGAGCGCTTCTTCCTCACTGGTCTTTTGGCCGTTTTTGACCAATAGTACAGGAAAGTGAGCTCCTAAAAGAGGTCGACCCGAAACAAATTGCAACAGAAATAATTTTTACACCATCTTGTAGAGAAAAAAAAGCTGAACCATGCATATCCAGGCTCGGCGAAAAATAAGCGTTTTTTGGGCTTTTCCTGTCATTTTTTTTTACGTATTTCGAAACAAAAATATAAAACTTTCGTGGTTGTCCGTTATTCTTGAACTGAAGTACGATTCTAATCCAAAATGACAAGCTGGAACTGAAAATGAAGTCAGATTTGGCGTGTAAAGCACCAGAAAAAAGTTAATGTTAGTTTTTCAACCTATTTTTCAAAAAAGTAAAAGTTTTCGTACTGGTCCGATTTTCTTGAACGAAAGTGCGATCTTGACATAGAATCCCGAGCTGAGACCGAAAATGGAATCAAATTGGGTGTCTACTATGCCTGAAAGAAGTTTCGTAGCCATAAATTTGTGATCTTTAGGATTTTTTTTTAGTGAAAAGAAGAAAATTATTAAGAAAAGTAAAGTACGAATCAAAATGCTTTTCAACGCTCAATATTTACAAAAATGTAGGACATATCCAAAGTTGCAGATCCTGAGTCGACGCAAATTAAGCCCTTTTAGGCTCTTAGTGCCACGAGTTCAGATTTGGTGTATCTTGCACCAGAAAAGAAGATTCAAGATCATTAACATGCGCCGTTATTATTTTTGTAAAGATAGTTTAGTCAGAATTTATTATCCCTCAAAATGATATGATAGATTGTTATAAAAAAAATATATGCCTGAGCTGGTCATTATAATTTCATAATAGCAGAACCTTCTTGAAGACCGAATAACGTATCCTTAGAAGAAGACCCCAAGTAAGACAATGCAATCGGATAGAAAATTAGTTCTGATTAATCGAAGTAATAATAATTTTTTTCTTCGCCATCTACCCTGAGACCTATCTATCCTACAATGAAGTGTATTCGATATTTCTGCCATACCGGAGTCTACTAAACTTATGCGAGCAATGTATTCCCATAATTAATCCACTGCTTATCACATTTTTTTACAAATTTGTTTACACATTGTGCACCACAAATCAGACGATTCGATATCCCGCCATCCAAAATCGGAAATCCTTCGGTGAAAATCTCGGAGAATTTCAACAAGTCATCGACTCTTTACTCTAGTCTTGACGTCCTCTGGCCTTCCTTCTGATACCCAAGCTTGGTGTAATGGAACACAGCAATCACTTATGGTCGTGAATCACCTGGGGAAATAGTTTACTCTTTTCCTCTCATTGATTGATCTTCCAGCTATTGACGACACATGTATTTACTCAGTTATGGTTTTTTGTCCCAGACCAGGCGAGCCGACATATATTTACTCTCGATGTAACCTTTGACCAAGCCCTGTGGTGGAAAGTCACGAAAATGGTTGATGCAGCTTCACCAGGAAGTGGGCTTTCATAGCTCGTCCTGGAACTTGGAGGATTCGGTACCACTATGAACTTATTCGGAGCATTGGGCTACATCCTGGAGGAGTCGGGACTTGGAGATGTCCCCACTCGGAGTCAGGACTCGGAGATGTTCGGAGATGGAGTCAGGACTCGGAGATGTCCCTCACCTCTCAGCGGAAAAGCGATCGACAGAACCATAGCCTACGTGGTCATATACGGATTGACGCTGCGCTACACGCTATTCTGCTTTCCAAGACTACAATCTGAAGAAATCATGAAAGTTGAAAGCTTGTACACGAAGCTGATTTCCCTGTTTCGGTAATCATTCCTTAGAAAAAATACAGGAATTGATCAGGACTGCTCCAGTATCGGATGCCAAAGCCGTGACTCCACTGTTTGGAGAAGATTCGATACTGCGAAACTTCATAAAAAGTGAACGATCTGGATCATTGGAAGTCAAGACTTCTAGTGAAGACGCCTTGCTCATGATCTATCGTGCGTCGAAAGGAGGAGACCTGAATTAGCTCGTCGAAAAAAAGTGACAACGACAAGGTCGATTGTTCACCCAGAACAGTCACCACAAACGGTTGATGTAGCAAAATAGCAAAGCTATGCCAAGTTTTATTCTGTGTTTTTTTCGTATCAAGTTTAGGGATGAACCGGGGAGCTTGATTCTAAATTGAAAATAGAGAAAATCGGGATGGAAGAATCAAGATGACTTCTTGTACCCGTTAACAAATGACCTTCCACAAGTTCCGTCGCCTCCGCGCATGCTCTTAAAAATCGTTAAGTGCTCGTGTCGACTGCAGTAGTGTAATTCAGAGAGATGTAGCCGCCTCAAAAAACGATTTAACAACTACTATAATGCAGAAAACCCAAAAGCCTAGTCGGTAGCCTAATAAGCTAATCGGTTGGCCTAAGCGGAAGCTGTGAACACCTACTCAACACTAGGTGCAATTTGTTTATCTCTTTTGAAAACAATTTATAAGGTGTACAAAGGGCGTTAAGCACGATTTCGAACATAGAAATTCCTTAATAAATTGAAAACCAGTTTAGTTCGTAATTGACTTTTCTTAATAATTTTCTTGTTTTACCAAAATTGGTAGATTATGGTGATGATTATGAAACTTCTTTCTCGTACACTAGAAACCGAGTTTGATTCCATTTTCGGTCTCAGCTCATGATCTCACTTTCGTTCAAGAAAATCGGACCAGTACGAAAATGTGTAGGCTACATTTTTGTAAAATAGGTTGAAAAAATGACAGTAACTTTTTTCTGGTGCTTTATACGCCAAATCCGGCTTCATTTTCGATTTCAGCTTGTCATTTTGAATTATAATCGTACTTCAGTTCAAGAATAACG
Source organism: Branchinecta lynchi (assembly GCA_023053575.1). Lineage (NCBI taxonomy): Eukaryota > Metazoa > Arthropoda > Branchiopoda > Anostraca > Branchinectidae > Branchinecta > Branchinecta lynchi. The sequence continues at coordinate 19,488,713 of JAKZAP010000003.1, forward strand.
GACAACCACGACAATTTTATATTCTTTTTCTAAATACGTAAAAAAAAATTGTCTTAAAAGCCAGAAAACGCTTATTTTGCGTCGAGCCAGGATATGCAACTTTAGATATGTTGTTCATTTTTTTTTTCTCTACAAGATGGTGTAAAGGTCGTTTCTGTTGCAATTTGTTTCGTGTCAAACCTTCATTTGCCTGTATTACAAGCCCTTTGTCCTTTCTGCCATGGTCTGTGAAGAAAGAAGATTGACAACTCCAAGAGAGGTTGACCAATCTCCTCGGGAGAACGGCCGCCTCTTTACCAAGAACGATCAAATTAGCAGAAAGAGAGGCCTGTGAGTTCTTTTGGCAAACAACGTGACTAGAGTTTCCCTTTGTGCAGCACCCCAAAAAACCTGCTGGGCCCGCGTTTGAAAACACACCTTTCGCGAGAAAATCCAAACCCATTTTCTTGTTAAAGTATCATTTTGTCGCCCAAACTTGTTGCCTCTATGACACCCTTGAGATTCCGGAGTGTCCAACGCCTCGGACTTCCAGAAGTTTTTGGCCTCGGTTCACCTTCCAGATCCAACTCGACTAAACCGCATATCTGCTATCCGGAAGAAAAATATGGAAGTTACGATCTGCTTCTCTCTAGGCTCCATATTCGACGAGATTCACAGAGTATACGAGAGATGGCGGTTCGAGTATACAGACCGAGCGACTGAGTTGAGAAGAATGAATGAAAGAGTGCAAAAGGCATACAAAATCAAACCAAAGACAAAGAAGTTAAAACAGAATCTGAGAGTTTAATCGTGGAGAGTTCAAAGAAGGTATATTTTGTATCGTTTGTACTGAATTTTGCGTGACGTTTTTGTGTGTGTGTGGGGTGGGGGGATAGTTGGAACCTCACAAAATTGCCGGCTATGGAATCAGGCGGGCCAGCAGCTGCCCATATTACTGATTCACTCTACGGCCCGAATTGTTCAATGCATTCTCTTTTCAGAGATTTCTAACCTCCTATTTCATTTTTCACCCCCCCCCCCCCAAAGGTACGTGCTTATTCAGTCCGATTTTCACAGTTGGATGCGAATTTCCTCCTTTGCTCTGAAATTTCGACGCATGGTATGCAGGTTTCCTCATAGAGACCCGAATTTCGCACGCGCATTTTCGGATGCGAAATCTATTCCGACTGTGTGTGCACGTAACTTAACGTCGCTACGGTGATGTTTGCATTTGCTGTGTTTGGCTCTTTACGAGGCAGAACAGGTTCTCGCTAATCGCTTCCAAGGTGCTCACTGTCAGAAAGGCAGGTTCAGCATTTTGTTTGTCCGCGTTTCCCATCAACGGCAAGGGGATTGAGCGTGGCTTAAAATAGCCGGGATGGGTTTGTAGTCTTTCAAAAAAACGCTTCAAAGAAGATACGCATATTAGAGTAATTGGAATTTAAATTGTATCTACTAGACTCGTGCTTTTAGAATAAATGTTCATCAGTGGGACCTGAATCTTGGCTTGCAAGCGTTTCTTTGTACGTAGACAGTCCGATTGTATTCGAAAGACTTTAGAAACTTCAGTTCCCAAGCCGACCGGAAACGGCTGAGCCTACAACGAATTGGCAACGGCATTCTTTGTCCAGAACCCTCTGTTGTGGTGCAAGTATCGACACCGAATGTTATGCACAGCACAACCGTTGACTTTCATGCGATTTGCAGAAGTATTAACCCCTAGATCACTGTTTGTATGTCAAGGTCGAATAGACTAGCCAGTCTAATTCATTCCGGGTTTTTTTCGGTCATGATCGGGCAAGCGCTCTAGCCACAAGCCGATGCTGGCGCGGTCATCTATAAATGTTTTTTTTTAGCGACTCAACATTTTTGTTCATTTCTGTCAGTAAACTCCGATGGTCTTGCAACCTTTTCGTCCAGAAGCCTGACACTGAAAGTTGATGGTTGTCCGGTGCGAACGAAATGTCGACAACTATTTCCTATAAAAGTTGTTTTTTCAGAACAGTTCTATAAAACTCAAATACTTCAGTACTAGCCTCCCGACAGGAAGTTAGAGCCTTCTCCAATTCTTCTCTTGAGAATTTTCCTTCAGTTTCTGTTAAGATCACGTCGTTGTTCTGGCTCTCAAATGCAAATGTGAAGGCACAGTGGCAGAACTGGGAAAGAAAAAGATGTTAGCTCGCTTTGCTGTTTGGGAAGCGAATCTGTTAGAACGCCAGAATCGCACAGTTCTCTAATGCATTGCTCCGAGAAAAAGGCGCGTTCCTTTTCTACAAATACTGGTAGGTAAATAGATAAGACTGATACATCTTTATGTGACAAAATAGCTATCGTGGCTTACGCCAAATTCGTGTGGGAACATCATAATTGTCGCAAATAAATTATGAATAACGGGCAAAAATCAAATGATGTCAGCTTTCTCTTCATCGTATAAACAAGAGCTGTGTAAGATCATATGGTACTTCCAAGGATAGGTAGTAGCTCAGGGTATTAGCTAAGATTCGTCCTGTCCTGTCATACCGGAGCAGACCATCAGTATTGCATGACGCCGTATCGCTAGTATATCGAACGTTGCATAGACGTGAGTATGATGAAGTTTCGGATACAGTTAGACTGATTCAGCTGATGAATCAGTGTTGCCACTTATAAATGCGGTATTCATACCGCGATTGTCAGGGAAATATCGCAGAAAATTTGGTTATACCGCAAACAGCAATCATACCGCGAAATGGCGAGATGGGAATTCCAGCGTTGGTGAATTCGACTTTATAAGAATAATATAGGAAGATAAATTTGAAGATGTGGATCACAGCGAAATCCAAAGCCAGCCTTAATAGATCCGTTACCAGGATGAAGCTGTTCTTATGAACCTTATTGCTACGAATGTCGGAAGTTGAAAGCTTAGACCAAACAAACAGCACCTGGTTCCACAAACGCGATAGCTAGCATGTGTGATCGCGCATGTATGGCAAATTTTACAGCATTTCCCAGCATTTCATTGAAGGAATCCACATAATACAGGGTGGGGAATGTGGTCCACCAGTCTCTTTCGCGGAACACACCAGTCTCACTGTTTTGAACCATCAGTCTCAGAAAAATGGCGCCGGGAACCACCAGTCTCGGAAACGAGACCAACAGTCTCAAATCCAGACCAACAGTCTCATCTAATTTCCAATTTTTTTAGAGTAAAAAAGTGTTTTCTTTGTTTTTCTCTGTCAGTCCCTTGAATTACGCGCTTGTGTCAGCACGACAGGTAGAGTGAAGCTTGAGCTTTCCATACATGTATTTATCTTTGCTATTGGCTTGGTACTTCTCAGTGAGTAGGGCTCTCAAAAAGCAAACAAATTTATTTTTTTGTTTTCTGTGTTGTTTAATAGAATTCTGCTACTCTGCCAACTACAACAGGTAAAGTGAAGCCTGGGCTTTCAAACGGTATATGATTCACTGTTACTGGATTACCAAGTGTCACATTGGGTGGCTTTGAAAAAACTGTTTTGGTAAACAAATGTAATTTCTAGTCTGTCTATGCGATTTCTTGGAATTTTCCAACTTTGCGACCAGTTTTGGTAGATTTAAGCATGAGTTTTCCACAGATCCATGTCTCTCTGATATTGGCTTAGTCAGTTTCTTGCTGGTGTCCTCTGATAAACTCATTAGTTGTGTTTTTTTAACTGACCTGCTTGACCCTGTTGAATGTTTTGTTGTCTCACTATTCAGTTCACCTGACTGCCTGGTCCGGTACTAGTTCGTTCCATGCATTTTCCATGCTTAAAATACTATTCTGGGGCTGTCTCTACACAACTACAGTAAGCGGTCAAGTAACACTCAATGGAACCTATTATCGCTCACCAGAGCTGCGTTTGATTTGCATTTCCAGTTGACTGATAGCGGTCAATTTATCCAATCTATTGAGATTGTCGACTGAAAGTTGACTTTTGACAAACGAGAAGAAATGGTCTTCCATGGTTAACCGGTTAACCTACAGTAAGCGGTCAAGTAACACTCAATGGAACCTATTATCGCTCAACATAAATGCGTTCGATTCGCATTTCCAGTTGACTCAAATCATCACTTAGCAGTTTTATTTGGTATTCTCAGTTGACTGACAGCGTTCGATTTATCCAGTCAACTGAAGTTGTCGATGAAAAGTTGACTTTTGACAACCAAGAAGAAATGGTCATTCGTTCCATGGTTAACTGGTTAAGCTACAGTAAGCGGTCAAGTAACACTCAATGGAACTTGTTATCGCCCAACAGAGATGGGTTCGATTTGTCTTTCCAGTTGACTTAAATCATCTTTTTCCTGTTTTATTTGCTATTCTCAGTTGACTGACAGCGTTCGATATATCCAGTCGTCTGAAATTGTTGATTAAAAGTTTACTTTTGACAACCGAGAACAAATGGTCATTCATTCAATGGTTAACCGGTTAAGCTACAGTAAGCGGTCAAGTAAGGCTCAATGGAACTTATTATCGCTCACCAGAGCTGTGTTCAATTCGCATTTCCAGTTAACTTAAATCATCATTTTGCAGTTTTATTTGCTATTCTCAGTTGACTGACAGCATTCTATATATCCAGTTGACTGAGATTGTCGAGTAAAAGTTGACTTTTGACAACTGAGAACGAATGGTCATTCATTCCAAGGTTAAGCGTAGGTTGAGAAAAAGATTGCGGATTCCAACCCACCGGGCACCTTTTACTGGTCATCTTAAATTGCGGCCATGAGGCCAACATTTTTTCATGTTCTAACAAATCTGGTGCTACAGAGTACGCTACCTACCCAATGATGGTAAAAAAAAATAAAAAATAAGCTTATTCTTAATGTTTTACACTGGCTATAGAAGTCCAAGCTAAAAGTGTTCAAGTTAACCTACATGAACTAACGTAAAGTCACCACTCTGGTAATTTTTGTTTTCTTGGTTTTGGTGATTCTTTTTTCACATACCATATGTTCTTTACTAGTCCTCCATGAATATTCCTCTCACTCTTTTTCTTATTGTTGAAGTACTATCTCCTCTACAGATATTGCTCTTGTTATAGGAACATACTGTTGTATGTTAAAAACATACTGTTGTTTGTATGTTGAAGTACTATAGATGGGTGCACGTAAGAGGTCTCTTCATGAGACCTTCAAATTGAAGCGGCTACGTACAGCATCATCAAGGAGACAAGCAAAGGGTAATTTTAGTAATTGTCTAAATGTTATAGAACATGATTAGGTCGCTTTGTCATATTGTTTTAGTGATGTTCCCTTACCTTCTCCAGTTTCCACACCCTTGCCAAGAGCTAAATCGAACAATATGGATCAACTGAGAACAGCAAATAAAACAGTAAAATGATGATTTAAGTTAGTTGGAAATGCGAATAGAATGCAGCTCTGGGGAGTGATAATAGGTTCCATTGAGCGATACTTGACTGCTTACTGTAGGTTAACCGGTTAACCATGCAATGATTTACCATTTTATCTCGATCGTCAAATTTTAACTTTTGGTGATTCTTTTTCACATACCATATGTTCTTTACTAGTCCTCCATGAATATTCCTCTCACTCTTTTCCTAATTGTTGATCTCCTCTACAGATGTTGCTCTTGATATAGGAACGTACTATTGTATGTTACAAACATACTATTGTTTTGTTTGTTGAAGTACTATAGATGGGTGCACGTAAGAGGTCTCTTCATGAGACCCTCAAATTGAAGCGGCTAGGTACAGCATCATCAAGGAGACAAGCAAAGGGTAATTTTAGTAATTGTCTAAATGTTATAGAACATGATTGGGTCGCTTTGTCATATTAATTTAGTGATATTCCCAGTCTAGTACACTAGCCCCTTTTCAGGCACGGTGCTCAAACGTCTAGCACCATGCCTGGGTGCTAGACGTTCAAGCACTGTACCTTGGATTTCATGTATGGTGCATGGATTTCAGTATACAGTACATACATCAAAAACACAGTTTCTGTCATAACAACTGAGCACCAGCTCGGACAGGGCTGAAATTACTACCATGAATTAGAGAAATCAAAGACAATCCTTTATATATTTTTCACAACAAAAACAAAAGGACTCGACTGATGACAGATGTGAAAAACCTCATTTCCTTTTCTACATAGTCAAGGGTTTTGCATGCAAAGTGTCCTGTGCCTCAGCTTTTTCTACCTAGCAGCCAACCAGAATATTGGCTCTTGGGGAATAGATAGGAAAAATACATGGAAAATAGATAGGGTGCTGTTAGGTTTTTCATCTCCATCATCATTAGAGCCCTTTTGTTTTTGTTGTGAAAAATATATAAAGGACTGTCTTTGATTTCTCTAATTCATAGTAGTAATTTCAGCCCTGTCCGAGCCGGTGCTCAGTTGTGATGACAGAAATTGTGTTTTTTCAGTATGCACTGTATACTGAAATCCATGCACCATACATGAAATCCAAGGTACAGTGCTTGAACGTCTAGCACCCAGGCTTGGTGCTAGACGTTTGAGCACCATGCCTGAAATGGGGCTAGTGTACTAGACTGGATATTCCCTTACCTTCTTGAGTTTCCACACCCTTGCCAAGAGCTAAATCGAACAATATGAATCAACTGAGAACAGCAAATAAAACAGTAAAATGATGATTTAAGTTAGCTGGAAATTCGGATAGAATGCAGCTCTGGTGAGTGATAATAGGTTCCATTGAGCGATACTTAACTGCTTACTGTAGCAGTTAAGGTTAACCATGGAAGGAATTACCATTTTATCTCGAACGTCAAAAGTCAACTTATTGGTGATACTTTTTTCACATACCATATGTTTTACTAGTCCTCCATGAATATTCCTCTCACTCTTTTTCTAATTGTTGAAGTACTATCTCCTCTACAGATGTTGCTCTTGTTACAGGAACATACTATTGTATGTTACAAACATACTATTGTTTGTAGGTTGAAGTACTATAGATTGGTCCACGTAAGAGGTCTCTTCATGAGACCCTCAAATTGAAGCTGCTACGTACAGCATCATCAAGGAGACAAGCAAAGGTTAATTTTAGTAATTGTCTAAATGTTATAGAACATAATTAGGTTGCTTTGTCATATTGTTTTAGTGATGTTCCCTTACCTTCTTGAGTTTCCACACCCTTGCCAAGAGCTAAATCGAACAATATGAATCAACTGAGAACACCAAATAACAGAGTAAAATGATGATTAAAGTTAGCTGGATATGCGAATAGAATGCAGCTCTGGTGAGTGCTAATAGGTTCCATTGAGCGATACTTGACTGCTTACTGTAGGCTAACCGGTTAACCATGGAATGAATTACCATTTTATCTCGATCGGCAAAAGTCAACTTTTTGTTGACAATCTGAGTCGACTGGATAAATTGAATGCGAACTGAGAATAGCAAATAAAACAGCAAAAAGATTATTTCAGTCAACTGGAAATGCAAATCAAACGCAGCTCTGGTGAGCGATAAAATGTTCCATTGAGCAATACTTGACCGCTTACTGTTGGTTAACCGGTTATCGGTGGAACCAATGACCGTTTGTTGTCAGTCGTCCAAAGTCAACTTTTAGTGGACAATCTCAATAGATTGGATAAATTTAACGCTATCAGTCAACTGAGAATAGCAAACAAAACGGCAAAATAATAACTTAAGTCAACCGGAAATGCGAATTAAACACAGCTCTGGTGGGCGATAATAGGTTCCATTGAGTGTTACTAACCGCTTACTGTAGTTGTGTAGAGACAGCCCCAAAATAGTATTTTAAGCATGGAAAATGCATGGAATGAACTAGTACCGGACCAGGCAGTCAGGTGAACTGAATGGCGAGACAACAAAAGATTCAACAGGGTCTAGCAGGTCAGTTAAAAAAAACACAGCTAATGAGTTTATCAAAGGACACCAGAAAGAAACTGACTAAGCCAATATCAGAGATACACGTATCTGTGGAAAGTCCATGCTTAAATCTACCAAAACTGGTTGTAAAGTGAGAAAATCCCAAGAAAGACAATCTGAGTTGACTGGATAAATTGAATGGTAACTGAGAATAGCAAATAAAACAGCAAAAAGGTTATTTCAGTCAACTGGAAGTGCAAATCAAACGCAGCTCTGGTGAGCGATAAAATGTTCCATTGAGCGATACTTGACCACTTACTGTTGGTTAACCGGTTATCCATGGAACGAATGACCATTTGTTGTCGGTCGTCCAAAGTCAACTTTTAGTGGACAATGTCAGTCGACTGGATAAATAGAACCTATCAGTCAACTGAGAATAGGAAATAAAACTGCAAAATGACGATTTAAGTTAACTGGAAACGAGAATCAAATGCAGCTCTAGTGAGAGATAAAATGTTCCATTGAGCGATACTTGACCGCTTACTTTAACCGGTTATCCATGGTACAAATGACCGTTTGTTCTCTGTTGTCAAAAGTCACCTTTAGTCGTCAGTGTCAAAAGTCAAAAGTCACCTTGTCAGTCGACTGGATAAATTGAACGCTATCAGTCAACTGAGAATAGCAAATGAAACAGCGAAATGATGATTTCAGCCGACAGGAAATGCGGACCGAACCCAGCTCTGGTGAGCGATGATAGGTACATTGAGCGTTACTTGACCGCTTACTGTAGCTTAAACGCTTAACCATGGAACGAATGACCATTTATTCTCGGTCGTCAAAAGTCAAATTTTAGTCCAAAATCTCAGTCGACTGGATAAATCGAACGCTATCAGTCAATGCAAATCAAACGCAGCTCTGGTGAGCGATAATAGGTTCCACTGAGCGATACTTGACCGCTTGCTGTAGTTGTGTGGAGACAGCCTCAGAATAGTATTTTAAGCATGGAAAATGCATGGAAAAAGAATGGAACAAACTAATACCGGACCAGTCAGTCAGGTGAACTGAACAGTGAGGCGACAAAACATTCAACAGTATCAAGCAGGGCAGTTAAAAAAAAATAGCTAATGAGTTTACCATAGGAACCCAGCAACAAAACTGACTAAGCCAGTATCAGAGAGACATGGATCTGTGGAAAACTCATGCTTAAATCTACCAAAACTGGTCGCAAAGTTGGAAAATTCCAAGAAATCGCATAGACAGACTAGAAATTACATTTGTTTACCAAAACAGTTTTTTCAAAGCCACCCAATGTGACACTTGGTAATCCAGTAACAGTGAATCATATACCGTTTGAAAGCCCAGGCTTCACTTTACCTGTTGTAGTTGGCAGAGTAGCAGAATTCTATTAAACAACACAGAAAACAAAAAAAAATTTGAGAGCCCTACTCACTGAGAAGTACCAAGCCAATAGCAGAGATGAATACATGTATTGAAAGCCCAAGCTTCACTCTACCTGTAGTGCTGACACAAGCGCGTAATTCAAGGGACTGACAGAGAAAAACAAAGAAAACACTTTTTTCCTTTAAAAAAATTGGGAATTAGATGAGACTGTTGGTCTGAATTTGAGACTGTTGGTCTCGTTTCCGAGACTGGTGGTTCCCGGCGCCATTTTTATGAGACTGGTGGTTCGAAACAGTGAGACTGGTGTGTTCAATTTTCAAAACGGCCGTGAGACTGGTGGACCACATTCCCCACCCTGTAATAAGTATATTTAAAAGCCCTTCAAAAACAGATGGAGCGCGGTGACTCCCCCCCCCCCCCCCCCCCCCCATGGTCCAGAGAATCGTACTCTCAGTGGTAAGCTTGAGTAAGTTTTCAGTTTGCCAACAAGATTTAAGGGAGTTACCAAACGTGAATTTCTTCACCAAATGACGTTTTCTAGTCGTACGGTTACGAAGAGATTTTCTATTCGTATGCTTAGAGCTTGTCAGATTCAAAGTTGTGTATGTTCAGCTTGCCAGAATGATGCGCGTGAATTTTGCTTGCGAATGAGCTGTTTCTTGTCGTATTTTACGAACCGATTTTTACCTACTCTCCCCAAAATATTGTGGGGATATTTTAAACATTTTATATTGTTAAAATTGTGCTAAAATTAACAATAGATTAAATAATAACAATTTATCGTTGAATAACAATTAATTATCGTTACATAAATATTCCTTCAGCCCAAGCTGACTGCGAATCATATTTGACGGAGGAAAACGGATAAGTCAGCTACATTTTATTAGAGCTATATTTCAGCCCTTCTTGGCAAGAGTCCTCTTCAGGCTCAAGCAAATTTTTCTGTGGTAATTTGTTCTAGAAAGAAAAAAATTCTAGGTGAATCGCCGTGCTCCCCAGTTTCTTCTAGAAAATTCAGCATAAAATTTAGCATCTTTGCTGAATTTTTCGATGAATTTTATGCTGCATTAACTGAGCGAAATCGCTGCATAAAATCCTGAATTAATTTAGCATTTTCGTTCGTTTCGGAGATTTCGGACACGTTCATAGTAAGTTACTGAAACTATTAACCAAGCTGACAGCGACATTCAAAACTAAACAAGTATTATGACAAGCCGCTTTGTTAAAGTCAAGAAAACTCACATCTAAGATACAGGGAGAATCAGAACGGAGGGAGACTCCCGGAATGCCTACAATGCAAATCAGCCTACCTATAACCAGGGTATTTTAGAGGGTTCTTTGCCATTCCGCATGGAAGAGCATCAAAGACAGCCCCCGTAAAAACCTTAGGCCAACACCAGGCAAAATCTAAACAAGGCGATACTTACTTGTAATTCCGACGAGGTCGGGACAACTATCAGATCATTTGTCCTAGAGTCAATACCACAACAAACTGCTGCAAATAGGTGGTTCATGTCCAATCCGGAATGTAGCAGAGCTAAGCACGTTGCATTCAGTACAGCTGCAAGCACCTATAACATTTTGTAGGCATTGAGGTAGTTCCGATGATAAAAGGAGGGGCGAGCGCCGTATTTTGGTAGTTATCACGCTCTATGGAACGAAAATAATAACAAGGCTACGTACGTCATCACTCTTACGGGAGTTCCTGCAGAACCGATAGTTATTCATTATCACTTATGATGCTCGCGACCATCATAAGTAAATTGGAACGATCGTAACCGTCGTGGAACGAAAATAATAAGTGGGAGGAGCCAATTTACTTATTACGGCGGGCTCTGGAACGACAATAATAACAAGAATAGTAACGATCGTAACTAATAATAAGTTGCTGGAACGCTACCTGAGTAAAATTCAATATGAAGGTGGCCGTTCAGCAGATGGTAATGTGGAATAGCGATAATGTATTTGTACTGAACGGCCGTAGGGAGTGGACCACTCGGCTCTACCACTAAGAGAACACTGACAGGTGCGTCATTTCATGCGAATTGCAGGATACAAGGAATGTATATCTTTTGAACCACATGACAGTCCAGCGTCTCTCTACACAGACTAGCTTACACATGGCTGAGACGTTCGATGGGGAGTTGGTAGCGGGGGTGTCCAACGGTCTTAACCGAAATTGAGCCAGATGCGTTACTGGACCAATCTAGGGGAGTTGTTTTGGCGATCACCTCCGGTACACCACCAAACAAGCAAAACACTGCCTGCAAGACAAATGAACAGAAACGGATTTCTGTTGCCAAAATCGTAGTCGCAGCACTATGTATACATAAAATACATAAATATGTTTTTTAAATGAGGCAGTTACGCCTCTTATTATCAGATGCTGAAATTTTCGTCTTTTTTAACTGGGAAATCATGTATGCTTAATTTGGAAGACGAGGCAGATAAACCCTTAAAATGTCGTTTAATACTAACCCCTCCACAATTCTGCATTTCTTGTACTGTCACTGCGACGGCCGTCCTTGGGTAGTGACTCAAAATCACAGCTTTCTCGCAAACATCTCTCACGACTTGCTCTCGATACCTTTCATGAGGACCTGTAAAAGTACAACTACTGCAACTATCATTTCACTCTGGCACTCCTCAGGGAATTGGTGGCTTCTAGCTATGGCAACTTGTCTAAATGCTAGACTGCTAGTCAAAATGCTAGGCCTACGTTGCGGCCACAGCAAAATAACTCTAAAGAGTAATGCGAAGACCTATCCTTCCCATGCATAAAAAATGGGCCTCCGTCGCTTTGTTCGCTGCGTGCAGTGGCGGACGTAGATTCTAGTCAGCGCTCGTTAACGATTGGTTAGAGCAAAACAATTCTGCTCTGCAATTGGCGATATTCCTGTTCAGCGCTTCCAAGCGGACTAGTTTCCGTTAATCCCCCCATGCCTCACGGTCATCACTTCGATCAAACATGGTAAAATAGATCCACAGGCTAGTAAGTGGAAAACCTGTCATCTGTGTCCCAGGTAATGGAGGTTTTGCGTATGTTTCAGCAGCAAAAAAGTGAAAGTGACCCACTACCCTATGGATTCGACTTTTTACTATGTCTAACCAACACTTGTGTATACAGTAAAAATTCGAATCGATAGGGTAGTGGGTCACTTTCCCTTTCTGCTGCTATAACATATTTAAAACCTCCATTAACCTGGGACACAGATGACAGGTTTTCCTCTTACTAACCTGTGGATCTATTTTACCATGTCTGATCCAAGTGATGACCGTGAGGCATGGGGGGATTAACAGAAACTAGTCCGCTTGGAAGCGCTGAACAGGAATATGGCCAATTGGTTGAGTTTCGGTAGGGATGTTCGTATCCGGTAGTGGAGCCAATGTTGCTGCGATTTGACTGTGTGTCACTTTTTCATAGTTCGCGCATTACTCTCTAGAGTTATTTTGCTCTGGTTGCGGCGCGACTGAGGATGCTTCATGTCGGATCTCGTTCAACTAGCTTCATTGAATAGAGCGTTGGCCCCCCTAACACACAAAATGTCCCTTCAATTAAGTACCTATTAACAGATACCTGTCACCAAATACAGATACCAGTCACCGCAGTAAGAAACTTTCTCAGTGAAAGCCTCAACTTCTGCAATCCCTGGGATCACATGCGTGTGCTTCCAGTCTTGATGGCAGGAATGTTAGCCTGTGAATGAGGTAGTTGCGAGTTCCATTGTCTGGCACAAATACATAGATAGTAAAAGAAGCCTGTGAGCTCTCACGTTATATTCTTCACAAGACAAATTTCGGCTATACCAGACGTGTTACATACCTGGAATGCCAGATGCTGATTTGTAGGTCATTTCTACATATGCTTTCTCTATCTTCTCCTTCTGTTGACGAGCTTCAACTGGACCATAAACAGATGCAGCCACAACTGTTCTCCCTAAACCGTACAAAATTAAGATAAGTATGCATACTAACACAAAAATGTTGTGAAAACTCAAACACATGGGTTAACTTATTATCCCTTCATCAGAGACATTTAAGCATCACATGTTTATCCTATTTTAGCTCCATTTCGAGAAAGTGGTCTACCCCATTTGAATGTTTCATTCTTAGGTATACTGCTCAGCAAAGAAATATACTTCTTTGAATGTTAATAAACTTTGAATAGTGATTTTCATATTTCGAAATGGTGACTTTACTATTCTGATCAAGAGTCTTGAAATGTAGTGCTGTTACCTATGAGGATCCTGAAATCCTTTGAGGATATGACATCTGATAGCTCTAGGGAGAATAAACAGACTGAAATTTGTGGTATTAAAATGAAACATTCGGCCAATCCGTTTTGCAATAATTCAGTTTCAATTATTTTGGACCAGTGTGAACTCTTATGATTTTACCCCAAATAGATGTAAAAAGCGATTTTTTCATCAACTGAATATTCGCAAAATTGAAATATTTGAAGGCCTCTCGAAACTGCGAAAATTGCGAATATTGCAAAAAAAATGAAATATTTCGCAAAACTAAAAATACGGAAAATTAAAAAATATGGCGAATATTCGCAAGAAAATGCAATTTCGGAAAGTTTGCACCCCCTCACTACGCAATCACATCAAAATGCGTCATGCAATCATGCCAAATAGTTTCGTAGGAAGGCGATTGTTTGTAACTTTGATGGATAACTGGGGATGAGTGAGGTTAGTCAAGGGGTGCATTGCATTTGAAGGCAATTAGAGTGTAATTTACACAGGCTACGAAGGATACGTATGATAGAAAAAGAAATAGTTTTTTATTTATAACAGATGATTATATTTTATTTGTTTACTAGGTTATAAAAAACAGGATCGGCAGGGGAGGGGCTGTGGTTTCATATCTGGAAGACGGACATTCTTGCTTGTATTGCAAATTAGATTCTTGTACTGGTTGAACCTGACGAACATCAGAAGTAACCTACCTCAACTCCTCGGTATAATTATTCTGCACTGTCAGTGGATGTTACCGGGTGCTGCATATCCGTCAAGGATATGCATGTAATTCAGCTGAACTTGTTTTACGTCATTTGGTTTTTATTTCTAATGAAAACCCACCATAATAATCAATAAACAAGGGAAAAAGTCATTAACTGTCTTGTCTTGTCGGGTGTGAATGCGTTCGGCTTTCGCCCTAAACGCCACCAAATATGAACTGTCATTCAATCATCGAACATTATAGTCTCCTACTAAAAATTAAACACTGAATTGTCACATCCCTTTACTCACAGTCTTGTGGTAAGGCCCGAAGAGCAAACAAATTTGCAGAATGCCTCAAGCACTTGTAAATCCTTGTATTTTCCTAATGTCGCATATCCAAGTACCAAAGCTGTAGATGGGGCTAGCTTGTGTGATTCCAGCTTACGAATCAGCTGGCTCCTTTGGGAACTAAATCTTGGGCATTCAGACAATATATGATCTACTGTTTCTGATATGCCTCTGCAACGAGCGTGGGTACAGTCCGGAGAGGATGAAGATCCACACTCGAATGTCTCGACATAGCCATAGCGTGGTCGCATTTCATTCTAAAAATCGAGTTAGCTACTTTTCTATTTCTAGATATTAGGTGCGGTGGAGTCCAATGGCCGTGAATGCCTTGACGTTTCTGTTTGTTGATGATTCACAGAGATGCCTAGCTACATAATCTCGTGATTTTGTTTCAATCATCTTTAACATCTCTTGAGGTGGAAGCTTGACTCTCCACGATCTTGGATGATGAACAGCTGCTTGGCCTGCTTTGTCATTTCCAAGAATAATGATGTCGGATGGGATCCATGACAGCCTGCTCTGTACCTGAGGATTTAGTACCAGATCCAATATTTCCGTCTTCAAAAGATGTACCTCCTCCTCTATCTAGCCAGAACTCTGCGCGATAACTTCAAGGACTGAGTCGACAAATATCACATACTGGTATGGTCCGCTGTTTTTTATTTGTTCAGCCGATTTTTGGATTGCGAATGTTTCCGCGTGGAAAATGGAAACCCTATCATAAACTCGAATACCCATGGAGTGGTTACACCAAGCAGAAAAGACACCAATAGCCGCTTTTCGATCACCACATACAGACCCGTCAGTGAACAGCATACGCCTACCTCTGTAAGGTAGGTAGGTAGGTAGGTAGGTTTTTATTTTTAACCAAAAACATTAAAAATAAAATAAAATAACACTACTAATATCCCATTGCAGCAAAAAGAAAGTCCTAAGGACTTGTGCTGCAATTTATTAATACTACTTGTATCTAATAAATAAATAACTAAACATAACAACTTATTATCCACCTAGCCTATGACTTAAATAACAAACAATTAAACGTGAACACTACACGCAACAAGAATCCTTAATATTTACTCATTACCAGTTTCAGCCCCACACGAACAACTGTGAAAAAAAAGAAAGAAAAAAAAAAAAAGAAGAAGAAAAAGACCACATACCCTAAGAACATACCATAAGAACTTATCTTCTGCAATGCTAAATGCCTTAATAATTCAGGGTTGCATTACCTCTTTTCGAGGACAATCCTTGCAATTCGAAATCAACCCAGGATGCGGGAAACGACCGGGTGCATTTCAGCGGGGTCGACGGAGAAAGAACTGCTTCAAGGGATAGTTCTACTTTAGCCAAAGACCGTGACAGACACCCCAGTATGCCTTTTTGTTCGTGAGCTTCTTCTAGACCTGCAAACAACTCGAAATGGTGGGGATGCGATGGGATGTTCCTCGTCTTCATCGGTGGGGATGCGATGGGATGTTCCTCGTCTTCATCAAGTATTTTCATGTCAATTTAAAAAATCTCTGTTCAAAATTTTCAATACCTGTTTCTTTGAAAAGCGCCGCGATAGGAGTGCTCCCAAGTGTACCCGTAATAATTCTTAGACCAGCGTGGATAACACTGTGAATTTTCGCCAATGTTCATTTTGCAGCTGAATAAAAAAAAGTGGTAGTGTGTATTCAACTCTGGACATAACTATAGATTTGAATATTTTGGTGAGAGACTCCCGAGATGCGCCCCACTTCTGAGCCGCGACCGCTCTTACGAAATTCAGCGTTTTTGGAGGCCTGACACCAGCTGGCTAATGTGATCTCTAAAATTAAGCTTATAATCAAGAACTGCCGCCAGGAACTTGACAGATTCGCAAGATTCGATCTTTTCCCCGTACACGAAGATTGGAATTTTAGGTATGATGGACGCGACGTGTCTCCTCCTCGAAACACCAAACCTTTAGATTTGGATGGTGAACTTTTTGCCCTATTTGCCCATACAGTCATACAATCTACTGCTCTTTGGATTTTTGCAGTTGCTTCATGAAAGTTATTTACCTCAGCCCAAATAACAATGTCGTCAGCTAATGTGATTAGTCTGAGAGGAGATTGTTTGCCTTTTGGCCAAAAAAGAAAATATATTGGGAAAATTAGAGTTTCGTCTGGTCCTTATTTCTGCCCTTTGTGCGGGATGATTGACGAAGATGTAGAGCATTTTATTTGTGATTGTGAGGGTTTAAGGTATCTAAGGGAGGAAATTTTTAGGGTGGTTTTTTTCTCGAGGGAGGAACTTGTTAGAAAATTAAAAAGTAAACATTTTGGGGATTTAAAGAGATTTGGAAGATTCCTTCGGATCGCTCTGTCATATCGGGAAGGTTTTTTGTAGGTTTGTTATTGTTGTTGTTTTGTTGTTATTATTTTGTATTTGCCATGGCCCTTGTGGCTTTTTAGCGCAAATAAATCTATCTATCTATCTATACAGCGTATTTAACGTTTGGGACATCTCTTAGTACCAGGTTATTCATCACCATATTAAAAAGAATAGGGCTAAGAATGCTACCTTGCGGAACACCAGCTGAGACTACCTTAGTCTGCGAACAAGTATTCCCAGTTCTAACCTTGAAAGATCTTTCCAGTAAAACTGCACGACACCAAAGCCAAAAATGCTTTCCCAGTCCAAACTCACAAACCTTTTTTAGGACTTCTGTAGGGTCAACACTATCATAAGCCATTTCCACATAAAAAAAAATACTGTTCCTAAGATCTTACGGGAAAATGCTCTCTGAGGATTGATCTTTTTCTCCTGAAACCAGACTGTTCTGGAATCAATTTTCTTTGAATTTCCCCTACAAACCGTATTTTGGTGAGTTTTTCCGTAAGTTTTCCGAGGCACGACAATAAGGAAATGGGTCGGTAAGACTCTGTTTGATTCATATTTTCTTTCCCTTTGAAAACTGGACATAAGATGACCCTATTCCGTGCCTCGGGGACAGAACCTGAAGACCAACAAAGATTAAACAGATCCAACAATAAAACTTTTCCGTTTTCAGAGAGATTCTGTAGCATATTATTATGGATAAGGTCCTCTCCTGGGGCCGAGTCTGAGGTTGCCCGGATGGCTTCAGAGAGTTCTTCTATTGTAGAGTCTTCATCCAAGTGGTCGATGGTAGCAGCTATATCGGGTGTGCAACTGGCACTTTGTTTGCCTTGGTGTAGGCTGAAATTCTTTTCGTAAAATTTTGCAAACTCTTCAGATATCGACTCAGGGTCAGATAACATTTGCCCATCTGTTCAGGATATCTCTGACGGTCCTTCCTGTTTTTGTTGGTACCCAGAAAACTTCTGAACCTATTCCAAAGTTCCTTGGTAGGAGTCTGTGCGCCGAATTCGGAATCACATGGGTTTGCCCAAGCTGTTGTCCTTTGTTTCAGAATCTCTCTCTTTCACTTGGCCTCCGCTTTTCCATATTCTACTTTTTGGGATCCCAAAACGTAAGTGGAGGGATACCTATGACATCGTAAAAGTTGTCCGTCTGTCTGTCCGTCTGTTAGCACGATAACTCTCGAAGGGAATGAGATATTTTGATGAAACTTGGTGTGACGACTCTTTGGGTCAAGGGTAAGGTCAAGTTCGTAGATGGGCTCTGTAGCCCTAGATTTAGGGGTGGGGGAGGGGGTTCAAATTAAGGGGCAAACAAAATTTTTAAACAACTAATGTGATGGTCTATTATGGGGTAAGAAGACATGCCGAACCGACAAGTCATTCTCCGGCAAACGCCGGAAATCTGATTGAAAGTAAAAGTTTCATTTGAAGTTGATTAAATGTTCGATTTAGGGGTAAGAAGACATGCCGAACATGATGGTGAAAAGCATTTTCTCGTCGGAAGAGTAGTTTGTCCGGAATCCGGAAAAAAAACGGAAAGTTGGTTAAAAGTAAAAGTTTGATTTGAAGTTGATTAAATGTTCCATATAGGGGTAAGCAGACATGCTGAAGACTTATGTGAAAAGCATTTTCTACTCGGCCAACTAATTAGGCCGGAATCCGGCCAAAACCGGAAAATTTGTTAAAAGCAATAAGTTTTATTTGAAGTTGATTAGATGACAGATTTAGGGGAAAGAAGAGACGCTGAGTCTGTATATGACAATCATTTTTTAACCGGACACATAATTCGTCCGGAATCCGGTTGTAACCGTTATTTTTTTTTTAAAGCTAAAGTTTTATTTGAAATTGATTAGATGTTTTGATAAGGAGATACCGTACGACGAATTTGATTCTGAATTTTCTTTTTTTGCTGGACAAGTAGTTCGCTCGGAATTTGGCCGAAACCGGAAATTTGGCAGAAGTAAAGCAGGAAGTTTCGGTCAGGATCGTCAAAATAGATATGGCTTATAGAGTTACATCTGAGCTTGATTTCTCTAATGATTAGCCTGTCTAAGACTGGATCTGGCGAAGACAAGACTAAGTTGTCTGGATCATATATTCTTTGAGCCCAAGCTGACTTTGAAACATTTATTCAAACAATGTTTACAACGGATACGTCAGCTATGATTTTTCATCAGCGATATTTCGGCCCTTCTTGGCAAGGGTCCTCGTCAGGCTGTCAATCCTCTAGATCAACTGCGGGGAAGGAATGATTATAGGTTTGATTCCTCCCCCGCAGTTGATCTAGAGGATTGACAGCCTGACGAGGACCCTTGCCAAGAAGGGCCGAAATATCGCTGATGAAAAATAATAGCTGACGTATCCGTTGTAAACATTGTTTGAATAAATCATATATTGAATTTTTGGGATCCCATCGAAACCTTTGGTCTTGTTTTCCACTATTTGTACGATCTGCTATACACCTTCTTTTTGCCACTCTTTCTTCTCTCTTGAGTTCGTCCAAGTGGCTGTTCCAGTATGGGATGAGTTTCTTTTTCTTAGACTCCTGTTTTCCTTTTGATAATTTAAAAAACTTCAGAGAATTTTCAAGAAGAGATGACGTGAAACTAGTATTGAATACTGAGATACCTGAAGTGGGAGGTGGGAGGTTTTTCGACAGTTGTACTGTCCAAGCTTGCCAAAGATCAACTGTGAAGCGCCACCGAGGCGGGGTGCTTAGCTACATGTCTTGTCTCAATCTAAAGAAACAATAAGAGGGAAGTGCTGGCTTCCTAAACAATCTGGAAATTTCTGAACCTGCGAAGAAAGAGACAGATTGCTACTGACTAGACATAAATCAATTGTGGAATATCTTCCTGTCTGTGCGTGGAAGTAAGTTCCTAAATTCTTTTGAGTCAAAAGAACAGCTGGAGAAACAGATGCTGACAGACATTCAGCCAGTTTGACACCTTCGGGATCTTGTTTATGGGAACCATCCCACATTGGGTAGTGGACATTGAGATCCCCCACAATCACTTTGTTCTTCTCACTTCTCAGAATCGGAATCATTTTATGTTTCCTAATATTCGTTAAAATAGACGGGGATGTCAAAACGTTAAATAAAAGCACGAAATAAACACATTATAAGCACTATTGGTTTCTACCCACTGTTGTGTCATGATCTTGTTTGCTTTCTGCTTCCAGGTTGTGGTGCTTAACGAAGTATGGTACAAATGATCTGCTATACCTCTGGCTGTGCTTGATCGGTGGTTTCTGGAGAAGTGGGTCGCAGCGTTTTAATTTCTCGGCCCGAAGTGTTGCCGCTAGGAGTTGAAGTTGAGACTGGTAGGATGTCCTGATGTACCTCAGATTTAAGGCACTTTCTACCAAATGACATGGTGAGATGGTGGCGTCGCTCCGAGAGGGTTGAGATTCGGAGTTCTTTGGTGCTGTCCTCGTATGACACATATTGTTATGTCTGCCAAAGTATGATTTTGCAGGTTTCGTTTCTGCAGAGACTCCAGTCTCGAGCTCTGGTCTTGTGAGAGCATGGGGTGCCATACGGGACAGGCATATTCAGTAACTGGTCTGATGTATGTTACATACGTGGTTAGCATTGCATCCTTAGGGGTGGCGAACCTTCTTAACTTCGCACTTCTCAACTTCTCACAAGCGAAACAACGGGACCATTGTTGAATAGTGACTTCTTACTAGGTTTATTCATTGTTCATAAGGGAGAGGAAGGGGAGGGGACACCGGGATTCAAAACGCCTTTGTTTGCGCATCTGACAATGTCTTCAAGGTAGATTATATGTAAAAAAAAAAAAACTTGTTGACTGAAAACTGAAGAAGTGGCAGCCAAACGGATTCTGATTAGCAGAAAGGAATTCTGCATAAAACCAAATATTCTGAACCCTTTGTACAGAGGAAGTGATCCGAGTCTTAGTGAGCAAACCACTCCCATAGAGTTGATCTGCTCACTTGCAGAGAGATACTTCTGATAAAGTTATACTGGGTGAAAGCTTACCCTTGACTGAGTTCTCGGTTGTGGTCTGACACAGATGAAAATTTGTACAGACATGATACTCCAGCTCAGCATCTTATTTTCCAGCTTTTTGTCTAAACAATAAAGCTAACTACTTTCTCAAGCATGTAGACTTAAAACTGAGGATGCTTTTTGTAAAGAATGGTAAGGAAATAAGCCTGGAATTACATTTAATGAGATTTTACATGAATTTATTTTTATTTTTAGATATTTGAAATTGCCGGCAAAAAAATTGACAAAACGCTGTTTCCGCGAGTTTCAACTAGTGGCTCGACTGTGTGGCACACAATCATGTTTCTGCAACAAACACTCAGAAGTGTGGCAAACAATGGTGTCGCAGTAAAAGGCCTTATTATATTTCTGAAAAAGGCACAGAACTTCTCAGTCACATTTGTTCCATGTCTTATTCCATGTTATTTTTTTCACTTTTTATTTACTTTATAGCAGCCTATGTCTGTTCTGAAAAATCCAAGATCCATATAAATATAGTGTATAACAACTAACTCATATAGAAAAATAGAAACTAGGGAACAGAACTTCTCAACTCTATCCGAGTAAATATGTTGCACAAGTACTCAAACAAAAGTCATTGCCAGATATTTCAGAACCAGTGTCACACATACTAATTTCAGTGACTTAGCCATGTTAGCCATCTCCAACAGAAATATTTGTCTTTTACCAGCAATTTATTGCTTTCAGATTCCATATTCTAACAAGCAAAACTAAAATTTTGACAACATTGATTAGTTTTTCACTCGTCAAAAGGTTAAAGTTTTGCCAAAGGGTGGTTTTTTTGCAGCTTTTCAGGTGGTTTTTCTATTCATTTGTAAGTGCAGTGGCTTTTTGGTGAAAAACAAAATAAAGTGTCAAATGAATTGTTCGATCAGTGTGTTCAAATTTCAATGTGTTTGAATTTCAATGGTTTACCTTATCAACCCCAAAAGGCTGGCCTTTCTTAGACTTAGATCTCAGTTACAGTAGTGTGGACAGTACTGGGCCAGTAGAAACCTCGGTTCTGCATGAAGAAAGTATAGTATGACCAAGCACTTAAACAATCAAACATTAATTGCGTTTTTTGCTGTCATCCTTTTTACCGACCTGCCAGATTTCTCACTATAAGCTGTTTTCTTTCTTTGATTAACCAACCTAAATCCTTATTTTTCGTCACCGTTCGTCGGTTGGTTAACCGACCTGTGGACTGAGGTCTGAGCTTCATCCAACCGACCTACGCTCTTAGCACGGCGCAAAATTCAAAATTCTCATTGGAGAGATAGGCGCCGGCGACTGAAAGATGCCATTTTTTCTTATAAGTCATTTTTTAGAGCTCAGTCTAACCGACCGGCGACACGACAAAACAATCAATAGTGGCAAGTACAGTAGGGGTAAAAATTCTCGTTTGAGAGATAGGCACCGGCGACTGAAAGATGCCATTTTTTCTTATAAGCTGTTTTTAAAGCTCAGTCTAACCGACCGGCGACACGAACAAAACGGTCAATAGTGGCAAGTACAGTAGAAGTAAGCTTATTTGAACACTTTTTTAACTGTTCCACTACCTTGGCTTTCTTTTTTGCATATAAAAAAGTAAAATGGAAAAGACAAATAACAAACTTGATATCAGCTAACAGCCAACTATTTCAGGGTTATCCTGTCACAAACTTGAAGCAGAAATTCAATTAAATTTCTTTGATTTTGAATTTATTAAAAAGGTCCTTCCCTTTTTGAAGGCATCTGACAGTTTGGACCGCCATCTTCTTCACTGAAGGTGCGTTCCTCCCGGCAAACTTTTCAAATGATAAAAAACAAAACAGAGGTGTCAGCTGAGTCACTTTGATAGGTGAATGGTGAAATAGCAAAATATTCAAAAAGTGACAAAAGTGTGAGTGAATATTAATAGTATTTATAGGAAAAAATGCCTGGTTTGGGTTTTAGTTTTGTCTTTCGCGATCATTCACTGTTAGCAAACGTTCACATAAGCATACCTCTACTGTAGGTAAGTTGACCAATCTATGGAGGAAAGGCAAAAAATGCAACTATTGAAGATAAAGCATATTATTAGTATTCCTGACTGAGAAAAACATAGGCAATAGCCTAGCATAACCCACCTTGACCAATGAGTGCAGAGCCATGGGCGTTTTTCAAAAATCCGAGTTCACAAGTTAGACGTCTGACCGACTCTTTTTCTGATTCCATAACAAAAACAGACAGAAAAGTAGCTTGTTATTTCGTTAAATGCAGATTGCAGTATAGGACAGGCACATGCGACTTGAATTTTAAACTGTTGCGCCAGGCTTTTCTTGCAATTTTTTCCGCGAACAAGCGAAAGCGCTGTCATCACTTCTCTTGAAATCGTTTCAGCAAAGAAATAGAAGATAAAAGATGCAAATTCTCTTGGATAGTTGAGGACTGAAGGATTCTGGTTGAATATTAACAGATTTGTTTCGATAGCCTATGGTGTAAGTACGTCAAATTTCGTATTTTCACCAAATTTTTGTTTATGGAATCAAGTTGCATTCAGGAACTCTGTCTGAAACTCTAAAGGCGTTTTTCTGTGCTCCCACAAACAGTTTGGGGGTCGACTGTGGCTCCATAAAAGGGTTTCTGCGTTCTCTTGTGTGGCCTACAAGTGTGTTTCTGTGAACAGCTAGATTTTCGTGGCTCGCTTTGTGGCTCAAATTTGACAAACAACTGTCCAAGTGATTGTCATTTTGTTAAATATTCTTTGAGTCCAAGCTGACTTTGAAACATTTATTCAAACATCGTTTGCAACGGATACGTCAGCTATGATTCTTGATCAGCGATATTTCGGCCTGTCTTGGTTTAACTTCGGGGAAGGAAACAAACCTGTAATCATTACAGGTTTACAGGTTTGTTTCCTTCCCCGAGGTTGAACTAGAGGACTGACAGCCTGACAAGGACCCTTGCCAAGAAGGGCCTATATAACGAAGATGAAGAATCATAGCTGACATATCCGTTGTGAATATTGTTTGAATAAATGCCATTTTGTTGCTTGATTCTGGTGGGAAATTCAAATTCAGCAGCTTTATTGTTTGTTACCAAACAATAAAGTTAACTAATTTCACAAGCATATAGACTTAAAACTGAGGATACTTTTTGTACAAAATTGTAAGGAAATAAGCCTAGGCTAGCATTCTATTTATTGATATTTTCCATGAATTTTATTTTTATTTTCAGATATTTGAAATTACCGCCCAAAAAATAGACAAAACAGCGTTTCCGTGAATTTCAACTAGTGGTTCGACTGTGTGGCACACAGTCGTGTTCCCACGACAAACACTCAAAATTGTGTGGCCCACAAGTGAATTGCATTAAAGGCCTTAAGCCTGTGTGCCAAAATGTTACTTTTAGCAAGAATAGAGAGGAATACCCAGCAAAAATGGAAAGCAGCATAAACAAATAATTCAACATTATGAGGTGTAGGACTTTTAATACATAAATGGCACTTTACACATGGGACTTGTACTGTGACCAATAAACCAGAAACAGTTTTTTCGAATATAACTTAGAGTCTAGTACTCCATGGTTGGAGTCACAAGACATGCCAGGACCCACAAGGGGGGGTCTCATGGTGAATACCACATATGTAATGTTAGTGGGGAAGACGCCCTTGAGATAGAAACATTTTATAAGTGGTGAACTGGAATACAAAAATGCTCCTCAGCCGGGATTTAAATCCAGGACCCTTTGCTTACAAGGCAGGCACTCTACCATCTGAGCTACCAAGGTGCTTGTGAACAGAGTTTGCAAACCACTACAACAGTCTGGTACTCTAGTAGAAGCCGGCCATAGGAATAGTGATCCGGCCCGAATGCAAATTCATGTAACCAGTTCACATCCCCATGTCACGGAAATAATAATACATAGATGTCACTTTACACAAGGGACTTCTACAGTGACCAATAAACCAGAAACATTTTTTTTTAATATAATTTAGATGTCTAGGACTCAATTGTCAGAGTCACGTAGACATACCAGGACCCACAAGGCAGGGTCTCATGGTGAAAACCAAATAAAACCAGATATGTAATTTTATTGGGGAAGATGCCCTTGAGATGTAAACATTTTATAAATAGTGAACTGAAAGACAATCCAGGACCCTCTGCTTACAAGGCAGGTAACCAGTTCACATCCCCATGTCACGGAAATAATAATACATAGATGGCACTTTACACAAGGGACTTGTACAGTGACTAATAGACCAGAGCTGACTTGGAGACTAAATTTTGCTTCGGGTAGCTTATATTTTTTTTGCCTGTAAAGTGTAAATTTTTGCAACAATAATCCACATTCATCAAGCTGACTGTGACTAAGACAGCCAGTATAATCAGTCAGTCAGTCAGTATCGAAGGGGAGAATTGAGAAGACTTGAACCAAGAAAAATAGATTTTTCCAGATTCCCTTTACTCTGCCTTTACCGAATTATGAGCAGCTTCTTGGTATCTTACGCAGGGGCATCGCTACAGGGGTGGTGGTACAACCCCCCTCGCCAGAAGGAAAAAGCTAAAACAGGCGCTAGGAGAGTGACAGGTCTGAATAAATAGGTTAAATTGGGCGCTCGCAGATCGCCCGGAGACACACAAATCAAGCTGATCTGGGCGCTCAAAAATGCTGATCTGTGCGCTCAGATAAGCTGATCTGAGCATTCAAATGCAGTGTGCTACAGCTTGGGGATACAATTCCTTCTGACTCTAACTACAACACGCACATACAAATAACTACTCAATCATGTTCGCTGTGGAATCAGCCGACGTTGAAATACATTTCTAACATTGATCGCTAAACCAGTTTCAACTTTGTGTTCATTCGCATCTTGGAAAGCGCGGCGAATAGGAATCGACGTGATTTCCTAAATCGATTTTGCATTGATTTTGATTATGTTACGCAGTGATGTTCTTATGCAGATTTTTCGGAACAACGTGTAATAAGTGCGCAAGGTAAGAAAGCTTCAAACATAAGTAAGTTTAGTGTGCTCAAGTTTTACAGCAATAAAAATAAATGTTATCTGCCAAGCACTCAACTGCTTAAAAGCAAGCTAAAGCTATTTTATTGTTTTCTGGCCAAGTGAGGTCGTGAATTTCTGATCTTTATGAAAATTAATTGTTGGAAAGAACTCGTATTTCAAAAGTCTCGTTTCAAGTTCATACCAGATCCGGTGATTTGCGGGGGGGGAGTTGGAGGGAGGAAACGGAAATCGGATGTGCTGGAAGTGCAACCATGTATTTTTGACAGCCCCAGTAAGTGCTGCTGTAGCAGAAAGAAGCTTCAACAAGCGGAAAAATGTGATGACGAACTTACGTGCCACAATGGGCGACAAACGTCTTGACTATCTGCTCATCTCGTCAACCAAAAAAGTTTTCTCTGGCAAGGTGAATGTGGAATAGCTGTGTGGTACATAGAAGAATGTGAAGCCGCATTGAGTACAGATTGATCTCTGATGTTCTCTTTTGCTGTAATCTTGTTCTCTTTCTTTAAACTCGTATAACTGATTTGAGTTATAAATGTGTTCTCGTCCGGTTTTGTTATGACAGTATACAACAATATTTATCATAAATTTGACTAAAACAGAAGAAAATCTGAAATGACCGGCTGGGCGCCGGTAAGCGCCCAGCCTAACCCCCTCGAATTTTCGCTAGCGACGCCCCTGGTATTACGATCTACGTCAAGAGTAATTGTTTCCTTTGGTAGTTTTGTTCACAAAGAGTAAGGCACTCCAGTTGAGAAGTTCTGTTTTTTAGTTTCTAGTTTTCTCTTCCTCGTTTTTTACACTACCTTGATTTTTGCCGCGAAAATGTTAAAATGAAATGTAGGCTACATTCTGACCTGACAGTCAAGAGGCAAAATATGACTTTTTTGAACAGTCATGTGTCCACAGTTATTCAGATTCTGTCCCTTTTCTTTGATTTTAAGCACTTTGAAAAGGGATTTTCTGGCTAGAGTAACTATCCTAGTTCCCAAACGATTTTCACACTTATGGTACGGTACTGGCAGATTTCTTTTAAAAAAAATTACAATAAATTTCCCCAAGCAGATAGAAGAAAACTCTCAACAACTGATTATGCATTGTTAAACTGGCTAGTTACTGGTATGTGCCACCTTTCTACTTTGAAGCTGATTGTGTTAACAGTATTTTTTCCGAACCTGAGTAGCATTTCTAAGTTTCTGATTGCCTAGAGATCAGAAAACCATTTGGGATACCCATGTTCCAGTTCCCGAATTTTTCATCTCAGTTACCGAATTTATAATCAAAAACGAAACCGATTGTCTGTTCAGTTTCCAAACACTGGGTCTTCATAGCCTCAGCACCTGCATAACACTAGTTGAAGGTTAGCTGCGTTCGTTTCCGTCGTTCCAACCCTCATTTTACTACAAGCGTATTCTTTATAACGCCGTTGAACTGCAGAGAATAAGACGTTATTATTTGTTCGTTTTAACTGCCGTTTCATTTGTCATTCCTGAAACGACAAACTAAGGCGGAAAGTCAGTTTCAATATCTTGGTTCGGTAGTTAGGCGCCAATTTTCAATTTTTCTTGAAAAAAATAAATTAAACTTGTTAACCAAGTATAGCTTTTCTTAAACAGGTATGTAATGCATATCCTCCTATGACCCACAGTCAGTTATATTACGATAATCTTCACACAGTAATTTAGCCGTGGAAATGGGAGGATGATACAAAGTTGTATCAGGCTCCAGAGAGGATGATATAAAGGCATCTGCCTCCAGAGAGGATCTCTGTTTGACGAAGCTATACCTGACTTCGTCCATAGTAGCCTATGGCCCAAGCCCAGTAAACCAAAAAGATTGATGCAGAATCTCAGATCATTGAAACTCGAACCTCTTGATCAAGGAATTATAAACACTACCGATAAGTCATTTTCAACAGATTTCGTATGAACTAATTTTCCGGATGAAAACAAGTTTATTGTGGTTTTCAACCCTATTTCACACGTAAATTAAATCTTGGCTTGAAACCCACTCCCTCACCTTAAATATTAGGCTACGGGACCCATCTGGAGTGTACTTAAGTAAAACATAGAAGTGCTTGGCACAACACTTCCCCGAACGTTCATCCCACATATTCTTCTCGTTCGGATACATAAACCCGTACGTTTGAGAACCGGGATTGTTTTTCCAAGCGATTTTTCTGTGACCGTTCGGGGACCAGAAATTTGTTGTTCTGATTGGCGTCCAGTCTTTCCGTTTTCGTAAAAGCCTGAACAATAAGCAAAACTATCCCGGTGTGCAATCAGAAGCTGGAGCTTTTTTATTTTTTTTCCGAACATCCAACTCATAGAGAAGTATAGTTACCACATAAGAGGTATAGCTTACACAACTAGGATAGTTACCCTATTGACTTTGCAAACTAATTTAACTAATTAGTTAGACTAATTTTCCGGGATGAAAACAGATTTATCGTGGTTTTCAACCCTATTCCACACGTAAATTAAATCTTGGCTTGAAACCCACTCGCTCACGTTAAATATTATTAGGCTACGGGGCCCATCTGGAGTATTAAAACATAGAAGAAGTGCTTGGCACAACACTTCCCCGAACGTTCATCCCACATATTCTTCTCGTTCGGATAGATAAACCGTACGTTCGAGAACCGAGATTGTTTTTGGGATCCCAAAACGTAAGTGGAGGGATACCTATGACATCGAAAAGTTGTCCGTCTGTCCGTCCGTCTGTAAGCACGATAACTCTCGAAGGGAATGAGATATTTTGATGAAACTTGGTGTGAGGATTCGTTGGGTCGTCGGACCAGTCAAGTTCGTAGATGGGCTTTGTAGCCCTACATTTAGGGGTGGGGGAGGGGTTTCAAATTAAGGGGCAAACAAAATATTTTGAAACAGCCAATGTGGTAGTCGAATATGGGGTAAGAAGACATGCTGAACACGATGGTGTAAAACCATTTTGTCATCGAACATGTAGTTCGCCCGGAATCCGGCCAAAACCGGAAAGTTTGTTAAAACTAAAAGTTTTATTTTAAGTTGATTAGATGCTCGATTTAGAGGTAGGAGGACATGCTGAAGACGATGGTGAAAACCATTTTCTCGACGGACAAGTAGTTCGCCCGGAATCCGGCCCAAACCGGAAAGTTTGTTAAAAGTAAAAGTTTTATTTTAAGTAGATTAGATGTTCGATTTAGGGGTAGGAAGACACGCTGAACACGGTGGTGAAAACCATTTTCTCGGCAGACAAGTAGTTCGCCCGGAATCCGGCCCAAACCGGAAAGTTTGTTAAAATTAAAAGTTGAAGTTGAAGTTGATTAGATGTTCGAATTAGTGCAAGAAGACATGCTGAACACTTATGTGAAAATAATTTTCTATCCGGACATGTAGTTCGCCCGGAATCCGGCCAAAACCGGAAAATTGGTAGAAGTTAAAGTTTTATTTCTAGTTGATTACATAACCGATTTAGGGGTAAGAAGAGATGCTGCATACGTGTGTGATAATCATATTTTACCCGGACATATAGTTCGACCGGAATCTGGCTGGAGTGGGCAAATTTGTTACAAGTTAAATTTTTATTTGAAGTTGTTTCGTAAAAGCCTGAACAATAAGAAAAACTATCCCAGTTTGCAATTAGAAGCTGGAAGTTTTTTATTTTTTTTCCGAACATCCAACTTTTTGAGAAGTATAGTTACCACATAAGAAGTATAGCTTACATAAGTATTATAGTTACCCTATGACTTTGCTAACTCTACCTTTTTATGGCACTTGCCCTTCGGCCTGTTATGGCTTAACGTTTATGTTATACAGCGAACCAACTATATGTAATAGATGGGCGAAATAATATATAAAAATAACGTAATCTCTGAGGTGTAGGCCGTAATGGTATTGAAGCCGGGTCAGGATGGCATTCCGAATGGTAGGCCTACACCAATTCCACAAACGCAGCCAAAGATAAAATTCCGGACGCGGTAAATTCATATCCGCTACCTCAATCTCGGTTCAGGCCCGAATCCCTCCAAGTGCTAAACCGGACAGATAGGTCGCCAGACCATTGCTAAGCCTCGAGACTAACCCAGCCAAAGGACGGAGTTTAGAACATTGTCATTTTAATACACATCTTAGGCCTAAAACAAAATATGAACGATAAATTATAACTTACTATAGTCTAATGACACGACGGGGTGAGATCCAAATCACGACTGCCCGAAATCAATGAAATGATCGCTCAAGCGATCGTTTCGGTAGCGAAGGTGATCTTTTATGGCGCCGTGCCGGAATGAAAGGGGTTACTAGTTAACTATTAAACAGTACTAAGGAAAAGAACGCGACAGGGGAACAGATAAATCTGAAATAAATAAATAGGAAATTAGGGAGCCGGAATGTAAAGACGTCTCCATAACACACCTCCCTCCTTTGGGGAGAGTGTAGCATAGGGTACAAAACATCCCAAAATTT
This sequence comes from Branchinecta lynchi, assembly GCA_023053575.1. Taxonomy (NCBI): domain Eukaryota; kingdom Metazoa; phylum Arthropoda; class Branchiopoda; order Anostraca; family Branchinectidae; genus Branchinecta; species Branchinecta lynchi. Next base: position 19,519,012 of record JAKZAP010000003.1, read on the forward strand.
TAACCTTAATTTCGACCTTAAAATTTCAAAATTCCTTCACAATCACTATCACTCATCAATTATTGAATGATTGGCCCACGATTTCTCCCAAGAGCGCCTTGCAGTTGGGATATTCACCGAAACCAGCCCCTAAAGGTTACACAAGTAAGCTTTAATGGTTACTACCGGCTATCGGAAACCTGTTGATCATCCAACTACTCCCCCAAATATTCCATGCACCCGGCTCCCAAGTGGGTTACAGGAGTGCCTTTAAATACATCTAAAATTGTATGGGCATAACATGGGCACTCCCAGCCTTAGGAACAGGCACCCGGCCCCCTATCGGCACCCGGGCCTCAACGGCCTCTCTCTCTCGCCTCTTTTTAAGTGGACCAATCACTATATCAAAAAATAAATTTCCAATTTTTCTTATTATAAGGCCAGAAATTAAACAAACTACACCTCCCAAATTATCTTAAAAGGAGGGGGATAATTTTTTTTTTTTTTTTTTTTTTTTTTTTTTTTTTTTTTGGATATTTTGTCCGTATGCTACACTCGTGGAAGGTATGTCGGGAAACGTGAATATGAAGACAAAAAAAAAGATGAGAAGATAGTTCTAATTATTATGATAATAATTTCAATGCCGGCTATTGCCCAGAAAAGTTTACCTCCACTACCTTTGTGAAAAAGAAAGACAAGACACTAGAATTAAATTTACTTAACTTGAAGCCAATAAATGTGCTGGGTATAAATTGCTTCAAAAGGGGGAGAACATAGAACATATAAATAGACATAATAACTTAACCATAAGATTTGGCGCATGCAGTTTTGGATGACGACGCCGGTGCTGGATCAGTCCAGTTCGTCCGAACTGCTGGAGGGGTAGGTGGTGGACTGATGCGTTCTGGCGCCTAGCCTGAAGTCCACTGACTGGTATCGAAGTGGGGGTTTGGATGTTCGCGACGAGCGACGAAGAACTACGGCGTCGCTGGCAGAAAGTGGAGTTATCGCAGCCATAGAGGAGGTGGTAGGGATGGGGGTAGTTGTGTTGGTTGAAGAGACGCTTTCAGTTAGGTGGTGTAGGATTGATGATGGTCTATCGAGGGCTGGTGATGAGTCCGACAGGGCCCAAAGGACTGAACCGCTCATCACTGACGAAAGCAAGTTGGTAAAACCAACGACTGGTAATAGAGTTGAACCTTCTGACAGACATTGTTCTACATTCGGTAATTACTGGAGTGGATGGTGTGGGGTGTAGTGTCGTTGATGGCAAATTTGCAGGAGTAAGGGCTTGGCCTGTTCTGGGTGGGAGAAGGGCAGACGGAGACTGCAGACTAGAGCTGTTACAATGGGCTGGTGTTGAAGCTGATGTAGAAGGTAGCTGAGAGCATGAAGAAGTAATACATTCGGTAGTTACTGGAGTGGATGTGGTGGGGTGTAGTGTCGTTGATGGCAAATTTGCAGAAGAAAGGGCTTGGCCTGTTCTGGGTGGGAGAAGGGCAGACGGAGACTGTAGACTAGAGCTGTTACAATGGGCTGGTGTTGAAGCTGATGTAGAAGGTGGCTGAGAGCATGAAGAAGTAGCCGGAAAAGCTGGGGACTGGGCTTGTTGCTGATAGGTGGGTAGGGATAAGGTTGCCGGTAGTGGATGATATTCGGTGCCGCCGGAAGTTTCAATGTCGACTTGACTGGAGAGAGACGTGGCCGCGCGGGAGTGTACAGAGCTGCTGCTGCTATGATGATAGACTGAACGAGAGTAGTCACCGGATTGGTTTGGTCTTGGCTCGTAACTTTGAGTTATGCAACACTCATTGGCAGATAGTGTAGCTTGGGTGGCGTCAGCAAGGGGAATTACGATAATGGCCTCTGGTGTGCTGCCGCGGCTTTGACTTGCAGCAGTACACTCCCCGCCGGTAGTGAAGGGCTCCGAAACAGGTCTGGCCAATGCTCCACCCCAGGGTGGGTCCACGGGAACCTGCAAAATTCGAATTTGCTCGGGTGGTAAGCCCGGCACCATTAAACCGAATTCGCTTGTCGACCAAGTATCTGTTTGAGCAAAATAGGGTTGGGGTGGGGTGATCCCATCGAGAAAAGTAACCCGCCGCGAAAGATTGTCGTGTAGCGTGTTGTAAGCACACTCATCAGCTACACGCCTGAGATACTCGGTTGTCGTGGGGTAAGCAGTGGCAGTCTCATCTCTTGTAATGTCAGGTAGTGGCGCAGTCACAGGCATGGGGGAGGTTGCTGCTTCCGAAACCCATGGGGACCTCAATCGGCTGGCTACTAGCCTATTGAAGTGTACGATCTGCAATTTCGATCCCGATTGCTGAATCTCATAATTCAGGCCCTCATTTAAAGATCTGATAACCCGATAAGGGCCTCCGAATCGTTCCTTATTCAGTTTCGAGCCTGGTCCAGGTGCTGGAGGGGTTCTCAAAAATACAATATCACCTGGAACGAAAGGCTCGAAACGACTACCCGGCGACGACAACTTCTGTTTTTCTTTCGAAAACGAAATTCGCTCAGACAATACCCCATGCGCGGTTTTCATACATCCCAACATATCAGACACATAACACTGCACGTTTTCGTAAATACTGGAATTCAAACAAATATTCGGAAACGGACAAGACGGGTCACGGAGGTACATCGCAAAGAAAGGCGTTTCAAGGGTCGCCTCGTTATGGGCCGTGTTGAGCCCATACTGAACATACGGTAGATGCTCGTCCCAATCATTCCTCGCGGCCGATACAAGCTGCGAGAGCGCGTCTTTCAGGGTTCTATGGACCCTTTCAATCAATCCATTACATTTTGGGTTGTACGGGCTCGTCGTAACATGCGATATACCGAGCAATCGGTGGACTTCTGCCATCAATTTTGAGCAGAAGTTTGACCCGTTATCAGTGAGAACTCGGTTGGGTATTCCATGGACCATGAAGACTTTCTCCACCAACGCTTTCGCCACCGTTTCCGCTTTCTGGTCCGGGAGGGGAAGGAGGAACACAAATTTGGTAAAATGGCAACGCGCAGTCAAAATCACGTTATTACCGAATTTGGTTTGGGGTAGGGGTCCCACAATATCCAGGGATACTAAATTCATAGGGCCCGACGCAACCGGTACCGTACCCAGAGGGGCCGAAGGGGTTCTATTTGGAGGTTTCCGTTTCAAACAATCAATGCACCTGGAAACGTGAAGTTTCGTTCGACTGTACATTGACGGGAAATATGCCGTAGACCGAATCTTTTTCATCATCTTCCCAATGCCGATATGTCCAGCTTGCCGCGCCATATGGTGAAAATCGAGAAACCGCGGGACTAAACTGTCCGGAATCACTGGGACTACGGAAACCGAATCACGATAAGAACCCGCTGGAGAGAAGAGGAAACAAACAACACCATTTTCAATACAAAAGGACTCAATCGACCGTTCATATAAAGCGAAATCCTTGGAGAACTCAACCTTTCTGGCAAGGCGAGCAAACACCTCTGAACAAAAGGGATCAGTTTTCTGAGCACATTTCAGCTCATGTACAGAAAACAGGTCATGGCGCTCCGATAAAGACAACACATTGACAAGGGTAGGGCCACTGTCCGGGATATCAACCAATCGTGACAACGCATCAACAAAATTCTCCTTTCCTGGCTTGTATTCAACCTGGAACTTGTATTCTTGCAGTTCAAGACAAATTCGGGCCAGCTTGCCGTTTGGGGAATCCATAAATGGAAGCGCTTTCAATGCCAGATGATCAGTCCGCACGATGAAAGGCTTCGGCAATAAATAATGCCTGTATTTTCGACAGAATTCCCAGAATGCAAGTGCCTCACGCATTGTTGTGGCGTACTTCTGTTCAGTGTCATTCAAAACACGACTAGCATATGCAATAACACGTTCAGATCCATCCTGAACTTGTGAAAGACAAGCACCAATAGCATGATTCGATGCATCCGTTGTAAGAATGAACGGAGATCCGTTGAAATCCGGGTATGCAAGGATCGGCTGGGACATCAACGCGTTCCGAAGGGACTCAAATGCAACCAGCTGTGGGTCTCCAAAGGTGAAAACTCTCCCCTTTTTCGTTAGATCGGACAACGGCTTAGCTGTTTTGGCGAAGTCAGGAATAAACTTCCTGAAGTAGCTAAGTAGCGCAAGGCTCGAACGGAGCTCGGAAATGTTCCTTGGATAACGGAGCAAACGAACCGCCTGAAGCTTATCCGGATCCGGCTCGATACCTCTGGCTGAAATCACGTGACCAAGAAACGTCAACGAGGGAACGCAAAATTCCGATTTCGAAGGCTTCAGTTTAAGGTTGTTACCCCTAAATCTGAAGAACACGCCGCGCAAAACATCGATATGGCTCGAAAAATCGATCGTGCCCACACCGGTATCATCAAGCAATACAAACACATTCAAACCCAGCATATCACGAAGAACTGTCTCAATCATCCTTTCACACGAAGCCGGGGCATTCGATAGACCAAATCCCATTCTTTGGTATTCAAACAGTCCAAAGGGTGTCGTAATAGCCGTCTTTTCCTGGTGTGAAGGCTCCACGTGAATCTGGAGGAAGCCTTGTACCAGGTCCATTTTGGAAAATACTTTGAACCCCTTCATTTTATCTAGGATATCGTCTATGCGAGGCAAGGCATAGCTATCAAACTTGGTTATTTTGTTAAGTTTTCGATAGTCGTTTACAAGTCTAAAGCTTGAGTCCTTCTTTCTCACCAGACTAACTGGAGAGGCCCAAGGGCTCGAGCTTTCGACCAAAACTCCTTGCCGTAGCATAGCTTCAATCCGGGTCTTTAATTCTCCAATCAGGTGAGCCGGTACCCTATAAGGGCGCTGTCTAATTGGGGGGTGACCATCCGTTTCAATCCTGTGAGTGACCACACCGCAATCACCCAAATCATCATCTGACCGTGCAAAAATATCGCAGAATTCCCACAATAAATCTTCAATAGGGTTCCGATTCTTAGACTCGATATGGTCTAATTTGAAAAACGTCATAAAGGTGGCCTTATCCACGTCCTTCCAACCAAATCGAACACTGCCAACGATGGGTGGACTGGGCTCCACCAACGCATCAATAACCTCACTCACATCAGCTTGGACTGGATCTGCTTCACAACAGACAAGGGACATATCTGACGCACGGACATTTACACACGGGGCACCATCAATAGGTTCATTCGTATTTACAGCCCATATGGTTACGCAACCACCAATCACCTTTACACACTGAGGGGAAATCAGGATATTTCGCTCAGACAAAGAAGGCGATCCCTCAACAAACAAAAACTGTGCTGAACCTCCAACAACCTCGCACTGAATCCACCTTCCAAAACCTGGCTTGATGGAAGAACACGCGTAAGCCGGTTTCAGAAGGATGCTTTCTGGAATCTCTGGAACTGGAACCGCGCCATCTTCCAGTCCGACAAGATTTATCAAAGGGTCTGAGACGAAATCGGCCAAATGTGCATGCGTAGGCTCGCTGTCATTCGAAGGGTTCGTATATTCACTATCATCCTTTTGGGCAATCTCTTTGAACCAAAACTCGTCTGTGGTAGGGTCGAACATAAGCGCCGATTTCCGAATAAATGGACGACCGATCAGAGCCGGGTAACACAACCGTGGTACGATAAGGAATTTTTCAACGAAAGATTGACCCAAAATTTCAAAAGAAAGGGTAACTTCCCCTTTCACAGCCATTGGACCAGATAGCGTGGAAGCACCAGACGAATTACTATTACACTTAATAATATGGGATACATCCACTTTCTTCAGACCATCTTCATCGATTAAATTGCATTCAGCACCGGTATCATACAAGGCAGAAAAACTATGGGAACCACACACCATATCAACAAAAGACAGAGACGACCCGTGACGCAAGGCGCAAACCAAACAAGGACTCATTTTCTGGGTAACACACTCTACTGCTGATTCGGACTCATCGCTGGTTGGGCAGGGGTCCTTACACTGCTGGTCACGCCGTCCACCCCTAAAGGACGGTGACCCTCGTCGTTTAAATGATTCTGACCAGACTGGGGTCTATCTTTCGCTTGGTCAGGACACCAATAATCAATGTGACCCACTCTCAAACAATACCGACAAACAGGAGGGGCTCCAAAACGTTGGTCGGTTCGGCGCTGATTACACGCGTTACCATTTCCACCCCTACCCTGCTGACCAAGAGGGCGATTATAATTCCGATTTTGGCTGAACCGACTGGCATTTAAGCCAGATTCGCCCCACTTCGCGTGAACCGGGGGAGACATACGAGGAGTAGATTCAAAAGATGGTTTCTCGGGTAGATCAGCTGAAGGCTCCGGCTTTGCTTGCACGGCATAGACCTTCGGTGATCCACCCAGAGCCATTTCGTGGAATTCGCGCCTGGCACGACGAGTCCGAACAATTCTGAGGAACTCAACACACTGTGAAAGCGACTGAAATTTCTGCCTTTGAAACTCGTCGTAGTAAGGCACGGGAAGACCACGCACAAACTCAGCCACGTAAACTCGAATTACTTCTGGCTTATGTGCGTCCAAAGCGGAATAACCATACTTCAAATCGACAGATTTCTGAACAATCTGGCCATACGCATCAGGCGACATAATCTCTGGGGTATAAACTATGCGCTCCTCCACTAGACGAAGGTCTGACTCGCGACCGGAACACCTGGACCTCAATGCAGACTCAAACGTTTCCCATGATGCCTTATAACCTGAAGGCAAATTTCGGCACCAAACGATCATGGGTGGGAGCAACCGGCTTTCCAAAATCAACAACTGCTCCCTCCACTCCGTAACATCCGCAAACGCAAGTTTCGAGCGAGACTGTTCCATCCACGAAATCGGATCACCTTCACCGTCAAACAAGGGGATTTCTTTTGAGACCTCCAAACGAAGTCGAACCTTGGCCAACATGGAATCGGCCGAACCAGCGTTAACGAATCCCTGATGCGCGGGGAACGCGAAACCTTGTGGATTCACGGATTGGGACGCGGAACCTTGGGGATACGCGGAACGGGACGAGAAACCTTGGGGATACACGGGTTGGTACGCGAAACCTTGGGGATACGCAGGTTGGGACGCGAAGCCTTGGGGATATGTGGATTGGGACGCGAAACCTTGGGGGTACATGGGTTGGTACGCGAAACCTTGGGGATACGCAGGTTGGGACGCGAAGCCTTGGGGATATGTGGATTGGGACGCGAAACCTTGGGGATAAGTGGATTGGGACGGGGGTTGGAAGGGCATACCGCCACTCACACCGTGGCCAGTGGGCTGGGGATTAGGGATTCGATAAGGCCTTCGACGATCGACATTTGGGACAGCCTGTGACGAACCGTGGGGAGGGTTTGAGGTAAGGGGAGGGACAGGGTGCATGGTACCTGATGGCGGCATCATACTATCACCAATACCATCGTACGTACTCTTGGCGAAAGAAACATGCGGGGGATTTACATACTGCCGTGGGAGGGCGTGTGGAAAATGGGCTAAAGGATTGGATAAGGGGGGTTGGGACCCAATATCAGGCAACGTCATTGAAGACTGCATGTTGATTACACACTCACTGGAGGCGGAAGGGTGTGGAGGGGAAAATGCCGCGCGTGACCGAACCTCATTCTCAGCCCGAGTGAGCGTCTCATCAGAAGGCAATTCACACGGTGGCGTTGGCGTAGACCTTCGGGGTAATGGGTAAAGATTGAAGCAACCGGACCCGCGCTGCGATGAAAAGCGCCGTTGTCCATTTTCATGAACAATATTTACCGCAGGAGCTTCCATAGAAGCGTACGTGGGTTGACAATACGCAGTATCAACCAAAAGACTCTCCATAACCGGTGGATAATCTAGATCCATAGGTTGATCGTAATACGAGTGATGTACCTCCGGAACATGACCATAAAAATATACTTCATTCCCGTCAAAATCAATCAAGTCTGGATCATCCATTATTTCTTTCCAAATTCCAAAAAAAGTGAAGAAAAAGAAAAAAAAGGAAGAAAAAAAAACACACTAAAAAAAACAATGGGAATCGGACCAAAAGGTACGACTAAATATGAGAAGATTGGCTAGGCGTAGCCTCAGGCACATGGCAATGATCTGGCAAACCTGTAGACAGAGAAAAAAAAACAAGAGGAAATAATGGAAAATGAAAGAAAGGAAAGAGGGTTAAAAAAAAATCCTTTAATTTTTCAGAATATATCCTACCAATAAACAGTGGCTAACAAAACCCATAATTATCAGACGCTAAGCGGCAATTCATAACGAACCTAAAGAGACGTTCAATTCATATACAAAAAAAAATTCTGACGAATAACCTATGACACGAACAATCCTAAACGCAATTGTGACCTGACTATATGTATGGGCTAGGACTAACAAACGAAAAATAACAAACAAAAGAGAACCGAACCCCGTACCGAATACTAAGGGCTTATAAGCCTACACACACCAAACTAAACTTCTTAACTAATAATGATGGGGGGGGGGGCTGCCACCTATAACACTCAAAATATTCAGGGCAGGGTCGTGTACCATAATTGTGGCGAGGCCTACAACCAACAAAGTTTCTCAAAGGGAGGGGAAACTAGCCTATTATATACAACTAGCCTAATAGCAAAAGAAGCTCTCTAAGATAAACTACTAGATCGTAAAAAGAAGGGGGGGGGGGGAAGTGGCTGGAATGACCACAGTAACTTTGTACACGACCAAACCTGCAATCAAAAAATAAATATTTGGGTGGGGGGGGGCAAAGGGAACTAACTTTTTAATCCTAGAAAAAAAAATCACAACCAACCGAAGCGCTAACACATAACCACGCGGGCCTACGGCCTAATCTCAATATTTCATTATAATGAAACTCTAGCCTAATCCTAATATAACACACCATTCACATTCACAACCAAAACTTACGAACGACCGGAACACCTAACAAGTTCCGCGCCCTATCCTATAAAAGCCGCCTAGCGTACCAATTCGAATATATCCACAGCGGGACCTATCCACCCCCAACGAAGCCGAAACTCATTTTTCAACTACCAAGTAACCTGCATAATAATGTCACCGTGGAATACGCATGTCCGACTTGATACTAGCGCCAGTGTCTATACAGGGAACTACACCCAAAAATGGCGACCCTAATAAATACCAAACAAATACGGAAATTTTTACTTCTGTGAGGCCTAAGCAATCCTAATGACGTGGGACTAAACAAATATCATATCAACATGGACCAACAGAAAAAAAAACAATCCAAAATAAAGCCGACGAAAAATTTGCAACTTTCTCGGGCAACACCTTAGACCATAAAATGTTTGAAGGCCGGGGGGGGGGGGGGGGCATGAGCACCAACTGTCAAATTTTTTTTTTTTTTTTTTTTTTGGGCGGGAATAATAAATTCTTTAATTTTATTAATTGTCTCACTGCTGAGACTGGGCCTCGAAATGAGACCGTGTCAAAAAGAAAAAAAAAAAAAATCGCAATAAATCGAGTGGGGGGGGGGGGGGCAGTGAGAAGTTATTCGCATACTATTGGCAATAACTGTCAAAACTTTATGAGCATTAACTGTCAAAATTCTGAAAAAAAAATTAAATCGAACAGCAGGAGTCCCACTCTCGGACAGAAACAGGGAGAACGAATCCAACCTTTCAACGAAGAGCACAGCCTACCAAGAAGCTACTCAACGGAAACAAAATCACACGCTAAATTCCGTTTTTACTGAACTAACCTAACTCTCAAAATTTCCATAAATAAGATAGAGCAAAAAGAAAGAAAGAAACTGACGAATAAGAAGAAGGTAGGGAGGGGGGGGATTTTGAGCCTGAACCAAAAAAAAAGAAGCACTTCTCGACACCAATGTTATGGCTTAACGTTTATGTTATACAGCGAACCAACTATATGTAATAGATGGGCGAAATAATATATAAAAATAACGTAATCTCTGAGGTGTAGGCCGTAATGGTATTGAAGCCGGGTCAGGATGGCATTCCGAATGGTAGGCCTACACCAATTCCACAAACGCAGCCAAAGATAAAATTCCGGACGCGGTAAATTCATATCCGCTACCTCAATCTCGGTTCAGGCCCGAATCCCTCCAAGGGCTAAACCGGACAGATAGGTCGCCAGACCATTGCTAAGCCTCGAGACTAACCCAGCCAAAGGACGGAGTTTAGAACATTGTCATTTTAATACACATCTTAGGCCTAAAACAAAATATGAACGATAAATTATAACTTACTATAGTCTAATGACACGACGGGGTGAGATCCAAATCACGACTGCCCGAAATCAATGAAATGATCGCTCAAGCGATCGTTTCGGTAGCGAAGGTGATCTTTTATGGCGCCGTGCCGGAATGAAAGGGGTTACTAGTTAACTATTGAACAGTACTAAGGAAAAGGACGCGACAGGGGAACAGATAAATCTGAAATAAATAAATAGGAAATTAGGGAGCCGGAATGTAAAGACGTCTCCATAACAGGCCAAGTGCCATATAGCGATCGCAGTTTCTGTCCGTCCATCGGTCTGTCCAGATTTTGCTACTTTGGGCACTTCCACATAAGCTAGGACGATGAAACTTGGCAGGCATATCAGGGACCCCAAAAGATAAAGTTGGAAATAGTCGCTTCACCGATCTGAGCATCGTGGGGGGAGTGGAGGGAGGGGGAATCCGGAATCCTGAGGTATTTATAACTTTCGAACGGGTGGTCGGGTAGCAATGAAATTGGATATTTGCAGAGACCTTGTACCTCAGACGACCCACTTAAAATCCAGACCGGATCCGGTGACTTTGGGGGGGGGAGCTGGAGGGGAAAACCGGAAATCTTGGCTAACGCTTAGAGTGGAGGGATTGGGAAGAAATTTGGTGGGAAGAACTTGCTCAATTCTTAGAGACATTGTTGACATAACCGGGCCGGATTGAGGCACTGTGGGGGGAGTTGGGGGGGGGGGGGGGGGAATTCGGTGATTCCGCGGGTTTGGTACTAGGACGGTGAAATTTGGTAGGCATATCAGGGACTCGAGCAGACTGCCTTGAGAATAGTTGTTTACCCGATCCTACCATAGTGGGGGGCATGGAGGGATGGGGAATCCAGAATCTAGTGGCATGTGAATTCTGGCTTTTTCCCGTCTAGGCTGGAACGACTTTTCTATTTTCCAGTAGAAAATCATGCCACGGGCGAATCCGACCAGCGACGTTACAGAGATCCGTAGTTACTACGCTCCAGAGCGTGGTAAGCAAATAGTCACTATTAGTTACTATTTCGAGAAGGTTGGAACGGTCAGCGTAGTAACTTTTGGTGAGTTTGGAACGGAAATAGTAACTAATAGTTACTATTTGTAGAAGGGTGGAACACGCTCTATGTTGAGGTACACCTCAACTTTAGATCATTTTGCCCCGAACTTGGGTATTTGCCTCTGGTCTGTACCCCAGCTCTCAAAGGGCCCGCTTCATCTCATTAGAAGCAATATAAACATGGTCTCATAGGATTCTGATGGTTCTTGCTAATTAGCTGGGGCAGAGAATAGGCAAAGGGATTACAGCTTGGTAGGTTTCTTAGTTTCAAGATACTGATCTACTCAGTTACCAAGTGGGGTTCTTGACAGTAATGAGAGTAAAGTTTAACCAGCAGTCATATAGTAGCTCTTGGCCAAATGTCTATGGTTGTAAAATATTCCAAAATATGCATGCCCATGTCATTCTTGTTCTTACATTCGTCTTTCCTGAGGCACGAAAGGGTTTTGCGAGGTATCAAAGAGTCCAGAATGCCCTGATCTTCCCTAAAAGTGTACTGCTTTTGAGAATCCATCTTAGTATGACGAAATCAACATTGATTGTGTTATTGCGTTACTCATAATAACATTTATAGTTAGAGTAAAGCAGACATCTCTTCATCCCTATGAAATCTCTGACAGTTATGCTTATGACCGATCCAGGAATTCTTTTTAACCAACCATGACATCTATTGGTTTTACAAGAAAAGTAATGACACAACAACTTTCACAACAAGTCAGATAGCTTATTGGTATGTTGAAATGGTTCCTTTAATTTTCCTAAATGCACAGAAGTAGGAAATGTAGTCTTAGCAATTAGCCAGATGTGTAGGCCTACCATAACAAACAAGACCAAAGTTTTCGATGGGATCCCACAAATTCAGTATTTGATCCAGGCAATTGGGTCTTGTCTTCGCCAGATCCAGAATTTACCCGGAAATATTCAAACTAGAAGTATGCATATTCCAATTCGAATTACTGAGTTTCGAAGAGAAAATTTGGATCTTTCAGTTATAATTCTTGATTTAAATTTATAATTAGATGTCCGTGTTCAATAGTTTTAAGATGGAAAGGTTCAAGGGACGAAAAAACGAGGGAAACAAACCACGGTCGTACTTCAGTTAAGGGCCGAAATATAGTTGATGGAGCATCATAGCTGAAGTATCCGTTGTATAAATTTTTTGAATATATGTGAGGTTTCCATGATAGATTAGAGTCAAAGAGGACAAGGTATCGCATAACTGCTGCGCCTTTGATTTTTATTTTAAAATCACTTGATTCGGTTAGTTGAAGCTCAGGAACAGCAGCGTTACATCTAGAGAAAACCACGAATTTTGTTTTATCAGCATTAAGAGCTAGGTTATTTGACTCAAGTCACAGTAGTAGATTAAATAGGAGTTCGTTGACCTTGAGACAACTGACCGTGCTCTGCCTAGGAGTTGCGCAATCGCAGCACATAGATCACAGCATAGTTGGCTTTAACTCTAAACAAGAGCTAGAAGCTCACATGCACTTGCAAGGCTAGGTCGCATGATGAAAGTAGGAATTTGTCAATTGGTGCGTTTGTTGTGATCATTTGTAAGCAAAACCCTTCAATCAAGAGAATACATCGTTTGGTAAAAAGTATTTTATTTTTGTATATGGCTGTGATGATGCGCACATTAAGGGCGCTAGAAACTCATCTGCAATCAAGACTCTCGAAGCAAAAGGGATGATGAGCTCATCGGGATCATGAAAATTTATATTTTGCTCAAAAGTGCTGTTTATTCAAACAATGTTTTCAACGGATACGTCAGCTACGATTCTTCATCAGCGATATTTCGGCCCTTCTTGGTAAGGGTCCTCGTCAGGCTGTCAATCCTCTGGTTCAACTTGTTCAACCAGTTCTGTTCAACTTGTTCTGGTTCAACCAGAGGATTGACAGCCTGACGAGGACCCTTGCCAAGAAGGGCCGAAATATCGCTGATGAAGAATCGTATCTGACGTATCCGTTGAAAACATTGTTTGAATAAATGTTTCAAAGTCAGCTTGGGCTCAAATTATCTTTTAAAGTGCTGTATTTCGCCTACTTTAAGGAATTCACTTATAAGCAGAATCTTTGAGACAAAAATGATCATGGGCCCTTTGGGATCATGAAAATATGTCGTTTATTAAAAATAAAAACAAATTTATTCTTCGGTTAAGGTGCGCACTTTAACGGTGCTAGAAAATCGTAAGCAAAGCCCTTGTTTTTGTACTTTGCGCTTAGGATTAGTACTTTAAGGGATGGTCGAATCTGGGAAGTGACAATCTCTGACCTTGCCAAATATCTAATGTACAAGCCAAGTTTCATCATCCCATCCCATCTGGAAATACCTTAATTCGCAATCACCGGAATTCCGGACCCCCCCCCCCCCCCAGACTCCCTCCACAGTGCCCGAACCCGCACTGATGTATCTAGGGCTTGTGCTTGTTCTTACAACCAAGTTTCATCCCGATCGCTCCACTATAAGCGTGTCACAAGATTTTCGGTTGTCCCCTCGACCCCACCCAAATATCAAGTTTCATTAAGATCCAATCATCCGTTCAAAAGTTATACACCTCAAGATTCAGGATTCCCCCTCCTTCCACTCCCACACGATGGTCGGATGAGGGAACTGTCTATTTCTAAGCCAGTCATGCGGAGTCTCAAATGTTCAAGCCAAGTTTCATCGTCCTAGCACATCTGGAAGTACCTTAATTGGTGATCACTCTAACTCCCCCCAGAGTACCCGAATCCTGTCCTGTTCTGTTACTGATGAATCTAGGGCTTGTGCTTGTTCTTCCCACCAAGTTTCATCCCAATCGCTCCAGTCTAAGCTTGTCATAAGATTTCCGTTCCCCCTCCGACTCCCCCCCCCACATTCATCGAATCCGGTCCGGACGCGAAATCAGATGTCTCAGGTCGGGGGCTTTCCAGATGTCAAGTTCCATGAAGATCCGTTTACCCGTTCCAAAGTTATACATACCTTAACATTCCGGATTCCCCTTCCCTCCACTCCCCCCACGGTGTTCCGATCTGGGAAGTGAGTATTTTCAAGTTAGTTTGGTCCACTGATATGCCTGCCCAGTTTCATCGTCGAGCCCTTCTGAAAAGAGTGGATCGACAGACCGACCGAAAAGTGATCGGTATTTGGAACTTGGACGAAGCTGCAAGTGCCATAAAAAGAGACTGAAGCACATTGCTAGTCTTGGCTGTTCCTACTTTCAGGATATTCAGGGACTCTTTAAAGCACAACCCTTACTAGAAATGATTTTTGCATTATAAAATGGTTCTGAAATTTGAAAATATCGATTCTTGTCTTGTGAAACTAGCGATTTTCTTTTTTGCGCCTATCGACTCTTACTTACTTTTTTTTTTTTCAACCCACAACTGTAATTTAACTTATTTTTCTTTTATTATATAGACCCTTGAAAGGATTCAGGTTCTCCGAAGCGGAGTTTCGACGCAAAATATTTGAAAACTGTACAAGTCCGAAACGCAGGATGACCTATTGGCCTTTTAGGTCTTCCAGAATTAAAAACAAAATTTTTAAGCTTCTTTTTTCATTTTTTGAAAAAGTATACTCCGTGTGACGGACAAACCCGGCTTTGCCGAAAAAGAGCTAAAATGTCGTAGCTGAAAAATGGAAACGGGCGGGAATTTCTGAAGCTCATAATTCCAGACGGGAAAATTCAGCATTTCTCTCCAGCCCTAAAGACTTTCAGGCAAGCCATGCAGTCCCTCTCCCTCTACGAGAGTTCTGTATTCGCTGACTGGAGTCCCGCTCTGTTTTTCAGACAAACCAGATGACGACCAATTAAAACAAAATGGAGGAAGTTGAGTCAGTCATCACCTTCCAGTTTCAGGCAGGCCTTGTTAGGGATGTTGTGATTGCTTACCCCTCGAGCCTCACACTCCGATCGTTGAAAGAACTTGCCTGCGACTTCATCTCAAGAAAGGTAAGCTAGGTTTCTTAGCTATGAAAGCTGGCTGTAGTCTTTTAAACTTCACAGTTTTATGTTCCGGTGTTCTTTTTGAGATCCCAAAACGTAAGTGGAGGGATACCTATGACTTCATAAGAGTTGTTTGTCTGTCCATCTGTTAGCACGAAAACTCTTGAAGTAACTGAGATATTTTGTTCAAACTTGGCATAGAGACTCTTTGGGTCAAAGTACAGGTCAGGTTCAAAGATGAGCTCTGTAGAGCTATATTTAGGTGTGGGGGAGGGGTTTGAAATTAAGTGACGAAAAAAATATTTTTAAAAGCTTATGAGATAGTAGATTTAGGGATAATGAGACATTTTGAATCCGAATATGGAAATTATTTTCTCGCCGGACAAATACTTCACCCGGAATCCGGCAAAAACGAAAAATTTGTGAAAAGAAGAGTTTAATCTGAAGTTGATTAGAGGTTCAGTCTGGGGGTAAGGAGACAAACTGGATACGTATATGAAAATTATTATTTTGTCGGACAAGCAGTTCGCCCGAAATCCGGCCAAACGGAAAATTTGTTTAAAGTAAAAGTTTTGTTTGAACTTGATTGGATGTTGGATTCACGGGTAAGAAGACATGCTAAATTCATATATGACAATCATTTTCTATCCGGACATATAGTTCGCCGGGAGTCCGGCTTAAACCGGAAAAATTGTTAGAAGTAAAAGTTTTAGGCTGTCTGAAGTTGATTAGAGAATCTAGGTAGTGGTAAGGAGGCATGCTAAATCCTTATTTGTAAATTATTTTCTCGCCGTACAAATTATTCGCCCGTTATCCGGCCCAAACCTGGAAATTCGTTAAAAGTTAAAGTTTCATCTGAAGTTGGTTAGAGGTTCGATATAGGGGTAAGGAGATATGGTCAATTCGTTTTTTAGCTTTTTTTGAACGGACAAGTAGTTCGCCAAGAATCAGGCAGAAATCGGAAATTTGGCAGAAGTCAGTCAGCTAGAAGTTTTGATCAGTTTCGTCAAGTATCCATGACTTACAGGAGTAAACACACACGCTGAATCCATATCTGAACGTGGTTTTCTCAGATGGTTAGCCATTGACCTTATTCTGTTTCTTAATTTTAGCAGTAAACATTTTCAAGAAGTCTAGCGAAGACCGGATACCTACAAGATCCAATTGTCTGGATCAGATATGAAATTTTTGGGAACCCATCGAAACCTTTGGTCTTGTTAATTGTCGAATTGTTTGAGTCTCGAGAAACCTCATGGTATGTAATATGGCAGACAAGAAGATACATACTAGCTTTTTCGTTAAAATAGTATGAGATGCGTTTAACCGTACAGATTAATTGAGTGGCACACCTCGGAATCTGAATCGGATTATTGCTTGTTGTTATCCACAAATTTAGATTGCTAGCTACCACGGGCAACTATTTTTCAGACGTTGGGGGAAGGGGCGCTCCGACTTGTCCGACGGGATTCGGTCTTATGATCCTCCGTACCTCGTGCCTCCTTTTCTTGAAGTAGAACTGAAACCTGATAGTATTTCATTATTTTCCTTCTCAGTAACAGCCGCCATCACTCGTCCGCCTATCTTTGATTTTCCTTTCACAGTTGTGTTTCATGCTTTCCCTCTCTTGTCAAATTTAATCTTCCCGCGGAGAGTCTTTTCACAGTCTTTTCATTTGTGATTGGTTCAGTGTGGGTTGTACAAGCCAGTGGAGAAAAAATTCCTTGGAAATGGCCTTGACTACCTTGGAAATGGTAGTCAAGATTGCGCGGTAATGTGCATAGTGGGGGTGTTGCCAAGTTAAGAGCGGAAATTTTGTTTTTTTCGTTCGCAGTATTTAAAGTGAAACCCGTGACGGGGACGATAAGCTCTTCAGTTAACCTTTAATTTAATTATTTTGTAGTGAATAAGGTGTAGCACCTATTTTCAGACTGCAGATTTGTGGTGGATCGGAAAGAGTAAATGCTGTCATTATTTCCTTGTGAATAAACTAAATCAGCGCTTTCCACTCCAGCTTCCGAGATGTTGCTTTATCTCGTTATAGTTTCTGAAATTTCTGCTCTTTCGCATTTCCTAATGCTTTCTTAACCTGTTGGATCCCTGGGAATGGGTTTCCTAGGAAAATGATACAGATTCTGTTCCTCTCCTGAGAGATTTTGCTTTTACGGGATTGAAAGGAGAGCGAATTGCCGAAACTGAAAAGATTGCTTTGCTCGAGCGAATTGGTTACGTTCTGTCTAGAACGGATAATATTACTAATATGGCGGCTTTTGGTGGCCGTAAATCGATACTGAACGTATACACACACCCATCATGATAACTTTTCCCGGCTCTGCTTGTCTAGTTTTTAAATTATTTGCTCAAGAATTTCTGCAAAGCGTGTTTGCTGAAGAACAAGTTGTAGCAAGAACCAATAAAACCTCCGTCTTTGGTCACATACATCGAGTATGGGCTCCGCAACAGAGCTGAGCAGAGCTAGAGGTATATGCTGAGCTTTAAGTTGATGTCCTACCTCTTCCCTCTTCGCCGGTGCGCATATCAGAGGAAAAACTGTAGCAGACATGAATGACCCGCTCTGCAATCGGCTGTTACTCTTGAAATTTCTTCTCCGGGACTATACTGCGATATAGCTGTTTGCAGAGGTAACGAATTGTGACGTTCGGCGTAGCTCGTACCTGCGCTTGTTTGCATCGGGAATCTATTTGACTCCGCATGGTTGTATTACAGAGATAGGGAGACGGAAGTTCTTGTGCTTATTTCTTCTTGGTTGCAATCAGTTGTTACCACTTGAAACCATCCCTAGCATTCCGAAAATTTATTTATTATATTTATTTAAACTAGGATACGACCAACTAGGGTCGAACAAATGACAAAAAATTAACAATGCATATGTATAAACTACAAATAAAATAAAAACAAATTTCAGCACATCAACCCGGGGTAGAACCCACAATAACGTAGGGTACCCGTGACAGCCAAATTGGCAAACTCAGCCGCATATGGGAACTCGCCATCACAAGAAGGAGAGGATCCCCAGCGCGCAGAATCCGTGTATGAAGTGATAGGGCAGATGCCCGCCTCACTTCAACAAAAGATGGAAGACCTTCACCAACAAACATACCTGAAGCACTACAATTCCAAGAGAACCCATGCAACCACCTTAAAGAATTGTTGTATAGGACCCGGAAAGTACTCTCACGCTTCAGGAGCCTGTTCACGAGGGAAGGGGAAACGCAATAAAGTTGCGTACAGTACGCTCTGAAAAGAAAAGATTTTACAGGAGCATCACACCTGCCATATCTACGAATTAGTACATTGGCACGGGCACAGACGGGCACACTAAGACTTGGACAGGGCTACAGCATGCAATTCATCACTCAGTTTCGGAGTAAATGTGAAACCAAGATACTTGAATCAACAAATGCCAGCAACTGTCCCGACAGGGAACTGGTGGGAAGTTCAGACGCGAACCAGGAGGAATAAATGCCATACATACCGTCTTTCGGGTATTGAAGACGATGTCATGAGCAATAGCAAACTCATCGCAAATACCCAGCAGCTGATTTAAAGCTGCAACTGTCGGATAGACAGACAGACGGACAATTTTTGCGGTATCATAGGTATCCCTCCACTTACGTTTTCGGATCCCAAAAAATTACCATTTTTACGAAAAAAACAACTGTTTTAAAGAAAAATCGACTTTTCCAAGAAAAAGTTCGATTGATTTTCGCGACGCTTCGCCCCGACTCGGTCTTTATTAAAGACAGCTCCCCCCCCCCCCCATACGTGACGCCCCTGCTCCGAACCATCTTCAATATAATGCAACACGTGAATATAATGCACAGCTGATCGAGAGAATAAAAGAAAGAGGTAGAAGCTCATATGGCACTTTCAAGGCTGGATCAAAGGATGAAAGTAGGAATTCGTCGATTCGTGGGTTTGTTGTGATGTGATCAAATGTAAGCAAAATTCTTGAGACAAGAATGATCATAGGCCCTTAGAAATCACGGAATGTATCGTTAGTAAAAATTATTTTATTTTTGTTTTTGGTTGTGACGATGCGCACTTCAAGGACGCTAGAAATTCATCTGTAATGAAAACTCGTGAAGCAAAAATTATAAGCTCATCTGGATCATGAAAATGAATATTTTGTTCGAAATTGTAAGCAAAATATATCGTTTGGTCAAAACTAATCTTTTTACTTTTAGGTTAAAAAGCGCAATTCAAGGTTGATAGAAATTAAATTTTAAGCAAAATCCTTTAAGCAAAAATTATCATGAGCTCACGGTGATCACGAAAATGTGTATTTTGCTTAAAAGTATTTGTTGTACTTTGTGTTTACGTAAAGTAAAGTAGTAGTCTACTTTAAGGGATGGTCTGATCTGAGAAGTAACAATTTCCAAGCCAACCTTGTAATATCCTAGTCAAGTTTTGGTTCTAAGCTTGCCACAAGATTTCCAGTTCCCCCCTCCAACTCCCCCCCACATTCATTGGATCGGTCCGGACTTGAAATGGGATATCGAAGACACGGATCTTTCCAAATATTAAGTTTCATTAAGATCCAATCACCCTTTCAGAAGTTATACATAGATCAAGATTCAGAATTCCGCCTCCCCCCCCCCCTGACGATCGTCGGATCAGGGAGCTGACTGTTTCTACCCAATCATGTCAAGTCCCTAATGATCAAGCCAAGTTTCATTGTCCTAAAGGCCCATTCACAACTGGTTTTAGCTAAGACTCGATACCAGCCAGTTCCGGAAATCGCTATGAGACCGAGAATCAGCTGGGTTTCTGCCGTTTGCAATTGATACTGGTGCCAGTATTGGGTACCAGCTAGTCGCGCACCCAAGTTGAAATCAGTTCAACTTTTCAGGGTAGCCTACTAGCCAATCAGATTACTTAGGGGAATTCTCAGGTATGTTCCGATTGGCTAACGCTGAACCACGTCAGACTGAAGAACAAAGACCTAAATTCACTTTCGGTTTTCAGGACAGCAAGGAGTGGATGTGATTTTATCTATTGGGCTTGGTTCGAAACTAGCCAATCAGAATATTCCTCAGTATTCCCCAAGATAATCTGATTGGCTAGTACCCTCAAAAGTTGATTTGATTTCAACTTGGGTGCGAGACTAGCTGGTATCCGAATTTGGCACCAAGGTCAATTGCGAACGGCAGAAACCCAGCTGATTCTCGGTCTCAGAGCGATTTCCGGAACTGACTGGTATCGAGTATTAACTAAAACCCGTTGTGAATGGGCCTTAACACATCCGGAGGTAGCTTAACTCGTGATCACTGTAATTCCGGACCCGCCTCCCCTTTAACTCCCCACACAGCCCAAATCCGGTCCGGTTCTTTCACTGATGTAATTAGGGCTCTTGCCTGTTCTTCTCACCAAATTTCATCCCAATCGTTCCACCAAAGCGTGTCAGAAGATTTCCAGTTCCCCCCTCCGACCACATTCATCGATTCGGTGAAATTGAGATTGGACATCCAAGACACGAGGTCTTTCCAAATATAAAGTTTCATTAAGATCCGATCACCCGTTCGAAAGTTCTACATTCTCAAGATTCAGGATTCCCCTTCCGTCCACCCACGGTGGTCGGATCGTGGAAGTGACAATTTCCAAGTTAGTTCGGTCGGGTCCCTGGTATGCCAGTCAAGTTTCGTCGTCCTAGCCCTCTGGAATTACTCGAATTCGAGAATTGTGACATGGCCGACCGACCGACCGACAGACCGAAACCTGATCGGTATATGGCACTTGAGCAAAGCTGCAAGTGCCATAAAAACCGCAGTGCGTGGATTTAATTTGCCTTTATTTTACTTTAAAGCACAATGGACACTTCTAATGCTTTACTTTGTATTAAATGCTTCACAAATAAACATTTCCGACTTCCTTTAGAAGGCGCTACGAAAGTCGGCCGTTTTCGTGTTATCCCTTGTCTTTACCTCTCTGGCATTTCGGCGATCCAAATCTTAGGAGCTGGGATTTTGTGGCAGGAAATTCAAAAACTCCCAGCAATGCTTGATAGAAAAGGATATATTTGAGATCAAGCCGCATATGCAGTTTACCTGATTGTTCTAGTGTTTCATCAGAACTTCCTTGGCTTAAAGTGCCTATTAAAAGTTTTTCTTTGTGGAATAGTGTTGTAAAGCTTGATTAGCTTGCTTTATAAAATGTACCAGAATATGCAATAAGCTTATAAAAAATAACATAGCTACAAAATCATAAATAACCTATTCAAATCTGAATTATACAAGCTGATTTATGCATAAATAAAGATCTACTAAGTATTATAAGAAACATCACTTTTATCTTTGTCCAAGCTAGCAAATTGAGCATGTACTGGCCCAAAAAATTACGCTTTGAAATATCACAGAGAGGAAACTGCTGAAAAAGCTGCTGATCTAGGGGGTAAGTATTGTTCCTAGGTTGTTACAGAGTGGGATTGGGGTAGTTTGATGTGCCCATTGAACTTTAATCATTGCTGTACATAAACTTTTGCCAAGGTTTTAATTTACCTCATATTTGTCGGGGCAGGGTAACATACCTTTTCCGTATATTTTCCGTGGCTGATTCATGACCACACGCCCTTTCCTTTCTTGTAGTTTCCTGACCACGGATTACCCCGATTGGCTGAATCGCTGCTGCTATTTCGTCATGATTACTCTAGTACAAATGTTCTTCAGCTTGTAAATGCCGTCTCCGAAATCATGGATGATTCCCTTGTGGAAATTGTCCTAGTTGGTAAGTTATACAGATTTTGTTTCCTAAGAGATTAGTGTTGTGCGGTGAATAGAGGAAGGTCTTTGCGATATAGAGCGTGTTCCACCCTTCTAACAATAATATTTATTATTTAATATTTTCGTTCCAACCCAGTAAAAAGCTACTACGCTGACCGTTCCAACCTTCTCGAAATAGTCACTAATAGTAACTATTTGCTCACCATGCTCGGGAGCAACTACGCATCTCTGTAACCTGATCGGTCGGATTCGACCGTGGTGGGATGTTCTGCTAGAAAAAAGAAAAATCGTTCCAGCCTTGACGGCAGGAAGCCAGAATTCGTGACGTCTAGCGTAGTAACCTATGGTAAGTAGGTTGGAATATGCTCGCATTTAGACCCTAACTGTTAATCAATCAGTGAGCTAATAGTGGCGTTTGTGCACAGGATACAATAGTATCTGTTACCACGGTAACTAGATTTGCATTTTGTCGTTTTTGCAGTTACCCGTCAAAACGCAGGTAACTGCTACTAAGAGTGCTCTGATACTACAAGTGCTTTTCAAAAACGACAGTTGCCGCATTTGCTCTTTCAGAATTTATCCCAAAAGAAATACTGGTATCAACTGACATCTAGTGTGACACCCACCAATTTGAACCACGAAGAAACCACGGTAACTGCAAACACGCCTTTTGACCGTGGGGTACCACATACCACGTTAAGTGCGAAAATGACTTTAGAACGATGCGTGCAAAAATGAAACTGATAATATATTTACAAACCTCCACCAGGGTGTTTAAGAAGGCGAATATATTTTGTGTTTGTTATTAGCCTATTTGTTTTTAGCCCCCCAAGAGAAACAGTTCAGTGGACTACAAAAATTAAATCCGGAAGCTTGTAGTGCATATCTTTAACAACTAGAACAAGACCGAAGGTTTCAATGGGATCCCAAAAAGTCAATATTTGATCCAGGCAGTTGGGTTTTGTCTCGCCGGATCCAGTCTTGGCAGACTCCTTGAAAATGTCTACTATTAAAATTCAGAAACAGATTAAAGCGAAATAGCTAATAATCTCACCAACCAAGTTCAGATATGGATTCAGCATGTGTGTAAAGTCACATCTGTTTTGACGAAAACTTCCTGCCTTACTTCTGCCAATTTCCCGATTTCGGCCGAATTCCGCAACTACTTGTCCGGCGAAAAAAGAAAGCTAAAAAACGAACTCAGCGTATCTTCTTTACTCTATATCGAACATCTAATCTAAAATTTGACTTGTAACAAATTTTCCGGTTCCAGTCGGATTCCGGGCGAACTATGTGTCCGGATAAAAATGATTGTCATACACGGATTCAGCATGTCTTCTTACCCCTAAATCGAACATCTAATCAACTTCATCTAAAGCTTTCACTTTAACAAACTTTCTGGTTTTGGCCGGATTCCGGGCGAACTACTTGTCCGGCGAGAAAATGCTTTTCATATTCGTGTTCAGAATGTCTTCTTACCTATTAGCTGTTTAAAAATATATTGTTTGTCCCTTAATTTGAACCCCCACCCCTAAATGTTACTCGACCTTTCACTTGCCCCAAAGGATCGTCCCACCAAGTCCCATCAAAATATCTCATTCCCTTCTAGAGTTATCGTGCTCACAGACAGACGGACAACTTTTGCGATGTCATATGTATCCCTCCACTTAAGTTTTGGGATCCCCAAAATATCCTCGATAGTCTAATTGTCATTGGTATATGGAGCCAAAGGTCGCGGGTTCAGACCCCGCTTGACGAGCATTTTTATTTTCCAGTTCCCTTCTCTCATTGTTTGCATTTTTGGGATCCCAAAACGTAAGTGGGGAGATACCTATGACATCGCAAAAGTTGTAACTCTCGAAGGGAATGAGATATCTTGATGAAACTTGGTGTGAGGATTTTTTGGTCAGGGTTAAGGTCAAGTTCGTAGATGGGCTCTTTAGCCCTACATTTTGGGGTGGGGGAGGGGTTTTTAAATTAAGGGGCAAAGAATTTTTTTTTTTTGAAAGCTATTGAGATAGTTGATTTAGAGGTAGGGGGCCATGCTGAATCCGAATATGAAAGCCGGACAAGTAGTTCACCCGGAATCCGGTGAAAACCGGACACAGAATTTGTCGACCAATTCTCGGCTATAGCAGTCCCTACCCCTTTATTCCCAAACAAGTATAGCTCTGCGCGCTTTGATTACGACATTCATTTGTTCATTCTATGGACGTCGAGAAACCTATTGTAATCGAAGGTCGAAGGGGTTGATATATGTTGTTCAAACAGGGAAATACGTTGTTCAACATTCAATGAGGATTTACTGGTAAAGTACAGGTCAAATTCGTAGATGGGTCCTTTAGTCCTATCTTTAGAGGCAGAGGAGTGGTTTCGAATTTACGGTAAAAACATGTATGCCTTATAAGCTAATAAAATATTCATTGAGGGGGTAAGGAGGTCCGCTGAATCCATATCTGAACTTAGTTTTCTTGCTGGACAAATGGTGCATCACTAATTCGGTTGAAACTGGAAATTGGGTTAAAGCTCAAAGTTGATTCTGAAATCGATTAGAGATTCGGTATCGGGGCAAGGGCTGAATCTATTTTTGAACTTTATTTTAATAGTAAAAATGCTCAAGGAATCTGACCCAATTGTTTGAATAAAATGTTAGGTTTTTAGGATCCCATCGAAACCTTTGATCTTGTTCTAAATCGACGACTGTAATGTTGGGATCACATGGACCGTCCAGGGCTCATGGAAAACCAAAGACTTCACTTGAAGGGGAAATAGCCCTAGACATGGAAACAATATTAGGCTATTACTAAAGAAAAATGTTTTTTTTTGTAAAGTAAAAATAAAAATAAGTATATCTTAATTCAGCCGCATGGACGCCAACCAAGCACGGTGGGCCCATCGCCTTGATCCCTCCTCCCCTTTCATTAAAATCAATCCGAGCGCACAAAAACAGCTTTTAAGGGAAATGTCAGATACAAATTGATTCCCTGTGGGGCGAGTGAGAGAGGGGAAAGTTCTGGAATGATTAAGCATGGCAGTTTCAGAGCCTGACATGTAGGATGATTGTGCCGTTCTGTAGAACTCAGAAAAAAATGGAAAGGTTAGAACACGAATGGTTGTTATGGAGTTGAGCCTACAGAAGTAAGACAAGAATACAGCCTTTGACCAGATTTTGGACTGACATAATGTAGATCGCTGTCAGCTGGCAGTCCGAAACCGGGAATTTCGCAGTCGGAGACGGAAAGTCGTTTGCCGGTCTATACTAGTGAAACAAATTCCCTATCCTTCTTTATTTTTGTTGGTGTGGTTTGTGGTTGTCGATTACGGCACGAAGTGGATTTTTGTGTTCAGTATTTTGGTTTGTCTTAGTATTTTGTTTGTTGACATTCCCAAGGACAAGATTTACTTCGTCGGATAGTTCTCAAACGGAAGTTGTTATTTGTTTATTTACAAATAATTCTCTCTCTCTCTGCCGCACCTAAGTTTTGTGCAACACGTTTTTGTGGTCGAGAAACATAGCTTTTGATAAGGTCCCATACTTTTTCCGGCCGTTTTCCGATTAAACTTTGTATCGAAACTTCTTTCTCGTAATCTAGTCTCCAGGTTTTGCTTCATGAGTCGCGTTCGTCGCAGGGCTAGTAGTTTATGTGTTGTACTCACAAATGTCTGGGTTTCTGCTGCCAGGAGTTTTTTTGGTGTCAACTTCTCCCGGCGACATCTCACTAACCTGTGTTCTGGTTGGTCCGCAGTGGTGAAGAAACAACCGCACTTTTCAGAGTTGAAGTACATCTCCTACTAGAAATCATCTTTTCATGATACAGTAGCTCAGAAATGTTGTTTTAAAAGTATCGTTATTTTCCACGAGAAATTGGAGATTTTCTTGCTAGCGCTTGTCACTTAATTTAGCCTCCTCTCTCTGCGACGCGGATACTGGACGCAAACTATTTGAAAACTGAATCTGCCGTGGTTAGGAGAGACCTGTCTATAGTGGATCTCTTCTTTTCGAGCTCGCACTACTGTTTTATGATTATTGTAGCTTATATGCACCACTCGTATTTTTAGTAGATTTTTCCTACATACCATCAAAGAACTATTGGTAGATTTCTAGTATGTGGTACTGTATGTGGGGCGGTTTAAACTTGATGGTGGGTATGATGCTCAGTGGATCATAGAATTTGTCAAGCATAGACCATTCGATTTACCTTTACGTACAGTGGTAAATATCGCCTTCTTTCGTCAAATACTTCAGTATTAGCAAAAAAATATAAAAAACTGATTAAATATGTAAATTGGAGGAATGACTGAAATGAAAACATACATCTAATCTCGTGCGGTAAATAGATTTTCTTCTTCATAGCAACATTTAATACGAAAAACGGCACAAATAAGCTCACTTAGTTGAAGAGACCGAGGAAACACAGTCACAAGCTGAGCCCTCTCAGCTGAAGTTGTTTTTTATTTTCTGCAGCCAAAGAAATCCATAAATCGCAGTGGTTACAAAAAAGGTGCGGAATTAGCTCAGATGATGAAAGAGGAAAAATAGTTTTCGGATCCAACCGACCGAACTAAAATTAAACATGAAAAGACAAGTAAACTTCCCAATCTTGTGACCTATTTCGGTGGGTTATAATGGATCGTTAATGGTCCAGTAGTGGCCAGGACCAATCGAGTATAAACCATATGGAAATGATCTGCTATGGACCGTTTTTGGGATCCCAAAACGTAAGTGGAGGGATACCTATGACATCGCAAAAATGTCCGTCTGTAAGCACGATAACTCTCGAAGGCAATGAGATATTTTGAAACTTGGTGGGAGGATCCTTTGGGTCAAAGTACAGGTCGAGTTCGAAGATGGGCTATGTAGCCCTATATTTGAGGGTGGGGGAGGGGTTTAAAATTAAGGGACAAACAAAATATTTTTAAATAGCTAATGTGATAGTCGATTATGGGGTAAGAACACATGTGAGTACGATGGTGAAAACCATTTTCTTGTCGGACAAGTAGTTCGCCTGGAATCCGGCAAAAACCGGAAAGTTTCGTGAAAGTAGAAGTGTCATTTGAAGTTGATTAAATGTTTGATTTAGGAGTAAGGAGACATGCTGAATACGATGGTGAAAACCATTTTCTTGTCGGACAATTAGTTCGTCCGGAATCCGGCAAAAAACGAAAAGTTGGTTAAAAGTAAAAGTTTCATTTGAAGTTGATTAAATGTTCGATTTAGGGGTAAGAAGACATGCTGAACACGATGGTGAAAAAATTTTCTCACCGGACAACAAGTTCGCCAGGAATCCGGCCAAAACCGGAAAGTTTGTTAAAAGCGAAAGTTTTATTTGAAATTGATTAGATGACAGATTTAGGGGTAAGAAGAGACGCTAAGTCTGTGTATGACAATAATTTTTTACCCGGACATATAATTAGTCCGGAATCCGGTTTTGACCGGAATTTTTTTTTAGTCAAAGTTTTATTTAAAGTTGATGATATGTTCTTTACAGGGATAAAGAGATCCGCTGGATTCGTTTCTAAATTTTCTTTTTTTTTTGCTGGACTAGTAGTTCGCTCGGAATTCGGGCAAAACCGGAAATTTGGCAGAAGTAAAGCAGGAAGTTTCGGTCAGTATCGTCAAAATAGATATGGCTTATAGAGGTATATCTGAACTTGGTTCTCTCTGATGATTAGCCGGGCGAAGACTGGACCTGGCGAAGACAAGACCCAATTGTCTGGATCAAATATTAGATTTTTGGGATCCCATCGAAACCTTTGGTCTTGTTCTTCCAGCGGTCGGTGACCGAGTGTCGAACTCGGTGAAGTTAATTCGCTAGATGAAGTTTACGAAAACTAGACCACTAAATGAACATTATGAGAAACTTTTGTCAAGTTTCAGCAAAAATCTCAGAAACTATAGAGGTATTGGTATTTCAGTATCTCCAGTTTTGTGTATAATCACAAGGATTTTCGTAAAGAAACTAAAAAAAAAATAAGATATAAACACACCCTTTAATTAGGACTGCCCGAACAAAGGCCAAATTAGGAGCAAATTGACGCCAGATGACTCCTCTGGCAGTTGGAAAATTGAAATTATGAATTGTTATCCAGTATAGACCACGGTCAAGTATAGTCCGACCTCGCCTAAAAATTTGGAAAACCATGCAAAACAGGACAACTCCAAACAAGAGCTAGAAGCTCATATGACACTTGCAAGGCTGCGTCACAGGATGAAAGTCGGAATTAGCCAACTCGTGGGTTTGTTCTGATCATTTCTGAGGAAAACCCTTGCGATCGTTTGGTAAAAATTATTTTATTTTTGCACTTGAATGTAATGATGTGCACTTTGAGGGCATTAAAAATTTATCTGCAAGCAAACCCCTGAGGCAAAAATGATGATTGGGTGCGCCCTCATGAGCCCTTGGAAATCATGAATATATATCGCTTGGTCAAAAGATTCTTTTTTTTTCTTACGTTTCGGTTGAGATGCGCACTTTAAGGGATGGTCGGATCTGGGAAGTGACAATTTCTAAGCCAATCTTGTCGAGTCTCTAATGTTACAGCCAAGTTTCATCGTTCTAGCACATCTGGAACTACCCTTAACTCGTGATCACCGGAATTCCGCTACACCTTCCAACTCCCTTCACAGTTCCTGAATCTGGCCCGTCTCTTCACTGATTTACCTAGTTCTTGTGGTTGTTCTTCCCACCAAGTTTCTTCCCCACCGCACCGCTCCAACAGTGTCGAGAGATTTCCCCCCCCCCCACACACATTCATCGGATCTGGTCTGAACTGGAAATGGCACATCTGATGTACGAGGTCTTTCCAAATATCAAGTTTCATTAAGATCCGATCCCCCGTTCGAATGCTATACATATCTTAAGATTAAGGATTCTCTGACATGGTCCCCCCCCCCCCCTCCAATTTCCCCCACAGCGCCCAAATCTGATCCAGTTCTATCAATGACATATCTAGGTCTTGTGCTTGTTCTTCCCACCAAGTGTCATCCTGATAGCTCCAAGCCAAGTTTTAGTTCTAAGTGTGTCACAAGATTTCCGGTTCCCCTCCGGTTCCCCTCCGACCCCCCTCCCCTCCCCTTCCCCCCCCCCCCCCCCCCCGCACTCATGGGATCGGGTCCGGACTTGAAATGGGACATGTGAGGCACGAGGTCGTTCCAAATATCAAGTTTCATTAAGATCCGATCACCCGTTCCAAATTTATATGCGTACCTCAAGATTCGGACTCCCTCTCCCTCCACTCCCCCCACGATGGTCGGGTCGGGGAAGTGACTATTTCGAAGTTAGTTTGGTCGGGTCCCTAAAACGCCTGCCAAGTTTGATCTTCCTAGCACATCTGGAAGTACCCTAACTCGCGATCACCGAACTGACCGACCGACTGAAAAGTAATCGGTATATGGTACTTGGCCGGAAATCAAGTCCCCATTAAAACAGAAGGTGACTTAATGGTCCACCATGTCTTCCAAAATAAAGATAGTAAAGCTTTCGGCGAAGCCTGCGTTTCATAACTCTCAAAACTCGGCTAGGTCGAAAAATTGCTAAAAAGCCGTAGGTGCAAAACGAAACAATTGCGAAAGGCGGGGATTTCAGAATCTTAAAATCCCATAAGGGCGCTACGGATAGCCTAATATGAAAGGCAGATCAAGCAAGATAGGTCCTTTAACTAACGTTCAAAGTCCCGCTACTCTAGGAGCAAGTTTATCTACGTCCTTAATAAGACCTTTGCCAGGAAGGGCCGAAAAGAAATGGAACTGCGTGGGAACTTCCATCTTCTGTGTGCCCGTAAGAAGCGCCTCTTGCCTTTACCTACTGTTAGGTTAGCGGGATATGGTGTCGTGGTAAAATGATCATTTAAAGACGTTTTCGAATTACTAACTCTTTGTGGTCAGTTGAATATGTCACTTGAGTGCGGTTTTCAACTTGACTAGCAAATAACACAGTAACTAGATGTTGCTTCCGTCAGTTTGCTGCTGAAATTGATGTTGTAGTGTGGTGTTCAAATTTATAAATATGATGTGGGAGTACTCGATCATTATTGAGGAGCATATCCCGAAGGATAAGGAGTCAGGTATTACTAGTGTTAGACCTACAGAGCGACTGATTTGCATGTTGTACTGATATTAATTTTCTTGGATAGTCTTTTAGGACTGTATAAGGCTTGACCGCAAAAAAATTACAGCATAGATTATTTTTTTCGCCATATTGTAGAGTAAAAAAAATTGTACGACATGTCAAAGGTTCAGAAACCTAGCAGGGTGCAAAGTTCGTGTTTTTTAGCGTTTTATATGTTTTATTTCTCAGCTGAAATTTTCGATTTTCTTATGGCTTAGTGCTTTCTTCATGGAAAACATATTTCTGGTGTAGTTTTATGTGCTGAACTTGGATACCACATCAGATTAAAGATACGTCAACCGATAGTGTTTCACGTTCATCACTATTTGAGAAATTCGCATTTCTATTACATTATCCCTTTGTTAGCACTTTGGAACAAAAGCAGTCCCAAATGGCTGTGTTAAATGGCTAATTAATAATAATAATAATTTTATTTAAACCCTCCGTACAAATACAATGTAAATGGTCGGAGGAGTTGGTAAAGAAACAAAAGAAAAAGAAAAAGAAAAGAGAATTACACAACAATACGATACAAAATTAGGCTGCGATAACTAAAAATAACCACAACAAGAACAAACTTGAGTCACATGACTATACCAGGCTAGCCAGTGGAAAATCGTGCAGTTTTCTACTTCGATTAATGAAACGACTGGTTAACTCATTCATTTTTTCAGTTATTTCAAAAATATGGTACCTTTGTGATACGTAAGAGTTTCTAACCATATGGGAATTCCCAGTAGATATTTGCAGTACCGGAAAAAATTAGAACGGACTTGTTTACGCTCAGTTTTATTCAAGGAATTCCACAGAGGGGTTAAAAAGAAATAGCTGTACTGTATTTATTATTAATTAGAAAATTATTTAATTATTATATATTTGGTTGACGTCACTAATTTTAAAGTCACCATTTGTCCCTCGCACTTTTTGGAATCCCAAAACGGAGGGATACCTATGACATCGCAAAAGTTGTCCGTTTGTCCGTCCGTCTGTCAGCACGATAACTCTCGAAGGGAATGAGATATTTTGATGAAACTGGTGTCAGGATTCTTTGGGTCAAGGGTAAGGTCAAGTTCGTAGATGGGCTCTGTAGCCCTACATTTAGGGGTGGGGGTTCAAATTAAGGGGCAAACAAAATATTTTTCAACAGTTCATGCGATAGTTGATTATGGGGTTAGAAGACACGCTGAACCCGATGGTGAAAACCATTTTCTCGGTGGATAAGTAGTTCGTCCGGAATTCGGCAAAAACCGGAAAGTTGGTTAGAATTAAAAGTTTTATTTGAAGTTGATTAGATGTTCAGTTATGGGGTAAGAAAACATGCTGAACACGATGATGAAAACCATTTTCTCGTCAGAAATCTAGTTCGCCCAGAATCCGGCCAAACCGGAAAGTTTGTTAAAAGCGAAAGTTTTATTTGAAGTTGATAAAATTACAGATTTAGAGCTAAGAAAAGACGCTGAGTCTGTATATGACAATAATTTTTTACCCGGATATATCATTCGTCCGGAATCCGGTTGAAACCGGAAATTTTGTATAAGTTAAAGTTTTATTTGAAGTTGATTCGATGTTCTTTATACGGATAAGGAGATACGCTGAATTCGTTTCTAAATTGTTCTTTTTTTGCTGGACAAGTAGTTCGCTGGAATTCGGCCGAAACTGGAAGTTGGCAAGTAAAAGTAGGAAGTTTCGGTCATTATCGTCAAAATAGATATGGCTTATAGAGGTATATCTGAACTATGTTTTCTCAGATGATTAGCGTGGCGTGATCTGGTGAAGACAAGACCCAATTGTCTGGATCAATATCAGAATTTTGGGATCGCGTTGAAACCTTAGGTCTTGTTCTAGTTAGGTCAATGAGTAGGTAGGTACTGCGTATAGCTTGGGGTAAATTTTAGTTGCGAGTATATAGTATCCACCCATTTTCATGTAGGCCGGTTTTCGACCCAGGGACAAAACGTACTATGTTTCATTGGCTACTCATCCCTTTGGATGGGATGAGTCAAGCTTAGCCTGAACAGGTCCAAGACGGTCTTGCCTAGTAATCGTAGTTGTCCAAGGATATAACTCAATACAAAGTTATACGGGTATCAGCAATTATTAGTTGTTATATGTACCCACAGTTATTATCTGTAATTGTTAAAATCGTTCGGTGTTTGCTCATGTTCTCGTCAGGCCGTGTTGCACTGCGGCATCTCTTCTAGTGACAACTTTGAGCCAACGGTTGCCTCTAGCAATTAGTCTCAGCAACCTAAAGCCGTCTCTTTGAGAGTTCTTTCTTAGGGAACTTTAAGGTGGCTCCCTCTGCTGGCGGGATCGGCCGCACATATGTACACATAATCCAACGTCCAGGCTTTTCGTGCGCTGCCGGACGTGTGAAAAAATATGTTTTGTAGAAGTAGTATGAAAGCTGCGTTCATCTTAGAGCGTGTTCCATCCTACTTACCGTAGTTACTACGCATGACGTCACGAATTCTGGCTTTTTCCGGCAAGGCTGGAACGATTTTTCTATTTTCCCGCAGAATATCATGCCACGGGCGAATCCGACCAATCACCGATTGAGAGGTTCGTAGTTACTACGCTCCCGAGCGTGGTAAGCAAATAGTTACTATTTCGAGACGGTTGGAACGGTCAGCCTAGTAAATTTTGGTGAGGTTGGAACGGAAATAGTAACTAATAGTTACTATTGGTACGAGGGTGGAATACGCTCTTAGTCCCAGCTTCCCTCTCGACTCTGCAATTAAGGGCCTCTATGTTCTAGTTCTTCCAAGCTCCAAAGAGCGGAATCTACTAAAAATAGGCACGAAAACTAAAAGGGCCTGTTCAGGGTGAAGGGCAAGAGCAGTGTTATAACGTGCCTTCTTTTAGGCTCTGGAGTTACGATCTCTGACTAAATGGTCTGCTTCTACTACTTGCTAATCTCTTTTTATTACTCGTGCCTCCTGCGCCTTGCCGTGTCGTGCCGTGCCTCTTTTTAGTCGATCCCCGAAGGAGCTGAGTCCTGGGTGTCAATTGGATTGATAAATATTATTTTCATATCGTTCATAGTCTTAAGCGGCTAAAGGTTCTTCTTGAGACAGGTCGGTTGTCCTGGCATTTAGTCGTTACGGATTTCGGGCATCGTGGTGACTGGTTGGTCATGACGGTTAGGGCGTCGGGGGGCCGTCAATGCTCTCTCCAGGGCTCTAGCGCCATCGGTTTCCATTTGTTGGTGAGTCAGACCCTTTCACTTAAATGTGATACTTGTTGGTACTCTGCACAGTCTCTTCCCGGGGAAATCTTTTGGAGCTGAAACAGATTCTCCCATGTTGGGCCATCTACCTCATTGCCTCCTAATCAGTTCTTGCTTTTCGGTCTTTGACCCCTAATACGTCGCTGTCCTCTTCGCTACACAGACGACAGTACTCCAGAAATCATACAGAAACACACATGTGTCCATTATGTTGACGACCTGTCAATGATAATAACCTCTGATGACCCAGCAGGTTCGATCTGAGAACTTCTCAGTGTACTCGAAAACGAGGCATGTGGAAACAAAAAGGAAAATCAACAGAAATAAAACGCAAGGAACTGTCGTAGGCTTCAGACGAGAATCGTCAGACCGCCTTAGGCAAGAAATAGAAGGCTGTGGCGTTCTGTGTGAAAAAAAAAATGTGAATTCTCGGGATTAGCCTTGAAGACTATCAAACTGGCCTGTATGAATTCTGGTCAGAGTCTAGCAAGGTTAGTCCGGTTCCGCCCCCTGCTCCCAAAACGCTCCGGAGAAATCCACCAGTACGAAACTCGCCAGTGGGCAGGTTTCGAACTAGTGAAATGTAACACGGAGCGTTACCGCCGCTCGACACTGCCGGTCATGGCTAAAACAATAATTTGGTGTCTATGTATGTTCATTTTTGTACAACCACTTCAGAGTCTCACTGCTGGGATCCCAAAACGTAAGTGGCGGGATACCTATGACATCGCAAAAGTTGTCCGTCTGTCTGTCTGTCCGTCTGTGCGCACTGTAACTGTCGAAGGGAATGAGATATTTTGATAAAACTTGGTGTGAGGATTCTTTGCGTCAAGAGTAAGGTCGAGTTCGAAGATGGGCTCTGTAGCCCTACATTTAGGGGTGGGAGAGGGGGTTTCAGATTAAGCGACAAGATATTTTTTAAAAGCTATTGAGATAGTTGATTTAGGGGTAAGAAGACATGCTGAATCCGAATATGAAAGTTATTTTCTTGCCAGACAAGTAGTTCACCCGCAATCCGGCTAATACCTACCAGTTTTCGGCTATATCAGTCCCTACCCCTTTATTCTCAAACTAGTATAGCTCTGCGCGTGGATGCCGGCATTCTTTTGTTTATTCTGTGTGACGTCTGAGAGATCTTGTGTAATCGAAGGTCGAAGTGGTTTATATATATTGTTCAAACGAGGAAATATCAAGCGAGGATGTTGTTCAATGGGGATTCACTAGTAAAGTACAGGTCAAGTTCGTAGATGGGTTCTTTAGTCCTATCTTTAGAGGCAGAGGATGGGTTTGGAATTTACGGTAAAAACGAATATGTCTTATAAGCTAATAAGATATTCACTGAGGGGGTAAGGAGGTCCGCTGAATCCATATGTGAACTTAGATTTCTTGCTCGACAAGTGGTTCATCACGAATCCGGCTGAAACTGGAAATTTGGTTGAACCTCAAAGTTGTTTCTGAATTCGATTTGAGATTCGTTATCGGGGCAAGGAGACATGCTGAATCCATTTTTCAACTTTATTTTTAACAGTAAAAATATTCGAAGAATCTGACGAAGAATGAATTGCGAAGACATGATCCAATTGTTTGAATCAAATGTTAGATTTGGGATCCTATCGAAATCTGTGGTCTTGTTTTTCAGTAAACACGTGTCTCTCTCTCTCAGACAACAGTTTTTTTTCCTTGACTTTTTGATGCAGGCCGATTTTTCGTTGTGCTCATCGTATCATCTTCGTGATGGTTTAATTTCGAATAGTACGAGACGACGGATTGGTATGCTAACCTGCCTATAGTCTAGGTATTCTAAAGTTAGGATTCTATATTTGATCCCCCTCCATCGAAAATATTTGCATGGAGCTTTGACGACTCCAACGATACCAAATATAAAGAGGGGTTTCACGAGCCGGAAAGCAAAGTCGTGATCACTTTCCAGTGGTTTTGGTGCTGCTTGGAAACCGAATCATCTTTCCCGGATAATGATTCCAGAGTTAGGGGAAAGCTCCGCGAGAAACTGAATGCTTCGGCGGGGATTTGAAACTGTTCAAGTCCAGAATTCAATAACTTTTTCATGCATTTTCGCGAATGGTCCAGCGGGAAAGTGGACTGTGATTCCAGGAATCGCTTCCCAGTGTTTTCGAGATTCGCTTCGTTCGCTGAATGTGATTCCGGTATATTGCGAAACCTTCTCATAGCACTCTGGATTATCTTTATGTAAAGTGGTGGAACAAAATGCGCACTGTACTGAAATGGGTAGGCCTAAACTGTCTCGATACAGCCTTTATCAACGTGATTTTTGTTGCCTATGGTTTGAGCTTAACTAATAACTGAGATAAATATTCTTTGAGCCCAAGCTGAATTTGAAACATTTATTCAAACAATGTTTGAATAAATAATAACTGAGAGATGATGAACATAAATTATTTTGAAGAATTCCACTTGACATTGTAAATTTCTTGGATGTTGACGAATGTGAACCATTTTTAGGTTGAACATATCTTGAATCTGAGGCGATATTCAGATTTAGCACAGAAAATTACCTTGAGACGTCTATCCTGTGAAGCTCTTAAAAAATCGAAAATACCAGCTGGATAAGCCAAAGAAAATTTTAGAAAACGCTATAAAACACGAGCTTTTCCTTGAGATAGCTTTCCAACTTTTGACACTACTAACAATTTCCTTTTTTTCTACAGGATGGTTTAGTCATTTCTGTTAAGTTTTGTTTGCGGTCAAGCGACCAGAATCACGAATTTCTTGTATGGTGATGGATGTGAAACACTTTTCCCTTGACTGTATCTTAAACCTGATGTGATATTTGAGTATAAAAACGGGTTTCCCATGAAGCAAATACTTAACCCTTAAGAAAAATAGAAAATCTAAGCTTAAAAACAAAAAAGTAAATATGGAACGCTAAAAAAGACGAATTTTGCACTATGCTGGGTTTCTCAACTTTTGAAATCTTGTACAGTTTATTTTTCTCTACAATATGGTGTAAAAATGATTTCTGTTGCAATTTGTTTGCGGTCAAGTCATATTTGACGCCAGATTGACTGTAGTACTAACAGTGGAAAAATACAAGTTGGGATTTATCAGTATTGAAGTGCATTTTGACGTGATAATACCCGGTTCTCACGATTGAAAATGTTCCTCCATATGTGCTGAGGATATGAAAACATATCTGCAGGATAATCCTTCTTCCTACTCGCCTTACCTTTTGCCTGTTTGGAGTCTGTCACAATAGATTCTAAAATTAAGTTTATTTTTCACCCCCAACATAGTAAAGACAGAAAAACAAAGCTACATGCAACTGCAAACAACTTAATTAAATATCGTCAAACCGAAAGATCAGGAATGTTCATAGTGATTAAAATCTTCTTTATTTGTTACAGTTTGTCTTTATCTTTTTAAAACGGTAAAAGCCAGGCTTCATCTTCCATATTCCAGATGTTCGGGAATCCGCACAGTCAAGTCAACCCTTCCGGATTTTGATGATAATGATGATGGCAAATTCTGCCGTTCTTCAGCACTTCCTAGATGTCCCCGTTGCATTTAAACATGTTTTACATCCCCAATCACTGCTGTCAATCACTCAATATTTATTGTGTCTCTCCAACATTTTGCCTCCATCTATGACACCTTCATCCCGAATCGAGGGTGTCCAACACCCCAGACTTCTAGTTGGTTTTGGCCTGGCTTTACCTTCCAGATCCGTCT
This sequence comes from Branchinecta lynchi, assembly GCA_023053575.1. NCBI lineage: Eukaryota > Metazoa > Arthropoda > Branchiopoda > Anostraca > Branchinectidae > Branchinecta > Branchinecta lynchi. The sequence continues at coordinate 19,556,001 of JAKZAP010000003.1, forward strand.
TGACGAAAACGGTCGTCTGGAATCTGGAAGAAATATCTGGAAGGTGATGCCTCACCTCAGTTGTTTCTTGTCCGGGGAGTTTTAATGAATGTTTGGCAAACCGAAAGGAAATGGATCGAATTGGAAGATTTTTGTTGCTGAAGGGAAAGCAGAATGTTCACGTTCTTTATTACAGAACGAACTTTCACATCAGTAAACTTTTTTTTTTTGTCTGGCACCTTGCAAGTGTGTTTCTTTTTGCAGTTGTTGTGATGAGAAGATGTTTTCGTCTATGTCTGCATCTGTTTTTGTCTATGTCTGAATCTTTTTTCTTCTTCTTTTTCTTTCTCTTTTTTTCTCTTTATATTTACTCCGTGTTTACACCATTTGTGTATTTCGGGTAATAAATTTATGGATTAATTGATTGAATAAGGCAATAATCAGGAAGTGACACGTTAAAAATATTAAAAACTGAAACATTGTAGAGACTAAAATCGTCATTTGGAACGGGAAAAGGTACAACACACGTGGGGCAATAGGAGTACGTAAGTACATTTTCGATAAAAACGCAGCTCTTCGCAGCTTTTCAAGACGAAATTTTCGAGTTCGTCTGCCCACCTGTTACTCACTTTGACATTTCTTTTTTAGCCAACTTGCCGACAGCTGTCCCCCAGCATGCCCCACAGATTAGCCCCCACCAGCTACAAGTTCACAGCTACAAATCTCCCACCTTTTGCGATTTTTGTGGAGAGATGCTCTTTGGTCTCGTCCGACAAGGTCTCAAATGTGAAGGTAAGCAACCCCCCCCCCCCCTCCCCTTCCACGCTCAAATGTTCATGAATATTTCGGATTATGAAATCCATCACTCACGGAACAACACAGATCCATTGGACCTTATCGCTCGGAAGCGCGAATTAAGGTGTTTAAGGTATGGGTTTGCGGTGGGATTTTTACAACTAAGCAAATTTTGTTGGTGATGATGATTTGTCGTCGCTGTATGCATTAAGGGGTCAAGCGATTTTGTGAAAATTAGGTATTGATACTAGGGCTATAGATCTTAGTTCCTTCGTCGAATGTAAATTTTTACAGACATAATTTCCCGAGATACATTAGTTGCTCAAAAGAATTAACCGTCACGAGAACGGTTAAAAAGAGCTAAGTGACATAAAAATCATCAGTATATCTTTAAAAAAAAAAAGTTTTCTTTTCTTCTATCCGCTGTAAAGAAGATGTTATTTCGTATAGAAATCATCAAGATCGGTTGAAAAATAGATTTTTGAAACGATTTTTCTTCTCCTGAACATTTTGGAAAATGTCAATTGACCCCTTTTATGCGTACAGGAGTGCTGCGTGAAGCCGCCACCCTAAACTCCTATTTTTGGGAAATGACTTAGGGAAAAAGAGTAAAGGTCGAGATAAAATCCAGTGGAGTATCCTGAAAGGAAGCTTAGAACCTTCACTTTCTGCTGGTACCATAGTTTACTTGTAATTGTTCAAGGCTAAGCTGGAGAACACGAAAGAATATAGGCACCCAAGTGATTATGAAGTCGCCCACTTTGCTAAAAATAGTATTTTGCTACATGGTGAAGTTAGAGGCCAGCTGTTTGGTCAGAGAGGTTCCTTGACCTTTTGCAAATAACAAAATTTGCTGTTTTCTTGGAATTTGCATGATTTTTCTGGGGGTGGCAGCTTCATGATCCAAGGTGGCAGGATCATGTACCATGGCCAATTGGGGGGTGGGCGGTGCCATAGTAAGGGCGGCTTCGTGCAACACTCCTGTAAAAGCGACGAACACATTTTAAATGCCAAACTTAGTGTCTCTCGTCAGGTACGTGTGATATAAAAATTGGACATAGAAAAAAAATGCGCTTGTCATTTGAACTTAAAAGATTCATTTGTTCACGAAGCAAAGTTTTTTTTTTCAGTAAAATGTCAGCAAAACGTGTTTAAAAAAATCTGGGCTTGTCATTGAATCTTAAGAGCCTGAAGTATCATCTGTTCGCGAAGCCAACACATAGTACAAAGCTTTTTTTTGTCAGTAAAATGTCAGCAAAACGTGTTTCCGGAAGAATTTTCGTTCGGAAGAGGTAGAATTCTCCGAAGCGATCATTCAATGATACTTCTAGCATGCCAATACGACCAATATACCGACCTGTTATAGGAGTTGTTGATTTAAAACGAGTATGTAGGTATAGGCCAAGCTTGCGTCCGCTCGACAGCGACATGCCGCATAGCGAATTTCGCTTGGTAGGATAGGATGAAACTCAAAACTTCGTGGAATGGGGAATCGAGCAATAATCTCGGAAGAATCAGTCAGCACTACATGTACTGCCTTTCCTTTAAAGGACTCGCCATACTTATGATAGTAATTCATTCTACTTCAGTAGTATTTCCCTCCATTCTCGTTCCCGAGATTCTACACTTCAAAAGTGTATCCTATCTCCTCTATTGAAATTACACCGAGTATCACGCTTGCCTCGTTTGTTCTCTTTACCTGACATATCAGGCTCCGGACTGTTGATTCGGTGAAAATTATTGGTCCGAAGACCGGTTGTGCAAATTTTGCCAGGTTTTTCATCCTCGGGAAGGGACAGAAAAGGGGCTAAAACAACCGACGGTTTCTGTAATTTTCGGTAAGCATAACTAAGTTTTAAAGTAGTCAACTATCTCGGAACATCTTAGCAGAAACACTTAGTAGTGGCTAAGCTATCTTCTCACTTGTACCCTGATCTCTTTACTTCTAGGTCCATGTTTATTTTCTGTTCGGAGGAAAGTTGCCCAGTGCAAATTTATTTTCGATCCAGTGGTATTTTTCTTACTGTCTTACCAACCTCCCGCGGTGGCCGATTGGGGGAGGAGTTATGGGTATTTACTTGTACTTGTGCCAGGCCGCCAGCTGTGCAGCACTCCCTGGTGATAGTCGTGCCTTGGCTGTCGGTATTATTTGTAAAGGGCATTGAGAGTTGAAGCCACGAGGGATCCCCCCTCCTTCCATGACGTCGTGGGATTCTTTGCGCCTCCAAGGCGGGCAAGCTGCCACTTGTCACTAGTTGACTCCTTCTCTAAGGCCAATCCCAGTTTTCGGATCAACCTGACCTTTAGAAAGATGGTCGCGAAAAACGAGGAAGGGCAGGACCCCTGTTCTTCTGATTTTCTTCTTCCTCCTTAAGACAGGAGCCCTGTTCTGATTAGAGGCAGGATCCCTGTTAGGGTTGACAGAGAAAGGCAGTAGTTCTGTTTTAGCAACAGAGCAAGGCTCCAAGTAGTAAAACTTGCTTAATACTGTCAACGAACAAGGCTCGAGCTCTAGGTATTCTTTGACATTGCTCATCCACGTTCTTCATTGGCCTCTGTGGAGTTTCTTCCAATCAGGCAAGTTGAAGCAGAGCCTCAGAGCGTGTTCCACCCTACTTACCCTAGTTACTACGCATGACGTCACGAATTCTGGCTTTTACGCGTCAAGGCTGGAACGTATTTTTTCTATTTTCGGCAAAATATCGTGCCACGGGCTAATCCAGCCAATCACATCACACAGATTCATAGTTGCCACGCTTGCTACGCTCCCGAGCGTGGTAAGCAAATAGTTACTATTTCGACAAGGTGGTAACGGTCAGCGTATTAACTTTTCACGAGGTTGGGACGAAAATAGTAACTAATAGCTACTATTGTTATAAGGGCGGAACACGCTCTCAAGGACCAATGAATCAATGATCAATGAATCACAAGAAATAAACAAGCATCAGTCACATTTTTTAAATTCGCGCAAGCACAATATGTTCTTGAAAAGAATATTGTTTAAATCGACGCATGAGCGCACCCAGATTTATTGCTGAGTTATGTAAACATAGTAGGCTACAGTCTATAACAGGGTTTTCGCGAGATTGCGGGATCATTTTCCAGCGAGCGAAGCTCATCGCGAAAACTGTGGGAATCGGGTTCCTGGAATTTCTTTCCACGTTCCCGTTGGATTGATCGCGAAAACACGTGGAGAGCTGAAATCGCCGGGAAAATGTTGAATTCCCAACTTTTTAGAATAAATATGGTTCATTGTTTTTTCCATACTTGCATTCAACTGTCCGCGAGGCTTTCCACTAACTGACTGGAAACACTTCCCGAACAAGCTGCTTCGTCCAAAGCGCCAAAACGCTGCGGAAAGTTCGTCAACTTTAACGAAACAGCACGAAAACCATTGGGCAGTGATTTCGACGCATTGCTCTCCAGCTTATGTTCACCGTTTTTACCCTTCTCGAGCCGAAATTAAATGTGGGATACCGGGACTTGAGAAGAAAGGTTAGGGTAAAGGGAATCAGCTGGGAATAAATAATCAAGTTAAACAAAATTTGAAGGCTATGCCTGTAGATGCGGAAGTGGGTGATGAGATCTTGTCGTTTCTCTCCTTCAAGCCATATCCACAGGGGAAGGGGGGTGGGGGTATTATTCGTTCATAGCTTGAAAGGAAGATGTTTGCCGTTATGGATAATAAGAGGGATTGGATGGGTAAGAAGATTTAGGGACGGGAGGTCGTTGCAGAAAGCCTTCACTCGTGCCCTGTGTGAGTAAAAGTAAAAATCAACATAAAGCACCACAATTTAGACTGAACTACTAACCGGGACTAAACATTCATGAAAAACATCATGGATGAATAGATGTTTCTAGTAGAGACGCCGTCGTCCTCTCCAACGACTGAATAATATCTTGCACGCCGAACTTCTGAACTAACTTAAGGTTACGACATGAACTTAGATACATTAGACATTTACAGTCATTAAAGTAGGACGTCTTCAAAACTTAAATCTCTTTTTTCTGCAGAATGCGGTACACGCCAGGTAAGTTAAAGCTACGTACACACACTGTCCTGTCTTACGGTTTATATATTGAGACTGTGATATTTTGGACGGCGATGCGTCTGGGTTTGGAGCGAAGGAGGAAATCCGTATCTGACTGCGAAAATTGGACAGTGTGTGCACGTACCTTAAGAATGGAGCCGCAACGCAAATCCCGCAAATTCTGACAGTAGTAACTATTAATTACGATTTTCCTTCCGACCTCGTAAAAAGTTACTACGCTGACCAGGGGGGGACTGGTATGAAATCTGAGGACCCTAGCCGGGTGGGGTGGGTCATTTTTGCCGCGATTTAGTAGATTTTATTTGGGTGGTCCTCTTGGTTTTTTATTTTTGTACACTGACCCAAGCAACATATCATTTAGCAGGAAATCACACGGCCGAAACAGCTGGGACAAAGAGACCTATAGATGTCTTGTTCTGAACATCGAACTAGTGCAAGTACAAGAAGCCTATTCACTTTCCTGTCGAAGCAAACTGAATTGGAAACAATTGTACTAACTTTATTCCAATTAATTTAACATTACGATTATAAGCATACAGTTTAAAAAGTAGTCAGGTAATAGTAGTAAAGCACGGACTTCTTTCGCATGTCTTTTGGTGCCACAGAGTGCTGGTGATCAATTTCATAGTGCCTCCTTACACCAAGACGCAGACTGTGCTTCGTTTCCGAAGTCAACAAAACCAAAGGTTTCGATGGGATCTCAAAAATCTAATATTGGATCCAGACAATTGAGACTTGTCTTCGCCAGGCTAATCATCAGAGAAAACCAAGTTCAGATATATCTCTATGAGCCGTATCCATTTTGACGACACTGACCGAAACTTCCTGCTTTAACTTTAACTTTTAACAAACTTTCCGGTTTTGGCCGGATTCCGGGCGAACTACTTCTTCTTACCCCATAATCGGCTATCACATTATCTGTTTAAAAATATTTTGTTGGTCCCTTAATTTGAATCCTCTCCCCCCACCCCTAAATGTTGGGCTACAAAGCCATCTACGAACTTGACCTTACCCTTGACCCAAAGAACCCTTACACCAGGTTTCTTCAAAATATCTTTTTCCCTTCGAGAGTTATCGTGCTCATAGACAGACGGACATTTTTGCGATGTCATAGATATCCCTCCACTTACGTTTTGGGATTCCGAAAACTTACTGTAGTGGTTTATATGGATGCCCTTCAAAGAATAAGATACAGGGTTGACAGACCGGTTCGTGCTACTAAAGATAGGAAAAACACACTTTTCTTGAAAAAATAAAATTGACGTTATCAGTTTTTACTTCACCCATCTCTTGAACGGAAACATGAAAAAAAAAGGTTACCAGGATCCGGGTATAACAAGACCAAAGGTTTCGATGGGATACCAAAAATCTGTCGGCCTTGCGCTCAACAGTCTTGCAAGAAAGTGCCTGTTGTCTCACGAAGTGATTTCAGACAGACTTATGAAAGCACGTTTCCAACACAAACATGGCAAAATTACAGTTCTAGTGTGTTATGCTCCGACGAACGATTCCGACGACGACATCAAAACAGAAATTTTTATGCTGAGCTCTCCAGAACACTCACAAACGTATCCCCCCACGACATCAGCGTTCTGCTTGTGGACTTCAACGCAACAGTAAGAGACGATGCCGGCGTATGGAGAGGCACCATAGGATCCATAACGCCAGACCCCCTCAATGACAATGGTCTGCGCCTACTCGAGCTCAGCAGATCTCACGACCTTGTTGTTGCAACCACCTACTTCCAGCACAAAACCATCCACCAACATACGTGGTACAGCAACGATGGCCGCACGAAAAAAATTATCGACTATGTCATCATGTCGAAGCGCTGGAGGTCCTCGCTGAGGAATTACAGAACTTACAGATCAGCCGAGCTCGGAAACGCTGACCACAGACTTCTCTGCGCGGAAGTTCAGCTTCGCCTGAAAGCCCAACGGTCAGAAACGAGGCCAACCGCCATTGATGTCTTGAAACTGAAGGAGTCGGATGCCAAGCGAAAGTATGCCGTCGAGGCATCTAACCGGTTTGAGCTACTTCACACACTCACCAACAGCGAAGATGCCTGGAAGTACTTCAAGTCTCAAACGAACGAAGCCGCACAGCTAGTTCTAGGCAAGAAGAGGCGCCCCAAAAAAACATGGGTTTCAGAAGAAACTTCGCATGTCATAGAACTGAGGCGGAAGGCCAGACTACATGATGACATGGCGTCTTACAGGAAGCTAAATGGTTTCCGTAACAAACTCATCCCCCGAGACCGAGCGAAGATCGTCCAAAATAAAGCTGACGATATCGAGGAAGTGGCAAGGAAGAAAGACATAGGCAGTCTCTTCAAGCATCTTCGAGATCTCACAGAAAGCAAGGCTCCTACACTGGGACCCGTCTTTTCAAGAGACGGGACTCTTCTTTCGGATGAAAGCTCGTGCCTCGATCGCTGGAAGAAACATTTCTGCTCGCACCTGAACAGCACTACTCCCCCTGTACCAGTAGACGAAAGACTCCGTCAGTCTTCCAGCCCAGCCATCGAACTTGGCGATCTCCCCACTGAACCATTTAGCACCGTAGAAATCAGAAGCGCGATGCATAGGCTGAAGAACAACAAGGCCTCTGGTGTATGCGGCATAAGTTCGGAGTTGCTGAATATGCGGGCCCGGTCGTGCTCGTTCTTCTGCAGACTCTCTTCTCTGTTGTGTGGGAAACGGAGGTCATTCCGGAAGACTGGCGAAGAGGAATCATCATCCCCTTATGGAAGAGAAAAGGCAGGCGAAGTGACTGTGCCAATTACCAGGGAGTAACCCTTCTCTCAGTACCTGGCAAGCTCTTCTCTATGGGGCTTCTGGATCGTTGCCAAAACATTATCTGCCGAATCCGGTCCGTCACAGTCCGTCAAGTAGTGGAGAAAACCAGAGAGTTTCGACAGAAAACATTCATCGCCTTTGTCGACTTCCGAGCTGTCTTCGATTCAATCGACCGGGATGTCCTGTGGAGCATCTTGAAGTCCATCGGCCTGCCAGACAAGTACTGCAGACTTTTCGAAGCCCTCCATCACGAGACCGAGAGCTGCGTCCAAGTTAACAGCCGACGAAGCCCGTTCTTTCGAATTTCTACAGAGGTTCGGCAAGGTTGTGCCGTTGCGCCAGAACTGTTCAACGTCATCATAGACCACGACATGGCGAAGACGACCTCAAGGCTTCGATTTGGACTCAAATTGGGTGATCGCATCCTCTCGGACGCCGACTTTGCCGACGACCTGGTGCTCATGGCGCAATCCATGGACCAACAGGTGGAAGCACTTCACATCCTTCAAGAAGAAGCTGCGAAAGTAGGACTACATGTCAACTGGGACAAAACCAAAATTATGGTCGTAGATCCATCTTCTAGCAACACCAATCCTCCTGTGGCCCTGGACCAAACAACTACTGTCGACGTGGTTCAGCAGTTCACATACTTGGGCTCTGTCATTGCTGCAGACGGCTCACTTCTCCCTGAACTACAAGCAAGAATAGCCAAGGCATCTGCTGCAATGGGAAGGGTAAACCGTCACCTTTGGCGGAAACCAAGTATTAGTCGGAACACGAGGCTGCGAATCTTCAACGCCCTGGTCGGGTCTGTAATTCTTTATGGAACAGATACTTGGCCAGATACAATCACAGCTCTCAAGACTGTAGACGTTTTCCAGACGAAAAGCCTTAGGAGGATAGAGGGCCTGAGATGGTTCGACTTCGTCAGCAACGAGAAGCTATTGCAGACAACGCAGCAGACACTGTTCTCCATCCAAATTGCACAGCGCACTCTACGATGGTACGGTCACGTCCTCAGAATGCCTTCACACCTACATGCAAAATCGTGCTAGACTCAACCCCGCAGAAGCCGCCTGGAAACGACCCCGTGGCAGACCGAAAATCGCTGGTCCGATAACCTTTCCAAATACTTGAAGCTGGCAAACATCGACACCCACGACGCACCAGCGCTAGCTGCTGATCGCATCACATGGAGGAGGATGACATCACTCTCTACGCTGAGCGAGGCCCGGCAGAAGACATAAGTCAAGTAAGTCAGTCAAAGATTCAGACAATTGAGTCTTGTCTGCACCAGATCCAGTCTTCGCCAGGCTAATCATCAGAGAAAACCAGGTTCAATTATACCTCTATAAGCAATATCTATTTTGACGACACTGACCGAAGCTTCCTGCTTTACTTCTGTCAAATTTCCGGTTGTGGCCGAATTCTGAGTGAACTAATTGTCAACGTATATCCTTATCTCTATAAAAAGAACATCTAACAACTTCAAATAAAACTTTAACTTATAAAAAAAATCCGGTTACAACCAGATTCCGGAACATTTAATCAACTTCAACTAACACCTTAACTTTTAACCAACTTTCCGGGTTTTGCCGGATTCCGCACGAACTACATGTCCGGCGATAAAATGGTTTTCACCATCGCGTTCTGCATGTCTTCTTATTCCTAAATCGAACTTCAAATAAAACTTTTACTTTTAACAGTTTTTCCGGTTTTGGCCGGATTCCGGGCAAACTAGTTGTCCGATGACAGAATGGTTTTCACCATCGTGTTCAGCATGTCTTGTTACCCCATAATCGGCTATCATATTAGCTGTTTAAAAATATTTTGTTTGCCCCTTAATTTGAACCCCCTCCCCCACCCCTAAATGTAGGGCTACAAAGCCCATCTATGAACTTGACCTTACCCTTGACCCAAAGAACCCTTATACCAAGCTCATCAAAATATCTCATTCCCTTCAAGAGTTATCGTGCTCACAGACAGACGGACAGACGGATATTTTTGCGATGTCACAGGTATCCCTCCACTTACGTTTTGGGATCCCGAAAACTAAAAAAAGTCCTTCAGGTCTACTGGAATAAGCTTTTTACTTGGATAGTCTTCGTGATAATAATAAAAGGAGTACAGCATACTTTTAACCTTGTGATTTGGAATCGAACGATATGCTATACACCCTGCTATTGGGGGTGGTGTGTGCAATATTTTTTTTTTATGCCGATTTTTGCGGCAGGTATTGGGGTACCCCTAGCGGTCTCAGATTTCATACCAGCCAGGCGGGGGTGGGTGGGTCTTTTTTCCGAAAAAGGCCAGATTTTAGGCTAGGGGTCCTCAGATTTCATACCAGTCCCCCCCTGACGCTGACCGTTCCAACCTACTCGAAATAATAACTGATGGTAACTATTTGCTTACCATGCTCGGGAGCGTAGTAAGTGTGGTAATTACCGACCCCTGTAACATGATTGGCCCTATTAGACCGTGGTAATTTTCGTGCCGAAAATAAACAAGACCAAAGGTGTCGATGGGATCCCAAAAATCGAATATTTAATTCAGTCAATAGGGTCTTGTCTTCGCCAGATCCAGTCTTCGCCAGGCTGATCATCAGAGAAAACCAAGTTCAGATATACCTCTATAAGCCATATCTATTTTGACGACACTGACCGAGACGTCCTGCTTTACTTCTGCCAAGTCTTCGGTTTCCCCCGAATTCCGAGGCAAACTACTAGTCCAGCAAAAAAAGAAAATTCAGAAACAAATCCAGCGTCGAATCCCTATAAAGAACATCTAATCAACTTTGAATAAAAGTTTGACTTCAAAAAAAAAAATCCGGTTACAACCGAAGTCCGGACTAATTATATGTCCGGGTAAAAAATGATTCTAATATACAGACTCAGTCTCTCTTCTTACCCCTTAACCAAACTTTTGCTTTTAACAAATTTAACTTAATTTGTCATCTAATCAAACTTTTGCTTTTAACAAATCCTCACACCAAGTTTCATCAAAATATCTCATTCCCTTCGAGAGTTATAGCGCGCACAGACAGACAACTTTTGCGATGTCATAGGTTACGTTTTTGGATCCCAAAAATGCGTTCTAGCCTTGACGCCAAGAAGTCAAAATTCGTTACGTCATTCGTAGTAACTATGGTAAGTAGGGTGGAGCACGCTCTGTAAATTGCAGTTTACTTTCCGTCAGGGGACATGGTCCAATTTTCTATACGGAGATATATTTTGTTTATATTGTTGTTGCTTGGCAGAAGAGATGTGCATCTTGAATTTGTGGCGTGAGTTTCGGTCAAAGTTTTGGCCTACCCTCCAGAATAATAATAATGCGTCTTGAACGTTAGTTTACTTTGAACAGTCCAGTTTTAGAAAGGCTGATGTGATTAAAGCTGAGAAGGAAAGTAAGTTTTAAAAAATTAAAGGACAATTAGGGTAAGAGAAAGAGTTAAAATTGTATAAAAATGAAAAATAAAGACAGAGGAGAGTGTGGATCACGCTAACTAGTTAGGTAAACAAAAAACAAAACAAAATATTTTAAGACCGTTGATGTTCACCGAGGGTAAGTGGAAGCGTAGTAACCGCGTCAGTTCATATGAAAAAAAAAAAATGTCCAGTTTTCTGCCAAACGCCCAAAGCACCCATTCAGGTGTTCTTGGGAGCCCTTAATTAGCTGCTTTCGCTGACTGGTAGTAGACTTTCGCCTCAGCAAGTGGATGAAAATGGCACTGTTCAAGGTTAACTATTGTCCAAAGAAGCTTACCTCTACTGTGTGTACAATAGCCCTTTGGGACTATTGTGCAAAATCTTTGGGGGGGGGGGCAACCCGGGTCCTACTTTGAACATTCCCCATTGACGTCACTTACATTTTCAGGCTGTGGCCAAAATTACCACAAGCGCTGCGTCTCCAAAATGCCGAACGATTGCACGCTGGCCAAGAGTCGCAGATCGTCATCCGTCACCAATCCCTTCGCAGGCTTGGGCGCGTCGACACTTAGCATACCCAAGAGCCCCTCAGAAGCGGGATCCCTCGGATATATCAGCGGAGGGTTGAACTCGAATTCCGATGAAAGTGTGGGAAGGGTAAGTTATCCTGAAATGACCCTTCATACTTAGAACGACTTGTTACAAGAGCTTTCGTCTCCAGCGACTTCCGACCAAAAAATCCGTGAACGTATTCCGCTGATTTTGAGCTGGTCCCGTATATTTCATTCATTCATTTATTCATACTACACAAACTATATAACATAAAGATAAGGCAAGAAACAAGACCCCCTGAAGCTATCTTGCTCGGGATAAACTACCTATATACTAACCTACACTAAACTATTGACATTACGATACTTACATCACATTACAAACAAAAGGTGCGTTTTTTTGGATATAGTTTCGTTGTAGTTTCACTGTAGTTTGACATTCTTTTGTTTTGTTTATGAAAGTACAGTTGTGTAATTGACAAATAAAACGGTACACATATTTTGCTTTCATAAGTGAAACAAAAGTACGTCAAACTACAGCGAAACTACATCCAAAAAAACGCCCCTAGAAATAAAATACACATACAGAAAAGCATTATGGGTAGCTTACCGGGTAGCTTGTCGACCATCCGTATTTGCCATATTCTAGTTCAGCGCTTCCAAGCGGACAGGTTTCTGCAAGTCACCCCGTGTACCATTATCAGCACTGGTCCACAAATATAGTAAAATAGATCCACAAGTGGAAGAGTAAAAAACCTGAAATAGGCTTCCGAGCAATGGGAGTTTTGCAATGTGTTTGGAGCAGAGTTGCCACATGTCGCACGATAGCGTGAATTGTAACTCTATTTTTTTTTGTCACTCTTGTCCTATGTAGGACATAAAATTCACTCTATTTATGAAGATGTCCAGATGTGTCGCACAATAGTGTGACAATTCCAGAAAATACAAAAATAAACGTGGAATTCAACTCAGTTTTAAGACATTCCACTCTGTCTGTACTAAAAAAAAGAGTTAAATTTTAATTTCAGTGGGAGAGTCGAAAAGTGCTACCCCATGGACAAGAGTTTTCGAAAGATTGAAGCATATCAGCAGTGTAATTACACGTTTTGCATGGATCAAATGCACCCAAATCGCTGTTTTTTCCTGTAAAGTGAGGTGATTACGTGTTACCTACTGGAAGAACGTCGAAACAAAGTATTCGCACCTACTTTTCTTTTCGACACGCTTTGGCCTACCATATTTGATTTCTCTTCCGCAGAAATAAATTTTTGCATTAGTGATTCAGACCAAAAATGACCATTTCATGTTTTGTTTCATGAAAATAAAATTTCACTCCCAGTTCACTCTTTTTTATGGCACTTGCCCTTCGGCCAAGTGCCATATAGCGATCGCAATTTCTGTCCGTCCGTCGGTCTGTCGGTCTGTCCAGGTTTTGCTAGTTCGGGTACTTCCAGATAAGCTAGGACGATAAAACTTGGCAAGCGTATCAGGGACCCCAAATGATTAAGTTGGAAATAGTCACTTCCCCGATCCGAGCACCGTGGGAGGAGTGAAGGGAGGGGGAATCCGGAATCTTGAGGTATTTTTAACTTTTGAACGGGTGATCGGATCTCGATGAAACTTGATATTTGGAACGACCTCATGCCTCAGACGACCCACTTAAAATCCGGACCGGATCCGGTGACTTTTGGGGGGAGCTGGAGGGGGCAACCGGAAATCTTGGGAAACGCTATGAGTGGAGGGATCGAGATGAAACTTGGTGGGAAGACACCTAGCAAACACTAGATACATCATTGACATAACCGAGCCGAATCGGGCACTGTGGGGGTGGAGTGGAGGGAGGGGGAATCCGGAACCTTGAGGTATTTATAACTTTTGAACGGGTGATCGGATCTCGATGGAACTTGATATTTGGAAAGACCTCATGCCTCAGACGACGTACTTAAAATCCGGACCGGATCCGGTGACTTTTGGGGGGAGCTGGAGGGGGCAACCGGAAATCTTGGGAAACGCTATGAGTGGAGGGATCGAGATGAAACTTGGTGGGAAGACACCTAGCAAACACTAGATACATCATTGACATAACCGAGCCGATTCGGGTACTGTGGGGGGGGGAGTGGAGGGAGGGGGAATCCGGAATCTTGAGGTATTTATAACTTTTGAACGGGTGATCGGATCTCGATGAAGCTTGATATTTGGAACGACCTCATGCCTCAGACGACCCACTTAAAATCCGGACCGGATCCGGTGACTTTTGGGGGGAGCTGGAGGGGGCAACCGGAAATCTTGGGAAACGCTATGAGTGGAGGGATCGAGATGAAACTTGGTGGGAAGACACCTAGCAAACACTAGATACATCAGTGACATAACCGAGCCGATTCAGGCACTGTGGGGGGGAGTGGAGGGAGGGGGAATTCGGAACCTTGAGGTATTTATAACTTTTGAACGGGTGATCGGATCTCGATGGAATTTGATATTTGGAAAGACCTCATGCCTCAGACGACGTACTTAAAATCCGGACCGGATCCGGTGACTTTTGGAGGGAGCTGGAGGAGGCAACCGGAAATCTTGGGAAACGCTATGAGTGGAGGGGTCGAGATGAAACTTGGTGGGAAGACACCTAGTAAACACTAGATACATCATTGACATGACCGAGCCGATTCGGGCACTGTCGGGGGAGTGGAGGGAGGGGAATCCGGAATCTTGAGGTATTTATAACTTTTGAACGGGTGATCGGATCTCGATGAAGCTTGATATTTGGAACGACCTCATGCCTCAGACGACCCACTTAAAATCCGGACCGGATCCGGTGACTTTTGGGGGGAGCTGGAGGGGGCAACCGGAAATCTTGGGAAACGCTATGAGTGGAGGGATCGAGATGAAACTTGGTGGGAAGACACCTAGCAAACACTAGATACATCATTGACATAACCGAGCCGATTCAGGCACTGTGGGGGGGAGTGGAGGGAGGGGGAATCCGGAACCTTGAGGTATTTATAACTTTTGAACGGGTGATCGGATCTCGATGGAACTTGATATTTGGAAAGACCTCATGCCTCAGACGACGTACTTAAAATCCGGACCGGATCCGGTGACTTTTGGAGGGAGCTGGAGGAGGCAACAGGAAATCTTGGGAAACGCTATGAGTGGAGGGGTCGAGATGAAACTTGGTGGGAAGACACCTAGTAAACACTAGATACATCATTGACATGACCGAGCCGATTCGGGCACTGTCGGGGGAGTGGAGGGAGGGGAATCCGGAATCTTGAGGTATTTATAACTTTTTAACGGGTGACCGGATCTCGATGAAACTTGATATTTGGAACGACCTCATGCCTCAGACGACCCACTTAAAATCCGGACCCGGACCGGATCCGGTGACTTTTGGGGGGAGCTGGAGGGGGCAACCGGAAATCTTGGGAAACGCTGTGAGTGGAGGGATCGAGATGAAACTTGGTGTGAAGATACATCATTGACATAACCGGGCCAATTCGGACACTGTGGGGGGAAAGGAGGGAGGGGGAATCCGGAATCTTGAGGTATTTATAACTTTTGAACGGGTGGTCGGATCTCGATGGAACTTGATATTTGGAAAGGCCTCATGCCTCAGACGACCCACTTAAAACCCGGACCGGATCCGGTGACTTTTGGGGGAGCTGGAGGGGTTAACCGGAAATCTTGGGAAACGCTATGAGTGGAGGGATCGAGATGAAACTTGGTGGGAAGACACCTAGCAAACACTAGATACATCATTGACATGACCGAGCCGATTCGGGCACTGTTGGGGGAGTATAGGGAGGGGGAATCCGGAATCTTGAGGTATTTATAACTTTTGAACGGGTGACCGGATCTCGATGAAACTTGATATTTGGAAAGACCTCATGCCTCAGACAACCCACTTAAAATCCGGACCGGATCCGTTGACTTTTGGGGGGGAGCTGGAGGGGAGAACCGGAAATATTGGAAAACGCTATGAGTGGAGGGATCTAGATGAAACTTGGTGGGAAGACACCTAGCAAACACTAGATATATCATTGACATAACCGAGCCGTGCCTACTCGTAACAAGTGCCATATGAGCTCGTAGCTCTTGTTTTCAGCCAAAAGTCACTCTGTAAATTTTTCTGATGTGGCAACCCTGGTTTGGAGTAGAAAGTGAAAGCTGTTATTTTCTGATGATTAGGCTACATCATGGATCCATATTTTACTATCTCTCTGTCACAGGTGCTTCAAAAAGTATGAATAGTCCGCCTATAGCGCTAAGGGGATTTGAATGCCGTAATAGAGTTAGTGTATTGAATGTTGCAGAGCGAAAATGCTGAAGTGGCGGGTACAGCGATAGCGCTCATTTGGTCCGGGTCTCCTATAGTCGGAGTAAAGAATCATTGCGAGAGGCGAGAGGCAGACTTTCTCTTACAAAGTAATATTACACGTTCTTGGACTTACCTATACTACTAACCTCTACTCCACTGATCTTTCCATTCGTTTTCATTCCAGTGATACGATTGTTGATTTGTGACACTATGATCAAATTGGCTCTTTTTTTTATGCCCTCCTGCTCTCGGTGAAACAACTATCTCTTGACTTGCCTACTAATCTTAATTAACTTTTTCCTTCAAATCCTTTCCTTCGCTGTTTACAGTAACCAAAATACTAAAATTGAAAATCAGTGAAAAGAATTCGTATTGTGAACGAGCCTTTGTCAAAACACGATTTAGCTTCTTTTTTTTTTTTCTTTAGACATGTCAGGCTCAGGCTCACTATTTCCTAGTAGGCCATAAATCTTTATTCTGATATGAGAGACACAACAAAAGTAACCTGGCACAAGGTTGAAGACAAAAACAGCAAATTTTATTGATGTTTCAGATCAATCACATTTTGCGGCATATGGTTTGGGATTGATTATGAAGATAGACTCCCACCGACTGTGGGACAGTCAGGTAACATTGCATAGATTAAACAAGGCCTATCAACCAATCAATCAATCAATTTAGCATGAAAACTAGACGCAGCCGATAGTTGGTTTCTCGTCTTTCTAAGACAAAATTTGAAAACAGGCAAACAAACATAATAATCCTTACTTTTCCGGCCCCCGCTGTTTGCGGATCCTCTCCGTCGATTCTTTCTCGATAAACCGAAATGGTCCCTTTGCTTGGGTCCTGTTTACTCCAGATGAGGGCTTGACGGATCCATTTATATTTTCTCCCTTGCATATATTGGTCACTGGGAATGTTCGCTCGCCTTGGAGAAATAGACAAACGTATCAAAGAGATTTAAGCCCCCTTACTGGCGTGCTATGAGAATGAGAAATTAGTAGTTTACGATCAGCCGACTGAGCTGTACGGCGGCACGAACGAGTGTGCGGCTAGTTGTTATTTGGTCTTGATTTGCCCAAGACGTAAGCCAGGGAGGGGGCAGTGGAAGGAGGTTATGTATAATGTCACAGTCTCCTTTAGATACTTTGGAAGAACACGTACATGTTTGGGTAGTCATAGAGGGTCTCAGTTCAAGATATTTCAGAGAAAACTGAAGAAGCTGTCGGGTTCAGCCCACTCCCGTTTTTCGCACCACTACCCCCTTTCCGCCCTCTGTTGTTTGTATAGTTGTTTTGGATATTTTTCTTTCTTTCTTTTCCTTTGATTACTGCACTTGCCTTCCTTTGTCTAATGGTGAGTTGGAAATCGGTTACTATTGTTTTTAACCACAATTAACCCTTCCGAAAATGTTCTTCTTGTCTTCGCTTAACGATTCATAGTAGTATGATTGCATCTTCACTGCCAAACATAGGGCTGCCTGAAAAAATTACTCCATGCATTTCAGCTCTCGCGCTACTTTCCAGAATACAAAGTAATATAAAAATAGAAATATAAGAATATAAAACCAAGAACAAATAAGCACCAGAACCTCCGTCTCCCTATCTCTGTAATACGACCATACGGAGTCCTTGTACCCTGCCCGATGCAAACTTTCGGAGGGTAGGAGCTACGCGGAACTTCACAGTTCGTTATCTTTACAAACAGCTATAGGCTATCGATGTAAAGCCCTGAAGAAAGACATTTTCTAAATAAATGCCGATTGGTTGTCTAGAGGCGCTGCTGAGCGCGTCAGCGCGCCTCCTGCACTAAACTCTGACATGCGCAGCGGCGAAGAGGGCAGTAGAAGGGTAGCAACTCAGACCTCAGCAAATACCTCTAGCTCAGCTCAGTTTTGTTGGGTATCTATAGTCACTGCATGGGACCAAAGACTGAGGTTTTATTGGCTTATTGTTCTCGATCAAACAAGGCTTGTCCTACTCGGGGTCAGCTTATTACTACAAAGTGGTAAGGAAAATTTGGACCTTATGCCGGATTGATGAATGACAATACATTTGGGAAAGCTCCGTAGAACTCTTGCCTGGGGCCAAAAAGGATGGTTTTTGGTTGTCCTTGAGCCAAAGCCTACGGTGTGTGAAGTGAAGCGGAGTTTATAGCCTATGTCAGAGAGGACTATTTGAAGTTGTACAGCCAAGCTTTCGTTTAATCAAGCCATGTTTCTGATTTCGAGTGGATAGCTTCGCTCTAGCAAGCAGGCACCAGTTTCAGATTGAAGATTTATTAGAATCTATAAGTGCTAAACATGTGAGGCACTTGCCGGCCCCGCGGACAATATATCTTCTTCGTGATAAACAGAAAAAATTAGAGAAACAGAAGTAACAGTTTCCCAAAGGTCCGAATGTGCTGCCATCTACTGTTTCTACCCATTTCTGTTTGTGGTTTCATCATTTGATTTTTTTGCACTTGGCATTACGGTATATAACAACGTTTATTTCCTGAATAGCTCATATAATTACTCGCTAGCGTCGGATCGTCACACAATTCTTAACACGGATATAACTTTATAATCACTTTTCAATAATTACCTTAAAATATTTCTATGTATATACAATTAATAACGAATATTCACGGTTCAGAATTAAAATAATTTACGAAATATGGTACAAATGACGAAAGATACCGGTCAGTAGAGTGTATATCGGGGCGAACAAGTCTGGTACAATTACGGGTTGCAGCGCGAAGCCTTGTTTCAGGTCGAGTTTGGTTCGGGGCCTCGTAATCCGGTAGGAGAGATCTATGAAGATCAGAGGACAAGCATTTACGTCCAAAATCCATTGTCAACTCGTGGCGTCTTTCAGACAGAGTAGAGAGACCAAGCCTGTCTAGACCCGCTTCATACGAAGTGTAGGTGGGGCCTAGCATGATCTTCTCTGCTCTCTTCTGAATCCCTTCAAGTTTGTCCCTCTCACCATCATTAAGTCCCGGATGCCACACTGCACAAGAATATTCTACGCACGGACGGATGTACGTACAATACATTGACCGCATGCCTCTTAGTGAAAGACCAAACCTACGAAGGATAGAATACGACTTAAGGAGTGGGGCTGCATTCTGGAGAATCATATCAACGTGGGAATTCCACTTCAGATCATTATCTAAAATAACGCCAAGAAGTTTTAGGCTATCTCTACATTCCAGACCAATGTTTTCCATAACTGGAAGATCTCGCTTAAGGAAAGAAACTCTTAATACAACACTCTTGGTAGAACTGACTGACAGTTTAACATCAGCCAGGTCCTTCTTCATTATATCGAATATAGTTGAAAGTGTTTGCTCGGTCTGGATTGGAGGGATACTTCGAAGCGATAAAGACGACAGATCGTCAGCGAATTTGAAACGGTTAGAAACAGCCAGCAAAAATTTGTTAAAAACAATTAAAAATGTCAGTGGTCCAAGCTTTGTCCCCTGGGGACTACCACAGAAAATATCTAGAAACTTTTACTTAGCTTTACACACTGTTTACGTCCTGTTAAAAAACTAGCTAGCAATCGGACCAAAAACTGACGGGCTCCCATTTCTTTAGCTTCATTAATTGCCACCTGGTGATCTAGACTATCTAAAGCTTTCACAATGTCGCTCAACAATATTTCCGCGTACGCATTATCCCCTTCTAAATGCCTCATAACATCGTCAATTAGCCTAATCAAATAATGGGTGGTACTGCATCCAGGTCTAAATCCAAATTGTCTGGGGTTAAGCTTTGCTTCAATATCTTCAAATAAATGCTCAAAAATAAAACTCTCAAAAACTTTAGACAGAACAGGCGTTTTTGAAATCGGTCGAAGATCACTAACAGATTTAACGTTTTTACATAGAGAAATGGTATCGGATACGCCTCTCGAACTTTAAAAGTTCTGTCATTGCTAAAGAACTTAGAGCTTGTCCTTTGCACCTTTCTAAGTGATGATATTAGAAAGTTGGCCTACGACAGAAAAAGTCAACTTTTGAACTAATACAGATAGAGTTTGTGCAATCGATAGCTTTCGATAAGCTGATCAAAGTATATGCAATTGTTTTTTTGGTACACAAATTTCTTCATGAGATACACCATTTTGAAAGTATCGAAGGACTCCAGTAGTAAGGTACACAGTGAAACCAAAAATAGGCACATCCCAATTGTGACACATGTAGGGGACTTGTAAGTAACATTTGGCTGTTAGACTATAACCATCTATGGCGATGAGGGTTTTGCAACATTTGCTAGTTGGTGCACCTATTATTTGTTTCCGGTGTATTTGATAGTAAGAACAATTGGTACCATGTGTTTCACGGGGAGTGGAACTTGAAAGGAAGAATCGGTTGCTAGAAGGGGTTCATTAGGGGCTAGAAGTTTGTGCAAATCAGTGCACATTTTATTTGATCTCTATAAATCTGTGGGTAAGAAAATTAGCGTTCCTGGTCTGTCACTGTAACTTAGAATTAAGTATTTATGCAACGGATACGAATGATAATGTAAAACATGACGTAATCTCGCAATAATTAGCAGAGTGGCATCTATAGTATTTTGATCCTGAAAAGTTATGCATAGTCTTCATAATACCAACTAGGTTACATACGGTAATGTGCCCAGTTTTCATTCGTCACGATGTCTACGATTGAAAAGGATAAAGTTCAACTGGCTGCAAAGTCAATTTACCCTTTTTCCGACATTCTGTTTTTGGGATCCCAAAACGTAAGTGACGGGATAACTATGATTTCGTAAAACTTGTCCGTCTGTAAGCACGATAACTTTCGAAGGGGTTAAAATATTTTATTCAAACTTGGCATGAGGACTCTTTGGGTCAAAGTACAGGTAAAGTTCGTAGATGAGCCCTGTATCCCCATATTTAGGGGTGTCGGGAGGGGTTTCAAATTAAGGGACGTACTTTTTTTTTTAAGTCAATAAAGTAGTCGATATATGGGTAAGGAGACATGCTGAATCCATATCTGAAACTTATTTTCTCGCCGGACAATTAGTTGGTCCGGAATCCGGCCAAAACCTGAAAATTTGATAATGAAAAAGTTTTATTTTAAGTTCATGAAATTTTCAGTTTGGGGTTAGAAGACATGCCGAATCCGTATATGAAGTCGTTTTATACCCGGGCAAGTATTTCGCCCGGAATCCGGCCAAAACCGGAAAATTTGTTAAAAATAAAAGTTTATTTGAAGTTGATTGAATGTTAGATTTAGGTGAATGAAAACATGCTGAATCTACATATATCAATCATTTTCTACCCGGACATATAGTCCGCCCAGAATCCGGCCGAAACCGGAAAATCTTAAAAAGTTGTATCTGAAGTTGATTAGAGATTTGATGTAGTGGTAAGGAGGCATGATGAAACCGTATATGAAAATCATTTTCTCGCCGGACAAATAGTTCGCCGGCAATCCAGACAAAACCTGAAAATGTATTAACAGTTAACACTGAAGCTGATTAGAGGTTCCATATAGGGGTAAGTAGATATGCTGAATTTGTTTTGAGCTTTAATTTTTGGCCGGACAAGTAGTACATCCGGAATCACGCCGAAACCGGATATTTGGAAGTAAGGCAGGAAGTTTCGATCAATTTCGTCAAAGTAGATATGACATATAGGGGTAAACACACATGCTGAATCCATACCTGAACTTGGTTCTCTCAGGTGACTAGCTATTGGCATTAATCTGTTTCTAAATTTTGGTAGTAGGCTACAAATGTTAATAGGCAAAGTAGAAGAATTACATGATATGCCTATCTACAAGACGCAATTGTCTGTATCAAGTATCAAATTTTTGGGATCCTATCGAAACCTTGGTCGTGTTTTCTTTCGATATCCTTTCACCATGTGAAAGTTTCGAGGGGTTGGGTATAGGCCTACACTTAAACAAGAAATAGGCGGATCCCAATTGTCAGACATGTTAGGAACTTGTAACAATCGACTGTTAAACCATAATCATTTTCGACGATGATGGGCTAGCAACTTTTACTAGTTGGTTTTTGTTTCCGGTGTTTTGATGATAAAGAACAATTTGGTTCCATGTGTATCATGGGGAGTGGGACTTATGAGTAAGAATTGGTAGCTAGAGCATTGCCATTTTCATGATGGGCCAGCATGGTCTATGGTGATGGTCTATCACTGTGACCTAGAATTAAGTACATACACAACGGATTCAAATAATAATGTAAAACAGTGACGTAGTTTCACGATAATTAGTGCTATATAATCTATGCTATTTCCATCCTGAAAACTTACGGATTGCTTTATAATACCAACTAGGTTAAATAAGATTATGTTCCAAGTTTTCATCCGTCACGATGTCTACGATTGAAAAGGATACAGTTCAACTGGCTGCGAAATCCATTTAGTCCCTACTTTCCAAATTCTGTTGTTGTTTTTTACATACCATTTTGAAAACCTCGACGGATTGACAACTTCAGCATATAACCGATAGCGAAGAAACAAAACCAAAGTGTTGCTTTCGCAACACTTTCGTCGGCGAAGCCGAACAAAGGATGCTGCAGCATTTCAAGTTGCCCAGGCAACGTATATTAAGCTTGAGTATAAGCGAATCTTGCTCTGGGAAATTGAGAGAGCTTTATATTTGTGCTTCTGGAGTTTATTCCTGTGAAACCTGCAGACATCAAGTGGTTTTCGTGTCCTAATCAGGACAGTTAAAGACTCGAAATGGTCTATTTCTGCTTGAAACCTCTTATTGTTTGGCCTTGACGTCGTTTTCGGGATCTCAAAACGTAAGTGACGGGATACCTAGGACTTCGTAAAAGTTGTCCGTCTGTCTGCATGTTCGTCCGTCTTTCAGCACGACAACTCTCGAAGGGAATGAGATATTGTTTTGAAACTTGATGTGAGGATTCTTTGGGTCAAAAATTCTTTGTGTCTTTCGATTTTTAGTTGTGTTCTTTTTTACGGACAAGTAGTTCGCTCGGCATTCGGTCGATACTGGAAATTTGTTGATACCCGATAAGATGATTTGAAACCCGAGGAGAAATTCTTAACGCAGATCTGAAAATATTTTTTTCGTCGGACGAGTAGTTCGTCCTCAATCCGGTAAAAAACGGATTTTAAAAAAAAGTTCGTACTTTAGTCGATTAGAGGTTTGCATCGCGGGTAAGAACGCGCGATTGATCTTTCTGAATTTTATTTTTCTTGTCTGACAAGTGATTCCATCGAACTTTGCCAAAACACCCAGAAATTTGGTAGACTCGAAAAGTTAAATTCTCAAGACGACTGCAGAGATTGTTTATTTCAAAGCCAGTAATTCTCAAAATAGCACGGTTTGCCTCTCGGCGTCACCAGCTGTTTTTGTTTGTATACGTACGTATTGCGAAGTTATAGAGCTGGTAGGCTTCGATTAAGGAGTATATATAAACACACATTGAACCCATCCTGAACATAAAAGACCCCTCGCACTATTTACTCTTCAACTTACAGTATTTTAAAATATTTGAATACTTTAAAACTAGGCTGTGCTTTCTATAAATACCTCACGGTTTTGGCTGTTTTAAGCCTTTTCCGAGACTCATTGACTTGTAGTGAAAACAGAGAAACAATTTACATAACCGGTTTTTCTGATGGAAAAAATTCTCGGTGACAACCGTCAACAGTGTGATACACATCGAAGATAGCAAAACACGGCAAGTGAGAAAATTTGCGTTGTTTTGGCTGTTAGAGGTGTTAGAATATACCGTACGAAATTGGGGTTTCTGGGTTTAGAAATATATGGAGTGATGATGGAAGTAGATTGCATTAGTATTAAAGGTAAGACAGGTCCTTGAATTTTCCTGCCGGAAAAGAAGTTCGCTCGGGATACAGCTAAAACAAGGAATTTCGTCAAAGTAGATATGACATGTACTAAGGGTGAAGCTGCGTGGTGAATCCAGTCTGATCTTGGTTTTCGCAGATAATTAGCCGTTTGCCCTAAATTGTCATTAGACACCTCTAAGGTGTCCTTTACGTTTATTTTCAAGCGGTTGATCGGCAAATACTCTTAATGCCCACGATAAATGCCCACGGCCCAAAATGTCCACGGTTCAAAATGCCCACGACTCAGAATGCCCACGATTGAATTGTTTGAGTTGTTCAGTCCGTAGTAAACTAGCACTAGTGATGAGTGAGAAACGAAAGGAGCAGATCGAGGATCAGAATGGCGAGAATCAAGCAGTGAACTGGTATGAAGTCTTAGTGTTAAATCACAAAGTAATACTAAATTCCGAAGAAAAAAAAAACTGAATCACAAACAGCGATCTTAAAATTGTTATTTTTAAAGGACACCTGAACAATGAAACCATACTTGAACACACCATGAAGAATGCATTTACAGGCATGGCCGCGGTGAGCATTCTTCTCCTGAGCGTGACGTTTTCAAAATAGGGATGTTCGTTTCTAGAGGTTTGCACATGCAGAGTCCAAGACAAAAAGTGCAATTCATTCAAATCTTGTACAGCGCTGGCCGAATCATATTGGAATTTCTTCTAGATATACGTTGGGCTTAACTGGTTAAAAAATATTCCAGAAGAAGGGTTGATTGGAGACATTTCTTCATTTCTAAAATTATATGGTACTGAAATAAGGACAGATGCAAAATGGAGCAAAAATCATAGCTTGGAAACACTATTTCGTATCTGGATTAGGTTTTCTGCAGGCAATGTTAACGGAAGTCATACAGATAGGGATGATACTTGGTGCTCTTCATTCAGGTGTCCTTTAACTAGGAACAGTTCGTACCTTCAGAGTGAAAGATTTGGATCGCCTAGTTTCGCTTTATGTGTTGGAACAATTTTATATGGCATTTCTTCGTACTTCCACACAATTCTGATTTGATCAACAATACAATAATCCGGTCCCTTTCATTATCTTTCCTTGGCAATCCTGTCCCTTGTAATCTCGTTGTCGGTTGTCCCATCACATTTTGATCTCCCTTGCCGACAGTTTGTGTCGTCGGCAATTTGAACCAGGACGATTTTAGCCTCCCCTGTGAGCATTTTAAATTTTCGGCATTTGGGGCCTTGACATTTTAGACGATTTCAGTTTCGGGGTCTTCAACCTCAATTTTGGGCATTTTGAGTCGTGGGCATTTTGAGCCGTGTGCATTTTAATTATGGGGATTGTGAGAGTGTGCAAGAAGATCGTGGTGATTTTGGGAACCGCCCGGCTGATCTGTGATAAATAGTAAAATGTTTAAGGAGTCTGGCGAAGACTCGAAATCTATAAGACCCGATTGCCTGGATTAGGAAGTCCAAGAAATATTAAGTTTTTCGGATCCCATCGGAACCTTTGGTCTTGTTTCCAGTGATGGAGTTGGAAAGGACGAATGACAGTAGGATGACCTTTCCCAAAACACGCATTTTGCTTCCTGCCACCTGCCACGTGATATGGTCTCAAGAATCGGTACTGTGTCTGTTCACGACAATCCCCAAACAACTGTCTGTCCGCTTCAGTCTGTCCACTTCAATCTGTCCCTGTCAACTGTTCAATATACTCTGTCTTACAGTGTCTACCAAAAGTGGACAGACTGAAAACTTCAGTCTGTTCACTTCTGTCTGTCCACTTCCACTGTCAACTTGGTTAGAACATTCGAAACCGAAAAGAAAAAAAAATTACGATTACGATTATGTGCGATTTTTGTTGACTTATTTGCAAATACTGCAGATAACTATATTAAACAAAAAAAAAGTCGCAGGCATTCGACATGACAAAATAACAACGCCGTTAAAACCTACAACTCTCCATACACGATTATTTTATTTACTTCTTCGCAAATATTGGAAGAGTTCACTGTGTTAAAAACATACCAGACACTCCCTGACAGAATGATTTACACAGGACAGCCATAAACATAACCACGAAAAGACGTTGACGTATTTCGTTCCTTCTTTCCTTCGAAAATCAATCTAGGATATTTGCTTGTTTTTCCCCAAACAACCATTCCATCGCAGGCCCCTCCTCCCTTGGGAGAGCAAGGCACAAATTCAAATTACTCGCTCACAGAAAATTTGGACCTTTAACGTATAATAAAGAGTTTATTTATTTATATTTATTATTTATAACCGAATAGGGCTTAAATATTACAGTCCAATTACCCATCACTTATTCATAACTCACAAATAGGCTTGAAGACCCGATGAAAATGCGCTACATCGCCGCTGCGCTATTAGTATAATCGATTTACATCGAATGAACTTTTTTTCCAGATCGGGGGTGCCTCCTTGTGCCTGTGCCTTTATGTTTGAAACATTTAGCCACTATGACGGTGAAGGACTACCGAAAAATGAATTTATTTTGGGTCACACGCTCTAGCGGGCTTTCTTCAGATGTGACGTTCCAATCTGGAACTGAACATTTCCTGATCTTCGCATCATTAACCCTTGAAACTCGCTTTTGCTGAAATTCAGATTCTCCGCGTCTGAATGTAGTTTGTCTTGTCGGGCCAGCAAGAGAACAAGATGAAAAAAAAATCTCATAGCAGAGTCAAAATCCATGATATGAAAACAAGCTGTCTTTTCAGTTAAACTTTAACGAGTGTTCATCTGTCTTCTTTTACAGACGATTTCGACTGGCAGCGGAAGTCCGATCTTTGGCAAAGGTAGACCGTCAGTAGCCGGAGGGAGACCGCCTTGGGTAGACATAGCCATGTCAGTTCGACCCAAGATACCCCACAGCTTCCAGGTATGGCGACAAGGCTAAAGCATGGCTATCCTTTTTAATTGGGGGGTGGGGCAATTAGCCACACAAAAGAATCCCGCAGCCACCCATGACAATGTAACAAAACAAGAAAGGTAGACCAAAGCTGCGTTCTTTGTCACGGGAGTTCTCACCGGTGGTCTCCGGTTATTCTTATAAGGCGTTTTTCCATCCGCCGGTGACTACTCGCCAGTCTTATAACCCGTTTCTGAACCAACCGGTGTCCGGTTTTGTCTCACCGATGCGGACTAACCAGAACCTGCTCGGGAGCCCGGCTTTACCGAGAAGTTAGCAACTTTTGTAACCCTTCGTAAATCCAGAATTTAGGCCGTTTTTGCACTCATCGGTGACCGGTAACTACCGAACGGCGAACCAAAAAACGCGTTACGAGAGAAGAACCGGACACCGGTAACAAAACACCAGAGACAGCCCGGAGTGCAACGAGAGTAGCTCATGGACAAACTGACCAGGAGCGAATCCGAAACATTGGCCCGTTATACAGTAGAAGTATGCTTATGTGAACGTTTGTTGACTTTGGACTTAGCCAACACTTGAATAGGTATTTTGGATCTTCATTCTACCATTTAGCCTAAAACTGCACTGTTCAGATTAAAGTAACTGTTCAAATAAACATACCTCTACACTACATCTACTTATTTATTAATGCTTAAAGCAATAATGGGCCATCGTTAATACGAAGATAAAAATAAATTAATGAACCTCTTATAAATAATCTCCAGATAAAGCAATTAAATGGATCAATAAATTTTCAGTAATATATCCTCCAGTTAAACAACCTATTCAGCTTAGCATAGACCAGAAGCAAAAACTACAAAATGTTTTCTTTATATTTTCTCTGAAGTTTCCTCCTTAGCAAACAATACACTTGGGTATAATTCTTCTTGTAAGCTTTCATCTATATTTCTGGTCTAACCTGTGTAAGATCTACATCTGAAAA
Source organism: Branchinecta lynchi (assembly GCA_023053575.1). Taxonomy (NCBI): domain Eukaryota; kingdom Metazoa; phylum Arthropoda; class Branchiopoda; order Anostraca; family Branchinectidae; genus Branchinecta; species Branchinecta lynchi. The sequence continues at coordinate 19,583,586 of JAKZAP010000003.1, forward strand.
GACAAGGACACTTTCGTACCGGCTCACCGTTTTACGTTACTTGGCCTACAAATCCGCAAGCAAGAGCTGGTTTCTGCTTACTTCAGGAGCACCGACTTAACTAACAGAAATTACGATCTGATCGGATTTAGTGTGAAAGCCCCTCAAGTCGCGATTCGATGCTTATTCATTCGTCTGGTTACATCTATATGACACTAGTGGTTCCATGACGAAAATGTACTAACCAGAGCAAAATAACTCTAGAGAGTAATGCAGAGTAATCTGCATAAAAAATGGGCCTCCGTCACAGGACCGCCATGTTCGTGTGTGCAGTGGCGGACGTAGAAAATTCTAGCAAGGCTAAGAGGCGGTGCAAAGCCAGGCGAGCGAGTACTCGTTAACGACTGGTTGAGTTTCAGTAGGGATGTCCATATCCTCTAGTGGAGCTAGTGTCGCTGCGGTTTGACTGTGTGTCACTTTACAAAGTTCGTGCATTACAATCTAGAGTTATTGCGCTCTGGTACTAACCGAGATTTCGATTTGTCGCTTAAAGAACGGGAGCTAAAATAAATAAAACAAGATCTGGAAGCTCATATGGCACTTGCAAGGCTGGGTCAGAGGATGAAAGTAGGAATTCGTCAATTCGTGGGTTTGTTGTGATCGTTTGTAATCAAAGCTCTTGAGATAAGAATGATGATCACGAGAGTGTATTGTTCGTAAAAACTGTTTTATTTGTGCTTTTGCCCGTGACGACGCGCGCTTTAATTTAAGGGCGCTAGGGATTCGTCTGTAATGAACACTCTTGAAGCACAAATGATGATAAGCTCATTGGAATCATGAAAATGTATATTTTGCTAAAAATTATTGTTTGTACTTTAAGAAATTCAGTTGTAAGCAAAACCCTTGCGGCAGAATGAACATGGGCCCTTGGGGAAATGAATCTGTATCGTTTGGTTTAAGTATTTGTTTTTACTTTTCGGTTAAGAAACACACTTTAAGGGTGCTAAAATTTAATTTTTGTGCAAAACCTTTAAATTAAAATGTATACTTGGCTTAAGAGTATTTTTTTTTTACTTTGTGGTTGGCAGGTGTCAGGGACCCGGCCAGACTATGTCTATTCAAACAATATTTACAACGGACGTCAGCTATGATTCTTCATCAGCGATATTTCGGCCCTTCCTGGCAAGGGTCCTCGTCAGACTGTCAATCCTCTGGTTCAACTTCGGGGAAGGAAACAAACCTGTAATCCTCTGGTTCAACTTCTGGGAAGGAAATAAATCTGTAATTACAGTTTTGTTTCCTTTCCCGAAATTGAACCAGAGGATTGACAGCCTGACGAGGACCCTTGCCAAGAAGGGCCGAAATATCGCTGATGAAGAATCATAGCTGACGTATCCGTTGTAAACATTGTTTGAATAAATGTTTCAAAGTCAGCTTGGGCTCAAAGCATATTTATCAGACTATGTCATTTCCCCGATCCGACCATCTGGGGGGGGGGGGGGAGATGGGGAATCCAAAAAATTGACGTATGTTCAACTTTGGACCGGGTGATTGGATCTTAATGAAACTTGATAATTGGAAAGATATCATGTTTTCGACGACCCAGTTCAAATCCCGACCTGATCAGGTGACTTTGGCGGAGTTTGAGGTGGGAACCAGAAATGTGGGAAACGCTTAGAGTGGAGGGATTGGGATGAAACTTGGTGAGAAAAACAAGCACAAGTCCCAGATATATCGTTGACATAACCGGACCGGATTCGGGCCCTTTAGGGGAATTTCGGGGGGGGGGGCGGAATTCTGGGGATCCCGCGAGTTCGGTACTTCGTGATGTACTGAAACTTCGCTGACATATCATTGTAGGGACACGAACAGACTGACTTGAGAATAGTCGTTTTCCCGATCCGAACATCATAGGGGGAGTGGAGGGATGATGAGTCCGGAATCTAGTGCATATCCATAATTTTTTACCGGATATCGTCTCAGATGTTCCGTACGAAGTCCAGGCTGAATCCGGCCGATACTTGTGTGTTTGTGTGTGTGTGTGGGGGGGGGGGGTTAAGGGGGCACCGATAATCTCATGAAACGCTTAGAGTAGAGGGATCGGGATGGATTTTCATGGGAAGAACAAGCAGAAGTCCTAGATACGTTCTTGACAAAACCAGATTATATCGGGCTCTTTGGCCCCGTTGAGGGGATTTCCCGGAATTCCGGTGATCGGAGTTAGGATACTTCACATGTGCTAAGGAAGATAAAACTTGGCAGGCGTATTAGTGACCCGAAGCAAATGGACTTAATGACCGGACACAATGTCCTAGGAAGACTTCCGCTCCTGGATCCGACTAATTTTGGGGGAGTCAAGGGAAGGGGAATCCGGAAATTACCGACTTCCGTAGGTTGCGAGCGGGCAGTCCGATGCGAGTGAAACTCTATGGGTGAAAAGAACTAATGACCTAGATATGCAAAACATATGTCCGAAGGACATGCGGCCATGGTTGGGGGGAAAATCGAGGCGCTTCGCCCAGACTCGTTTTATTTTTACCGACTGGCCGACCACTTTCGGGGAGGGGTGTCCCCAACCAGTACTTGACGCCTCTGATTACAGCCCTAATGAAAGTCAATGAAATAGTGTTGATTCCAAAAGCTAGCCTACTGCCGTAAAATCTATTCGTGAGTCAAACGAATTATTTGCCAAAGTTATACCGTAGACATATGCTAACGGAGCAGTTTCAAGTTAGAGATGCCAGCGTCACACATTTGGAAATTTTGCTGGCTCTGCCAAAAGTCATGGACAGCTGGGCCCAGCCAGCGCATGACTTTCTACACTCTATTGTATTTTTTTTTTCTTTTGGAAAATTTGAGAACAAGAAAAAACGGTTATGCAAATTTATCAGTGTTTCTGCTAGAAGAGGCAGAAAGGCTTAAAAGGGTAACTTTTTTTAAAAGCAGAGCCTAGTTTTAAAGTATGCAACTGTTTTAAAATGTTGGGAAAAAAGGTTAAAGGTCGATTGACGAAAACGCGGTACAATAAGAAAACAAACCTATTTGACATATAAATAAATACGAGTAATTCCATGATCACCGTTAAACGGGAACCCGCCCCACAAGCGAGGGTTCAGGTGGTATAACCAGTAAACAGTAAATAGTGCGAGGGGTCCGGTAAGACAATTTGTATAATTATCATATTCGTTCTAGGTGCACACGTACACAAAGCCCACAATCTGCCATTTCTGCAAGAAGCTCCTCAAAGGCTTCTTGAAGCAGGGACTTCAGTGTAAAGATTGTCAGTTCAACGCCCACAAGAAATGCGCCGAACGGATGCCTCCGGACTGCACTGGAGAAGCTCCAAAGGAGCCCTCTGACGTCACAATGGATGATGAAGATTTGACAATTGGCCAGAATGACCTAGATGATGATATATCGGATAATGAGGGCATGGATACGCACGAACCGTCTTCCAAGGTAACTTTTGAAACCTCCACTTGGGACTTGGACATGTCTTCGGTTGGGAAAAATAATATCGGATAATTGATACGTCTCTTGATTAAAACTAATCTATTCCGATCACCTATGCTGTGCAGAGACTGGTATGCAACTGAAATGACTGACGCTCGCTACCTGGGGAGGACTGGTTTGCCTCGCGGCGTAATAATACGATGATAATAATAATCTGGTACAAATAGGCTACATATCAAATCTGTCCCCCTACAAAATCAATCACCAAGTTTTTGTAACCTAGCCTATTAGGTGTTTTAACGGTACGCCTAGGGTACAATTTTGGTGGTTCTGGTGAAGACTCCTACTCTGCCATACCACACTCATCACTCGTATCAGACTCGGCTGAACTTATCTCGGGTTTGACTTGGACCGACCCCAAACTCTACTTTGGGTCTTACTCAAATTTTTTGTATCTGGTCGACATGTCGTTTCCAAACTTTAGCATCAACGTTTACTAGGTACATAGCCATGGATACTCTTTTGAAAATAATTCCCGACACCCGGTGGAACTTTCATAATAGTCAGTTATAAAAACACTCTGACCAATTTCAAAACTTCTTTTACGTATTCGATCAGACGTACATGCATCCACCGTAGGGCTCAGTTTAACCATTCATGTTTAACATTCAGAGCTTCCTTCCCAGAAACATGATGAAAAATTTATCTCAAAATAGTAGTATGAAGTTGTACGAACAAGTAGCATGCAGTACGAACTGATGCTAGTACATGCTTTTATGTCAGGGCTACCGTGTTACTGCATGCTACCATTAGCAAGACTGGAGGCTGCAGTAGAGGTATGCTTATGTGCACGTTTGTTAACATTTGACTTTGCCGTTTTCTTGCACTTGCTCTAACGACCAGTTAGACAAAGTAGGTAATTAAGGTCATCTGAAAACACCTGAATAGGTATTTTGGATCGACGTTCTACCAATTAGCTCAAAACTGCACCGTTCACATCAAAGTAATTCTTCCCATAAACATACTACTACTGTATTACAGCAAGACAGGATGCTACTGGACACTAGTGCTTAAGATTGGCCCAGTCTGAGGCACATTAAATTATAGTATTCTTAACTATTACATATCAATGCCTGCAACTTTTTCATGCAACTACGCAGTCTACAAATTTTTCATCGGGAACTCGGAGACAGGGACACCTGTCGTTGAGGGGGTAATACGGCAAGACATAAGCACTTCTACCGATACCTTACCTATCTTCTTCCGTTCGGCGAGTTTTTGCCTTCAGTTTCTCGATGAAAAATTTGTAGCCTGTGTAGTATGTGTAGTGTAGTTGTACGAAGAAGATCGTACAACTTGATCTGCAGAGCGTGTTCCACCCTTCTAATTATTGGTTACTTATTCCGTTCCAACCTCACGAAAAGTTAGTATGCTGACCGTTCCAACCTTCTCGAAATAGTAACTAATAGCTAAATATAACTAATATACGAAATAGTAACTATTTGCTTACCATGCTCGCGAGCGTAGTAAGTGTGGTAACTAAGAATCTCTGTAACGTGATTGACCGTATTACCGCGATGGAGCTGCCGCGGAGTGATATTTACCGAAAATTAAAAAATGTGTTCCAGCCTTGACGCCAAGAAGCCAATTCATTCATGGCGTCATGCGTAGTAACTATGGTCAGTAGGGTGGAACACGCTCGCAGTGGCACAGAATTCTTTAATTTAATGCGCCTCGCACTGGGCTAATGTTTAGCAGTAGTATTCAGCAGTATCCCGCCTTGATGCAGTAGCATCCAGTCTTGCTATAGTAGCATCAGTTGGTATTGTATGCTACTTTTCGTAAAACTTCATACTACTATTTGAGATGATTTTTTATCGGGTTCCTTTTTAAAATGTCAACGAACTTGTCCGCCTGCCCATTCGAATTTGGCGATAAGAGGCAAGGGGGTTCAGCTTTATACCATTCTGGCGCAGGAAATCCGAAATTTCTGCGCTAGTAAACTGCAATCCATTATCAGCCACAACCTCGACAGGTAAAACCATACCGGTCGAACACACTTCTGAAACAGTCGATCGTTCATCCACTGGTCGTAGTCGAAATCTCAAACGCTTCATAAATCTTGTCTTCTCACTCGTTTTCACGATCTTTCATCTGAGTCCTTTTCTTGAACCCGCAAAACCGAAATTAACTAGACCAAGACAGTCAAAACATTCACATGTCTGGAATCCCACCAAACCCTTGTTCTTATTTCGCTCTTTCCCTACATTTTGTACTTGTTTTGTCGAATGTTTCATTTCACGTTCTTTAGTTAGCTCTTCCCTTTTATATTACTTTTTCTCGCTAGCATTTCTCTTCATTCTACTTTCTCACCCTAGTTGAATGGAAGCTTGCACCGTTCCCGATGCCATGTTAGAAAAAAGGTTTGTGTCATTCTGTATGCTGAATGTGCTAGTAGCCACATCATTGTTTCAGTCTGTAGAGGAATTTGTTATTGAATCAGCTGAGGAAATGGAACCAGTCTACTCCAGCTGCACTCATAAGAATCAGAGCAAATTAACTCTGGAGAGTAATGCGAAAACCTGTCCTTCCCTTGCATCAAAGGTGGGCCTCCGTCGCAGGGCCGCCCAGCTCGCTTCGCGAGAGGAGCTTCAGGAAACTATTCGTGTGTGCAATGGCGGACGTAGAGAATTTTACCAAGACTAAGATGCGGTGCAAACTTCGAGGATCAGATCAGAGCCAGCGCTCGTTAACAACTGGTTGAGTTTTAGTAGGGATGTTCTTGTCCTCTAGCGGAGGTAGTATCGCTGCGATTTGATTGTTTGTCATTTTTTCAAACGTTTGTGTATTACTCTCTAGAGTTATTTTGCTCTGATAAGAATGATCTATTTGAAAAAAGTCACATTCGAGCTTACCCTCATTGGACGCCTCCCTTACCAGAGTCAGCTTTACTTGAAAAGTCGCTCGATAATATAAACACTGACCAACTTGGTTCAGTCTTAATCCGGACTGTTACGTCAGTCTCTATGCACCGTGCTCTCGGGGATCATTACGTCCATCCTTCCCACCCCCGCCTGGCACATTTTTCTTGATTGGAAGAGGAAAGATCTTTAGAATTCAGGGCATTGGAACTAATACCAGGTTTCTTTGTTCTATTCCTCACATCTTTTCCCAACCAAGGAGAGTTTTACCAATTACCGAACCGTTACTAATTGTTAACACAATCTGCTGCAAGTCTCTTTAGATTCAAACAATCGATAAAACGTATGCGTCAGCTACGGTACTTTGGCAACGATGTGTCGGCCCTTCTTGGCAAGGGTCCTCGTCAGGCTGTCGAAGGTCAGAGCCAACTTCGAGGAATGGAAGATTTCCTGCAAGGATTGCAGGCTTATTTTCTTCCGTTTCCCAACGTTGTTCCTGACGTTCGACAGCCTGACGAGAACCCTTGCGAAGAAGGGACGAAATATCGCTGCCAAAGCATCGTAGCTGACGTATACGTTTTATCCATTGTTTGAATATATGTTTCCCAGTCAGCTTGGGCTCAACGAGTATTTAAGTCTCTTTAGAGAGAGTGCAAGCAATAATGACCTTATCGAAGCACACGTTTCAGTAGACAGAGTTTGTTTTCCAACGCTCTTACGTACCTGACCCAAAGGTGTCCGGGGTCCTCAAATAGTTAAAAACACGTCGCGGCGCGGGCCCACTAGCTTTGATGAGAAACACGAAGAAAATTGGATAACCGTTCTTTCTGACCAATGAGCACCTCGGAATCTTTAAGCGGGATCCTTTTCGACAAAGCCGTTAGGTTGGATACAGACTACTTCAAAAGTTGGAAATCTGAGAAACGTGAATGGATGAAACATTAGGGACGTTGGGTAAAACTGTGATATAGGTGCGACAGGTCCTTTAAGTGTAAATATACCGTGAGCCCAATCCGACTGCGAAAGAAAACTCGCAAAGATAGTTGACTCTGGCAAGGGATACGGCCATACGTATACTTGTTTGACCAACGGACATGAACAACTTTACAAGATCATAAATCGTCTTCAATCCTTTATCTTCAGTCCGTCCGAAACAAGCTATATGCAAGAAATGTAACAGTAATTTCGTACCGATCGTTTGTTTGTCTCGTAAGATTCCGTCACGAAATCAATCTGTCCCCACTTCTAGTTGCATGATACCTGTTGTAGTGTGTATTGCTTTGAATTGTATGGAGAGCTGCATGACTCGTACCTTGCAAGCTGTAAAGCTCATTGCTGCACCGGACTAACCTAAGGAGGGTGTGTGTGGGGGGGGGGCACAGTGGCTTATGTCGGATTGAGGGAAGTAGCCGGGCGATTCGAAAACCGGACCGCGGAAGCTCAGATATCAGACGAACGAAGCAAGTCCCTGCCCCCACGGCTCTGAAACGCTTACAAAAGTGGACCGCATTTGTCCTAGGTATACGAGGTCCCGTTTTCGAAAGAACTTATTTCTCGAACTCAGTTGGTCGAAAATTCAAGGGACGATAAATTGTTTCGTACTAGCACCTATTATTACTGAGAAACTGGATCTACTTCTCAGAACTGGATGTCGATTGCTGCAATAGTTAGGCCAGTGAACAGAGATGGATGCACTAGGACTTTCTCATGTGGATTCACGGCTAACCCGAACCTAGGGTATTGATAATAATAACATATTGAATTATAAAAGGCTTTCACCTTTACGTATCTCGAAACAATCGTGCGAACAATCGCACAAATCCGAGTTACAAATCTTACGCTAGAAGCTATTGATCGTTTCAGCATGAACCGCGACTTCGGTAAGGGCTGTTCCAAGTCAAGCAGTTCTGTTTGCAAAACTCCACTTGTGGAAACGTGATTCTGCAAGATTGAACGCGTTCCCCCAGTGATGTATTTGGCAAAGTTCTTGCAGTCAACACAGAGTGACTCACATTTATGCTGAAGTTGGCTGACAATAACTTTCTGGTTAGCTGACGCTCTCTTTTCTGTTCGTTTCTCATCATTACTTTTTCTTCTTCAGACCAACGGTGTAACATTGCCAGAAGAGTCGGAGCCCAAAACGGTATGATTGATGTCGTAGGAATTGATGCATGGTTGCCATTGTCGTTTCAGTTCCCTTGTGTCGATTGACACTTCTGTTTTTGTTTGGTTTGGTTACTGTATTGTTCTACTTTGTGCATGCCTAACTTGTCATGTAGACCGGATCTATGACTACTGCGTAATAGACGTCGGTGTTGGGGGGGGGGGGGGAGAGAAAGGAGTGGAACGAAGCCACACCCATCGAGGCCAGCATTTGTTTTGATCACATTGAAATAGTTTTTATTTTTCAGACGTCGTCCTCAGATGGAGGGGGCATTGATGACATGCGAACACTCAGCAACATTCCACTTCAGCGCGTTGTTCAGTCAGTGAAGCACACAAAGCGACTGGATGCCTCCACAATACTGAAAGAAGGTAAGTTTTATTTACATTTAACTTGTTATAGACGTCATATTTGCTAGACCAGTCCGCATATTCCTTCAGTCCAAGCTGACTGTGAATTGGTTCCGTGGATCCAGTGTGGCCTCCCAGAAGTGCCCCCCCCTCCCCCCTCCCCGTGAAAAGTTTCAGGAATAGATAAATATTCCTTCTGCGAAGCATATTTGATAATGCAAAACGGATACGTCAGCTCGATTTTGTTATAACTAGATGTCGGCCCTTCTTGGCAAGGGTCATCTTCAGGCTCAAAGCCGCTCAAGTTGTATAGCTCTAATAAAATTCAGCTGGCGTATCCGTTCTGCACTATCAAATATGAAATTCCAGAAAGTTTTAACACCATTAAATTGCACACATGAAAGGTATAGGAATAAATAAATAAATAACAACGTTTATTTCCTAAATAGCTCATATAATTACTCGCTAGCGTCGGATCGTCACACAATTCATAACACTGCTAAAACTTTATAATCACTTTTCAATAATTACCTTAAAATATTTCTATGTATATACAATTAATAACGAATATATCATGGTTCAGAATTAAAATAATTTACGAAATATGGTACCAATGACGAAAGATACCGGTCAGTAGAGTGTATATCGGGGCGAACAAGTCTGGTACAATTACTGGTTGCAGCGCGAAGCCTTGTTTCAGGTCGAGTTTGGTTCGGGGCCTCGTAATCCGGTAGGAGAGATCTATGAAGCTCAGAGGACAAGCATTTACGTCCAAAATCCATTGTCAACTTGTGGCGTCTTTCAGACAGAGTAGAGAGACCAAGCCTGTCTAGACCCGCTTCATACGAAGTGTAGGTGGGGCGTAGCATGATCTTCACTGCTCTCTTCTGAGTCCCTTCGAGTTTGTCCCTCTGACCATCATTAAGTCCCGGATGCCACACTGCACAAGAATATTCTACGCACGAGGAAAAGCTTCGTTTTATCTTTCATGACACTTTTAAACCTCAAAACTAAACAAGTTTTGTTTTCCCATTTGAATTTGATAACCTTGGCTGTGCTCAAATTGGACATGTTTGTTTACGTCTGTATATCTGTTTCAAACGTTTAATTGACGATGCCTTCGTTACTGGCTATGTTAACGAGAAATGCAAATTCGGCGTCATTGCTGTGAAAGCCATTTTCAGATTAAATTCAACTCTACTCGATTCGCTGAGAGTCGTAATTGACTGAACTAAACGGATGCGTCAGTTTCACTCGAACGATCATCGGATAATAGTGATCATCACAGGCTCACTTTTCTAGCTGTCACTGAAAGGATTCTTGCCAAGAAGGGCCGACATATTGCTCGAATGAATCCAGCTAACGTACACGTTAAGCGCAGTTGTTGTCATTGTCACCAATTGATGTTCGACAATTTGGTTTGGGATCGATTCGATTCTCGCTGTGATCCGGCAGTCTCTGAGTCTTGGGTTCATTCAAAAAACACCTTCAAAGATTTTTGTTAAAAAATGAAAATGAATTGGATGAAATTTTGAGAATAATTTAAATTTATTGAAAAAAAAGTAAAAACAAGATTTATATGGCACTTGCCCTTCGGCCAAGTGCCATATAGTGATCGCAGTTTCTGTCTGTCTGTCCGTCGGTCTGTCGATCCGGATTTTGCTAGTTTGGGCACTTCCACATAAGCTGGGACGATGGAACTTGGCAGACATATCGAGGACCCGACCAGAATAACTTAAAAAAAAGTCACTTCCCCGATCCGACCATCTGTGGGGGAAGATGGAGGGAGGGAGAATCCGGAAACTTGAGGTATGTATAACTTTCGAACGGGTGATCGGATCTTAATGAAACTTGAAATTTGGAAAGGCCTCGTGTCTCATACGACCCAGTTCAGTTCCGGACCTGATCCAGTGACTTTGGGGGAGGGGCTCGAAGGGGGAACTGGAAATCTTGGGAAACGCTTAAGAGTGGAGGGATCGGGATGAAACTTGGTGGGAAGAACAAGCACAAGTCCTGGATATATCGCTGATATAACCGGACCGGATTCGGACACTGTGGGGAGATGGAGTGGGGGTCTGAAATTCCGGCGAGCCCGCAAGTTCAGTACTTCCTGATGTACCATGATGACGAAACATGGCAGGCATATCAGGGACCCGAACAGGTTGACTTGAGTATAGTCTTTCTTCGATCGAACCACCGTGGAGGGATGGGGAATCCGGAATCTGGTAATACTAACTTTTGAACGGATGGTGGGATTTGAAACTTGACAAGTGGAAGAAGCTATCGTCTAGGATGTCCTGTTGGAAACAAACCTGTAATCATTTACAGGTTTTAGATTACAGGTTTGTTTCCTTCCCCGACGCCGACCCAGAAGATTGACAGCCTGACGAGGACCTTTGCCAAGAAGGGCCGAAATATCGTGATGAAGAATCGTAGCTGACGTATCCGTTGTAAACATTGTTTGTATATATTGGCTTTTCAGTTAAACTTTAAGGAGTTAAAATGTGTAGCATCTGAAATCATTTGTGCCCGTCAAACAAACAAAAGTGGTTGAAAACCAAAAAAGAAATGAAACTCTCAAATCTTCTCTAGGACCAAAAACTCGCAAATCTATTCTAGGGCTAAAAGCCTTTCCAGGGACTCCGACAGAGGAGTCCCGTGTTTTTTTGTCCGATGGACTCCCTTCCGCCTTATCGTGAGTCCCCATGGGGGGGGGGATCCTCCGATTATCATCACCACCACAAAAGCAACTGCCTTTCAGATTCAGCGGGGAAGCGATTTGAGGAGTTCGGGTATTGTTTGGAAAAACAGATGTTACGGATGGTTAAGAAGAATCTGTGATATTAAAATTTAATTTTTGTTGTGTGATATATAAGTGAAAATATACTGGATGTTAAAACCTTTACAGAATAATTGCATCACCGGAATAAAAAAAATGGAACAAAATCCATGCGGGAGGAATCCCCCTTTTCTCGTTGTTTTCCACAGAATTTAAGATTCACCATGCTTGCGGTTCCCCTTGTCTCCCCAAGGAGTCCCCGGGAAAGGGCGAGAATACGCCTTAATTTATTGTAATAAAAGCACAAAGAATAAGTAAATCGAAGTGGTTAAATATAAGGCGTATTCTCGCCGTTCCCCAAGGACTCCTCCGGGAATCGAAGGGAACGACGAGAATAGAGGGAGTCACTCCACGCGGACTCCGCGTACAGAAACAGCGAGAACACGGGGAATGCTTCCAAAATGGATTTTGTTAGAAAATAAAATATGCAGTTCACGAAACTTGTCTGGATCCACTTCATTTTAGGTTTTGCTTATTCTGACTGTTTTTATTTGATTTTACATTGCACCAACACCAGCAAAAATTGATTCCCCTCCGAATCTGAAAGGGAGTCCTTTTTGATGATGATGATGATAAATCGGAGCATTCCCCGCCCGTGGGGACTCGCGAGAATACGGGGAGTCAGTCCCTGGGACAAACAAAAACGCGAGGACTCCTCAAGTAGAGTCCTCGGAGAACGGCGAGAATACGACTATAGGCGTGTCCGGTCTAGTTTGAATTTCCGGACTTCACGTGGTAGAATCAATTATGTGGCATCGGAAATATGTTAGTATTGTTTTTAACTGACTTTTTGACTTACCCTAGGTTGGATGGTTCATTTCACAAACAGTGATCACGCCAGGAAAAGGCATTTCTGGAGGCTGGACCCGACACATTTAACCTTGTTTCAGACAGAGACCTCGAAGCAATATTTCAAGCAGATCGCACTCACTGATATCCTGTCCGTCGACGCCGCAGGAATGCAGGTTGACCCTGGTGAGTTTAGTGCTGGAACTTCCTTGTTCAGATAAAAGGTCCATGAAGTGTTTTTCGTACTTCTCTATTCTTTTGATTTTGGCGTTTCGAAGATGCTTGTTAAGGGCTTTTTTGAAAACATTGACGAGACAAGACTCCACAGTGATTGACTTGTCTCTTTCCTTTTTACTTTTGTGTCCGCCATCTAGAATTTAAATTAGTGTTAGACCCTAAAAGTAGGCTACTAGCCTCTGATAGTTGGAAACTCTAAATTTTGCTCTAAGAAGTTGCCAAATATGTGGCGCAGTTAGACTGTTGTAAAGTTTAGAAAAGTCTATTATAGTGAAGTGTAGCCATTTTGTCAGAAAATGTTAGCTCTATATTTGACTTTGTTTTATTTATTTCTTGACAACCTTATTCTTTCTTACAAGGGCGTATTACTGCAGGATGCCTAGGTTACCTTATTTATCCCGTATGAGTTCTAATTGGATTCCGCAAGACGTTGCGGAGCTTTTGAAAAAATTAGATGGAGCAGTGTGCGCTCCACAGATGAAAAACTGGTTTGATCTTATTGGAAACAAAAGCTCTTCGCTTCCATACAAAACAGCGAATAAACGTTGACGCTGAATCGAAAGGGAAGGAAATCACTATGGTCAATGAGGTGTTTTTGTTTATTTATTTCAATCTAATACCAGCCGACTAGGGACATAAGACATAACAAAAAAACACTACACTCTTAAACTTTACACACTAAGTTGGGTCAAACCGACAGTACACCAACTCCCCCCATTTTAGCCAAATGGGAAGTGATAGCCACATGTGCGGCTCAAACAGAACAGCGAAAAGAGGGTTCTGGGACTCCAAAATCCTATTCTGAAGTGAAAAACAAGCAGATCTACTTACTTCAGAGAAAGATGGGAAGCCTTCACCAATAAACATTGCCGAGGCTCTACAATTCCAAGGAAAATCGTGCAACCACAAGAACAGCCAAAAGAGGGTTCTGGGACTCCAAAATCTGTTCTTGAGCGAAAAACAAGCAGATCTACTGAGAAAGATGGGAGACTTTCACCAATAAACATTGCCGAGGCATCACAATTCCAAGGAAAACCGTGCAACCATCGGAGGGAGCAGTTGCACAGTAGATAGAGCGAATTATTGCGTCTGGCCGTGATATTAGTCACAAGAGGTAAACCATAAAGTTGTGTGCAGTAAGCACGGAACAGGAAAGGTTTTACTAGCCCGTCAATTTCCTGATCAGGAGGTTAGCACCAGCATAAAGCGATCTGGTCAATGCATTCACATGGAGCTCATCACCCAGTTTGGGGGTGAAAATGAATCCCAAATACTTGAAGGATGTGACAAACTCAAGTTGAACCCCTGAAAGAAACACTGGTGGTATTACTAGTAGTCATACATAAAGTTTTCTAAGTATTGAAAACAATGTCATGGCGACTAGCAAAATTCACACATGCCCAAAAGTTTATTCAGTGCAGAGACAGACGGAGCCAGGGCATCGGCATAACTGTAATTTAAAGCACATCCCTTGAATAAAGCCCCCACCTGCCAAAACCAGCAGTTGCTAACATCAGACTAAGTTCATCTACGTATAAATTATGCAAAAGAGGAGAGAGTACACCACCTTGCCTGACCCCATTCAATACCTGGAACCGTCTACTAAGCACTCCGCCTCATTTAATACGAAACCGTTGATCCTGAAACCAACAAGAATGGCTTGCATGATGATCATGCTGGCGAACCTGCAAGATAATCACAAGGCAAAAATACGGAGTCAGTTAACTTGAAAAAAGAAAGAGAATATAAGGTTTGCGAAATACATTATGTTATGGTTCTACAAAGAGTTATGCGAAATAAGAGAACATCTAGCCTAAAACTTTTTGTCAGAATCGAGAACGGGGAAAGCTTCGCAGTTCTACAGAATGGAGAAGTTGCTTCGATAGTCATTTCTTGATTCTCATTCTCTGTTCTCCTTCCTGATCGGTCAGCAAAGGGCGGAAGTTCAGTCCGTATAAATAGGTGTTAACGGGTGCTAAATTAGTATTTTTTGTCAAAAGCGAGAAGAGCAAAAATAGTAATTTTACGAGAATTGGGTAGCAAGAGCTAAGAATTTACATCAAAGCACAACTATTGTCGTTTTTTCTTGGTCGTTAACGTCGTTAAGCAACAATGCACTCACTTCACAGTTCCTGATTTGTCTTTGGCTTGTACTCGCCTAAAGAAGGCCTTACAGTATTTATACGTTATATTATACAACCAACTAGGGTCGAACTATGTTTTATTTTTAACTCGAAACAGAATCCACCAAAGTATCATAAACCAAACAATGACGCAACCAAATATTAATTTCCTTGAGGTAGTTAATTGCAGGGTCTGTAACCCTGTCACTACCGTCACTCTAAACCCTAGCTGCGCGAGGCAAGGATTCGTAAACTCCTCCATTAGCGTAAGGAATCATCAATGAATAATTAGTCAGGCCATTTCTAGTAGTTTTCCTTTTAATTTGGAAAAACTTCATTCTTAAGAATATTTTGATTATCTTCTTATACTTGTATTGTCATTGTTTCTCAAAAATTAGTTGCTATTTAACATGGGTAGGCTGATGACCTGGCATCTTGTCTGGTAGGGACCATGGGCCACAACAGAGGGTGAGTTGGTATGAAGCAGAGTGATTCCAGAATGTTAGCGGAAAGCTTCGCAGAAAGATGAATGCGTCGGTCGAAATTCTGGAAGTTTGGGAAAAACACTGCAAGCCTCATTAACGATAGTGAAATATACGGCAAGCGTCATTAAAGTTCACTTCGTTTGTACGAAGTCGGATGTGTGTTTTCGTGATCAATGCGACGGGAAAGCGAAATTCCAGAATCTCGCGTGAACCCTCCTTAGTGCGCGTCGAGGGGTTTTCTGGAGCCATTCTTTGATTTGCGTTAAAAACATCAGAGGGGAGGATACTCTAAGCAACTAGGATCCTATCTTGAAACAAAGCGTTCCCACTATCCTCCTAGATGCGGCCGTCGTTGGACTGTGGACCGATGTCACTTAAATTATTCGTCTCTAATGCATAGACGTATGTGTTATTACAGGTTTTGTGTTTTACTTACAGATCGTATGCACGTCTTTGAAATCAAAACTGCCACAACAGACTACTACGTTGGGGAGGACGTCGCCTTCATTCAGAACTCCAACACCGGCATGCCCCAGGCCCCCCTCCCGGCTCGGGAAACCGGGCTGGGTCTCCATCTAGCGAAGGCCTGGGAAACGATGCTCCGTCAGGCCTTCCTGCCTGTGACCCCTCAGAACTCAGAAGGAGGACAAGTACAAAACAGGGCGTTTGAACTCGCTCAGGAAGACAGTGTTCAGGATATTGGGACGCTCTATCAGATCTTTGCGGAGGAAGTGTTGGGATCCGGACAGTTTGGCATTGTCTATGGAGGTAATTGTGCCTTCGGCTAAGTGCCATATAGCGATTGCAATTTCTGTCCGTCCGTCGGTCTGTCGGTCACGGTTTTGCTAGTTCTGGCACTTTCAGATAAGCTAGGACGATGAAACTTGGCACACATATCAAGGACCCGACCTTAATCCCCTTCCATCATCTGACCATCTAGGGGGGGGGAGGGTGGAGGGAGGGAGGGGGAATCCGGAAATGTGAGGTATGTATAACTCTCGAACGGATGATCGGAACTTAATGAAACTTAATATTTGAAAATTTCTCTTTCCTCAGACGATCCAGTTCGCCGAACCGGATCCGGTAACTTAGAGGTAGTTGGAGGAGGGAACCGGAAATCTTGGGGATCGGGATGAAAAATCGCGGACCAGGCCAGTTTGGCATTGTCTATGGAGGTAATTGTGCCGAAAGCATAGGCTATACTGTTTGACAGGGAGGATGAGTTCGGGGATTAGTGTTTTTTTCACGGAAAATATCCGACGGGGTGAAACTTGATTGGTGGTAAAAGATGATGGGCGAGGTGGGTCATTTATACTTTAAACCCGCATCTGGCTGTGGTGGGTTGAATTGAAGGGGGGGGGGGCATTGTGGCATGTAGGGACCAAACGAGTGAAGCGATAGAGATGAATGTTGGCCGGTACTATTAAGTTCATAAGCCCTTAGTTTGTTATTTTGGGGTTTGGGAGTGGAGCTGTAAGTGAGTACCGGATATTTCCCGGAAATGCAACGATTCGAAGAAAGTTTGATGGTCGGTCGGAGTAGATGCCATAGGTATGGCAGATTTGGACACGGAAAGAGGATAAGGACTGTCCCTAATTCGTTTCGTGCGTATAGGGACTAGCAGTGGGGCGTTTCCGAAAATTTGCCGTATCAAAACCTTTAGACGGTTTGAAAATACGTCTGCTTAAAATAACTTTAATTTCTGTATCCTGACCAGGGCCGTATCCAGGGGGGGTTAGGGGGTTGACCCCCCCCCCCCCCCCCCCCCCCCCCCCCCCCCCCCCCCCCTGTAATACGGGGGGTGTAGGAAAGATGGATGTTTGGGACTCGGTCCCGTAATGTAATCGGTAGCGTGGGGGAGACTCGTGGGGTCTATCTCCTAGGGCGTTATAGAGTCAAACAAACCATAGTGCGAGTATAGTTTAATAATAGTTTCAACTTACTCAATACATGTAGTGCATACACTGGTTCACTAGTCCTAGTTCACTGACTTACGTCTGAGGACTGACTCAAGACTGACTTAATTAATATATGGATAATAGTCTTTATATACTCTGAGCGAAGTCAGAAATACTGGCGCTTCGCGAGTAATGCCATAAGCAGTGTGAGAACAGAATGCTTGTGATAACAGAAGGCACTTGGTGAGAATCTTTTGAACCGAATTATAATTCAAAGGACTTTCTTAGACTTGGGTTCTATTCGAGGGGAAGATCGGGGTGATCGTAGAGAGGGTATGTGTTCCTCTCACTACACCCCCCCCCCCCCAAACATTAAAAAATAATAATTTGTGTAGTCTTTTTCCCTCTGATCTATGTCTTTTTTGTACTTCTTTTATCCGACCCGCAAACAACCCCCCCCCCCCCCCCAGAATAAATTTCTGGATAAGGGCCTTCTCCTGACACCTCGTTTCCACCGTAATAAGATAAAACAATTTGAAACATATATGGATATAAATTATGATATTAAAAATAACTTGTAATATTAAGATAATATTATGATCCATCTTCTTTTCAGGTTCCCACCGACGAACCCACAGACTCGTCGCAATCAAAGTTATAGACAAGCAGCGGTTCCCTACAAAGCAAGCGGATCAGCTGAAAAACGAAGTCTCAATTCTTCAGAACCTTTCGCACCCTGGTGTTGTAAATCTTGAGAGGATGTTCGAGACCGCAGAGCGGATTTTTGTTGTTATGGAGAAATTGAAGGGAGATATGCTGGAGATGATCTTGTCGAGCGAAAAAGGACGGCTGTCAGAGAGAACCACCAAGTTTATCATCACTCAGGTAAGCAGGGTTTGTTAGCGGTGCGTAGAAGGGGTTTGTAAGAAGTACGTGGCTACACCGGACAGGTTGCATATAGGCGTGCTTTCGCCGTTCCCCGAGGACTCCTCGGGGAATCGAAGGGAACGGTGAGAATAGAGGGAGTCATTCCACGCGGAATCACCGTACAGAAAACAGCGAGAACACGAGGAATGCTTCCAAAACGGATTTTGTTCGAAAAAAAATATGCAGTTGACGAAATTAGTCTGGATCCACTTTATTTTTGGTTTTGTTTATTCTGATTATTTTTAATTAATTTTATATTGCACCAAGACCAGGATATATTGATTCCCTTCCGAATCTGAGCGGGAGTCCTTTCTGATGATGGTGTTGATACTCGGATTCCATCGTGGTGATCTTATTGAAATGTACAAGCTCTGCAATGGAGCCTATGAAAACGTACCAGCCTAGGGAGTCGTGCGTTTTAATAGTAATCATCTTCGAGGACACCAGCCCAAAGTGAGGACGGAACGCTTTTATAAGGACATTTTCCGCTGGACTTTCGGCAACCGAGTGGTCCAGCACTGGAACAACTTACCAGAGAGAGTATTCGGCTCCACAAACCTACTGACATTCAAGAAGGAAGTTGATGAGTATTATTCAAGTGACATTTCTCCTTGTGTAAATTTAGAAGAAATGCAAATTAAGAATTTTGTAGAGGCTTAACGGCCTGCCATTCAATTTGCAAATATATTATTATTATTATTCCCCGTCCGTGGGGACTCGCGAGAATACGGGGAGTGAGTCCCCGGGACAAACAAAAACACGTGGACTTCAGGTGGAGTCCTTCCGTGGGGACTCGCGAGAATACGGGGAGTGAGTCCCCGGGACAAACAAAAACACGTGGACTTCAGGTGGAGTCCTCTGGGAACTGTGATATTTCGGCTGTACTTGACGGCAAGGCTCCTCTTCAGGCTATAGCTGGGAGTAACTAACCTGCAATTAGTCAAATGAAGCGTCTAGAATAAATAAGTATCGTGTTTGGGGGAATTACTTCGCGAGTGGAGAGACAGTAATTTCTACTAAAGGGGTCGCTGACGTCAAAGCACGCGTCGCAGTATTTACTGTTTAAGTTCTAATACAGAACTGTCTGAATACTGTAAAGCTAGGTTCTTCTTTTGACAAGTTATCCACGGACTTGTCCTAGTCCCAGTCCCAATGACTTCTAGCAAAATCTCGGCAAAATTCAGATAACCGGTTTTACGCATGAATAGCATGAGACGTGCACACTCGTCGGGAGCACAATGCGCATGGAAACAATGGAATCGCGACCAGTGCAAAGATTAATGAGGTGTCATTTGCCGGTTCAGTTAAGAATATAACGGATTGAACTGAATTGAATATGAAATTTGGGTCTCAGGGTTTAAGAACTAATGAATGATATTACGGAAGTAGGTTGCAGTGACATTGTAGGTACGAGAGGTCTTTCAAACTCGGCATCCGTTCCTTTATCTGCGCAGTAGAGCAAAATAACACAAGGGGGTAGCGCCAAGACCTATACTTTCCATGCTTTGCAAACAGGTCATACTCGTAGCGCCGCTCAGTTCGTTTGCTGCATTTAAAGCCAGACAAACTTGCGAATTTGGTCATTCCTGGGAAAGCAAAGGTGCGGTCTACACACACCAAGGAAACAATGGAGGCTGTATCATTTCTTCAATGTCCAGGATATGAATCTGTCGCAGCCAGCGTTGTTGAACGACTGAATGTGCAGGGACGGTCTCTATTGCTAGTGGTGCTAGTGTTGCTTCTATTCGAGTGTGTGTCAACTTTGAAGTCTTGGCGCTACTCCCTAGTGTTATTTTGCTTTACTGCGCAGATAAAGGAACGGATGCCGAGTTTAAAAGACCTCTCGTACCTACAATGTCACTGCAACCTACTTCGTAACATCATTCATTAGTTCTTAAATCCTGAGACCCAAATTTCATATTCAATTCAGTTCAACTCGTTACTCCTGTAGCGCGTTATTCGGCCCTGCTGCGCAAAGATGTTTCAGTTGTGAGGAAAGGTATGTGGTCATTAAACTGAATTAGAATTAATATGTTTCAGATTCTCGGGGCCTTGAAGCACCTGCACAGCAAGAATATTGTCCACTGTGACCTGAAGCCCGAGAATGTCCTACTATCCTCAAACGCCGAATTTCCACAAGTCAAACTTTGCGATTTTGGATTTGCCAGAATTATTGGAGAGAAGTCCTTTAGAAAATCTGTTGTCGGAACGCCTGCCTACTTAGGTAAGTACCGTTCGCGACACCTTTTATCGTGTGGAGAGTTTGGTATGGTGTGTGCAAGTATACGGAATGGAACGAGTCTTCTTTTCTTTTGTTTGCGTGTTTATAGAGGAACGACTCATTTATACTATGTACATATAGTCAGTGTTTAAAATGGGGCCGAGCTAACGAGCTCGTATCCCTGCCGGCCCCTAGTGATCAAAATATATTGTCACGAAGTATTTCCGAAATAAAAGAACCTGAACGAAGCTCATTGCTGTTTGTGGCATACACCAAACGATGAGGTGTCTCCGTCCACTTCTTCTTTTTTTCTGCTCCTCCTACTCGTAACTAGCAACGACTGATGAAATGGCGGATTGAACCGTCCGTGAGGTCTGTGGAGGGAGGGGAACCCGGAAACTAGATAGATGGCAAGTATACGTGTCCTGTACGGGGTTCCGGGCAAAACAAATAAACGACGGTCCTTCTCCCGGCGACCCCCCCCCCACCTCCCTTCCGACCGAACTCGCCCCGGAATTGTCCAGACGTGCTGATAGTTTAGAGAAAAAATATAGAGGCGAGCGGCAAGCGAGCCGCCGCCTCCCGCTTACATTAACTCGCGGGTTTCTAATAATATTTCCTAATTTTCTATATATTTGAATTCGAGAGGGAGGGGTGGCCTGGAAGCAGTTTCACCAGGTAGGGGTTGATACCGGGGGAGCGGGGGACAGGTTTTTATGTTTGTTTCGCCCCGATACATAGTGGTCATTGAATAGATGTTTGACAAGGTCTGAGTCTCCATTCCCTCCGTCCTGGACGTGCCGTTTGTAGGTTTGGGTTCGGATCTCGCCACTGTGGGCGAAAGGGTTGGTACCGGAGATGTTGTGGCGCGGTTAAGTGCTTACCGAATGAAGGGATCGATACGAAACTTGGTGCTTGTAAATCCCAAAATGCCTTTGTTTTATATCCCAACCGGATCTGACCGCCGCTAGGGGGGGGGGGGTGTAAGGGGTCTCGGCTCAGTTTTTGCGCTTTTCGTCCGGTCCTGTCTGCTCACTAAATAAGCCAAAGGAGGTACTTAGATTGTTGTTAGTGCGTCAGTCCGAGACATTTCGGCATGTTTCTTCGGGAAAAGGCCAGAATAGACAGGGAACTGTCTGCTGCGGTGTAATTCGCAAATGAAAAGACAGTTTTGGATTAGATGGATTTTGGGTTTTGCTAGGCTGTTTTTAGAGACAACACGAGGCAATGAAGATACTGGCGTTCGAGTTAGCCTTTCATTCGATGTTTAATGAAAACTTGTTTCCTAGCACCTGAGGTTCTGAGGAACAAGGGGTACAACAGATCCTTGGATATGTGGAGTGTGGGAGTGATAATCTACGTGAGCCTCTCAGGGACGTTCCCTTTTAACGAAGACGAGGACATCAACGATCAGATTCAGAATGCAGCGTTCATGTACCCACCCAACCCTTGGAAAGAGATTTCATCTGAAGGTAATCCATCAGCTTTTCTAAATTTATTCAAACAATGTTTTAAACGGATACGTTAGCTACGATTCTTCATCAGCGATATTTCGGCCCTTCTTGGCAAGGGTCCTCGTCAGGCTGTCAATCCTCTGGTTCAACTTCGGGGAAGGAAAACAATGTTTCAAAGTCAGCTTGGGCTCAAAGAATATTTATACTTTTCTAAATTCCGCCCTTTAAAGACGTCCGTGCTGCCTCAGTGGCACGGGGTGTCTTCTGTTGTGCAGCTCCGAAGGTCACATTTTTTAGTCTAATGGGATGTTCTGCTCCCTAAGGCCAAACCAATTTTTCCTCAATGCACAGTTGAGCGAGCAGAGCAAAATTAATTTTGTCTTAGCTTCTTGTTAATCTACTCAACAACTAAAATCGCGTATGGTCTTTGCAAAGTTGGGTCAGAGGAATTTGTCGACTCGTCGGATTTGTAATCCTCTATAAGCAGAACCCTGGAGGCACAAAGGATTTGGACCCTTGGGAATCATGAAAATGTATCGTTTGCTCAAAAGTATTTTTGTACGGCACTTGCAGCCTCTGGCTCAAGTGCCATATACCGATCGTAATTCGGTATCTCGGTCCAGTGTTGCCAGGTGATGTTGTTTCCCGCCCCATGGGCTTGTTTCTGTGGGCTAGAGCGGAAGATTGTGTGATGGGCTTGGGGCGGGAAACTGGGCTTATTGTTTTAAAATGTGGCTTCTCTTGGGCGTTTTTGGTACTTGATGAATTATCTGTAATAAGCTCGTTTTCGGGTCAATACTACTGTTACAAACCTATTTTTCTGTTGCACACTACAGCGTATAGGCTGGCAAAATTATCGTTTGGCCCAATCACAGTGGAGTTTTCTTGTATCCTCTCGAAGTTATTCTGAAAACCTAGGCTGCATTTTCCCCAAGAAAGTAGTATAAAAGCTTCCTGTAATTCGTATTCTCGAATTACATAAAATTGCACTTGTAAGCAATAAGGATGTCGAATCTCGATGAGTAGCTTGCGGTTGATGATGGTGTTCATTTATTTCCGGGTCACTGTTTCTGGGGCACTCCAGTACACTTTCCACGGTTGCGCACACTGGTTTGTACTTGTGGTTTCAAATTAAACAGGGGCTTTACTTCCGGTCCGAAATTCTTGTTACACATTTGGTAGGGTCTGGGTTGCTTGAAGTATTTGACGAGACTGATTCAAGAGTCATTGTGCGCTAGAGCCTTGAAGTTTGTTGTGGGTACGAAGTCGGCGTTTAGAACCTTGATGACGAAGTCCGGTTCCATTCTGGCCATTGTGTGGGAGAGGGGAGGCTAGGATTTCTGTAATCTGAGAGGTCCTGTTCCCACCGATCTTGAAAGCAGGTAAGACTGAAGGTCTAACGAACGCCATTTTGGGGGTCCAGACCCGATCCGGCCTCTGCGACCAACCGGAAGGAATTCCTTGAATGGATTAGAACAACTATAATGAGAAGACACGCTAGTGAAAAAAAAATCACTGAATGGGTGTTGACAGAAATTAAGTAGAAATGGAACAAAAAGGGAAATTGAACTTCCGCTGACCACGCGAAACTATAAAAACACTAAGTCGGAGCAAATCAGACGCCGGTAAGACCTAGGAGAGGCAACGGCGTCGTCCCTGTTTTGTTTTTGTTTCGTCTTTCATTTTCTCCTCTTTCCGTGTTTCCCTGGTCGACTTTTAAATAAGTTTTTACACGACTGCCTACATGTCATAGCGATGTCAGTCGCTTTGACTTTATAACTTTTCATATGCAGCCCCCTCCCCCTTCCTGAAATGAAGCCTCTGAAATCAGCCAGTGGCGCCATTTCAGTACACCTTTGGGTGGGGGTCAGGTTTTCACACACTTTATGGGGTAACTTTCGAGCAGTTTTCAAATATATAAAATAGTAAAGTCATCGCTTCGTATTGCCTTTTGAAACCTATGCTGAGTCTCAGCTCTAGGTTTTTACAAGGTTCGAAATCGATTAGCAAATATTTTGGTAAAAGTCTTGATAAAATTAATCCGAGCTTGTTTGGGCTTTTTTTTTTTTTCCGGGGGATCCGGAAAATTGAGTTGTGTGTGACTTTCGAATGGGTGATCGGACTCGAATGAAACTTAACAACTGTATAGAAGACATGTCTCTGATCTTCCGTTTAAAGTAAGGACCAGATTCGATAGCTGTGGAGAATTTGGGGGGGGGGGGGGCGGAAATCTCGAGAAACGGTTAGAATGGAGGGATCAGAGTGAAACTTGCTGGGAAAAAACAAGCATGTGATCTTGATAAATTGTTTACACAAATGAATTAGATCCGGATACTTCGGGGAGGGGTGGAGGGGGTTTCCCGGAATTCCGGTGATGGCTGTTTTGGGGATTTTCACGACGAAACTTGGCAGGCATATCAGGACCCGATCAAACTGACTTGGAAATACAAAATCTCTCGATTCTATCATTGTGGGGGAGTGCAGGGAGGGGGAATCCGGAATATTGCGTCATACGTAACTTTAGAACGGGTGGTCGGATTCCAGTAAAACTTATATATATAAATAACAAGCTTAGACTGGAGAGATCGAGATGGAGCTTAGTGGGAATAAGAAACAAATGCTTTAGATAAATCATTTACAGGTCCGGATTGGATCCGCGCATTGTGGAGGAAGTTAAAGGGGGGGAGGGGGTATGCGAAATCCGGTAACTCGGAATTAAGGTACGTCCAGATGTGCCAGGACGATGAAACTTGGCTGGAACATTAGAGATTTGACAAGATTGGCTTAGAAATCGTCACTTCTCAAATCTGTCTATTCCTTAAAGTAATAATCTTAACTAAACTACTAATTTAAAGTACTATTATTTTGCTTATAAATGAATTTCTACCTCCCTTAAAGTGCCCATCTTAACTGCAAAGTCAAAACAGTACTTTGGATCAAACGATACATTTCGGCCCATGATCATTTGTGCCACAAGGATTTTGCTTAATTTAAATTTCTAGCAACATTAAAGTGCGCCGAACAGTAAAAAAAAATACTTTTGACGAGAAGATATATATTAATGATCCCCAAGGGCCCATCATCGTGTTTGCTTCAGGGGTTTTGCTTACAGATGAACTTCTAGCGCCTTTAAAGTGCGCATCATTACAGCCAAGTTCGAAAATAAAATACTTTTTACCAAACGTAAATTCTCGTGATTTTCAAGGGTCCATGATCATCCTTATCTCAAGGGTTTTGCTTAACAATGATCAGAACAAACTGAAAAGGCAAAATCCATATTCCAGCCTCTGAACCAACCTTGCAAGTGCGCTTATGGCACTCCAGCTTCTGGCTCAAGTGCCATATACCGATCGCTATTCCGTCTGTCGGTCGGGCGGTCGGTCTGTCCCACAATTGTGAATTAGGGTACTTCCAGATGTGCTAGGACGGTGGAATTTGTGCAGGCATATGAGGGACCTGACCAGACTAACTTGGAAATAATCAGTTTCCCGATCCGGCCATCTGGGAGGAGTGGAGAGAGGGGAAATCCGGAAAACGTGCGTAGGCTAACTTTCGAACGGGTGATCGGATTCGAATGAAACTTAATAATTGAATAGAAAACATGTCTCTGATGTCTCGTTTTGTAAGTCCGGACGGGATTCGACAGCTGGGGGGGGGGAGACCTGAAATCTCGAGAAATGGTTAGAGTGGAGGGGTCGGAATGAAACTTGTTGGGATGAAGAAGTATCTGCTCTAGATGAATCATTTACGTAAGATTAGACTGGATTTGGACACTTGGTGTGGGGGAGGGGGTTTCCTGATATGATGGACCCGATCAAACTGACTTAGAGACGCAAAATTTCTCGATCCGATCTTCGTAGGGGGAGTGGAAGGAGGGGAATCCGTAATTTTGAGTCTTTGGAACTTTGGAACGGGTTATCGGATTCCAGTGAATTTTAATAATTGAACAGAAGACTTGTCTCTAATGTTCTTTTTCATGTCGGACTGGATCCGACAACTGTTGGGGGGGGGGGGGGGGAGAATACATGACCCGCTTGGACTGGAGACATTGAGATGGAACTTGGTGGGAATACCAAGCAAATGTTCTAGATAATTTATTTACATAACCGGATTGGATCCAGGCATTGTGGGGGAAGTTAGACGGGGGGGGGGGGGGTCCGGTATTCCGGTGATCGCAAGTTAAGGTACTTCCAGATGAACTTTGTAGTTAAGATTTTCACTTTGAGGAGACTAATAAATAAACAAACAGAAAACATACATATCTAACTACCGCTTGTCCCTGTAGTCCAGGGGAACCGTGCCAACTGTTTAATACTAACGAAACATCTCTCTCCTGTGACATTAGACAGCCATTCTTCATTCAGTACCTATTCGAAGGTCTGTTGAAATTCTCGATAGTCTTGCCACCATACTCATCTAATTTTCCTGTTCTTTACAGCCATCGATGTAATTAACAACCTGCTACAGGTGAAACAGCGGAAGCGCTACACAGTCGATAAGACCCTCCTCCATCCCTGGCTACAAGACTACCAAACCTGGTGCGACCTGAGAGACCTCGAGCGTCAGGTCGGAATCCGCTATCTGACTCATGAATCCGACGATGCTAGGTGGGAGGCGTATCGTAAGGAGCACGTCCTGGATAATGGTCAGATCAACACAGATGCGTTCAGTGGTCTTTATGGTCGGTTGAGGTTATAGGTAGAGATTTAACGAAAGGAAACTGTTAGAATGGTGGCAGCGGCATATGAGTGTGAGTGTGTGGAAGTCGCTGGGTATGCGAAGAGGCGGAAAATTATGTTGAGCACAGACAAGAGTTATCCAAGTGCTAGAGGATACGAAGAGGTGTTGAGTGATTTGCAAATCAGTGAGCCGATCCGCCTTCGATCACCTTACATCACCCAAGACGAAACTTGACGAACTTGCCTGTGGCGGGATCACTGTTCCTGGAGCCCGCTTCCATCAAGCGATTGTAGTGGATTGCAAACTATTTTCACAAGCCCCTGGTGTGGCCCAGTGGTTAGAGCGGCGGCAGTTGAAGCCATAGGTCGCCGGTTCAAATCCTGCCAAAGGAGCATTTTTCAGTTCACTATCTATAACCCAAGCCATCTCTCTATTGTCTTTTGGAATAGTGTAGCAGGATGCAACCGTGAAGGGAATGTCTGAAGTGCTGGTTAGTGGGTTGAGAACGTAAGGATTCATGAACCTGAGCTCAGTTGCGACCCGCATCTGTGGCTGCGTACACTGTAAAGTTACGCGCACAGACAGCCCGAATAAAATTCACGTGCGAACTTCGTGTCAACGTGGAGAAACGTGCATTTCGGGATATTGCAGAATTCTTGTAGTTGTGACAATTTCTCAGCTTAACAAAGAGACAAGGCTTGTTGCAAGTTTTCTTCCGCATAATCGCTACAGGCCAAACTCCTGATGTTCCGAACAGCGTCTGTTGCCCTACAGCTGTGTTGCTAGATTCTGCTACTTTTCGACAACTGGACTAGAACAATCCACTCTCCGTCCAACGGTTTTGGGGCTAGATAATACGATTTTCCTACTGATGTTTGTTTAAAAAGGCACATTTTAAGTAGAAATCTAGCAAAATCGTGAAAATCAGCATGGAAATCTTTAGTCTGACAGGCAAAACGATTGGATTCGTCAACAAACACAAAACAGCTTGTAGGCCTATTGTATGTTTCGTAAGTTATTCTTCTGCTGTCTTTGTTCTTTTCTTTTTTCTATTATCTTTACTCCCCTTTCATTTCATTGCGATCGCTCACTCAAGTGGACTTTTAGACCCCTTTCATCCTTGAATCTCTTGCGTAAAACACGGTGAAGAAATTGGACAAAACACTTTTTGGGCTCTGAAGAGAACTTTCTCACCCTGTTTTTGATGCTCAAAATTAGGCAACACTGTGTTTTAATACAAATGGCGCTTTAAATAGCTAGCACGTGATTTGAGATTTACCTTGTAGACTTTAGAGGAAAAATTGTTCAAGAGATTTCTGTGGTAATGGGCTCTGCCGGGGGTGTTATTTTTATCAGTTCATGCTTGTTATCTAAGCCGTCCTTTTTTTCTGTGTTATTACCTAAGCTCTTATTTGCGCTGTTCGCTTTTTTAGACTAGAATATGTCTTTGAGCGGGAGAGGACATTGCGAAAAAGTCTCGGCCTATTCCCTCTCTACATATTTGTTTGAATCTGGTTCCAGTCAATCAGTTTTATTGTGACCCAAACATCACTTGGCTAACACAGGCAGAAATTGGAAAACGGACAATACCATTAACACACAAACAAAGAATATGAAACGAAAATTAAAACTATTAGTACACTAACAATGTTGTGTGAAATATGGGACAAGTGACTTTAGTTTAGTTTTGTTCAACTTGATCTATTTCCAGGGGGTATCCAAAGAAGTAGCTAGGCGTTAGAGTCCAGCGAATGTTCGAACTTGTTGTTCTCTGCCGTCGTACTGAAGTTAGCTTTTTTTTTTAAAGGACACCTGAACAATGAAACCATACTTGAACTCACCATTTAGAATGCATTTACAGACATGGCCACGGAGAGCATTCTTCTCCTGAGCGTGACGTTTTCAAAATAGGGATGTTCGTTTCTGGAGGTTTGCACATGCAGGCTCCAAGACAAAAAACGCAATTCATTCAAACCTTGTACAGCGGTGGCCGGATCGCATTGGAATTTCTTAACTGGTTAAAAGATACTCCAGAAGAAGGGTTGATTGGAGACATTTGTTCATTTCTAAAATTGTTCGGTACTGAAATAAGGACAGATGCAAAATGGAGCAAAAATCAGAGCTTGGAAACACTATTTCGTATTTGGATTGGGTTTTCTGCAGGCAATGTTAACGGAAGTCATAAAGGTAGGGATGATACTTGGTACTCTTCTTCCAGGTGTCCTTTAAAGGGGGGGGGGGGGGTCTAAACTGATACCCATATTTCTTTACCCAAAAAAGCCGTCTATGATTTTCTGAGAAGAACAAGCTGTCAGAAATGGAGGGATCATAATTTCTGAGAAGTGAGCTGGGAATAAAACTGACTCGTGGTTTTCTTAGTAGTGAGCTTTGGAAAATAGACGGCTCATAACTTCTGAAAAGGAGTGAGCTTTGGAAAATAGCGGGCTCGTAATTTTCCGATAAGTGAGCTGTAAAAAATAGCCAGTTTGTGAGTTTCTGAGATTTTGTAGTTTTCTTGAGATTTCGAGATTTTTGGTTCATAGCTTCTGAGTTAGCTGTTAACCTGCTAACGTAGGACTGATGTATCATTAGAGGGATAGGCCCAGGCTTTTCACGACTGCGCCCCTTTTCTAGAATCGAGTTTCATCGCAGCTATTACTAGTATATCTTTAAATTGCGACGGAGTATCTACTTACAATGTTTTAGGAATGTACATCATAAAATTATGTTCGTCTTTCATCCCACTTGTTATCCTAAAAATAACGTGGCATTTCTTCACCGTCAATCGCGTAGGAAATCTTATGCATCACATGTTCTAGCACACAATTTCAAAAGGATGCTGTCTGTGCATCACATTACCTTTTTTTTTTCAGCCCAAACCGCTCCGTCCCCTTACTCACAGATTTAAAGCAGTGTTTGCTGCATGTTTCCTTTGTATTCCAGTAATTGTTGTTCAGTTGAGAGACGTGTTCGTCACAGTGCGTGGGATGACTTTCTTTGGGAATTAGTGAAAACTTATTATGTCGGTAGTGCCTGGAACATTAGCGTCTTAGGAGCAAAGATCTCGTGAACTTTTAAACTGATGGCTCATGATTGTGTTCTTTTTGTCGCATGAGCTATGGATTCTACTGCCCACCGCTCTCCCGTTTGCGTTCTGGCCTTTGCTACTCAAGCCCTCGCAGTCTAAAGCGAGGTTTCCACTGGCAATCGAAAGCCATCGTAACGTGGCGCATCCATCATTTTCAGCCAATTAAAGCACGCCGGGTCTGGACTAACACGGTTACGACAACCCCTGTGCTTTTGACAGACGATCAGGGTTGGGACCTCTAGACTAGAATTCATGCCAGAATTTTCGGCACCATCATCACTTTCATACAGAAAAGTTGACATGTTTTCAACTTTAAATTAGAGTGAAGAAAACGTCCGGAAAAACTTGATCGCCTGTTCGCATCCTTACTATTGAAAGTGGAGATCGAACTGATGGTGGCGTTCTAACTATGAGGCACCACTTAAGAACGAGAAGCAGCTGGGCGAGGGTCTTCATACCCTGTCGAAAAAATAATAGTTTCATTTTTTGTCTGAACTCTCAGTTCTCAATTCTCGTAACAAATTACCGTTTTTGCTCTTCTCACTTCTCCATTCGCGCTTTTGATATTAAAAAAAAAAAAAAAAAAAAAAATACTATTTTAGCCACCCGTTAAAACCTGCTTACACGGGTAGAACAGTCGCCTTCGTTGACTAATCAGGAAGAAGAATCGAGAATTGACTGTCGGAGCAACTTCTCGAATCTGAAGAATCGCGAAGCTATCCCCCAGGGTTGGTCACCAAGAACCAGGGTGTACGAGTTACTTCAGGATATTTTGGGTTACTCAGGGTTACTTTGGGTTACTTTTGGTTACATTGCATTGGGTTACTTTGGGTTATATTAGGTTACATTGGGTTACTTTGAGATACTTTTGGGTTAGGATTCTTTACAGGGTGTAAGAAGTTACTTTTGGTCACCAACCCTGGGCTATCCCCGTTCTCGATTCTGAGAAAAACGCAAAAAAGACATGGCTTCATGTCAATAGTCATAAAACGCAGAAACGGAGAATTGCGCTAGCAAAATTGAGATAAAAAACCTCGTAAAAAACGCGACTAATCGCGCGATTGCGCAAACCTCACTGAAACACAGTTTGATTGGTTACCACACTTTCGCGGATTACTGTTCGGAAATCTGGCAGACTTATGTCAAATGAGGATCTGTTTTTCAAATTATTGTTTATGATCCATCGAAAGGGATTATAAACATTCGTAGACAAAAGAAAACAAATAATGTAAACTACATCACAGGCAATCTAGATGACAACATAAGATTATAAAATTGCAATCAAACCATTTAAAGAACAAAGGAAGCACAAATAAGTCACCTTGCTTGTACGTAGTGAGCCAGAGAAGACCAATATTTGGCGTTTCAAGATGTTTTTCGGCTTACAGACGAAACGTCCCCGTGGCGGAACGTCCCCACGACCAAACGTCCGCAACATTTTTAAGTTTGCCTTGTTCGTCAGGCGCATGAACGAGGTAAAAAACTCCAGAGTTTTCATTTGAAATGCAGAATCATTCTTTATAGGCAGGAAAGGGCTGACGTGGGACCAGTTACTTCAAATATGCACTGTCACGAAATATACAGTGTAATACGCTTTTCGCTGGGATCAAAACTGATGAGTAGGCTAGTTCTGGGTAAAGCAACATGCGAAGCGGAAATGTTTTTACCAATAAGTTCCTCGGAGGAAACAAGTGGAAGCCTGTTCTGGATTAAAAGAGTCAAACAAGGAGAATTCAAAAGTCAGCGTAGTGCCGTTATAGTGGATAAAATTGGCATGGGAAGTTCTAGATCTTGTTTAGTGAACCTTCTATTCTCGAGAAAATATTCGAATTCTACACCTAGGCGATTTTAATCTCTAATTCCCATACTCTGGTTTTGAGTTATTCCGCTTTGAAAGAATGCCGGGTCTGATGTAAATCATGAAACCCTCCCCCACCCCCCTAAAAAAATATCATATTTTGGTTATTGGTTCACTTTAGCCGGAAATGTTTCGCCATGAGGACGCTTTGTAATGGGGACGTTTCGCCGAGAACCCGTTTTTTCTTCCGAGAATTTGTCATCAAAGGGTGTATCGTAACATGAGAACAAAAGAAAAGGTATCTTTGTATTACCGCATCTTCGCCTTGTTTTCAAAAAAGTCATCCCATGTAGGCCCAGAAAGTGAGGTCAGCTCCATCCCCTTCTGCACTCGTTTTTCTTCCCACATCAAATTATTAGAAATTCTAGGACTTCGTCATTGGAATTTGAAATCACAAAAAAAATGTATCACCTTGTTTTTTATGAGTTGCGTCTTCGGTTGAAACCACAGGTATTTCAGGAGACACCATTTCGGATTGACTCAGTTTTCAACCCCGTCTCTCGATTGTTAAATTATATGTGTTGATGTTTAAGCTTGTTAACATGTTGAAAATAGTGCCTTATGTTGATTAATTTAGCACGAGCTTTGAATATTATTTGTGCTACAAGTTGATGTTGATTTTAATTGTTGATTATCTTTTTTAACGTTTTTGATTAGGATTCAGAGATTTTGATATATTTGCTGGCGAAGGGTCGAATAATGAATGATACGCTGGTTTTCAGCTGAAACTTTATTTTTTGCCTTTTTTGTAAGTGTCTCTTTAGGAATATGGTTGTGGGAAATTTAAATAAATTAAACCCGGTCGATATTGTGCGGCAAGAACGCGTAGGTTTGGTCCATTTTCATGACGAATCATAAAGTAGCTTCGTACTGATAGCTGAGGTGCATTGTCGTGTATGATGGCAAAGGTTCCACCCTTAAATCTTAAAGGACCTGTCTTACCTATAATACTAACGCAACATACTTCCATAATCACTCCAAAGACCCCATTTCGCACGTTACATTCTAACCCCTCTAACAAAACCACGCTGATTTTCTAACTTGCCGTGTTTTGCTACCTTCGATGTGTCTAACGCTGTCGAAGGTTCTCTGCGAGAAGTTTTTCCATCAGAAAAACGGTTATGTAAATTTTTTTCCTGTTTTCGCTACAAGTAAACGGGTCTCGGAAAAGGCTTAAAACAGCCAAAACCGTCGGTTATTTGTTGAAAGTACAGCCTAGTTTTAAAGTATTCAAATATTTTAAAATGCTTTAAGTTAAAGAGTAAATAGTGCGAGCAGTCCTTTAATTAATTGTGTTTTTTCCGTGACCTGTCACTTGTCGGTGTGCTTCATTGTAGTTTTCTCTAAGGGTAAAACCCTTCAGTTCTTTTTTAATTGTATCCTTCAGTTCAACTCTAAGTTGGCAACAATTACGGCTGTACTTTAAGGACGTATGTCCTTCAATTAAGTTTGATAGGGACAACTTTTCATTTCAAATTTGAGGAACCGTGCAATCATTGTGAGTCTTATGAGTCATGCCCTTCACTTGAACTTTAAGGGGTTTTACCTTCGGTCAGACTTCAAGGGCACAGGCCTTTAGTTGAAATTTAAGAATTTGCAACTTTTAGTTAAGCTTTCAGCCTTCAGGTTTTATTTCAAACGTTCCCTTGAGTTTAACTTTGAAGGATAAAACCTCAATTTTCGCTATTTAGTCGAAAGTCTTCGATAAAAGAATGGCAAAGAAAAACTTTTGGGCCAAAAAGTGCAGTCATCAGAAAAGGTTTTCGCCTCGCTTTCGAAAATGACGATGAAGAACACCTGCGAGTAACAGGTCACGAAAGACACAACTAATTCAAATTTACGGGTGGAAACCTTCAGTTGTACTTTATTTAATTCTTTTCAACTATAAGGGCTTTGCATTTGACTTTAAAAAAAACTTTAAGGGGTCTTCCCTTGGTTAAACTTCAAGGGCAAAGCCCTTTAGTTGCACTTTAAGGATCTACACCCTTCAGTTAAGGTTTTACTTTGAAGCTTCAGGTTTTACTTTGAACGTTCCCCTTAGTTAAACTTCATAAAATCTCAGTTTTCGCTATGTAGGAAAGCCTTCGATAGAATAATGGCAAAGAAAAACTTTTGGTCCCAAAAGTGCCGAGTTGTCAGAAAAGATTTTTGCTACGAATTGAAAAGTTCGAGGGATTGATGGAAAAGAGAAAATTTTGAGCCGAAAAGTGCAGAGTCATCGGAAAAGATTTTCGTTGCGGAGCGAATGATTCCACAGGAAATGTTCGGTCAAGAAGTGTTGAGTCGGCAGGAAGATAAACGAAGCGTCCTTAAAGTCAAACTTAGAGCGCGTTCCACCCTACTTACCGTAGTTACTACGCATAACGTCACGAATTCTGTCTTTTAAATTTGCCGTCAAGGCTGGAATGATTTTCTATTTTCCAGCAGTATATCGTGCCACAGGTGAATCCGACCAGTCACGCTTTAGAGATGCGCCGTTACCACGCTTGCTATGCTCCTGAGTATGGTAAGCAAAAAGTTACTATTTCAAGAAGGTTGGGACGGTCAATGTAGTAACTTTTCGTGTGGTTGGAACGGAAATAGTAGAAGGCTTTTACCCTGATAGCTTAACTGAAGCCTTAAGGGGGCATCCTTTTCCTTGAAGATTAATGGCCTTCAGTTGTACTTTAACTATGTCCTATAATTCAACTCAAAGGGCATAAACCTTTATCTCTACTTTAAGGGTGTCTTTCAGCTCTTAGAAGACAACCCTCCCTTGGCACTATTACGGTAAACCCTTCAGTTGGAGTGTCAGATATGACCTTAAATCTAGCTTGAAAAGGTTGACCCTTCAGTTGAATTTTGATAAGCAATAACGTTCGACTCCCAGGGTTTATGAAACTGAGACAGGACACGTTCTTTGTTTTATAGAAAACGGAAATTAAGCTATCAGGTTAACTGACAAGGCGACCGAACATGACAATTAAGCACACTGGCGAGTGACAGGTCACGATATAAACACACCTAATTAATATTTAAGGATTGAAACCTTAAGTTGTACTTAAATTAATCATTTGGTTTAACTATTAGTGCTTTGCATTTGACCTGTAACTGAACTTTAAGGGGTCTTTCCGTCGGTAAATTTCAAGGGCACAGCACTTTAGTTAAACTTTAAGGATAAAATCTCAGTTTTCGCTATGTAGGGAAGTCTTCGATAAAACAATGGCAAAGAAAAACTTATGGTCCAAAAAGTGATGAGTCATCAGAAAAGATTTTCGCTACGAAGTGAAAACCTTCCACAGAATGATCGAAAAGAAAAACTTTTGAGCGCAAGTGCCGAGTCATCGCAAAAGATTTTCGTTACGAAGCGAATGATTCCACAGAAATTCGTTTGTTCAAGAAATTTGAGTCGGCAGGAAGATTTTCGCCACGAAACTAAGCGTCCCTAAAGTCAAACTTAAATGGTTGCCCTAATCTTAAAGCTGAACTGAATTTCACAGTTAAAGCACAAGTGAAGGGTTGTAACCTCAAAGCATAACTGAACACCTTCACTAGGCCTACTACTGAAGGGTTGTCGCTTTATAACTGAACTGAGTTCACAGTTAAAGCACAACTGAAGCACCCTTAGAACTAACTGAAGGGCAAATGAACGGTCGTCCGCTTAAAATTTAGCTTCCGGGCTCAACTCCTGAAAATCCTACTTTTCAGGGCTGAACGTCACTCTGTAGGCTTTCTTTTTCACTGCCTGGGTTGTTAAGCTGTGGACCCAACTCCCAAGGTAATTGTATCCGAGAACCAACAACCCAGGTCTAACAACGTCCAATGGAGTCTAGACTCCATTGGACGTTCTTGTATGTGAAACTCTGTAGTGTCACTGGGTGCATACGGTTTGGTGACTTTGCTCTTCTTGGTTGCCTTAGGCATTATATTCAAAATAATACAATGCACTAGAAATGGAGAGTGAAGGAGGGTACCTCTCGTACCTAATCTTCATCGTGGCCATCGGCTTGGGTTAAGTCGCTCCGCTGGATTTGGGGTTCGGGCATAGCACCTCTAGAGTAGCTTCTCTGAACTGTCCGGACTGTTTGTAATGTTATTCACTTTAAGGATACAATCTCGGTTTTCGCTACTTTTTTTTGCAAAACTGTAAAAACTTGTATTGTAAAAAGTTTCTCCGAGTATTTGCAGTATTTGCTACTGGGATTAATCTTATCTCTACTGGGATAAGATTGATCCGAAAAAGAGATAATCTTATCTCAGTAGAGACAAGATTAATCCCAGTAGAAATATTTTTTTTACTGTGAGGAAGATTTTTGCTTGCGAAACGTAGGGAAGACAACTTAAAGTTCAAGCAAGGGAAGTGCCTCAGTCTTTAAGGCTCATTTGATTGACATGAATCCCGAAAGTTGAGCTGAAACAATGTCCCCACATAGCTGAATTGACGTCATATATCATTGAAGTTCAACCATTGTTGAACTTATAAGGATCTAAGGGCACAAACCTTTAGTTCTCCTTTAATTGTGTCCTTCAGTTCAACTTTATGTGGGCAAGACTTACGGTTAAACTTTCAAGTCAAGTTTAAGTTCAATGGGTTCATTAACAAATACAAAATGAATCATACATAACCAAAACACTCAGTCCATTTCTGGACGCCGAGAACCACAATCATTACATTTTAGACATAATACTCAGAGTAAAAAAAAAATGTTATTATTATTTTATTCTTAAGCATATTTTTTTTTAATTTTTTTGTTTTATTTTACCAGACCTTATTTAATTATTCTTCTGTAATGCTAATAAATGATATTTTACTTTTTTTAAATGACGCAAGAGAGCTCCTACCTCTCAGCTCATCTGGGATCAGGTTCCATATTTGTGCACATGTTATATTCGGAGCAAAATCTGATACGTCTTTAAATCATATCTTTAAAGACGTATCTCCTTCAGTTAGGCTTTATAGGGACAAATCACGCTATGAATGTGATGCGATACGACACTTCATTGTACAACGAGCTTTCACATTATTGTATTGCCGTGTACCGATTGCATACCCCTTTTTGAGAATCATTGTTCTATAATTACTAAGACAACATCGTCAAAAAGACAACATTTATTGTCATAAATGAAGGCATAAAATTTGTAAACATAAATACAAATCAACGAGATACTTAATGCTGCTTGTAGCTGAAATTTTCCAATATCTTGGCTCGATGTCACAAACGGTAGTAATAAGATATTTCTCTATTTGTTCTTGATCAAACACATTGCCGGAAACGAGACTTCTTAAAGGTAAGGTGATCCGGATGGCAACAGAGCAAAACATGGCGCCGCTTGATTCTTCCTAAACCTTCAACCAAAAATGGGAAACAGTAAAATTTAAGAATTTCAGTTCTATGGTACGATTAATTGCAAGTTCAGTCAGATTTTCTGGAGCTTGTCACTAACAGGTCACGTTCCATTGAACGCATATTGGATCCAGCCCGGAGGTTTATCTTTGGTCGCGATCGGTGGGAAATATTAAACAAGTGCATTTCGTAGCTTTGTTCTGGGTGCATCCTATCTCCTGTATTACCAATACACTGATTATCACGCTTGCCACGTTTGTTCTCTTTACGTGACGTTCCATGTGCCCGATAATTGTTTCCGAGGAGCTTATTCGTCTAGAGATCGGTTGTATGCAAACTTTGCCAAGAATGGCATCCAAGGCAAGGGACACGGAAAGACGCCAAAGCAGCCGAAAGCGTGTGTAATTTCCTGTAAGCATAGTTTAGTTGTAAAGTGGTCCACTACTTCAAATCACTGTGTAGTGCGAGTTGTCCTTTAAAGTTGTGAACTGGACTTTCTTAAAGTCCAACATTCCGTTTACCTTTTCTTAGTTATCGCATGCCACAGGTTTATTTTGAATTGAACGCGATTGTCGGGTTTACTGTTTCGGCTCGAGAAAAAAACCACGCCGAAAGTCTTCATTTGTAGATGACGATATTTTCCAGGATTGATTAGCAAAGAATTATAAGACCTAATTGATAATTTTTGTATGTCTTCGGAGGTACCACACTGGTCTTGGTTTTTTAATTTATTTGTATTGGTAATAAACAGTTGGAGCACTAGATGGAAATCATTAATTTTTCACAGTGTAGTCCGATCCGTTTTTGTCCGCGCAGCTTTGGTTCCGCACGTTATGAGTGATCCTTCCAAAAGACATTTGATTGACCTTGCTTGTACCGCGTTCGACTCTCTTTGATACGCCGTATCCTCCTTCACGCGTATCGTTTCATTTTCAAGGAAAGCGTTTTGCAAACTTTCTTTTATTTGCCAACTGAAGCGAGCAAAAAATAAACGTTGTGAAGTTTTGAAAAGTTTATTTTGAATTTTTTAAGGATAGAGAACGGGTATAGAATGGAAGAAAACATTTTAGGCTACTAAGAAATAAATAATAGCTAATGACAACATTTTGACCCTTGGCTCCCGACGTGCCATAAAAGCTGTCCGGAATAATCGGCTGAGATTTAGTCCAGACAGAGTTATTTCAAACCTAGGAAATTTGGCTGTTTTTTTTTTTATTTGCTCATTGTTTTACGGTGTCTTTAGTGGTTTTAAACATTCATAGTGACAGTAGGGATGGTTAGCATTGTGTATGTGGTAGAAATACCATTTTTTGTGGCCTGCTTTAAGCTAAAATTATAATTTCTTGATGAACAGACATTTTCGCAATTCAGAAATTTTGGGATCTTCGCGTACCCCTTACAAGGATCCCGCGTACCCACTTGTTGGGTACGCGGGACCTCTTGTTGGGAGCCACTGCAATAGAGGCAACTGATTGGAGAGACACAACAAAATGTACATATGCAAGAGAAAAGGGAAAGTTATTGGGATGCAAGAGATATTTGAAATGTTTAGGGGTAGTCAAGGAATGTTGAAAAAACAGCAAATTTAGGTGTCATCATTATCATGAAAATCTGGGAATCTCGAAGGTTAAGCCTGGCTTTAAGGTTTGAATGCCCCTAAATCTGTTCAGAAATGTAAACGTATCTAGTGGGAATTGCATTCAAGTTTGACGGCATCAGATTCAGGAACGCCATAAGGTTTGACTGTCCCTAGAACGGTTCATAAATGTAAACGAGTCCTGCACCTCGCTGACTGGTCATTTAGAGTCAAATACATACTGGACATTGCATAGATTTGGAATTTTGTTCGACGGGTATCCTTCCTTCTACTTCTTCAGCATCTACCTAACTTTTAATAGAAGAAAAAACTCAGATCTGAAGGTAATACTTTTATACACGCCAGCGAACCTCGGGAAGAACGAGAAACGTTGCCCAAACGATGACTCAAATTCTATGTCAACCAATCAACGGGGTTCGTTGGGGATTCACTAGAGAATACGGCGATTCTTCACCGGCACGAAGATTTAGTCATCTAGAGTATCGAGCAAATACGGACAACAATCCCAGTCGTAGAAATATCTACGATTCCGATGTAGCTGATAAGTTGGCACCAAAGACCCATGATTCGATTTCCAAAATTATTCACGGTTAGCGAATAAGTAGGTCAGGAAAATATTTTGGAGCCCTACCTTGCTCGACCAATGCTGAGAAGCTGAACTTGGCAGAAGCAGTAGGGCTACAGCCGAGTGATTCTGTGCGTTAAAAGAAAAAAAATCATGAGCCAGACGGTTACACAGTTTCCTCTTGAAAACAACGTAGAAACTGCAAAAATATAAAGTTGTGGATGATATACACCTACTATAAATGGTCGGTAGGCTACGGTCAAGCTATACCTGTAGAGATTTAAAAACGATTTTTTCTATTCATCTTTGTTACTAAATTATTTAATCGAAATAATGAGTTAAGAAGTCACTATCAGCCAAGACCCCAATTTCTCAAATAAATTAGGACGGGTATCTGGGATACGGAAGAAGTTCTGAAAGGTGAATCCTGGCTGTGAATGAGTGAATTTTGTTTGCCCACATTCTACGTGAGAACTACTGGAGATGATAATACAAACCTAAAAAGAAAATTGTTCCAGTTGTCTTTCGGTGTCCAAGTATTTGCCCCCCCCCCCCCCCGCCTGGAAAAAGGGAACAGAAATCCCCGTGCTGATCCCTCTACGGCCCTCCTGAAGTCAATGAAGGAAAATTGTAATCCCGCATTGAGCTCCATGATGTTTCGTTTTAGTGATTTTTTATTATTTTTGTTGTTCTTGTAGTGTCGGGGCCGGATCCAGAGTAGGGGGTGGGGGTACGGGCTCGACCTCCCGACCCCCAAAATTACAAAAAATAATAGTTTGTTATAGGCTTTAACCTCTGATCCGTATCTTTTCGGTACTTTTTGGTCTGACCCAAGGGCAACCCCCTCCCCCATAAATAAATTCCTGAATACGGACCTGTGTAACGTTTTTCTTTTTCTACGATACGTCTGACGGGCTATAAATAAATTTTATTGAATTTAAGAGAAAAAATCAAAGTACATGAACACAAATAATAGCCTCCAAAAAATTAACTAATCAGAAGCTAACATGGCTCCTGCCTCAGAACAGGAGAGTATTAAGGAAGAAGAAGAAGAACAAAACCGAAAGAATCAACCAGAATTAAAGTAATTAAAACCGGAAGTGTTAAGGAAGAAGAAGAAGAAAACCAAAAGAACAGAGATCCTGACCATACCTGGATACCCTGGGCTGTAACGGGATGTGCAAGAAATTAAGAGTTGACTTAATTTACTACTTACTCTTTTAGTAACACCTTCAATATTTGCCAGGCTGGTTTTGATTATGTTTTCGACAGGTCCAGTTAGGCGATGCATGATTAAAATGTGTCTACTGTACTCATGTCAAAGGATTGCTAGACCTAACGCAGATTTCTGCTAGAACAAATCCAACACAAATAAAGAGGAGAGCGAAAGCATTGATTTGTTATCATAAGGTTGCTGGTGACGACGTGCACCTTGTGAGTGAGGAGTAGCATAGCGACATTCAGTCTGCTTTAGAAAACTGGAACTTTAAGCTGTCGACATCTGAGGCAGGGGCGGTCCGAAGGGCTTGGGCATGGGGGGTGAGGACTTCAAAACATACGACTTGCCAAAAACACAGTACTAGCAGGCTCAAGAAATATTAACGTTATTAAACGTTACGAATAATGCCATTGTAGTACTGAAATAATAAACAAATAAGTAACAGGAGGCGATGCCGTTCATATCAAATTTCGCTGGACCTCGCCTCGGTATCAGCTTCTGACATATCTGCTCAAGACAAATTAAAGTCAGCGCCGCAGGCGAAATTTTTCAATCCGAGCGAAATTCAGCTACGGTAAATCTCAAATCTCAAGCTTAAAACTGCACATACACGATGCACAAATAAATAGTAATAGGATAGGACTACGAAAGAGCTGCACCCAAAATTTGTTAAATCGTTCTTTATTCGGCAATATTCGACTATTTCCCACACAAACTCTTGGTTTTAGCGTACCGCTTTTTTTGTAATCCGACATTTTCCTGGAATTTCTAACCTTTCAGGTTGCTGAAATCTTAGGCCTAATACCTCGCATAAATTACGGCCATTCAACCATATAGCGAGTAGGCGACTATGAAAGACGGCACAGGTAAAGTTTTGCGAAACATTTTAAAGGCTGCCTACTATATCACATAGATGTCCATGCCCCGATAACTCGCAAACCGAGTGGGATGTTTTCCCGGAAGTTAGTACCTGGTAGTGCTTCCACTTTGAATTTAGATTACAAAAATAATAGTGCAATCATCAGGCGGTTGTGCCTGTTTCTTTTTAAGAT
Organism: Branchinecta lynchi; assembly: GCA_023053575.1. NCBI lineage: Eukaryota > Metazoa > Arthropoda > Branchiopoda > Anostraca > Branchinectidae > Branchinecta > Branchinecta lynchi. The sequence goes on from JAKZAP010000003.1 coordinate 19,624,809, forward strand.
AAGGAGATTTTTGCAAAAAAACAGGTAGGATAATATTGAAACTTCGCGCCGCAGGCGAATATTTCGAAAATCAGCTTGTTTTCAGCGCGACAGAGTGAAAATCACAACTTGGTAAAGGTATTTATGTCACTCTGACAAGTTCGAAACATACGATTGTCATTGTAACAAGCTCAAAACACACGATATTTCCTAACGTAGTGACTTATAGAAAATCTGTATACAACCATCTGGCCAGAAATAGGTCATTTGCTGTCGAAATTCACTTAACTGCCTCATATGGCAAGCCCGAAACTTACGACTGTCTCTAATAGACGACTAGAAAATCTCTTCGTAATATACGACAAGAAACGGGTCATTCTTAGGGAAAATTTGCGGTTTATGTCATTCTGGCAAGTACCATACGACTGATTCTGACAAACTTAGAACACAAAACTGTGAATCTGAAGAGCTTAAAACATACTACTAAAATCTCAGTTGAACAGTACGACCAGAAACAGGTGATTTGAAGGCGAAGTTCACGATTATCTAACTGCTTTGTCTGCCTTTATCTGGCAAGGTCAAAACTATGACCGTCTCTAATTTACGACTAGAAAATTCCTTCGTAAACTACGACAAGAAACGTGTCTTTTCGGGTGAATTTCGCGGTTTATGTTATTTTGGCGAGCTCAAACATACGACTTTCATTCTGGAAAACTCAAAACACACAACTGTGAATCTGAAAACATACGAATAGAAATTTCTTCGTAGCCATACGACTAAAAAATGTGATTTGTGCTGTCTATATGTTATTCTGAAAAGCTTAAAGCATACGACTGTCAGACAGACAAGCCCGAAACATACGACTGAGAGTAAATTCTCTGGAGCATGGGGGGTGAGTCCCCCACGCCCCCCCCCCCTCGAACCGCCCCTGATCTGAGGCGTTTCGATGGCGACAGCTAGTTTCAACCTTAAAGCAAGTTGTACAGTAATGGGAGCTTGTTAGACTTGATCTTAGTGAACTATTTATCCTATGACTCGTTGTAAGTCACCCAGTTAAGCCCTTCCAAGTGGGCTATGTTTTGGAATTCCAAAACGTAAGCGGAGGGATACCTGTGACTTCGTAAATGTTGTCCATCTGTCAGCAAGATAACTCTCGAAGGGATAAAAATATATTCTTCAAACTTGGTATGAGAATCCATTGGGTCAAAGTTTGGAGACGAACCCTAAAGCCCCAGATTAAGGGGTGGGGGGTTTGGCACTAAGCGACGAAAAAAATGTTTTGAAAATCCAATGAGACATTCGATCTAGGGGTAAGGATACACTCTGAATCCTTATATGAAATTCTCGCCGGACAATAGTTCGTCCGGAATCCCACCAGAACCGGAATTTTTTTTAAAGTAAAAGTTTTATTTGAAACTGATAAAATATTTAGGGGTAAGAAGACATGCTAAAATCCGTAAATGACAATCGTTTTCTACCCGGACAAGTAATTCGCCCGGAATCCGGCCAAAACCGGAAAATTTTTAAAAGTAAGAAGTAAAAGTTGAATAAATGTCTGAATTAGGGATAAGACAAACTGTTGAATCCATAAATGACAGTCGTTTATTACCCAGACAAAGTTTGCCCGGAATCTGTCCAAAACCGCAAAATTTTTAAACTTTTATCTGAAGTTCATTAGATGTTTTATTTGGTGGTAAGGAGGCATGCTGAATCCGTATTCGAAGTTTTTTCTCGCCGGACAAATAGTTCGCTGGAATCCGACCGAAACCTGAAAATTCGATAAAGTCGATTAGATAAAGTTGATTAGAGGTTCGATATAGAGAGCGTATGCTGAATTCGTGTTGAGCTTTTTTTTTCTGCAGGACAAGTGTTTCAACCGGAAATCGACCGAAGCCGGATGTTTGGCAGAATTAAGGCAGGAAGTTTCGCTAAGTTTCTTCAAAATATTTCTAACTTGTAAGGGTAAACACACATGCTGAATCCACACCTGAACTTGGTTTTCTCAGATGACTAGCCATTGGTATTAATCTGTATTTAAATTTTAATAGTAAAAATATTCAAGGAGTCTTACGAAGACCGGATATCTGCAAGACGCAATTGTCTAGATCAAAAATTAAATTTTGGGATCCCATCGAAACATTTGGTCTTTTGATGATGCGATTATTGATATATCCTTCTTGGAATATACCGTTTTGAAAGCTTCAACCGGTTGACAACTTGATCATTTAACCGATAGGGGATAAACAGAACCAAAGTGTTGCTCTCGCAACACTTTACGTTGCCCAGGCAACGTAAATCTGGTTGAGCTTTCTTTTGTGCCGAAACAGTTTTAACCCGGAAATTGGCAAGAGTGAAAGTCTTCTGAAAGTGATTGGAGGTTCTGGTTGACTAGAGTGTCAAGAAAGAGATCAAAATACATCCTGACTCCCTATCGTATCTGAACTTATTTTCCCGCTGGGCAAGCAGACTGACCGGAACATTGGTAGAATTAAAAGTTTATTCTGAAGGAGATCGGAATTTAACATCCATATACAATTAAGAATCAGTTATGAATCCATATGCTGGATAATTAGTTCATCCGGTAGAAATCGGACATTTGAAGTTTTGGACCGGAAAGTTTTTTTGTTGTTTTGTTTAAAGTCGATCGGAGTATCGACAAAGGGTTGAGAATACACGTTGAATCCAAATTTAACTTTTATTTTCTCGATGGGCAAGTGATCCGACTGGAATCTGGCCAACACAGATCCTTAGAAGAAGTAAAATAAAGCTGACTGCGCTAAACGGATGCTTCAGCTGATTTTCTTTGAGCGACATTTCGGCCCTTTTTGGCAAGGGCCATGCTCAGGCTCGAATGTTGACAACCTGTGATCACTGGTTTCACTTTTCCCTTGCAAAGAAGGGCCGACAAATCGGTATGATTTGCAGTCAGCTTAGACTGAAGGAATCTTCGAGTAAAACAAATTTCGATATCGGTAAAAGTCAAAACTGGAAAAATGGAAACAGACTACCCGAAAAAGATACGGTGAATCAGAAAATCCTACTTATTCTCGGCTCGGATGGTTAGTCCGGTCGGAATCTGTCAAACCGAATGTTTTCGAACGAGCCTGATTGGCTGATATACTTGTAGCTGGAGAGTATGACTTAGTGGCTGTGGTTCGGAGGGCTGATAGGATGGTTTCAAATGTGTACAGGGTTCGGCAAAAAACCAAATATCGGCAAGACCTGATAATTTCTAATAAAAAGATCGACAAATATTACCCCTTGGGATCCCATCACAAACTTTGGCCTTGTTGTAAATCCCACATATTTCATTATCAACACTTGTCTACAGACTAAATAGACCCAGAAGTTGAGGAGTAGAAAAATCTGCAATCTGCGTCCCAAGCAATGAAAGTTTTGCACTGTATTGTAGTAGAAAGTGAAAACTGTTGTTTTCTGCCCATTACCTCTGTTCTACACCTTTAGAACAGAATTACGCCGGACGTTTTTGTCAAGAAAAGGAACTGTAGCCTCTCAGTGTGGATGGCCAATCATCGGCTCACACAAGACAGTATTCGATGGACCTGCGACGCGATATACTCGAATAGGTCTTCCTTGGTTAGTCCGAATTATGGAATGAATTTGAGGCTAGATACGTCGAAAACGTACTTGAGAATCCCTCAAATGTCTTCGACGAATCGGTGTTTGTATTCAAGAATCGATAAAAAGTCTTCGAGATTATTTTTCCAGGTCTTCCGGAAACTCCAAAAAGAAATCGAGAAAAGTATTCGAGAATGTTTTAAAAATATTTAACATTTAAATTGAAATCAAATATTCGAGAATGACAAAAATGTATTCGAGAATTTTCATTTGTTAAATTTTCGAATATATTTTTGTCATTAAATACCTTTGTGTAATTCTTGAGTTCTTATTCCAGTTTGAACGTCAGTTACATTTTAGAAATTCTCGAATACTTTTTATCTTTTCTCGAATACTTTTAGTAGTTTCTCAAAACAAAAATCTCGAAATCCTTTTGTCGGTTCTCGAATACAAACACCGATTCCTCAAAGACATTTAAAGGATTCTCGAAGACATTTCGGGGATTCTCGAATACACTTTAACCGGACTGAGCCTCAAATCCATTCCATATCAAATCTGTGTAATACCATATAATATCAATATAAATACCGTAGAGCCACTACCACCTGCTTCCGAATTTTATCGCGTTACTATTTGTCTAACCTTTTAAAGTTTAACCGAAAAGGGATGAGATAGGACAATCTAGTTACGCATTACTTATTCGATTAAAGAGATATGAACACCCGATGAAATGCGTTACTTTGTTGCTCCGCTATTCACGAATAACCGATCTTCATTTAGTGGAGTTGCCCTGTCGAATTTGTGGTAGCTCTATGCGCTTGTACCTGTGTTGTATGCTTGACGGAAACGATTTACGAAAAACAAGTGTTCACGCGAAAGATAGGCCGCGATTGTTTTGAGATTCAAATTTTTCTCTTTTTTGTAGAATTTATATATGTATTACGTATATATTCTGAGCCTCATCCTAGGGCGAATAGTGAAACAAATAAATAAAAAATCCCTTAAAACAATCCAAATAATGTAGTGTGTCCAGTTAAATGCTACAAAAATAAGTTTGCTTTTCAGTTAAACTGCTGCCTTGTCTTTGGAAGGACTGTCTAAAATGCGCTTGTCTCGTAGGGACTTGCCATTCATGAAATTGCCCTTTGCCGGACGGATCGATTAAGAATTGCCGAAATCGACTTGCCGAAAAATTGCGACTGGCATGCTCCCGTAAAGCCGATCCCCTAGGATTCGTGTAACTGTTGTTAATGACCAGGGGTAAAGGGTAACCATACGGATCAGCACGTCATTTGCTGGTTGAAGGAATAGAAAAGAACTACTGTGCTCCACTACTGCTCTTCTCAGCTCCCAAGTGGGGTTCTCGACAGCAATGAAGGTAAAATCTTCCGAGAAAAAAGATGTTGGACTTATTAAAGGAGCTGATTGATATTGCTTAAAATGCGGGGGAAACCACTATCAGTCAATAGGAGTTATTATTGTGAACGCAACAGCACTTTTTCTTTCCCCGATAGCCTCCCGGTAGCCGCTGCGACGTTGCCCACAGAAAACTGAAACGAATTTGATTATTTAGCGCAACTCTCCGGCCTCGCCTCCAGACTGGGGTTTTGTTATTTCTAGTTATAAATTAATTAGTTATTTGAAAAAGCGTTATTTTCTATCCCACTGGAATGTCTGCCGCCCTTGCTTTTGCCCTTGAAGTTATCACGATGTTCAGTAAAATTGTACTTTTTTGGGCGGCGGTAAATCAGTTGTGGAGACTGATTAAATAGCAGATTTTCCTTTCTATGCCACCCATGGTCTGTGATAAAACATAAAACCGCGCTTGATAGCCAGTAGTTTATGTCCCAGAAATTCTGGTGATGCACAACTGTCTGGCGCGTAAACTAGTAGTATTCTGATAAGCTTTTATCTAACGTCTCCCACGTTGTGACCCTCGTGGTTTTCGTTTTCCGGCTGGATTGACTTCCACGCAATGATAAAAAAATGTTCACCGAAGCCACAAGTCACAACCCTTCTGCATTATTGTAGGGAAACACCAATTACTCGTATTTCTAAGACAAGACCAAAGGTTTCGATGGGATCCCAAAAATGTAATGTCTGATCCAGACAATTGGGTCTTGTAGAGATCGAGCCTTCGCCAGACTCCTTGAGCAGGGGCGGTTCGAAGGGGGGTCTAGAGGGTGACTCCCCCCCTCCCCCCCCCCATGCTCCGGAGAATCTACTCTCAGTAGTAGGTTTCGAGCTTGTCAGTATGACAGTCGTGTGTTTTGAGCTATTCAGAATGACATGCAGGCAGTTACCAAACGTGAATTTCACCCACAAATCACATTTTTTAATTGTACGCTACGAAGAAATTTCTATTTGTATGTCTTCAGATTCGCAGATGAAAGTCGTATGTTTGAGCCTGCCAGAATGACATCTACCCCGAATTTCGCCTAAAAAGACCCGTTTCTTGTCGTACTTTACGAAGGGATTTTCTAGTCGTAAATTAGAGACAGTCGTAAGCTTTGACCTTGCCAGGTAAAGGCAGACAAAGCAGTTGGCTAATCGGGAACTTTGCCTTCAAATGATCGGTTGTTCGTATTGTTCCATATAGATTTTAGTAGTATGTTTTAAGTTTGTCAGATTCACAATTTCGTGTTCTCATTTTGTCAGAATTAGTCGTATGGAACTTGCCAGAATGACATCAACCGCGAATTTTCCCTGAAAATGACCCGTTTCTTGTCGTGTTTTCGAAGAGATTTCGATCCCCAAGAACGTCAATCCTAAAACGTCAATCCTAAAACGCCAATTAAATGAAACAACGATCTTCCAAATAGAGTATACTACAAAATGCTCCGCAGGCGAGATTTTTGTAAAACTAATGTTAATGCATCAGTTGAGATTGTTCCTATAATATAAATTCGTACATTAAATTTCACACATTCGCCTTTTCGTTTTTACTTTAGCTAAAAAGAGCAATGGTTTTGATGGGGTCCCAAAAATCTAATATTTGATCCAGAAAATTGAGTCTTGTCTTCGCCAGACCCAGTCTTCGCCAGGCTAATCATCAGAGAAAACCAAGTTCAGATATACCTCTATAAGCCACATCTATGTTGACGATACTGACTGAGACTTCCGGCTTTACTTCTGCCAAATTTCCGGTTTCGGCCGGATTCTGAGCGAACTAATTGCCCAGCAAAAAAAGAAAATTCAGAGACGAATTCAGCGTAGAACATCTAGTCAACTTCAAATAAAAATTTAGCTTATAAAAAAAAAATCCGGTTACAGCCGGATTCCGGACGAATTATATATCCGGGTAAAAAATGACTCAGCGTCTCTTCTTACCCTTGAGTCTGTCATCTAATCAACTTCAGATAAAACTTTTGATATTAACAAATTTTTCCGTTTTTTTTTAGATAGATATAATATAACATTCAGCTTTCGCCATAAACATACACTACAAAAAAGAAATAAAGATAAAAAATAACAGGGCTAAACAACAAAATCTTCGAGCAGTACTTGGTTAATCTTCAGGTTTGAGAAGAGTGGGTCAATTGCGTTTAACTAGCACATTATCCGACTTGTGGAGTCTAAAAAATAAGCTTGATCTAGCCTTACGGTTTATCTCATCAAATGTTAGGCACCATTTCACCAGAGACACTGCAATTGCCGTCAGTTGCCGGAATCTGGGCGAACTAGTTGTCCGGGTAGAAAATACTTTTCACAAAAGTGTTCACCACATCTTCTTACCCGTAAATCGAACGTATAATCAACTTGAGATGAAACTTTTTCTTTTAACCAACTTTCCAGTTTTCGAAGGATTCCCGACAAACTACTTCTTACCCCATACTCGACTATCACATTACCAGTATACAAATATTTTGCTTGCCTCTTAATTTGACCTCCTTACCTCCAAATGTAAGGCTACAGAGCCCGTCTACGAACTTGACCTTACCCGAGTATTTTTTTGGACCTTGAGAAGGCATTCGACACGATTTGTCACGAAATATTTTTATATAAATTAAGTCATGGTGGGATACGAGGACCAGCGCACGATTTTATCACATCTTACCTAACAGGTCGCTTCCAAGTAACATCTATTAATAAGACAGTTTCGGATTCATGCTTATTGTCCAATATTGGTGTCCCTCTGGGTTCAATTTTGGAACCACTGGTTTTCCTAATATACATAAATGCTCGCATAAATGACCTTTCATCAGCGACAGAAAACAACAGTCTGAATGTCCTTTTCGCTGATGATACCGGATAAACACTTGCAGGACAGTCGGAAGAGGATCTTAAAGAGAAGCTGCAAATCGTGTTTTCCCAACTGATTGTATGGCTAAAAGCTAATCGTTTGTCATTAAATGCCGCAAACACGAAATTTATCATTTACAGTAGAATTGGACACAAAGCAAAAGGAATTTCAACAATAATATATCAGGCTACAGATATTCAAATTCAAAGGGTACCTTCGCTCCGATATCTGGGTATAGTTATTGATGAAAATCTATCGTACAAAGAACATTGTAACAGATCACGGGTTAAAGTTGCACAAGGATTGGTATAATGCGGAGGTTTCAGCATTTTTTCCCGTATGAAATTCTACACCTGATTTATTTTGCTTTGATACATTCGCATCTTACGTATTGTCCAATAATTTATTTGGCAACATTCAAATATCATGTGAAACTGATACAGACCCTTCAAAACCGGGCTCTTCCAATTTTACAAAAATATTTACCGTCCCCTTCTTCTTATCCTAACAAAACTAAAACTGAACTCTATATTTTATAATTAATATTTGCCTGTTTCATAATTATTCACTCTTCATTCTTTCTTATTTAAGGTCAAATATGACCGGTCGGAACTACGTTCTTACTTTCGTTCGAGTAATTTTTTCCCTGAGCAACCTGACCGTGCTTATGAAACCCGTCATAAATGGAAAATGCAGCACTTTAAAGTAACCACTGAGAGATCATGGTTCTCACCATATTTTTTTTTATCACGGGTTCATGGCATCTTTATCTACCATGTATTGATTGCAGCAAATCTCTTCCAAATATAAAAAAGCAACTTTATTCTATACTTATAAATAGATTCAAGAATCACGATAAATAACAAGAGCTACGAGCTCATATGGCACTTGTTACGAGTAGGCACGGCTCGGTTATGTCAATGATATATCTAGTGTTTGCTAGGTGTCTTCCCACCAAGTTTCATCTCGATCCCTCCACTCATAGCGTTTTCCAATATTTCCGGTTCTCCCCTCCAGCTCCCCCCAAAAGCCACCGGATCCGGTCCCGATTTTAAGTGGGTCGTCTGAGGCATGAGGTCTTTTCAAATATCAAGTTTCATCGAGATCCAGTCACCCGTTCAAAAGTTATAAATACCTCAAGATTCCGGATTCCCCCTCCCTCCACTCCCCCAACAGTGCCCGAATCGGCTCGGTCATGTCAGTGATGTATCTAGTGTTTGCTAGGTGTCTTCCCACCAAGTTTCATCTCGATCCCTCCACTCATAGCGTTTCCCAAGATTTCCGGTTAACCCCTCCAGCTCCCCCAAAAGTCACCGGATCCGGTCCGGATTTTAAGTGGATCGTCTGAGGCATGAGGCCTTTCCAAATATCAAGTTCCATCGAGATCCGATCACCCGTTCAAAAGTTATAAATACCTCAAGATTCCGGATTCCCCCTCCCTCCACTCCCCCCACAGTGCCCGAATTGGCTCGGCTATGTCAATAATGTATCTTCGCACCAAGTTTCATCTCGATTCCTCCACTCACAGCGTTTCCCAAGATTTCCGGTTGCCCCCTCCAGCTCCCCCCAAAAGTCACCGGATCCGGTCCGGATTTTAAGTGGGTCGTCTGAGGCATGAGGTCGTTCCAAATATCAAGTTTCATCGAGATCCGGTCACCCGTTAAAAAGTTATAAATACCTCAAGATTCCGGATTCCCCTCCCTCCACTTCCCCCGACAGTGCCTGAATCGGCTCGGTCATGTCAATGATGTATCTAGTGTTTGCTAGGTGTCTTCCCACCAAGTTTCATCTCGATCCCTCCACTCATAGCGTTTCCCAAGATTTCCGGTTGCCCCCTCCAGCTCCCCCCAAAAGTCACCGGATCCGGTCCGGATTTTAAGTACGTCGTCTGAGGCATGAGGTCTTTCCAAATATCAAGTTCCATCGAGATCCGATCACCCGTTCAAAAGTTATAAATACCTCAAGATTCCGGATTCCCCCTCCCTCCACTCCCCCCCACAGTGCCCGAATCGGCTCGGTTATGTCAATGATGTATCTAGTGTTTGCTAGGTGTCTTCCCACCAAGTTTCATCTCGATCCCTCCACTCATAGTGTTTCCCAAAATTTCCGGTTGCCCCCTCCAGCTCCCCCCAAAAGTCACCGGATCCGGTCCGGATTTTAAGTGGGTCGTCTTAGGCATGAGTTCGTTCCAAATATCAAGTTTCGTCGAGATCCGATCACCCGTTCAAAAGTTATAAATACCTCAAGATTCCGGATTCCCCCTCCCTCCACTCCCCCCACGGTGCTCGGATCGGGAAAGTGACTATTTCCAACTTAATCATTTGGGGTCCCTGATACGCTTGCCAAGTCTTATCGTCCTAGCTTATCTGGAAGTGCCCGAACTAGCAAAACCTGGACAGACCGACGGACGGACAGAAATTGCGATCGCTATAAAGCACTTGGCCGAAGGGCAAGTGCCATAAGAAATTTAAAGTCATTTTTATTTGTTTGATGTTGTTATGTTGGTTAGTAATTTTGGTTGGGGTTTACATAAGTTGCCGGCCATCGGTTACCCTCACTTGATATTTTTTGCGGGATTTCGGGCTGATATTGCCGAAAGTCACCGGATCCGGTCCGGATTTTAAGTGGGTCGTCTGAGGCATGAGGTCTTTCCAAATATCAAGTTCCATCGAGATCCGATCACCCGTTCGAAAGTTATAAATACCTCAAGATTCTGGATTCCCCCTCCCTCCACTCCCCCCCACAGTACCCGAATCGGCTCGGTTATGTCAATGATGTATCTAGTGTTTGCTAGGTGTCTTCCCACCAAGTTTCATCTCGATCCCTCCACTCATAGCGTTTCCCAAGATTTCCGGTTGCCCACTCCAGCTCCCCCCAAAAATCACCGGATCCGGTCCGGATTTTAAGTACGTCGTCTGAGGCATGAGGTCTTTCCAAATATCAAGTTCCATCGAGATCCGATCACCCGTTCAAAAGTTATAAATACCTCAAGGTTCCGGATTCCCCCTCCCTCCACTCCCCCCCACAGTGCCCGAATCGGCTCGGTTATGTCAATGATGTATCTAGTGTTTGCTAGGTGTCTTCCCACCAAGTTTCATCTCGATCCCTCCACTCAAAGCGTTTCCCAAGATTTCCGGTTGCCCCCTCCAGCTCCCCCCAAAAGTCACCGGATCCGGTCCGGATTTTAAGTACGTCGTCTGAGGCATGAGGTCTTTCCAAATATCAAGTTCCATCGAGATCCGATTACCCGTTCAAAAGTTATAAATACCTCAAGGTTCCGCATTCCGCCTCCCTCCACTCCCCCCACAGTGCCCGAATCGGCTCGGTTATGTCAATGATGTATCTAGTGTAGTCTAGTGTAGGATATTTTTTGCGGGAATCGGGCTGATATAGACGAGCGTCGGTGGGTTTGTGGGGCGGGTTCCCGTCTAGTGGTGAGTCATGCAATTACTAACGTTTATTTATATAATTAGTTGTATGTAAAATAGGTGTGTTCTATGTTGTACCGGGTTTTTGTCAATCGACCTTGTGTCCCTGGCTTGACCCTATATTTATTCTGATTTTATACAGAAGTTAGTTAAAACCTTGAACCTTGAACCCTTGACCTAAAGAATCCTTACACCAAGTTTCGGCAACATATTTCATTCCCTTTGAGAGTTATTGTGCTAACAGACGACTGACAGTTCTTGCGATGTCATGGGTATCCCTCCACTTACGTTTCGAGATCCAAAAAATAGAAGCTTCCAACGTTTATACACAGAATAAGTTGAAATAAGCGCCGCATGCGAATCTGTATTTTTATGGCACTTGCCCTTCGGCCAAGTGCCATATAGCGATTGTAATTTCTGTCCGTCAGTCGGTCCCGGTTTTGCTAGTTCGGGCACTTCCAGATAAGCTAGGACGATGAAACTTGGCAGGCATATCAGGGACTGGACCAGATTAAATTAGAAATAGTCACTTCCCCGATCCGACCATCTGGAGGGGAGTGGAGGGAGGGGAAATCCGGAAAAATTAGGAAAAATAAGAGATATTTTTAGCTTACGAACGGGTGATCGGATCTTAATGAAACTTGATACATGGAAGGACCTAGTGTCTCAGACCCTCCATTCTAAATTGAGACCGGATCCGATGACATTGGGGGGAGTTGGAGGGGTAACCGGAAATCTTGGAAAACACTTGGAGTGGAGAGATCCGGATGAAACTTGGTGGAAAGTACAAGCACAAGTTCTAGATACGTGACTGATATAACCGGAACGGGTCCACTCACTTTGGAGGAGTTGGGTGGGGGGAGAAGTCCGAATTTCTAGTGGTCCCGCGAGTTCGGTGCTTCCCGATGTGCTGGGACGATGAAAATTGGCAGGCATGTCAGGGACCCGACCAAATTAAATAGGAAATGATCACTTCCCCGATCTGACCATCTGGGTGGGGGAGGGAGGGGGAAGCCAAAATTTGAGGTATTTTTAACTTGTGAACGAGTGATCGGATCTTGATGAAAGTTGATATTTAGGATGATCTCGTGTCTCAGACGTCCCACTTTAAATTCGGACCGGATCCGATGACATTGGGGGGAGCTGGAGGAGGGAACCGGAAATCTTGAGAAACGCTTAGAATGGAGGGATCGAGATGAAACTTGGTGGGAAGACCAAGCACAAGTCCTAGATACGCCATTAACGTAACCGGACCGGATCGGGGCACTGTGGGGGAGTCGGGGTGGCGGTCCGGATTTCTAGCGATCCCGCGAGGTCGGCATACTTCCTGATGTGATAGGGCGATTTGGCAGGTATGTCAGGGATCCGAACAGATTGACTTGAGAACAGCCGTTTCCCCGATCCGACCATCGTGGGGGAAGTGGATGGATGGGGAGTCAGGAATCTAGTGGCGTAACTTTTGAACGGATGATCAGATTCGAATGAAACTTGTCTGGTGAGCTATCGCCTCGGACGTTCAGTGTCAACTGCGGGTCGGGTCTGATATCTTGGGGACGGGGGGGGGGGGGGGCTGAAAACTCAAGAAACGCTAGAAGCAGATGGATTGGGACGGAACCTAATGGAGAGAACAAGCATTAGGCCTAGATGGAATTGACGGAGCCATATGGTTTCGGGGCTCTGCGGGGGGAGTTGGAGGGGGTTTCGTGGAATTCCGGTAGTCGTGAGTTGAATAGTTCCAGATGTAAAAAGACAACGAAACTTTGCAGGCATATTAGCGATCCGAATTAATTGACTTAAGAACCTGACACAACATACCTCCGGAAAGTTCCGTTCCTAGATCCAAGCATCTTTGGGGGAGCAAGAGAAGAGAAATACGGAAATTGTCTTTTATAAATTGCGAACGAGTGGTCTGATTCGAGTGAAACGTAATGGGTGATACGAACATGTAAAACATGCGTCCGAACTATATATGCGCCCACGGTTGAGGGAATCGGGGGGGGGGGGGGGGACTTTTGACATGCACAAAAACCAAACGGATGGACCGAATGAGATGCAAGTTCAACAGTGCCGAGTTTATGCGGCCTAGACTTGTTATTTGGCGTCCGGGCCGGATTTGGCCAAGATAGGGGAGGGGGGGGGTACTAGAAACTTGTAGATAGGCTGTGCTCCAATTTCAGTAAAACTTGATGGACGGGGACAGGGAATTAAGAGATATGACGTTTATGTTTTCAAGTCCTGTTCGGCCCCAGTAGGGGGAGTTGGATGGAGATTGCCGGAAACTTTGAGGCTCGCATAGGGGTCAAACGAGTGCATCAGTTTCCGTGAAAATGGAACATAGAGAGAGCACATACCCTAGATGAAATATTTTGGGCCCGAACCGGATCCAACAACTTTGGTGGGAGGGGGGGGGGTACCGGAATTTTCAAAAAATGCTCAGATTCGAGTGAAACTTGATAGATGGTATAAAAGAAGATGCTTTAGATGGTCCATTGTTTAGTCCGAACCAGGTTCGGCCACGGTAGGGGGAGATAGAGGGAGTACCGGAAATCGTGTAGCACGTCTAGGGATCAAACAAGTGGATTTATTGGGCTGAAAGTTTGAGCAGTCATGTGCATTTGCTACAGATAATCGACACGATGCCGGAACTGCTCAGAAGTGAGTGAAAGTGAATATCCTATTTCTATTTCCGAACCGCATTTTTGGATGGCGGGTGTATTTTGTGACGTTCTCATCTACTTTCTTGTACAGCCTACTCGTAACAAGTGCCATATGAGCTCGTAGCTTTTGTTTCCGTAAAACTTTCCGCCCGACAAATGTTCGAAGAATTTGATTTCTTACGTATAAAAAGAACCCTATGTGCCGAAAGAATACCGACGCCCGACAAAAGCATTCAAAATTCGATTTCTTCTTTTGCCCGACAAGACTGTAAAGATCTGTATTTCTTCTGTGTTTTGCCCGACAGATATTTGCAGGATTTTAGTTCTTGCGTATAAAAAGTACCCGAGGTTCGGACGAGTTGATGACCCCCGACACAAGTGTTCAAGTTTTATTTACTCTGTATTCCTTATGTTAGAACCCGATATGCGAAAAGTTCAGTGAGGAACTTTAGTAGCCACCCCCAGTAAAATCCCTCTGCTACATATCTTTTTGTCTCACATCGGCAAACAATTTCAAAACTTGAGAGCCTCTATTATTTGCATAATTATAACTTCTGTGACCGATGCTGATGTTATTCAGTATTTTCGGCTTCTTTGTAGGTCTGAAAAAATCAGATCCCCGGTAGAGTAGAGGCATGTTACTTCTGACGGTTATTCAAGTTCCGACGGTGCGGTTTCAGGCTAAGTGGTATTCAAATGTTTTTTTTTTTTTGCATCACTGTTTACTGTTTATGTTCCATTATTTTAGAGTAGTTGAACACTTTTAAACTAGAATCTACTTTTAACGAATTGCAGCTTTGTCTTTTGATTTCTAGCAAAATCAGGGAAACATTTACATAGAGATATATGATTTATTAACATAACAAACACTAGTGAACTGGGGTCACCCCGGAAAGCTTTCACCTGTCCCAGTATGAGGCACACTAAATTAAAGTATTCTGTACTACTGCATATTAATACTTGCAACTTTTTCGTACAACTACCATACAACTACACAGGCCACACATTTTCCATCGGGTAAATAGTCGTAATCTACTGCACTACTTACCAACACATCACACACAAAAAAGAAGAAACAATAGTGAGAACATAAACAAAACACCACACCAGATCATCCGGATCCACCTAAACAAAACTTAAAAAAAAAATGTTAAAGATTATATTTCTGGAAGAGTGTCGGTCTTACACCGCTTTGAAAGAGCCCCACTCCTCCTCACCCTGGATCATCCCCCCGACCGGTTAACCGGTTTTACTAACGACGGAGCTTCCCGAAAACATTGTACGGTATCATGAAATTCATCGAAAATAGTGAAACAAGGCAAATGTGGAATTCAGTAACTTGTGGTCAGGCGGGTCAGAAATGGACCCTACAAGATTTGGGTGACTAATTTTAAGGATTAATGCAGCTATTACGGAAGTAGATTGTGATTGGCATTAGAAGTGCGATGGTCCTTTAATTACGGCCTCAAAATGCCCTTTTTTTGCTTTACAACCAACTGTGTACCTATACTCTATATGACTAAGTCAGAAAAAACGCCAGTGATTCTAGCGAAGAACAAGAAACAATACCAGAGGAATCCTCAAATCGAATAAGAACCTAAGTAAACTAATCAACGACGTCTGTTATAGTGAGGTTTAAGTGGATTTCGGGATGTCTTTAAACCTTTCCTTCCACGATCTTAAACAAGAAATCCAACATTCGCTCCCTTCACGTTAGCCGTCGAGTTTCTAACCCCTTTGCTAATAGTCTGTGTTAGTTCCAAAACACCGAAGTTTCTAAATTCCATCACAAGTATGGTGAGTCACCAGTTAGTAATTAGCATTGGGGCTTTTGTGAGTTCTGGAAATAAACTTGCAAACATTTTATGCTTATGATTATTTTTAATGTCCTTTTTTCATTTTTATTCGCTCTCCGACTCAGAAGGTGTTGCTCTGTAGGATACACATTTTTAAATCTCATTTTACGTCGAGAATGATCCGCAGCACAGAGAGATTTGTACAAAGCAAAATTAAGGAGCCACAGTACCTTCACAATCGATCCCATAATCCCTTTGCTACCCACTACCCTGGTTGTCCACAAGAGCGATAAAAAACCCAACCATGCTAGTGCGACAGGGAAGAGCCCTTCGAGGTCAACAAGGCGTCAAGCCGCCGCAAAAATGGGGAAGGGCAGGACCCGTGTTCTCTTCCTCTTGTGGGGTAATTCTTCTTCTTTTTCCGCAACGTATTTCGATGTTCGGAGCTTTTTTTGCAACATTACTCTCATTGTCAACGCCGTAATCCCTTTGCTACCCTCTACCACTGATCGTTAGCAAGAGCGATAAGAATTCTAGGAGACCAAACTTATAACCATGGTCGTGTGACGAAAGGAAGATCTCTTCTTGTTATGAGGTCTAGCCTACAGTCCCTAGCATAGACTCATCGCCAGTCGATAGTTTCTCACGAAACTTCAGTTCCTTGTCCTGGATCTGTGAAAAAAATCAACCCCTTCATTGAGCAACCAACCCCTCTCCTTATTTGCATAAGGTATATACTAGAATTGAAAACCGGTCTCTTGGCGCGGTGATCAGCTGTTTCGACAACGTGGTTCCTCGTTGCGCCAGAAAGGCAAGAGCGAAAACAAATTCAGTTATAAACCAGAACTCGAAAGGGAAGATTGTTTGAGTTGGAGGATGAGCGTTGTGTGTTGCAATCGAGGAAACAACTTCTTTAGTCAGAACAGTTTTGGAAATAGATTTAAATCAGAAAATATGAGGTGCAACGGAAAAGTGAATAGTGTTCCTATGGTTGACAACACAGAGGAGATGTTGTTTGAAATGTTGATAAGAGATGGATACTGTTCGAAGCCACCACCCAGCCGACCCCAGGCTAAGATTGTGAGAAAACCTGAGCCTAAAACACAAACTAGGTATTTGAGTTCAAATGGCTACTCGGGAGGTCAAGTTATGATCCCAGAAATGCCAGCTCAGAAGCCTGAAGCAACTTGGCCTAACATGCTTCGTAAGAAGAAAGAAGTAAAACGTCCACTAGTACCACCTACTTGGCCTATAAAGGAACGTCCTTTGAGCATAGACCTATCCAAGGATTATTCGAAACCATTGACTGTAGATTGTAGTGTTGAGTATGACCTACCGAAAAGTATCCGGCCACCGGAAGGAGCCGACCCAATTTTGAAGATTGCCTCCCCACGAAGACCGAAAAATAACCTGCCAACAGCAACTTGGATCCTACAGCCTGTAAATAACCATTATTTAGTTCAATCTGAGGACCAGATTTTCCTAGTGCCTGCGGATGTCCAACTAGTTGGCTTACAGGATGAACAGTACGTTGACACTATTATCCTGCCCAATGGAGTTCAAACACCAGTAGTTTCAAATGACAGTGGAAGAGGCACGGATGGTTGCAGAAGTCCAATGGAATTCCTCTCCTCCCCAGAACCCATCACTGCAGTACCTGATCATTTCATGGTTAGGCCGATAGGTAAGTTCCCTTACCTTAAATTACATTAAATCGCATTATCCTTTGACAAAGTAAATAGTCCGAACTTAGGTGGTGGTACGCCTGATTTCAACTGCTATTAGAATTGCATTCAAGGGCTCCCCAGAACCTGTCACTGCAACACCTGGTAATTTCATGGTTGTGCCGATAGGTAAGTTCCCTTACCTGAAAGGACATTATCGGGCGACAAGGTAAATGCTCCTAACTTATCAAGGGCTCTGCATAATCTATTACTGCAATAACTGTTGTTTTTTGCTTGAGCTGATTGAAAAGTTCCATCCTGTAACCAGAGGCCTCGCCAGAGCCACCATTATTATTTGCTGGGTGCCCGAAGTTGATCATTGCCCCCACCCCCTTAAAATATACTGAAATGGCGCCTCTAGCTGGGGGGGGGGGGGTATTTGGAAGGGAACAGAGGGGATTCACACTCTCATTATAATTACAGAAAGGGTCTCTGTCCTTAACAGTTTGTACTCATCTGAGTTGTCATTTTTACACAACATTCCTGTTAACCTTCAATTGCTAAGAGATGGTGTTAGTATGTATTATCTCGTTATTTGGACTTGAACTTGCCGCTAAATTCGAATTGACCGCCAAATTTGGGCAACAAAGTCGAAAATAACCTCGAGGAATCCTCTTGATGACTAACTCTCTTTGCTGATGCAAAATCGCCGTGTACCTGGCGGAAGAGCCGGAATCGGCAACACAGCTGCCCCCAGAGATCGCCGTGATTGGTTACACAGGATTTTAGTTGTTGAGTTTGAGTAGATAGGCCAACGTTTTCTCGTTCTTCCTGAGGATCACAGCGTGTTTTGGACTTGGTCATATATAGTATTATCGCCACCGTGAGGGCCACAAAAACCTTGTTGTCGTGGAGACATACTAAGTGGGACACACTAAAGCCGCGGGCTTGCCCACTCTCGATTCTAGTATAGAGCAAGTGCCCGGTGCCGCCACCGGCTGACCCCAGATCGGCACCGGTTGCCACGTATTAGAACATCAAAATAAGCATGTTTAGAAGCGTTTGAAAGATGAGCCGCCTTATTTATTACCGGCACCCTGACTTCTATGGCCGGGAAAGGGTGTATAGCAGGTGCCGCGGAGTGGGTTGCCCCTCGACAAATACCTTATATTCTCTAAACCTAGTTTCTTAAATTTCCGTTTTTACTTACTCTAGTGCCTAACACAGGAAGCTTATTATACTTTCTAAATCGAGACTGTTCGGTTCTTGGAAGGCTTGTACGACGTGGCTTGTTTTAGAGTTCTTTCTTCAAAAGACACAGGCGAACTTCGTGTCAAAACTCGTCTGTCTACTCTCATTTTATGGTACTGGATTACTCCGGATGGACTTTGGTACAGCTTCGTCTGGACAGACACTCCTTTTGGATGCTGTGTTATCTTTTCTCATGTCAAAAAACGTGAATTTTGATGACGGGAAAATTGTAATGGCTGATAAAGAGATAAGACATTGTCGGACCTCTCTCGACGTAATTCAGCTAATTTTGATTCAGGAAACATCAAATAAATTTGACATAAATTCTGGTTGTAATTAAATGAGTTTGTATCGTAAATTCTGATCGTAAATAAGTACTATTTTATGTAGGATTCATTTGACAAAAAGACACACATTGTGCCGTCTCAGTTTCATCAGCCTTTTGGAAAATGAATTTGTATCGTAAATTCTGATCGTAAATAAGTACTATTTTATGTAGGATTCATTTGACAAAAAGACACACATTGTGCCGTCTCAGTCTGATCAGCCTTTTGGATAATGTTTATATTTCTCGGAAGTTGTATCCGTTGGTTTATATTAGTTTTACGATTTGCCGTACTTCGCATGGTTCTTGGAAAGACTTCCTCCTTTTTTTGTCTCTTTACTCTGTATTTTTTGGCTCATCAAAATGGTTTTCTGTGAAACGTTCTAGCATTCCGAAAGCGTTCTTGTAGAAATTCCCTTCCAGTTTGTCTTGGAAATGTGGCATCATTGCTGTACGTCTTCTCTGTTTCTGCGTCGCCAACGATGTTCTTTATTTAATCGAACAGTAGCAAGCATTGAAGAATTGGGTACTACTGTTCCATGATGTACACCGTCGCTTACTTGTTCTCTTCTCTGTTTCTGCGCCACCGTTGCGCCTTCTTTTGTATGTAGGCTTCGAGGGTCGGGTACTATGGTCTCATGGTGTATCCGGTATCGTTATTTTCGTCGGCGTCACACCGGCCTTCCTTCCATGCCATTTGGGATGAGGTCGAACCTCCGAACAATACTTACTAAAAGCTACTGTCGTTGTTCTATCCCTTATTAAGGGTTAGAAAACTATTTGGGCACTATCATCGGTTCCATTTGGAAAAGTTGAGATTTTTTCATCTTTATGACGTAAGTGGAGAAAATCCGACAGGGAAACCTTGATTGTGTTCTGAGAAATAGGGAAGTTTGTGGGGACATGATTGCATGTCAGAATGGGGATATTGATGACTAATCGAAACTAAACCCTATGATTGTCTCTGAACGGGAGTACGGAGATTTGCCCCGTAATGGAGACTCTCATATCACAGGTCATACTTTCCTTTCTAATGAGTTGGCGAGGACACAAGAGCACGTCATACTTAAAGCCAGGAAAAAAAGTACGAACGATTCCAGGAATTGCTTACTCTCCCCCTCCTTCCACCAAAGAAAGGGAGCACATTTTTTCATAGATACAGACAACGGAGATTTTTGCATTTTTTTTCCAAATAACAAGGGTTCGGCGAAAGGGGTGCCCTCCTCCCCGCCTTTCAAAGCTACCCCCCCCCCCCAAGCGATCGTTCCCAACTAGTGGATGATTGCTTTCATCCATGTCCCTTCTTCACTTCTCTTTTTCTGGCTTGGGTCAACAGTCTCCTGATTTCCCTGAATACTTTCCCCTTCGAATAATAAGGGGAAAGGTGGGGTGTGGTGGGGTGAAACTAAGGTCGAAATAAAAGGATGAAGATTAACTCAGCAGATGGGCAAGCATCGGGGACTCAACCTTCGTCCCTGGGGATTATGGAATCAAACTTGAACATATTTTGTTATAAGTGCCCTTGCTTCTGTCTGTTTGATTGTTTGGGGGTAAAAATTTTCAAAAGTGATTTCTGGAAAGTTGTCATTTGTTAGTGGTTACAATGTTCTCTTTTGTCTGTTTGATCCATCTTTCAAATTGTTATATTTTGTATGGCTTCGCAGGTTTCATTACGGCTGTGTGAAACTTCAAAAAGACTCTGTTTTGTCTCAGTTTTTTCACGTCCAAACACACGCGAACGTTCCAGTCTCAAGTAATGCATTGGGGAGCTAACAAAAGACAAAAAGTAAAAATACGCAGGACTTCAGGGAGCTGCTCCCTCGGCTGCTGCTCCGCTCTTTCAAATATCCGATTAAAAACACATTTGTAACATGTTTTACCTTCACAAATGTGCCTTCACTAATACAGCGAGTAGCCCGTCCATTTAGAAAAGATTAAGGATGCATCACAAACAGGCCCGTATCCAGGAATTTATTTCGGGGTGGGGTGGGGTTGACTGCGTGTCGGACAAAAAAGTACAAAAGAGACATAGATCAGAAAGAAAAGCCTATAAAAATGATTATTTTTATATGTTTCGGGGGGGGGGGGGGGTCAACTCCCTAACCCCCCCCCCCTGGATACGGCCTTGATCACAAAATTACATACAAATCCGTCCCAACCAGCGATGTGTGCCATAACCCAGGCTCTTTTTGCCAGCAGTTTTATTGGGGTACTTGTTGGTCAGAAGGATTTCCAGCCTATTTCATTTGACTGCCCACTCCTTCCAATTGACTATGCCATGCTAACACGTGTTCACTATACTTGGTCCCACTTAACAAAGGAAGTCAAATTTCAGTTTTCTAATGGCACGTTTTCAGCAAACGCTCACTAACATGTGGCGAAAATGGTCAAAGGCCCCTCTCCATTCAACCCTAAGGGTGCGTTTATTATACTTCAAGCATTTACTAAAGAGGGGGCATCCGATTGCAGCTTTTGTATTTGGAAAGCGATGGGTTTTTCCATGTCCCTAAAAAGGAAGCCTGGGAAATTCCAGAATATGGGGTCCCCCTCTCGGAGTAGTTGTATTTTGTCCTCGAAAGATAAGATCAATTGGACATGTGCTGAAAATTGTTTCTTTTGTGTTCTTGGATAAGACGTGTGCACAATAGCCAAGTCAATTGAAACATGTTTGGGATTTTAGAATGCAATTAGTAATTGTACCCAACCGAACTGACAGGTTTCCCATGTTGCTGTGTAACCCACCGGCCACTGCAGGGGGAGTGGGGGGTGGGCTGGTGTGGTAAGCACAAACGGGGAATGGGTGGAGGGATACGGAATTTTGGAAGTGAAAGGAAGTTGGGGAATATGAGTCAGGTGAACTATTATTTTTACTAATAAAAAAGAAAATACTGTAGTGAAATAAAATCTGTATCTGTAAGAACAAAATGAAATAAAGGGAAACTGAAAAAAAGAACGTGAGAAGGAGCGATGTTACAACACTTTGTTGACATGAAATATAAGGCAAATACTTTTTACATAAAGGTGGAATTTCTACAAGGGAATTCAAGTTTGATGGGTAAACCTGACGAAATTTTGAATTAAATTTAGTGGTTTAAAAAGGGTTCCGCAGAGCAACAAAGGATTCCCCTCTAGAACTGTGCGCCACCTTCGGTTAGCATGTGGTGAAAATGTGGCGCATAATGTTCGACGTTTTTTCTGACGTGGAACAGAATCGCAAGTGTCAGACGAAACGGTGCGAAGTTAGGACAGGTGGTTAGAATTAGATAATTTGATTGCTTGGAAACATTTGCTTGCCTGTGATGGTGTTTGGAACAGATGCTACTCTTTCGGTTTTGAATTACGAATTGGGCCTTTTGTCTGGGACTTTCCCAGGCCTCTGAATGATCGAGTCGAGGATTTATCTACGCAAGTGTCTTGCGATTCGGTGTGTGGTGGAGTCTGGTTACGGGATAAATGGATAAATCTTTTTATTGACAAAAAATCTCATGGCTTACTTTAAATTTGTTTTGAAACGGTTTCGTCCCCCTTACTGGCAATACAAATTTAGAAAATATCTGAAGGGCTTACGGTAGTGCTAGTTTTAAATAACAGTTCTGAAATACTAAACGAGTCCGCCGTTGCTCTCTCTGAGGGTGTTGAAAGTAACAATGAAATGGTGGCTGGAATCGGCAAACTCATCCCCCTAGAGAATCGATGAAATGGGGGGGGGGGGGGGGGGGTAAAATGCTTCCTAACCTGGCTCTGTCGTTCAGGTTCATTTTATTATCATCATTAATTCTACATACAAATATTTACACGAATCCCGCAGAGCAGGAAAAGACACCAAGTATTCTTGCCCGTATGCTTTGTAACGAGAACGGAAGTCCAAATTTGTTTCAGCCAGGTGACACAAAACTGGTTGTTCGTACCTTTTAGGATTCCATTTCGTCATGCCTTTCTTTGAGATTTTGTTTATGCAACATCGTTGGCGCAATCGCTTCTCCTATTGAGTCTTGCGACCAGCTGCCCCGAAATGCCACCATACTTCTTGAGGGGCTAGCAGTAGATTGTCGTTTAGGGTTGTTGGTGTCATCGGTCCAAGCCGGGGTTTGTCCGCCATACCCCAGCTCTCGAAGGGTCAGATTAGAAAGAATATATAGTCGGTGTCCGAGGATTCTTATCGCTGTGGCGAATGAACAGGGTTAGAGGGTAGCTAAAGGTGTCCGAGGCTTTTACTGCTTGAGTTTTTGGGGGACTCTTCACAGTTTCCGGTTGAAGGACTCGTCTTACCTTTATTAGTGATCCACTTTATGTCCCTAGTCGTTCGATCCCTCATCCTTTCTCACTTCCATTGTCAGTTTATTCACCGTAACGGCACTATGCTGGTTTTTGGGCGTTATTTTGTTCTCTTCGAGGCAGATCAGCCCCACTTGTTGTTTCCGAGGAGCTCATTGGTCAGAGTTACTAGTTATATAATTGTTCCGTCTCTCATCAAAACCAAATGGGGCCAGCGAGGCTGGAAAGAGCTGGGGAGGGTTTGTTGTCTTTGAGAAACTTAGGAGAGCTTCAAAAGAGTTACCTATGTTGGGATATTGGGATAGAAATTGTATCTACTACGACTTGTGATGTAAAGATTGATCCAGCTCTGAAGCATATGGAGTAATACGCCCTCTGAATAGGTATCGGCTGAGTTCAAGATTAAAAGCTCTGCAGCATTTGAAGGATTGATCGTTATATGAATGCTTCTGTTTGATGCTGATGGGCTAATCTGTATTGTCCTTTTGGTGGCTATTCAGGGTCATAGTCTTCCGCCATTTTCCTTGTTTACATCCTCGTCGTTTGGTCTTGCACATAATTTCTGTGGCACAATAACATTCGAAGCCCTTCAAAAAGTCAGGATGACGTAAGCATAAACCTTTCCAAGATTTCGCGAAGCCAAACTTGTTCTTCTGTTCGAAAGTGTTTGATTGGTGCCCTACTTTTTCTTTTATATTTTCACCCGTTTAGTCTTAGGGATTAGAAGGCGTTTTCCTTTCGTCTCGAACAAAAACATAACTACGTTTCTTGTTTCTGTTTCGTTTTTTTCCTTAGTGGGGAAGGTTCGATACTAGACGTTCAAATGCCTGTGTTTTAAGTGACAGAACTGCTTGCGTCCTACGAAAGTGCTTGGTTGGTGCCCTACTTTTTCTTTTAAATTTCACCCGTTTAGTCTTAGGGATTAGAAGGCGCTTTCCTTTCCGTCGTCCAAAACTTTCGAACAAAAACGTTGTTTCTGTTTCTATTTTTTCCTTAGTGGGGAAGGTTCGAAATAGTCGTTCTCATATGCCTGTGTTTTAAGTGACAGAACTACTTACGTCCTATAATAATTGTTGAAGGTTAAACTTGATGGATCTAGCCTATAATGCGTGATCTCACCGTGATATTTCCTTAGCCTCCCGCCTCCCTCTGTCTGTTCTCTATCCTCCTTTCTTGGGATACTCAGTGACGTTTATACTCTTTCTATATGACTCTTCATAAACTAAAGTTTGTTAATTATCATTCATTATTTAAAATATTGGTCTAGATTAAGTTTAGTTTATATATTTTTCTTGTTGTATTAATCCATAATTTCCTCCATGAACAGAACTGAACTTTAAAACAGAACTTAGAACTAAACTCCATGTAATTGTGGCCGATTTTGTGACTATCTGGAGAAAGATGGCGGAATTTATAGAAGAGTATTTGCGACAAGCCGACAGGGATGGATTTTTAATCCAACCTTTCTTCCAATAAAGTAAAGACTTTCAGTAAATACACAGATTCTAGTTATTATATTAAGAGGACTGGGGCATGTATTCTTGTGGAAATTTCTCGTTCTCATGTAGTCATTTTTTTCATTCCTGTCTTATCGTTGCACCACAGTTGGCGTGACATCTAAAACGTGCACTGATATCAATATGCAAGCATTTCTTTTTTACCGGTTTCAGAACTTCGTTCTAACTACCAGGAAACCTAACCCAGTCTGGAGCTTAGCCATACTTTGAAATCTAAGTTTAATAGGTTTTGCCAATTCGTTTTGGCAACTTGTTTAAATTGCGTCTCAGCTTCCCGTAATTTCAACTTTCAGCCGTCTGGGTTGCGGCTGGTAACTTGTAATGGTGCTTTTAGCTCAGATTAATTGCTTGGGTTATGTCACTAATTTTTTTCGTGTTCAACGTAGATAGAGATCTCTTACTTGGGGTATTTTCTGTCTGTCTGTCGAATGTCTGTCTGTTTGTCGAATAGGATCATTATTTATTTTTTTGCCGCGTAGTATCTTTTACCTCATTCCCGTCCAATATGAATTGGGCCAATCATGTGGTGACTACGCTTCCACTTACGCTCGGTGAAGCCAACGTTGCCTTGTATGTGCATTAGATGGTCTTTTTCGATTAGATTTGTCGAACTTGTTGCTGTGTTGACCTTGCAAATAATAAAAGTTCTGGTTCACGAATGCTCCTTCCCATGGCATAATTGCGTCTTGTCGTTGAAGCGTCACAAATTAGAGTATTTGGAAGTAGCAGAATATTTTTTACATTGATGCCTTGCGAATGTCTGCCTTTTTTAACTTAATCGAGTTTCGTTTATACGTCTATTGGTTCTGAAAGATCTGCACTACGGTTCCTTTCTGTGGCATAATTATCGCTTGTCGTAAAACGTATCGATTGGAGTATTTACAAATTACATATTGATCATTTAAAGATTTTCGAAGACCGGTCTTTTTTTTGTGTGTAGACCAACACTTACCTGCTCGGCTGTGAAACAGGATATCTTTTATTTCCTGCTGATTTGATTGACCACCCCCTGTGGTGGGTTACGAAAGAAAGGGGAGCTGTTCTACTCGAGGGGTTAGTTGATTGATGGGGCCAGATTAGGGTTTTACAGTTTGAAATACCCCTGTCTGTTTTAGCAGGATTTCCCGAAAAGGTGGGAAACTCACCAAATAAAGGAAACCATCATCTGTTGTTAGCAATACAGGGGGAGAATACTGCCAACAGGGGGAGGGGGTCGTTGTGTAAGGGAACGCGAATGAGAAATATTCAAGTGCCATTGGGGGTGGTGGGGACATGAAACGTTAATGTTAAATTGTTAATGAATGTAAGAAAAAAAAATCTGTGGGGTCATCTGGAATGTAGGTTGGGTTTTGAAGAAGAAATATGAGTTAAGGTTGCGTGGAAATTGTGGAGATTGCTGTTCCAATAAAAAGTAAAATGGATTTTGGCATCAGTCATTTTGTATGTAACACAACTACGTTTCTGTAATTGTGACAAGTTAATAGATCTGTAAGTACCGAACCATGCATCAGAAATTAGTAAAAGCGGCAAGTTTGCTTAGAGGGAGATACATTTTTGAGATAGAAGTACCAACTTGGGTATGTCGAAGCAGGAATAACGGGACCTAAAGCTGACCGTTGTGAATAGTCAAAAGACAGTGTGAACGAGTCTTCTTTGTTACGCTTCGAAGGCTTAAAAACTGACAAAACCATTCGCAAACCCATATGATTCCAATACTGCACACAAGTTTCGGTAAATTTGTGGGCTGCAGGACAGATAGCGTGCCGTGAGTGTGAATTTGCTCATGGGCATCTCTTGGTGTGGTTAATGGATTGAACCTGTTTTGAACCTAAATACTCGTAAAAAGGAAGTTCAAGGAAAAAGCCGTTATCGGGAGAAGGCTAGGATACCAAGAGTCTGTAAATTGAGCTGGAAAACGCCAGTGTGGACGGGGAAGCTTTAACTTCGTATTTTTGGCGGTTGCTGTTGTGTTGACTATTGTGTCTGCTTCGACGATTGCTCGGTGACAATATAATTACTCACCCCTTTGCCTTTTGGCCTTGCTAGGTAACTCGATATTAACCCCCGTCTAGCCGTAACAACCATGGGAAACTCTATAGCCATTTTGACCAAAACAAAAACATCTAGAAGGCATATAACAATACTGATTATGCGAGGTCTGCAACCTTGTTTACACTATCTGCAAATTGAACAGGTACATTCCCCTTGTTTATTCTCTGTGCAAATGATTGCGTAAGTCTCCGAGCCTTTCGCCGACCTTAGAAATGTAATGGAAATGGGTCTGGGACGAACATCGGATTGTACAGTGTAAATCCGAAAAATCAGATGACTTCACGATCATTTACGAAATTGAAAATTACGAGTTAATATTCCCTCCAGCCAAATCGTCCAGCCTTTCATGGCTACCCTTGCAGATTTATAATGGGAAAATGGGGCTGAGAGTCTCCGATTGCTGTACACCTCGAATCGTAAAAATTATTGATTGCCTTTGAGGCCTTTGAATACTTGGGTGAAGTCTTATTCCGTTTTATTGATCGTTTCAAGAATCATTATAACGAAAAATTCTCCTACTACACTCAAAATATATTATAATTTCAGCATAATACCGAGGGGTTGCCCACCCAAGTACCTGGCCGGTGCTGGCACCAGCTAGCACCGATTGTCACGTGTTAATGGCCGGCACCGGAAAGGGTGTACGTTTTTGACAGTGCAAGACGGATACGTCAGCTGAAATTTTGTTATAGCCTTGGAAAAAAAACAAGTTCGTTTTTTCCAGCTTGAGCGGCTTTGAGCCTCAAGGGAACCCTTGCCAAGAAGGTCCGAAATATAGCTGTAATAAGATTTATGCTGACGTATACGCTTTGCACTGACACAGGTCTTTGTTCTTTTAAAGTGTTTAATTGTGTAGTTACTTTTCTTTGTTTTTTTTTGTCTTCAGAAAGTGGGTTGAATCTGTAGTTAGTATTTGATTGGCATAATGTTTTTGTACCATGGCCCATTGGGCTTTCCATGTACAATACATACATAGTCAGCTTGGGCTGAAGGAATATTTAAGGGTGTACATCAAGTGCCGGAGAGTGCGTAACACCTCACAGGCAGTGACTTTTATAGGTAAAATCCTTAAGTAAATTTCTAATTTTGCAAAGTGTGGCTATACACTTTAGTCGGCAAGGAACAACTAGGACCATCGACTCCTGTTTACGCGTTCGCTTGTGATTGGCCGAGCGGGAGTAATCCAAACAAGGTTAGGCCGGAAACCTTGTTTATACATTCCAAGCTCAATAAGGTGTTTGCGCTCCGTTGCTTGGGCCATCGTCCAAAACCGTGAGCTATTATAGAATAGGCTTGATGTACTTGAGGGTATAATTATAGTTAATAGTTCGGGGAGGTAAACACGGAACAAGAATATTTTCGATTTGTATTTACTAAACGGGGGCTTGTATGTGGGTTTGATAGCCGATTTTTTTAAGATGAAAGAACAATTAATTTTTTTCAGAGACAATGACATTGTTTGAGATGACGAGTTTGTGTAACTCATTCTCCAGCAATGCAAATTTTAAGACTCCGAATTGATTTTTTTTTCTGTAGCGATTCCCGACTACAACGATAGAAATAGCGATTTGGCTTTTCGAGGAGTCAATTTGAACGACTTGGACTCAATTTGTTTCCTCGTAATTTGGAGTGAACTTCCTAAAAATACAGACAGGTTTAAACATTATCGTGTTCTTTGATTTCTGCGTGGGCTTGCATTTATTTGTTACTGTTTGTTAAACATTAAAGTACACTGTCTTTATTATGCTTTCACTTGATTTGAAACAACTCGTACTTGCAATTTAGGACTTTGAAGTTTACAAAGATTATCGTAATTTCCGAATCGTTTTCGGTCAAAAGAAAATATGCTTTTAGGCAGTCCATGGGCAGTCTGAATATTACCTTTTGTCTCGTTTCAAGCCGGAGTTTAAACGGTCATTATTATTCGCACGTTTTATTCAGGGGGTTGGATGCTTCATGTGGAATTGGTACACCTTAATTTATTGCGTATCGAGATCGTCGTTAATAGCGTATATGCTTACTGTCATGACTCATAAATAGTTCTTACGTTTGTAAAATGGTAAACATTCATTATTAAGGGTCAGACAAGCGCGCTTCACAACAAATTATAAGGTAACCAGTCCATTAGGTGGCGTGATTGCAACTCTACTACTACTACTGCTTTCATTTCGTATTACAGTTCTCGCCCGTGTTATGAAATGAGCGTAGATAAGGTGAGAGTGGTGGTGGTGGGGGGGGGGGGGTATACTAATTCATGACAACAAATTTGGGACCTTAAATATGGTTTTGTCACACTTCGGGTCAAAAATACCACGACTTTAGTATTGCGTTTCCCGAATGTTGATATTAGTCATGGGCTATTAGGCTACAACTTCTTTGGTAGGAGATAAGAGCACCACATGACATAACGTAGGGCAATAACCAAACCCGATGATTAAGTAGGCTACCTATCCCCACGGCCATATCTGTTCTGCCCGTTGTCCGGTGTTCGTTGTTGTGATCCTCCGCGTCCGCTCCACGCCCATTCACTACCACAAATACCTTTTCCAAACTTATCTTGTTTTTGCTGTGACACTATTACACCTTAGTAAGCTTGGTGATCAAGTGCCCATTGCCTCGACTCAATCTCGTCTGCCTGACGTTCACTTTTTCTGACTCTCGAATCTTTTTCTCTTGTTTTCCACACTAGTACATCGTAGTAAGCTTGATGATCAAGTACCCATCTCCTCGGCCCTATCTGGTCTGCCCATTGTCCGATGTTCGCATCTTCTGACCCTCTGAACAAAAAATTATCCTGTCCGCTTTTCGGCTTTCGTTTATGGACAGAAGATAGGCCTTCCTAGCAACACAAATTGATCACGTCATGCCTATTGTATATCGTGCCGGTTTAGTCTTTTTGTGTAGGCAAGCTTAGGCCTTAGGCCAATGAATCTAGTATTTTCTCCGTCTTCAGAAATTGATGATAGGTTCGTAAGCACTGGTAACATAGCATTGCTTTAGGAATGAATAGTTTATAACATTTTAGTCAGATAATCTCATTTTAATTTCTGCTTCTCGTAAAAGCGAGGGGGGTCGACTTCAGAAAATAATGAAAACAAATAAGCAAAGGGCTGAATCTATTTTAATTGCTGCGATCAGGTTAAAAATTGTATCTTAGTTCTAACGTGGTGAGGCAATTCTGTCACTATTTAAATATACTATGGACGAGTAATTTGAAATGGCGGAATTTTTTGTCGAGAAATATTGTGCAGTGTAGGAAAGATAGGCCTAATTACTTGTATCTACAATTAATCTGACATGATCGACTAGTTATTTCAATGGAATTGACGGTTGATATTGAAGTGGTGCCAATATTTCTGTCATCAGCGTTATCACTCTCTTCTGATTTGTTAGACCTCATATGACTGTTTTATCACATGTTCTATGATCACAAATATTTAACTGTGATAAAACCGCCTAGCCTAGATTACCGACCTCCAACTTTACTTATCATACATAAGTTAGCTGATTTGCCTGATTAACCAGAGGATAGATTTAAATAGTAAACAGGTTGGTCTGCAAATCTTGAAAGAAAACCAGAGGTTGGTAAGAAAATGCCACTGGTGCGAAAGCAGTTTGTGACATCTTTGTTGCTGTGTTGATTGAACTTTTGTTGCCCGTAAAAGTCGGTTAACACATAGTGCAACTTAAGAGTAATGATTAATTTAAATATATTAAAAATGATTCATAACGGAAAAGAGGTATCGTAAGAAAGTAGGACCGAAATACCGCTTTCAGTATATGATTCCTAGTCAAATTGCTCTGACGGAGTATTTATAGAAATATAAATAAATAGAAAATAGCGAAAATACTAAACTTGAGGTTCAAAGGCGCAATCACGAGATGAAAACGAGCAACATTTGCTATGTAGGGTACATGGCAATTGTTGAAGCGTTGGAAACCCTTTGCAATCCTTTCGCCTTGGAGATTCCCGCCAAAATTTGGAAGTATGAATAGATCAGAGCTGCTGGTTACGCCATTCGCAAACATTAGTATCACGTCAACAAATGCCTAGTCCCGTACAGTTCCCGGAACAACAATTTCTGCGTCAATAGCGAATAGGCTTGAGCTGTAAACAGCGGATGTTGAGGCCGATTTGGGGCGTTACAATTCGTCCTTGGGATTATTCTGTTATTTAGGAATGTTTATAGGTTTAATGAGTTGAACGTTAATTGTTACTGCAATTCCTGTTGCCGCATGGTTGACAAGGATGTCTATCGGGGTGGAGGGCTATTATTTATTTTTGTCACTTAAAACTGAGGAGTAGAAGATGTAGCATGTTTATAAATGACGATCCATTTAATGCAGTAGCTTTCTGGTGCAACTAGATAAATACAGCTTGTATTTCTTTATCATATAAATAAAAATAATTAAGATAATAAAAGCGTACAGTCCAGATGATGATCTGCGTCATAAAGAAGGGTAAACCATGACTCGATGATCTTGTACGTTTAGCAACACGTAGATGTAATGCGAGAATAAAGAAAAATAAATATTTTTAAAAACTTAACTGTCAACAGCATTTCTGGAATTCCGCCCTAGTTGAGATAGGATTCCACAAGCCAGTAGGATATTACATAGCACGGGTGTTTTAGGGCTGTTCGAAAAATAATACTCATTATGCCAACCGCCCCCCCCCACACCTCTAAAAAAAACCTTGTTCCTACTATCTCTGGGAGGGGGTCATGATATATTCTTTGGGAAACTTAACTAACGACTAAACATACTAAATTGACCAGACAGAAACATGCAGTGAAAAAAAGAAAGGGGGAAGAACCAGCCACTGGAATAAAATCTGTGAACAGATGTCCTTAGACGTGTACTACAGAAATGAGTAAAAACACAAGAAATCTAGAGCAGGCTTCCTATTAATTTATCCGTCTTAATTATTCTGCCAACAGCACATGAACGGATAACATAAATTGGCGAAATAAGATTGAAAAGAGCAGATCCCATGGCTAGCTGTAAAAGTCCCCCCCCCCCCGCCTGTACGAAAATGTTTACCCACACTGAGTAGAGGGACACCAAAAGCGAATTATGACACGATCTAAACCGGCATAGGAAAATGTGACGGCATAGACTCTTGTCCCAAAGTTCCATTTTTCAGTGGGGTGGGGAAGGAGGGGGTATTTAGTATTGAAAAACGCAGCGCGTTCCGGTCTAGTGAGCTGTCTGAAGTTCCTTCTTTTCGCTTGGATGTTCTTGGAACTCGTTATCAAAGTCGTTGGACCTTGCCAATATCTCTTGACTGGTCGGTCTCGAAGAATGTTGGCAACGGAATGTGAAGGGAAAACTGACCATTGCAGCATGCCAGTTGGAATATTAACTGGAAGCTCTCGACTGGGCGATTAACTTTGACGTTAAGTTCCCGTAAGGACAGATTTTATTCGAGTATTTCGAGGTCTTTCTTTAGCCTTGGAAACAGTTAGAATCGGATCGGATGGTTTTGCGAGCCAATAAGACACGTTAGAATTGTCCCATGTTCCGCGGAAAACCCGAAAAATGCATGTCAATTTTCTAGGTGTCATCTTTCAGTAATTAATTTTGTAATGATGAAAGTAATTAGGATTCGTATTTGGAGAATTCGAGATGCCGTCTTGTATTTTACCGTGAGGGAGATTGTGTTTTTAATTAAAAACATTGTCAGTTCCTATTTACTACGTTATAACTTTATTGCTATTTCTGTTGACGTTAATGATGTTTTACTTGTATGCAAGGTACATGGCTGAAGTATTTTTGTCGATGAAGTCGAGCGTGCATTATTCGAGTCAACGTTATTTGTTTTAGTTACTTTCGTATTTTGATTTCAGTTGACTTGAGGGATTTCTAACTCAATATGCAAGTTATATGGCAGACATATACTTGTAAATTATTTCCTCTGTGAATAAACTTCCTCTTGTTGTCTCATGTTTGATGTGTCTATCATGTCAGGGTTTTTTTCTGTGGCGGTATTTTAAGGATCCAGAAACGTAGTGACGGAATACCTGTGACTTCGTAAACTTCGTCGATCCGTCTATTCGTCCGTCCGTCTGCATGTCCACCCTAGTGAAGCGTTTGATTAGGGATAAGATGCTGACGGGGTCTGGCGAAGACCCGTAATCTAGCAGGATAGATTGTCTGGATGGAGTCCAATAAATATTCCGCCTAGATCCCGTCAAAACCTTTTTACCCTTGGTTTAATTATGGGCTTGTCTATTTTCTTGCTCTAGTTTTTGGGGGAGTTCTAGGGACTGAATCTGAGATTATTTTAAAGGACACGTCATTCTACTTCTGTAGTGTGTCCATCCATTCTCGTTCCCGAGATTTATCAGTTCATAGGGGTATCCTATCTCTACTAATAGCAATACGCTGATTGTCACACTTATTCTTTTTACGGGACGCATCGTGCGCCCGATCATTGTTTACCGATAACCGGTTACGCAAATTTTTCCAAGTCTGTCACTCAAGACAAGGGACATGGAAAGAGGGTAAAAACAGCCGAAGCATTATGTAATTTGCTGTAAGCATAGCTGATTTATAAAGTAGTCACCAGTTTCGGAACATCTTAGCAGAAACATGATATAGTGCGATATGTTCTTTAAAGTTCAATGGGCACATCGAACTACCCCAATCCCACTCTGTAACAACCTAGGAACAATGCTTACCCCTTAGATCAGCAGCTTTTTCAACGGTTTCCTCTCTGTGATATTTCAAAGCCTAATGTTTTGGGCCAGTACATGCTCAATTTACTAGCTTGGACAAAGATAAAAGTGATGTTTCTTATAATACTTAGTAGATCATTACTGTATGCATAAATCAGCTTGTATAATTCAGACTTGAATAGGTTATTTGTTTTTGAATGATTTTTGTAGCTACGTTATTTTTTATAAGCTTATTGCATATTCTAGTACATTTTATAAAGCACTTCACAACATTTTATAGAGCTTCACAACACTATTCCACAAAGAAAAACTTTTAATAGGCACTTTAAGCCATCAAACTTCTGATGAAACACTAGAACTATCAGGTAAACTGCACCTACGGCTTGGCTTTGGTGACATCTCAATTATATTCTTTTATATCAAGCATTGCTGGGAGATTTTGAATTTCCTGCCACGATACCCCAGCTCCTAAGATTTGGATCTCCGAAATGCCAGAGAGGTAAAGACAAGGGATAACAAGAAAACGGCCGATTTTCGTAGCGCCTTTTAAAGGAAGTCGGAAATGTTTATTTGTGGAGCATTTGATACAAAGTAAAGCATTAGAAGTGTCCATTGTGCTTTAAGCTGAAACCGCTTTTCTCTGACTCGATGAACTATGAAAACAGGAATTCCGCTACTTATCTTTTATAACAGTCTTCACCTCCGACTGGCCTCTCGCCAGGTAGTCTTTCATAGGGTACAATCATGCATATACTTTTTGCGTAGCGCCTTTTTCATGCCTTAAGAATGTCCAAGTTGGGTAGGGGCTGATTACAGTATAGGGGTATCTGACTTACCACCGGAGACTGTGCTTGCTTTGGTGACCAACAGTCACGTGTCTATTGTATCTGTTTCCTGTATTAGTGGTCTGGCAAAAGAATATGAATAGTTTTTTTACAGCGTAAAAGGAATACAAAAACGTGAACCAAACACGAACGGTTTTTCATAGTTAAAAGTCTGAACTAACCTGGCCATATGGATGTGTGTTAAGAGCTGAACTGGAACAAAGTTTTAACTTTGACGGGATTTGACCCTAATTTAAAATGTAATTCCGCAATCCTCACTCCTCAGCCCCAACCTGTCAACTAGGATATCAAAAGTCTAATCAAAAGCTGACATCCGTTTTGGTAAGTTCTTATAATAACTTTTAGACCTGCTGTTCTTGGGTTTCATTTTGACTAGTATGATTCTTTCGTTAAAAGTCATTTTTGTATTAACGTAAAAATAAACCTGCTGTTCTTCGGTTTTATTTTAACTAGTATAATTTGTCAAAACGGCGTGGGGTTGGGGGGGGGGGGGCTAACGGCGGTATAGGTTACGGGTGTAAGCAAAATACAGTGACAAGTATTTTTGCGAAAAGGGCTACCCTTAAAGTGGTTGCACAAGCGTTATTTGGAGCTGTGAGCCCCTTCTTTGTTCGGTGCCTTTGTTCTGACCGAAGGTTGCTCGGGTTGCAAATATCTGTGAGCTTCTGTAGTTGCCAGATGTTGTCAAGAATTTTGGAATCTGAAAAGTCATCTTCGGGTCGAATGCCGGCCTAAGAAATTGAGATAAGATGCGCGGGGTTCATCTTACATTTACTAAACAATATGTCATTAAATCTGAGAATGAGGGATTTTTCGTTTAGCTCACTCTTATTAAACAATTAAAAGTTTTGAGGTCCGAAGCAGTAGACCGCAACAGTGGTTCTTAGGATAATTAAGTCTGAGCCTTGGTGTTCGAGGATGTTATCGTATGCAGTAGAGGTATGGATTTTGTACCTTGGTTAGGTCTTGGCAGTGCCATTTTCGGCCACTTGCCGTCATAAGAGCCTGCTACTGGCGATTCACAGTTGTTCCTTAAAGAAGAACTGAAACCTTCTATTAATCCGTTATTTGTCCCTCTCAATAACAAGTGAAATCATGGTCTGCCCGTAATATTGTAATTCTGGTATACAATTGGTAGCCTGCACTTTATTTTAATATTTTTACTTCTAAAGACTTTCCAGGAACATATTTTTTGGCTGCAAAGAAAAAACAATCATTTTCCTTTAAACAAAATTTCTATAGTTTCATCACTTGTAGAATACAAGGGTGGGGGGGGGGGGTCTCGTCCACTTGATTCGCAGGAGGACCACCTGTAGGAATCGAATGTGCCCTGGTTTTTTATTCATTGAAAATGTGTCCTTAAAATATTAGTGACGAAATTCCAGATGGTGTTTAGCATTATCTGTCAGGTCGTGTTCATATTGTGCTGAAATAATAAAAATAAAAAAAATCTTATTCTGTTTTGTCTGATGTTTTCTTTTGTACCTTTTTCAGTTTTTTTTATTCCTATCGTTTGTAACCTGTAAGCGGGTTACAAATTGATTATTATTTTTTTAAACATCATTATTGGAAAAATTAATCTTCAAACAGAAGCGATTTCGTTAGACATTTTTCCTATGTGTTACGAGTCGGAAGAAAAGAGGACAGAGGTTATTCTGAAAAAAAAAAAAAAATTGTCCGACGAAATTGAGAACCGAATGAGGTACAATGTTGCTGAAATTTGCTATTTTGTATATCATCAGTGGGATGTCTCGTGGCTGATCGCGTGGTCTTGGTTGATATTTACAAATAAATATATAAAATTAGATATATGTATGATAAAACGAACGATTGCCTGCAGCAACGAAGAGCCGAGTTTGAACACTTGCGTAACCCTTGTCGCAAACTAAAGGGGGTAGTGTGGAGCGTTTTGCCAACGTTGGTTTTTGCCTCTTAATCTGAAAGTGACTATCTCTTATCGCTCCTTTATCACAATCGAGAAGGGCACGTCTCGCCTCGACTGTTAAAAAAATACTCTTGACAAAATTCCAAATCGCCGAAGGTTCAGGAAAATAGAGTTCAATCACGATTTCGTACCTGAAATCCGCTTTGTCACTTTTTTGTACCGGATAGGTATGCAAAGTGAGATCGTATCTACCGGAATGTATGCTTGGTAACGGTCGTTTTGGGTTCCTCGTTTCGGAAAGTTGATCCCGGAAATGGGACTACTCGGTTTGAAATTTGTCATTTGTGAATGGCTGTGTTGGAAGGTTTTCCACCCCCCCAACGCCAAAGAAAGATTTCTTAACTTTTAGTACTGGATAAATACTCAGTAGATCGGATCGGTCGGAGTAGTATGCTTGTTAACGGTGGTTTTGAGTCCTGCCTGGGAACGTTGGGGGGGGGGGGATTTAAATTCAGCTTAGTTTTCTTGTGATATTCGTGTGCTGTCTTGTATTTTCAAGGCTTCCCGTCTAGTTGTTCTGCACCAGTTGCCTGGCTGTTTTTGTTCGGTGCCCTCGGACCACGGTTTAACCAATCAAAGAACCGTCATAGAACAAGTACGGATTCCTGGAATCGTGGTACCGCATCAGCTCTTCGGAATAAGGCAAATCTGGGGGAGAATCCGTTCGAATATAAAGACTCGAGTTTACTATACCGTGACCGAGCTACGACTCCGTTAAAAAAAATGAGCACGTGCTTAATCTTTTTTTGTCGTATAGCAACAGCCGAATGACTTATCGTTCATGAGTGAGGTGAGAGTGTGATTAACTTTAAGCATGTCGAAAAAAACGGAAGAAGGAATCTTTTGAAATATTTGGGATTATAGAAAAAATGGATAAAACCTTGTTTCGCCGCGCTGAAGGGATAAGTCAGCTCGAATTTATTCCATCGTTATTTCGGCCCTTCTTCGGAAGGGTCCACTTCAGGCTGTAACAGTCGCTAGAACAAGCATCAGCTGGCTTGTGAGTTTAACAGCTATTAAACATTATTTACAGGCAGCTTGTTCTGAAGAAATACACCAAAGGTAAACAGAAACGGCAATTGATTTTGTGTGACGGCCCAGGAGATGGTATCCTATCTTGGGACATTATGTCTACGCAGGCTACTCCATTTAGCCTTTCTTGCGTTCTCGTTGGCGAAATGGCGGCATTTGTTTGTCGCTCACATGGAACTTAAGCTTAGATGAACATTAGTTGCGTCTTTGCAGATACCATATTTCTGTTACCACGGTAACAGGACCTGTATTTAGTTGTTCTTGCACTTATCGTGAAGTCTGATACCATGGTTGCTCTGCGAAAACGACAATTGCCAGATATGCGCTTTTAGAAACGATCCAATAAGAAATATTGATATCCACACAGCACTCACATCAAGTGACAGAACTGTTTTCCCACCAATTTCACACAAAACTATACTCTTGTTAGTGATGATGAAAGTGGGTTGAATTTTTCATATACCACGATCAGTTAAGTTACCACGGTTCGACCGTGGTATCAGAATATCAGATACCACGGTAACTGCAAAAAGGCCTTTTCACCGTGGTATCTGCAAATACGCAACTATTATATCTTCTCAATAACCCTTTCAGAAATTAAGTAGTTAAAAAAGCTGTTTGGAGCCCGCCATGTTTAAGTCGGAGTAAAAACAACAGTAAGAAAACAACATTAGGAAATATTGCACCAAATAAAATTTTTGAAGATTGGTCGTCACCCAAGCAACAATAGTTATGATGACAAAATTTTGAGTAAGAACCAGTAGCTAGTAAAAGTAAGTAATAAGTAATATTTTTGGGGGTGTTTAGTTTGTTTTTGGAGTCGGGATTTTGGAGTGTATATTTTTTTTTGTTGGGGGGGGGGGAAGGGATGTTTGACCAGGAACCGTGTAAGTGCACAATTTTTTTTCTTTTTTCTTTTCTCTTCCTTCTTTTTTTTTCTTTCTTTCTTTATTTATAAAAAAAAATTCCCAGCAGGTTAATTTGTCAAAGGGGTTGTTAAACCTCTTAACATGTGCAAACTTCTGGAGGGTGTTGTAGCTCCTAGTATTTCTTCCTATAAACCCCATATACAATCTAAATCTAATCTTAAGTAGCCTAAGAAATTTATTTTTCCCCCGCTATAAATGTTGCGTCCTTTAATATTACCGGCTAATATCGAACACGGCAGACTTGCCGCCCTTAGTAACAAATCTAAAAATCCGTAGTTTGTCTAACAAAATCGGGATTTCGGCTCACCCTCGGCAACAGACATCTTTTTATTTGAATTCGAAAGTGCAGCGTCAAGAAAAATGTCAGTGCCTAACGACAGGTGTCTGACCAAGAGTTTTCATTGGTTCCGATAAGACATGTCAAACATTCTTCATGGGTTTAAGATAAAGCGCCGGCCAAAGAAAGCCTTAGGCTTAAGAGATAAAAGATCTTGACAAAAAGGTAGTAATCCTGAAAAAAAAAGATCGAAACGCATGTAAACATGAGAATCGAAAACCAGACCGATTTCAGGGTTCAATCTAAGATTAATAAGAGCAAGCGTAGAAGCTAATGTGAGAAAGGTAGTACAAAACATGGCCTCGTTTTTGTCTCGGGTTTAGTTCGCAATCTACCAGTGATTGTGTCGTATTACCGTGTCGCAAACAGATAGCGTGTATGAGTTTTCAAGTACCTTAGCTCTAGTAGGGCTAGTGATGAAGACCACTAGAAACTAGCTTGTGTTGTAATTGTTTCCATATTCTTGTGGCTGTTTCTTCGTTGCAATGTACTCGCTGGTTTTGGCGGATAGAAATAAAATAAATAAATTAAGTTCTTCGGATACCTTCTTAGACTGCTACCTGTGTTCCCGATGGAAATTTCGAAAATTATTATATGAAGTTGACCTTGTATGTTTTAAGAGCATACAGCAGTAACTCTTGTTTGCTTCGTTAAAATAACATCTTTTGTAATCATCGATGTAATTTCTGCGGTAGATTAGTAGATACGAACGAGTGTCACTTTGTGTTCATCGTAAATTTTCGAAAATGCTGAATGCAATGATTGAGAAACAAGAAGTTTGAAATGGTAAATGTGAGCCTTTTTCCACCTGGCCCACCCGGCCTTTGTACGTCGGTCTTGTCACCCCTCACCTCCGGAAAAGAGGGTTTTCCTTAACTTGAAACCCTATAAGAGTTCCATTCATGAACGTCTAACTTACACCCTTGGGAATATGGAAAACCGTAGCTGTCCACCCCTAGCCTGGGTTTTAAATGACCCGCATGCTGCCACAAAAGCCGGATCATAAAATATCCTGTACACGTTTCCTCGGGAGGTGTTTGCAAGTCTAAAGAAGGTGGGTATACTGTACGAAAAATATGACTCCGGAAATGATAACATTAATATGTGGCTAGTATAAGACGGAATAAAGAGCAACAAGAGGAAAAAGTTTAGAAAAAGACTAATAATTCTGGTGAAACTAATAGACATAATACTAAAACAAAAGACATGACACTATCTATGGGATGTACAAAGGACGATTTACAGCATCTGAACGGATTCTCTGTAAAGATATACATATAAATCTGCAGACATGTAGTATTTAAAGTGAACTACACACAGTTTAAAATCTACTTAGATGAATCCAAATACTTATTAAAAATTTGTTTGACTTGTCAAAATTATCGCCCGCTATCGAACTGAGTTTTGAGACTGGAGTCGCAAATATTTACAACATCTGTTATATAAATGTATTACAAGCACACACACAAGTCTTATATTCTCAATACATTACTCCCAACTTTCGGGTCGAGCCGAGTCGTTGTTCTGCCGTGGAAAATTATCGCTGATTACAGTTTAATGCTGCTTATTTGAATGAGGCTTTTGTCGACGTCTTACTCAGTTACTAAGGGGACCTCTCTTGGACGTTTAAGTTTCAGACACGGTTCGCTAAAGTTGGCAATCCCTTGCCTTTGTTTATTGTCGAGATTTTGTTTTTACAAGGGTACCTGTTTTAGATAGGTATCTAAGTAGGTATGGGGCGGCTCCTAACCTTTTTGGGGTGTGTTACTTGGGGTAGTAATTTGGCGTTGGTTTGTTAAGATGTGGAAAAGGCTAGGTTTGGTTTTCAGAAATGGAGCTGTGGGATAATTAGTTTCTTGTGCCGATGCCAAATTAGTGAAAAGGGAAGTAAATTTTAATTGAAGCAACCCTGTATGGATCCGCTCTTTTGGTTGCTCAGGGGCAATGTTAGGAGATGACGATATAAGGTCTTAGCGGAGTAGCAGACATTTATGGATTAGTTTGATCCGTTTATCAAAGGTTTATCACGCTGGGTATGGGGTTGACTATTTTATGGTCATTTTGGACATGTTTGGCGGAATAATACGAAGGTCCCAATTCCTAGCAACTTTTGACATCCCCCTCCCCGACCACCTTCTCGCCTTTTATCTCGTGTTTTGTTCTAAAGAATACTAACTCCTCTCTGACGAAATGAACAGTGAGGACATTAGATTCAGATCGTTAATGGTGCGTCTTGGATTTTTAACGCGACTCGAGAATTTTGGCACTAGGCTGTTTGAAAAGGCGTTTAGGGGATCGAGACTCCCGAAGAGCGTTATTTAGTTACGCTGTAGTTCAATCAACATATAGATCCTTTTCCATCTTTCAGTATTACCACTAAATCGATAGTCTGGAAAACTTGGTGGTCCTTCGCTAGAGCGAGAAACGATCAAATCTTATTTCTCCTTCGTGTCTTTTGATTCTAAGAATAGGTTGAAATTGACTTAAATCTTCTGGAACTAGCTCTCCGGGAGATGTTACTCTTTCGTGAGCTTAGAAATACGAGATTAAGAAGGGGAAAAATCTGTCAATGCGCAATGAATGGTTGCCCGTGTGACCAACGGAGCTTGGCTGGACAGTGAGCATTCCATCAGTGCGAAGCCCGGGCTCTTGTCCAGGACTTCATAAGGAATGGACAAAATTCCAGGAGTTAATTTGCGGGGGGTTCCTTGCTACTGAGGAGGTGAACAGGACGAACTTTAATCGCGTTTCTTCATTTCTTCGAGTTTGCCTGCAATATGTAAATATGCCTGGGTATAGGGGGCGTGAACGGGTTCTGTGTTTCGAGATTGAATCACCGTTTGATAAAGCCATGGAACTTTCTTAGCCCCCTGAGAACACGCTGTAGGGAAGCCGCGTATTCCGTGTGAGTGAAGTAATGAATTTGTTGCACAAATAAAACCAAGGTGTCATAGCAAAAAAAAAAAGTACAGAAGTACTCTCTGTGGGACAAAGTAACGCGGATGAGTCTACCCAACTTACGAATATCTCCCATATTTGAACTTCCAAACTTTTCTACCAAATATTCCTCCCTAAGTAATTCCTACAATAAATGCTTCAGCCCTGATCACTCACAACTTGATACATAAAATGGAATACCCCCTCGTCCATCTTACCACACATAAGGTAAAAGCCAGAACAAATAAGGAAGAACCTCCGTCTCCCTATCTCTGTAATACGACTATGCGGAGTCGAATATATTCTGATACCATACCCGATGCAAACGAGCTACATCGCAGTAGAGCCCCGCAGAAGAATACGAACGCCGTCTGAGTTGTCTTCTAGAGCTGACTTTTTGTCTACCATTGTGACGTCACGTCTAACTCGCTGCTTACCTGGTTCTCAACCCCTATAGTCATCCTATGATTTTTCGTCTGGTATGCGCAGTGGCGAAAAGGGAATTAAACGTGTCTCAACACGAAACCAGCAAGTACCTCTGGTTCCGCTTAGTTTTATCGGGGTACCCGTAGTCGCTGCATGGGACCAAAAATGGAGGTTCTATTTGATTATTTGGTCTTAGTAAAAGTGTCGTATAGCCCGTGTTCTAAAATGTATTAGCAACTGTCGCTTAATTTAGAAAGGGTTACAAGTGCGTCGCAAATTCAATCGTACTTAATCATTTCTATCTCATCACATTATCACATTTTGGAAATGTCCAGTCCCTAAAGTCTTGATATATTAGGTCATCATTCGATAGAAGTTGGAAGAGTTGCCAGGTTATGTGGGAGTGTGACAGTCGTTGGCATGTAATTCAGAAAGAAATCATTTGTCAGGTGTGGAAGCTTCCGTCGCAACCTTCTTCGGGGGCGTAATATCACTATTTTTTGTTTTGTTGAAACTTCTCTTGATTACGGTGCTACCTACGTCGTATTTCCTGTCCTATTCTGAAATATGATTAGACGATAGAATCCGAAGCAGGCCTTTTTTTTTATTCGTTACGTTTAATCGTGACATCTTTCCCTGTCTTTGTGGCGGTAGTTGCAGCACCGCCAATTTTTCTGTTCCTCAAAAAGAAAATTTTCTTTTTTTCCTCGGTCGGTTATCCCCAAATTTTAAATTTCATGTGGCACATTCTTTCCTCCCAAGCAGCATTCGATGATTTTTTCCCCCTGCAAGATCGATTTTTGTATACACTTTGACCTCCTGCGATACTGATACCTTCACGGCCATTTTGACATATTTCCGTATCCAAGCGAGCTCGGTTTGGGGTTTGAGGCTGAATAATCAGTAGAAAAAGGGAAGATAACTTAGAACATTGTTAGAAGGCACTAGTGCTGTATACCGTAGAAGGTATGGCGGGGGGGGGGGGGGTGAAGGGCGACAATGGTCAAGTATAGGGCCCGTCTCAAAACTTCCTGAAATTCTGTTGAGTGTCTTTCCGAGGTCAAGGCCAATACATGAACCTATCACCAGAGGTCACATTTCCAGTTTTAGCATTGACCCCTCCCCCTGGCTTCGTAATATTGAATCCGGCTTTGAATAACGGCAAAGATACGGTAATTATATTCAGAGTCCCATATGGAGAATTGGAAACTTATGAGGGGGGGGGGGGCATCCCTGCTGCCTGACAGTTGTCGTTATATTGATGTCCCCGTAGTACACATCCCTGTATTGATGTCGCTAGTACATAATTGGCCTATAAATTCAGAGGGGAGCGATTGAGATTCTCTTGTGGACAATATGTCAAGCTACCGTACTGGCTTTTGCTTGGTTTGGGGGTACTGTGACATTTGAAATAGCAGTGTGAAAAAATGCTACCTGTCTCCGAATCCGTATCATGTTTTTTTGTTGTAGCTGCTGAAGTTGTCAA
The DNA here is from genome assembly GCA_023053575.1 of Branchinecta lynchi. Taxonomy (NCBI): domain Eukaryota; kingdom Metazoa; phylum Arthropoda; class Branchiopoda; order Anostraca; family Branchinectidae; genus Branchinecta; species Branchinecta lynchi. The sequence continues at coordinate 19,668,192 of JAKZAP010000003.1, forward strand.
CTCTTTTTCGAAACCTCAAAATTTGGGAGACGAGTTTTATTTTTGCCAAAACAGCTGTCGAAATTAACAATTAACGCTACCGATGGCTCTGAGATGCTAAGATTCTTAGTTGAATGTGTTCGAGTCATTGTTGTGTCAACTTTAAAAAAAAATACAAACTCGTGTTTCGAGTTGCCAGGCTTGTCATGGACTCGATACCGGGTGTCCTTCTACTTTGATTTCCTCTGCTGGAACACGGTTAACCGGGAAGGCCAACGATTAAAGTTAATACAAACTAGAAATGAGAGTCCAGTTATTTGAGAATAGACGAAGGGAGTAGAGAAAACGAATGAACGCAAGATAATTGCTGCCACGGATGTCGTCTGGACTAACGCCAGAGTGTAAAAAAGACGGGTTGCCAGTCTCCAAATTCGAAAGTTCTTGGAGCCGATTCTTATTATTTTTACCAGGAAAAGGAATCAAACTGTTCGTTTGCTGAATCGTGTGGGAGCCGACGAAACCAACGGTGCTGGTCATAAATAGACGATTAATCTTTGAAGCGCTTCTAAACATGCGGATTCTAATTGGCAACCGGTGCCGACTGGTGCACCACGGCACCGGGCTCTTGCTTTTACACTAAGTGTAAATCGAGAGTCGGCAACCCCTCGGTTGCACCATTTGCAGTGTGGAAGGATTCCTATACACCAATAGGTGCAAGTTAGCATCCCACCGTTCAGGCTCCCGTGAAGTTACCTGAAGCAAAAAAAAATCTCCTGATTTCTTTTTCAAAAAGAGACACTGTTCACCTCAGGTAATTGATTTAGGATGTAAGTTACGCGAATGAATGCCTTTCAGGCGGAATAAATTAGCCGTTTCCGCAAATTTGGTTGTTTGTGGTTTTCCTCCTACCCTACCCCTTCTTAGTTAGGGTTGGCTGAGACCTAGACATGTTTGAACATGTTATCGGTCGAGTTGGGGTAATGTGTTGTTGGGCAAGCTTCGAGGGTTGGAAGGATAGGAAAATACGCAAAAGGGAAGTTTCCTGTTCTCCTGATAGGAAGTGCCTTATTATCATGATATTTCACCAGGTGACCGCTTGGCTACTTTCCTTTTTCTTTTCCGGTGTGTCAAAGTTCCTGTTTTTTTTATCCACCTTTACGGCGCCACGCTGATTTTTGCATTTGCCGCGTGGCTCATTTCGAGGCGAACCAGTCTTCCGCTTATTGCTTCTGAGTAGTTCGCAGAAATACTGGCTGTGTGTGTTTTTTTCCCTGTTTCTTATCAAAACTAAGGGTGCCGAGCGAGACTGAAAACAGCCCACCCCTAGCTTTCCAAAGAGACCCTCAGCCACCCATACAAAAATCACAGAATCAGAAAAGGAACAGACCATGGACAAGTTGACCAGAAGCGAATCCGCAACAGTGACCCATTATATGTACATAACCTTTTTATGAGCCACATTTTGGAAACAATCCTTTGTGTGGATATGACTTTACTTATTTTACATGCCGTTAATACTTCTGTAGGCTATTTCTGGTCGAACTGTGGAAGATTTTTGTTTGAAAATTTCGAGGGGTCGCCTTTGCTTAGGTTTCTGGGGAATGTCGCCTCTTATTTAATGCGACATATGTGTTCAGAAAACAAATTTTAATATTTCCTTTTTTTCTTCCAGATACGAGTGTGACAGACCGTCGCACGGAGCTCTCTGCCAGTATCCCATTCCTTCCCAGTTACGCCACCTTCGCAAACCGCCAGCCTCTGCTAGTCCCTTCACAGAAGCCACCACACCACCAGGCAGTCCACCATAGAAAGTCATATTCGATGGACTCCCAGGGGCGCCACCCGAAAAGGGGCGCAGCAGCGCACCCACGTATGAGCAGTGCTCTTGATCTGTTCGAAATCGAACGAAACGCGTCACACCTCAATCCAGTGTTGTGGACTTTCGGTCCGAATTCGATCATTTATGTTTAAGTTATCGGCCCCTTTAGGGAATCCATAATATAATAAACGGAGGAATGTACAAATTGTGCCGGAGTGCGGAACGTGGCCTCGGTCTCGGATGCTATCCAAGTTCGGTTCCAGGTTGGCGTGGAAGAACCAATGAGAAGGGAGAGCCCCAACGTTCGATTTTGTGCATGTTTTCAAAAGCTGTTTATAGGGTTCTTTTGTCCTAGAGGGTTGTTCATTGCTCCGTTTATTTGTGTGATGAATCCTCTTATACCGCGGTAATTAATGTATAGAAAATATTTCTTGCTCGGCTATGTGCCTTTACTGGGTAGTGATTTTTTGGCGTGATATAACATTTACTTGTGGGTTACCAGTCTTTTCTTACATAATCGTAGTTGTTGGTTTTAATGTGTGATCTCTTTATACTAATTAACAACAATACGTGTTTTAGATAATCTTTGTGAATACCCGTTATCATAGAGATGTAGTATCAATATGCGAACAAGGGGGAAATATGCGGGACAGTGTTCCTGATGGCTAGCTCCCTCTTGCCGCGATATTGATACAATGTCTAGTGGCAGCAGAGCGCCACGATATTTCGTCTGTGTTTTAACTTATTTTCGTGTTGAGCCGCTCTGTAGTGTAGACTACTATTATTCACATTGCAGCAACGGTCCATGTTTTTTCGATAATGCTTGCGTTTCCCGAACAGTTGAGCGATTTTCTTTACACTTGTAAGGTTCTCCAAGTCACCAGTAGATGACTCGTAGCTCGCGAGAGGAGAGACAGGAGTATATAAACTCTGTCAGGAGTTTCGTAGCGTTTACACAAATGATGCGCAGTTTTAACAGATATGAGATAACACACTATTTTTATTTGTGAACGTGGCAGAAAAAATGTGTTTATGAGTCTTTATTACGTTTCGGTGTAATGTATGCCAAAACAATATTATTCTATAGCGAAAATTATAACACTTAAAAGGCAACAACGTTAAATATCTTGTCAGTTTAACAGATGGTTTGTTATCTCGTATCTGTTGAAGTTGCATCTATGTGTAAAGTGGAGTCTAGCGGCAGCCTAGTATATACTTTGTTGGGTTTCGTAACGTTTACATAATGACAGTTTTAACAGATATGAGAACAACACACTATTTGTTAACGTGGCATACAACGTGTGTTATGAGCCTCTGTGTTGTTTCTCTGTAATATATGCAAAAACATGGTTTGCAACGTTCCTTTTAGCGAAAACATAACACTTATAAGGCCATAACGAAAATATCTTGTAATTTTAACAGATAGTGGTGTTATTCCCTTGTGTAAATGGTATGATACTTCTGATAGTGTATGCACTGACGCGCCCTTGGAAATCGCAAGTAGTGAGAAAAATCATGGGACCTTGGTGTTACACCTATGATGCGGTGTATTGTTGGTAGACTTGGATTGAATTCCGTTTGAAATCCAGAGCTCAGACACGGTTCTTTCCTAAAACTTCAATACGGTCAGTGAAAGCGTTACAGGGCTAAACAAAATCGAGAAGTTTATTTTATTTTGACTTTAAAGGCAGATAGATCCAGTTTAGTTTATCTCAGGACAGTGGTGAAAGAGGTCGTACGGGAAGATGAAAACGTTAATTTCTGGATGCAAAGCAGTTTTGGGCGCCAACAAACCTGTAGCCTTATATTTTGACTTGAACACAGGCGGTGCGCTAAAACGGCTTTGTAGCTAAAAGTTAGCGTTGCGATTGTTCCTACTACCATGATAACCTTACCTGTTAACACTTCCACCGATCTTGTCAGCTTTTTGGCCCTTGCCGTTTTGTCAGCTTTTTGGGACTCAAAATTACCTAAAATCGTTTTGCGATTGAAACAGTCGTCCTTCTAATAGAAAGTCGTCGCGAGCAAGAACATTACCTTTCACTGTTGCGTTTTTACGGAGATTATACTGCATCATAAGTGTATAGAGAATTGGCTGTTCAGTTCACAGTTGAGCGCACCAAGCGGACCTCTGTTTCTCCTCCCTCGCCAGATTATCGCCACAGAGATAGCACAATATATCAACACGTTAATAAAAAGAAAAGCTTTCATTTTTTAAATTGAAGGAGAATACAAAGCATCGTCAGCGAGGTTCACACCATTTTTCTTCTTATGGAGGAACACGAGTTCTTAGAGAACATTAATGATGGTGGTGATCATCGGGGAGTTCGGAACTAAACCGCATGGCGGGCTCTGAACTGTAACGGAGAGAATTGAAGTTAAAAACATTTTGCGAAATTTTTTGAAAGCTCTGTTAAGCCCACGTATTTCCTGTGTCCATTTCGTACCGGTTTTAAACCTTGTGATTTAACTGTTTGAAGGTGATCCTGGAATGTATAGGCCATGACCTATATTCGAATTACCCTTCACATTTAACCTGTTGAAACCGGACTTGCTTGCGACGGTAGTCGTTTTCAGTTGAAGCCGGAAGTGACGGGGTTGTAAAGCCTCGAACGTCCCACTTGCAACAGTAGTCGTTTTCGGTTGCTCGGAGTTTCTGATCTTTACTGAACTGCATGTCGTTTCTCAGCTCGATCTGAGAGCTTCGTGCTCCATTCAGGTGTCTCACTAGTTGCGTTTTGGCAAATACCATGGTATCTGATACCACGTTTTAAAGTTGTTTTCGCATTTAGCATGGTATCTGGTAATACGGTCAAAAGGCGTTTTTGCAGTTACCGTGGTAACTGATACTCAGATACCACGCCGTGGTAAATGATTGTGGTATCTGAAAAATTCGTCTCACTTTTATCATCACCAACACAAGGGCCTGGGTTTTGTCAAATTGGATGGGAAGAAGTTTGGCACTTGTGATGTGAGTGGATATTAGTATTTCTTTTGCGATGACTTCCAAAAGTGCATATCGGCAATAGTCGTTTTTGTAAAGCAACCGTAGTAGTGCAAAAACGACAAAATGTAGATCCAGTTACTGTAGTATCGGATACCATGGTATTTGCAAAAACGCAACTAATGTCTGCGCCCGATTTCCGTAGACACGGAAGTTAGCTCTTAAAGCGCATCTAATTAGTCTTGCCGCCTGAAGAGCTTATGGTCTTCATCGAACGGGCTAATAAACCATTCATTAAGTAGATATTTCGTTGATTTTCGCTAGCCCCTATTTCACGCGTCGACATTTACTCCAAGACCCTGTGAGCACGAAGCACATAACTACCACCCGGCTGTTGCCGCTGTTCTTTGTTAGAAATGTATAAGATTTTATCTTATCGGTGACTAACAACAACCGGGTAGTGACTGTGGTCGTCTGGCTCGTCGGAGCTCTATAACCACGCTAAAGGGAACGCAAATATCTCAGGAGAAAGATTTAAAACCCAAGATCTGGTTGCAAATCTCGTTCAGATCGTGTAATAAGCTGCATAAGAATTTTTCTGCGTCATTTACTGAGTAAAAAAAGCAACCCCAGCAGATCAGAGCCGCATAAGAGAGAATAGGATCGATTTCTAACTAGCATACTTTGGGTCCTGCTCGTAGTAGAAACTCTTATACCGCTTATTACAATAATTTGAGCACTGTTTTACACCTGCAACTGAAACAGTTTATGATTTAAATCAAGCAATGGAAGACGACTTTAGTATTGCAAGTGAGGTGTTAGGAAGCTTTTGCATCCTTGGAGTTTATTGTATAATAGGGGATCCTGGTCTCAGGGATTTGGTATAATGTTTTCGGGTTTACCGATTTGTCTCGTCTTTCGCGCTTGTACTTGGAAGTTTTGTGCCTAATAGCTATTCGCTGGTAAATGGGTAGAACTAGACTGATTTTTTGAATTGGTGAATTAATATAATGTCGTGATTATTTTCTTTGATGAAATAATGGTAATTACTAGAGGAATGACCTGTGATATTGAATAAAATCTCCCAAGGAACTCCATTTGTTTTGTAGTAGGAGTAGGTGCTTCCGCTGAACACCGGGCTGTTTCTGATTTTCTCTCACCAGTGTCCGGTGCTTCTACTGAAAAGCGTTTTCGTCCCACCGGTGATGTCACAAAAACCGACCTCCCGTGCAAAGTATAGCTCCTTAAAGTAACAAAAAACTTGACTCGGGGAGCTACCTGACATCAAGAATGTACCCCGAGTCGATATTGAGAGTAAGAAAAATTCTCGTTACGAGCTTGCAGTTTCCGAGAATTCGACTTTGGAGTTAGTAGAAAAAAAAGCAAAAGGTTTGTGTGCTGGGAGTAGGAATCGAACGCACGACCTCTTGACTACTACCCCGATACTATGGCCGAAACACGGCCAAAGGCCTGCCAGCTAGCTTTGGGAAAATTAAGGAGGGGGTTCGAGATAACAAAGAAGGGGGATCCTGTCGACAATAAGTCCCTGTATCTTTATCTAAGCCCCCCAGGTCGGTTTGATGTCCGAAAGTTGCGCAGTCAAGTTTTCTGTGCCTTTAAAGTCGCTGAAGGGCTACTTAAAGTTCAGGTGACGGGCATGACCTGAATTTACCTTCCCAATCATATCGGTTACAGCGTAGCGATCTGAGTGGTTCTTCTACGAGTGTTTCAAAATTTGCCATGACGACTGTGATAACGTGCCTGCTGACACACTTTTCAATTTTAACGGTGCGCGGGTGCGAATTCAAGTTGACTGGCTGGCGATTTTCCAAAGACATCGGTAGATAGTCTTTCTAAAACAGTGGTGGACTGCTCGAACATCTTCCCGTCTGAAGTATTTTAGAGTGACTCTGTCAACGCCTTCAGAAATTCCCTGGACAAACTGTACGCTGAAAATATCTAGGACGAAAAGTATTATAGACGTACACCATAGAGGCCAATGGCCTGTTTTGTGCATTAAATTATAATAGTCGCGTTTTTTATCAAAGTTTGAAGTTACCTTCAACCTCAAAGGTCTCAGCTTAACTGTAAAAAAATATAAACAGTTCCTTCGTCCTTCAAACTCTGACCGTCGAACTTCGTGCGCTGGCACGTTCGAAGTTTGCTTGGATCGTCGAAGAAACGTCGACCTAGCAAGGATCGCCGGAGTCGTAAAAACACTAGTTAAGCAAACGGTGAACTTCGACGGCGTTCAAAATGGAAATTAAGCAACCGGCTAAGCGAACGGCGAACAAAACTTCGATCAAAACGCAACTAATTATTAGATGACTCGAAGAGTGGTCCCCTTAAAGCTCAGCTAAACTTTTACAGTTGTCGTGAATTTTGTACGCTGTTAAGGGCCCTTTTAACCCCACCGAAAGATCGCCGTCGAGAGAAACAGAAAAGGTCGCCGTCGCAGAAAATTGCTCATCTTCGCGAAAATTTTTACTCGCGGAACGACGGTTTCTGGGCAAATGGTATCTACACTTAGGAGCAGACTCAAATGTCGGTACAACCTTCCAGTTGAACTTGAAGGATCTACACTAGTCAATTAAGCCTTCAGTTTTACTTCAAATGTGCCCTTCCTTGAACCTTCAAGGCAGTTCAAGTAGTACTACCCTCCAGTTAAACTTTGAGGAGCTAATGGTGGTTTTTTTTTGTTTTTGTAGTTTCATTGTAGTTTGACATACTTTTGTTTTATTTATGAAAGTACAGTATGTGTAATGACAGATAAAACGGTACGCATATTTTGCTTTCATAACTGAAAGAAAAGTACGTCAAACTGCGAAACTACATAAGAAAACGCACCTTAAGCCTTTGTAGGGACAACCCTTCAGTTGAACTTAAGAGCTTCGTAGCGAAAAATTTGTCCGATGACTCAGCGCTTTTTAGCCCGACAGTTCTATGCGGGGCGCTTGGCTCGAGGCTGCGCTTTGTAGCGCACATATTTTTGAACGACTAAGCAATTTTTGCCTCCAAATTTTTCTTATGGATACGGAGCATTTCTTCGTCGCAAAAAGTTTTGTGATGACTTAGCAGTTTCTGACGCAAGGTTTTTCTTTGCCATTGTTCAATGTAATGCTTTGCTACGTAGCGAAAATAAAAGTTTTCTCCTTAAAGTTGAACTGAGGGGCACAATGAAAGTAAAAACTGAAGGCTTAATTTAATAATGGAGATCCTTTAAAAATCAGCTGGAGCGTCGTACCTCTCAAGGTTTTGCAGGCTGGTACTCCTTTGAAGGAGATCCGTAGAGTTGAACTGATGGGTAATCCTTAAAGTTTAAATTGCGGGTTGTATCCTTAAGACTGAACTGAAAGACACAATTAGAAGTACAACAAAAGGAATCTACCCAGGTTAATTCACTGCAGCTTTTAGGAATCGTGACAATCGTACGAACCTAAAAGAGTCATTCACTTCGTTTGAACTCAAATGATCTTTTTTACTTTAATTGTGCCCTTCAGTTAAACTTTAAGGATTAAAACTCTTCAGTTAAATTTTAAGGACCTATAACATTCAATCAAACCTTTAGTTTTGCTTTAATTTAGCCCTTCACTTTTTTTTGCTACGTAGCAAAACCTTCCATAGAATATTGGCAAGGAAAAACTCTAGCCAAAAGTTGCTGAATAATCGCACAAATTTTCGCTACGAAGTGTGGCGCTTCATAGAATGATGGAAAAAGAAACATTGGAGGCGAAATTGCCGAATCGTTCATAAAGGTTTACGCTACGAAGCTGCTTAAAGTTTACCGCAAGGCCGTATCCGGGGGGGGGGGGGGGGGGGGGGGGGGGTAGGGGGTTGAAACCCTCCCCGAAACATACAAAAATAATCATTTTTAAAGGCTTTTCACTCTGATCTATATTTGTTTGTACTTTTTTTTCCGACACGCAGGCAAACCCCCCCCCCCCCCCCGAAATAAATTCCTGGATACGGGCCTGTTAAAGTACAACTGAAGGGTTATACCCTCAAGACCCAACTGAAAGACACAATTAGAGTACAACTGAAGGATCGCACCCTTGCAGGGCATGACTGAAGCAAAACTGAAGACTTCAATGAAGGGTTTAGATCGTTAAAGTTCAGATGAAGGGTTGTATTCCTTAAAGTTTAAATGTCACCGAGTGGAGGAGCGGTAGCCAAAAAGAAAACAGAAAAGATGCTACGCGGGTTAAAAAAAAGTGCAACCACAGGACACAATCAAAGTACAACTTAACCGTTGTACCCTCTAAAGCTTAACTGAAGGCACAGCTTCTTTAACGTTCAACTGAACGGTTCTCTCTAACGGTTGTTCCTCGAGAAAATTTTTAAATACAAAGGAAGGAAACTGACTACTGAAAATGATCCCTATTTACTACGACTGGTCTATTTCAGAAAAAATATATATTTCATCCGTCAAAGCACGCAAAAGATATATCACCTTGTCACAGCACACTAAGACTAGTCTAGACCTACATCTACAAACGCTCTTACATTGAAAATTGGCACAGTAGAGGAGTATTTCAACCGGAAAACGGAATCGTCGGCCTAAACGACGAATCGAGAAGAGGAATATTTGACCACAGGCAGCATAAGGGACTGAACGTTTTAAACCTTAACAGAGGAATTAACGCAACTGGAGAAGTTGGCACAGCTTAGACCGACATCCCGTAAAGTAAACGGACCACAAACTTAGACGACGAATAGAAACGAGGAATATTAGTTGCGTTTTTAATCTTAATTCTCGATTTTCCGTTTTTGCTCTTCTCGCTTTTGACAAAAACACAAATTTGGCCATCCGTTAGTACCTGCTTATACGGAATCAACATTGTTGACCAATCAGGGAGGAAAACGAAGAACGAGAGTTGTCTATCGGAGCAACTTCTAGATTCTGCCGAATCGCTAAGTTTCACCGTTCCCGATTCTGACAAAACCGCAAGAAAAGAAGAGCTGCAGTCATCTCAATAGTCAAAAAACGCGGAACAGGAGAATCGCGAGGAGAATTCAGATAAAAAACGCAACTTTTCTCCTACCCGAGCCATGGCACCGTGGTCGACAGGAAGACCCGGGGAAAATTTTCGCGTGCATGGTTGGACGTTACGTTGCATTGACACGATGGGTGTTTTCGCGTCGATGCCATTTCGCTCAACGGTCATTTTTGCGTTACAAAGGCTACCGGTGACGTCACCCTCCAGCTGGATGTGTGTCTCCCGTTTCAAGCGCTCGTCGAACCCTGTTGAACGGGAAGACAAACATGTCCTCTTCTCTGTCTCAAAACTTTGTCCTGTAGATGGCATCACGAAGTGAAACATACCAGCTGAACAGCCATTCACGCGAAAATGTCCCCCTGGGACAATTTCTTCTATGGGAAAATCGCAACCTCGACCCAGCAGATGACGGGTTCTTTCTGCTAATCACTCCGAACTGACAAACTACGCTTCTTGGTATTTGGGATCTGTTTCTGAGAAAGTATAAAAGTATCGGTCCATATTTAAGGCGTATTTTCGCCGTTCCCTGAGGACTCCTTTTGAGGAGTCCCTGCGTTTTTGTTTGTCCCAGGGACTCACTCCCCGTATTTTCGCGAGTCCCCACGGACGGGGAATGCTACGATTATCATCACCATCATCAAAAAGGACTCCCTTTCAGATCTGGAGGGGAATCAATTTTTGCTTGTGTTGTGCAAAGTAAAATTAATCAAAAACAATCAGAATAAAGAAAACCAAAAATAAAGTGGACCCAGACTAGTTTCATTAGCTGCATATTGTTTTTTCGAACAAAATTGATGTTGGGAGCATTCCCGGCGTTCTCGCTGTTTTCCGTACGCGGAGTCCGCGTGGAGTGACTCCCTCTATTCTCGCTGTTCCCCTTGATTCCCCGAGGAATCTGATTCTTCGATTCCCCTCGGGGAATCGAAGGGAACGGCGAGAATAGAGGGAGTCACTCCACACAGACTCCGCCTCGGAAAACAACGAGAACACGGGGAATGCTTCAAAAATGGATTCTGTTCTTAAAAAAAATTTGCAGCTGACAAAACTAGTCTGGATCCACTTTATTTTTTGTTTTGTTTACTCTGATTCTTTTTAATTAATTTTACATGCACCAACACCAGCAAAAACTGATTCCCCTCCGAATATGAAAGGGAGTCCTTTTTGACGATGCTGCTGATAATCGGATCATTTCCCGTCCGTGGGGACTCGCGAGAATACGGGGAGTGAGTCCCTGGGACAAACAAAAACGCAGGGACTCCTCAAGTGCAGTCCTCGGGGAACGGCGAGAATATGCCTTTACTTGAATTGTACTACGTGTTAATCTCTTTTTATTACTCGTGCCTCCTGCGACATGCCTGCCGTGCCTCTTCTTAGTCGATCCCCATATCTTGGCCAACAAATTAACTGCCAGTAATTTTTGCATTTTCTGATACTCCATCAGTCTATAAATTGCTTTTCGGGGTTCTTACACTATCAGAAGTTTCGTAACAGACAAAACAAGGATGCGCAGTCTCAACAGACAACACTTGAGATGTAATCTGTTGCGATTTTTAAAACGTTACGCATTAAATGTTATTGATAACATGCATTGCCAGGAAGAGCTAAAAAACGCCGAAAAAGCATCTGCTGACTTTTTTGTTTGTCGTGATGATATCGGAAAAGTCAGCAGATGCTTTTTCGGCGGTTTTTCGGCTTTCCCGGCAATGCTTGTTATGCATAGCATTTAATGCATAACAGTTTCAAAGTCACAAGAGACTACAGTCTCTTAAAACCGCGAATCCTTGTGTTATCTATTATGAAACTTCTGACAAGTGTATCTCTATGGGTTTGTTACGCTATCAGGGTTTGTCCTTGTATTTCCAGATCCCGGAGCTTCCAGACTTCCCGAGGTATTTTTGCCTGGATTTACTTTTCGGACCCACCTTGACAAAAAACGGAAATCTTCGATACGGAAGAGAAAGCCGGGTTTTGCAGTCACGACGGAAACAATCCCTGCATTTATGTTTGTACATTCTTATGGGGTTATATATTCTCATTTGTTACACGTCGAAATGTTCCGCTTGCTAATTGTCGGATGCGCAACTTCATTACGTTCAATACCAGGGCATGGGATTTAAGATAAAAGTGTTTAGGTTCTACTGAATGGCAGCGGGAATCAGAACACAAAAGACATCCTTTCCGGTTTCATCTTTCAGCTCCCATTTTACGACAACTCGGATCTAAAAGACAGAAATGATTAGAAGAGTGACAAGAACAGGTCTGAACGCTGCTCTAGTTCGGCCAAGAAGGGCCGACCGCTGACGAAGCATCGCAGTTGACGTATCCGTTGTATACATTAGTTGCGTTTTTGCAGACACAATGGTATCTGATACCACGGTCTAAAGTCGTTTTTGCAGTTATCGTCGTATCTGATACCACGGTCAAAAGGCGTTTTTGCAGTTATCGTGGTATCTGGCCAGTTGTCGTGGTATCAAATATTCAGATACTACGGTCCGACCGTGGTAACTGGTCTAGGTATCTGAAAAGTCATCTCACTTTCATCAAATTTTGTCGGATTGGTGAGAAAGAAGTTTAGCACTTAGTGATGTAACTGGATATCTGTTTTTCTTTTGGGATGATTTCGAAAAGTACAATTTCGGCAATAGTCGTTTTTGCAGAGCTCCGTGTATCAGATACCACGATAACTGCAAAAACGACTAATTGTAGATCCAGTTACCGTGGTAACAGATACCATGGTATCAGCAAAAACGCAACTATTATTTGAATATAATTTAATTAGCATTCATTCAGCTCTTGTTTTTCACAATTTAACGGTAGCTACAGCTGGTTGCCATTCATTACTTAACTTTTACTTCTAATGATTGTAGTACTTCAGGAATAAGCACGTCTCATGACGTGAAAACTAGCCTACTTTTTTTTTTTGTAAATTCAGAATAAATGGTTCTTTCTTTCGGAGAGCTTAAATAACAAAGCTTCGATAACAAGACCAAAGGTTCCAATGGGATCCACAAATTTAATATCTGAACCAGACAATTTGGTCTCGTAGATATCCGGTCTTCGCCAGACTCCTTGAACATTTTTACTACTAAGCTTTAGAAGAAGGCTAATGGCTAATCGTCTGACAAAAGCTGAAATTTCTCATGGGCTAGGAGGAACTATCTTGCATTGCTTATCCAGTTACAAGACAGGTAACCTGTAGAAGTGACATATCTGGATTTCCTTTCGTGTTGAGCGGCAATCGGTTTTATTTGAAGTAGAGCAGCCAATAATAATTCCTTTCCCTAGTCCAAGTTCAGATATGGATTCAGCACGTGTGTATTTACCTCTAGGCTATACGTAATCTTTGACGAAATTGATCAAATCTTCCTGCCTCACTTCTGCCAAATCTCCGGTTTTGACCGGATTCCAGGCAAACTACTTGTCCGGCAAAAAACTAAAGCTCAAAAACGAATTCAGCGGACCTCCTTACCCATATACCGAACATCTAATCAACTTCAGATAAAACTTTAACTTTTAACAAATTTTCCGATTTCAGCCGGATTCCGGGCGAACTATATGTGCGGGTAGAAAATGATTGTCAAAAGCGGATTCAGCATTCCTTCTTACCCCTAAAACGAATATCTAACCAACTTAAGATAAAACTTCTACCTTTAACAAATTTTCCGGGTTTGGTCGGATTCCGGGTGAACTATTTGTACGACGAGAAAACGATTTTCATATAAATATTCAACATGTATTATTACCCCTGAATCGAACATCTAATCAACTTCAAATAAAACTTTACTTTTAACAAACTTTCCGGTTTTGGCCGGATTCCGGACGAGGTATTTGTCTGGCAAGAAAGCGAATTTCTTATTCTTGTTCACCATGTCTTCTTACAACTAATGACTCATTAGCTTTAAAAAAAAACTGTTCGCCCCTTAATTTGATCCCCCACCCCTAGATGTTGAGCTCGAGAGCCCATCTACGAACTCGACCTCTCCCTTGACCCAAAGAGTCCTCGCACCAAGTTTCATCAAAAATATCTCACTCCCTTCGAGAGCTGTCGTGCTCACAGACGGACGGACAACTTTTACGAAGTCATAGGTATCCCTACACTTACGTTTTGGGATCCCAAAAACAATCAAACTAATCGTGGATGGTTCAATTTCGATTTTTTTTTCAACGTGAACGCTTCTGAGATGAACATGCACGGCTCACCCTCCTCCTTTACCCAGGATTAGAACTGACTGCGTGCATGCACAGTTGCATGAAGCTGACGATTCATCGCACTTGTCGGAGGGACCTTGCAAATGCTGGTCTGCAACCTAAGTGGGAGGATGTCCTGGCAGCAGTCCACCAAAGATCTATAACAGTCTAGGGTCCAAGGCCGTCTAGTAAGAGACTCAAGGCAGTCCAGTACACTAGGCCCTTTTATGATACCCATGCTCTAACGCTGAGACATGCTGGCAGAGGCGAACATGGTGCTCATTCATATATGTACCTCTCAGTCCCCAGAGAAAGTACCAGTATACGACAGTATGTTAATAAGACAAACCAGTTTTTATTATGAGGGTTTGAAGAGGGGTATCAAGAAAGAGCTTAGTATATTACAGCTGGACACTGGTGGACACCAATACTACTTACCTTTGGATAAGATGTCAAAATCTGAAGGATAGAAGAGTAGGTGTACGACTGGTCATGATTTACTGGACAGGTTATCCCAGAGTCCACACATCCGTCATCAGATGGTAGTGGGAAGGGTAGAGGTATACCACCAATGATACCATGGACAACGCTCTTCAGTTTGGTCGTATCGGTTACTGTGGTAAAGAAAAGCAATATGAGTGACTGGGAAATCCCCTGCACTGCGACTACCTAATCGTACCTAATAATTTGGAGTCGCCCCCTTAGGACAGATGAAAGCTTTACCCCGGTCCCGGTTCACATGTGTTCATTCTGCCTTATCAGTAAGTTCTATCTCTCTCACAAAATCTCTCTGGTATTCTGCTATCCTCCAATGGCGGCCGGAGGGATCCAGACGAAGAGGGCGACCGAAGAACAATCTTCGCCGTACCTAGCAGTCAGATCTCCGCAACATCAACGCGTCCAACCAGCTCTAATGGGAAGATGCATGATCAGCGGGTAATATTAGATACCATTGGCCTCTTATTGGATCCTTTAAGTATCTCTAGAGGGGCAGGAGCAAGGTTGCCATATCCAAAAACTTTAGAGAGTGACTTTTGGCCCAAAACAGAGCCTGAACTGGGAGTGGACTTGTATCTTCACGCAAAACTTGAAATAGTCACTTTCGTAATCGCTGCTGCAAAAATGATTCATCTTATTTTTATTTTCATGGAAACACATGAAATAATCACGTCTGGTCGGAATCCCTGCTGCAAAAAATGACATATCTGGACGTTTTCTGAAATAGAGTGAATTTTATGTCATATGTAGGAAAATAGTGACAAAAACAATATTGAGTGACAGTTCTCACTATCGTGCGACATGTGGCAACACTGCGCAGGAGGAACCAAGGTTTAAGGTAAGGTAAACGGAAAAGTCAGATTTGTTCTATCGATATTTCGACCGTACATGGCGACTTTGGCGAGGGTACTCAGGTTGTCAGGCTCATGCTAGAAAGATGAGCCTGCGATCAAATAAATGTAAATTCTGGCCACTATAAACAGCCTAGTTTAAGGAGTTATTTTTTTGGAGGGGAATTACTTGTTTGGATCGCTGGAAGTGAAAGCAAGTGATGGGATCTCATTTCAGACACGGCTGTTGTTTCTGATATTAGCAAAAACAGAAGATAAAAGGTACTAAGATAACATAAAATAAAAATAATATTATAATTAATGGTATAATCAATATAATAAGAAAGGACTGCTACGAATTAACTCCCCAAAATAGGATATTTACAACAGTCTAGCTTTTTACTGGGAATAATTCTACTCTAGCTAATCCTCCTTCCTCTTCACATTCAATCTGATTGATACTTCTTATTCTTAAATTCCACGTCCTATTCCTGATAAATTAGGTGGAGTAATAATACTAGTTTCTACTGTCACAAGTATGCTTCTGAATGTATAGATAAATAAAGCAAAAATCGCAGACAGCTTCTGTTCCGACATTCGAATATCCGTGACTCCCTTGAACCTCAGCTGGTTTCCCAGAGACAGGAGACTCTTGACGACTAAAGGCCGATTCTGGCGGTCTGGAAAGCCTCGCGAGCTTATGCGCCGGATGTTTTTGCGACTTCGGCTAAAAGCTGCTTCGCTTTCCAAACAATTCTCGCGCTCCACTAGTTCCGCCAGCACTTGGAAAGCGAATCCACTTCGCGAGTGGAAAGTGATTTCGGCAAGTCAGCGAGAAGTTGTAAAGGTGCAACTGCGAGGCGCAACGATTGATCGTGTGTTCTTGCGCTCGGCAGATTCTCATTTTGCTTCTCGGAAAGCGAATCCAAGAGATCGCCAGAATCGCCCTTAACTGTTCGTTCCAATGAAGAATCGCCGTGTACCTAGCGGAAGAGACGGAAGCGTCACCACAGCTGTCCTCCACGCACGACGTAGATCGGTTTGGCACATAATCCGAGTCATCGTTCGGTCGACGTTTCTAGTTCTTCCCAAGGTTCATTGGCGTGTTTTTCAAACAGATTATTACAAACCCCTATAGGCTGTGTTCAGCCACGCGCACTCTGCTTGGTTTTGTTGAGGAAAAATAAGAAGCTTCCGATCTGATCCGCGTCGCCAAACGAAGATAACGAAAGATCAGTCTGGTGCCACTAGGGTGAGTACACATTACACAGGGATTTACAACCCCGAAAATGTAAAGTGTCGAAACGACTAGGAACGGTGGGTTAATCAGTGATACTTTTCCCGGACAAGTATGCAATGCATATCTTCCTATGTCTCACAGGAAGTTATATTCTGATAATTACTTTTGTGGAGGTTGATACGATATCCGCATCCTCCTCCAGAGAAGCTGATACGAAGCCGTAGGCTATCAAGTTCCGCAGAAATTCATCGAACACTTTTCCTCACATACTGAAAAATAGAACTTGGCCTACCGAAAATAAACACAAATCATTACTTTCAGTAAAAAAAAATCAAAAATTTAAAAAAACCTTTAAAAATGTCCACTGAAAATACAACTTGCCAAACTAAAACGACCCTTATTCCTTGCTTTCCAAAGGTTAGTCATTCATCACTGTCTAGTTCGCGATTTTCCTTGAATTGCTCAACAACCAACACATGATTTTTTTTTTGTCGCCACTTTTCTCTGATGGAACCTTCGCTTATGGCAGCAAAAAACAGCGATATTCTGGCGCCTATGAACTGGGTACTTTTTATCAGCTAGTAATGAAAAATCTCGCTTTATCATCTTCATAATTATAAGCCTCAACTTTTTTGCTTCATTTTGCAATTACTGGTAAGAAACCAGTCGCAGAATTTGGGCTTGCTTTTTCGAAGAGGCTAATCTTCCAGTGACAACACTGGTTTCGACTGATGTTAGTTTTGCGATCGCTGGACCTGAGTCACGTAGGTACGTTTTGGTCTGCGTACCAAAAATGTAAAAGCCTATAGGCTATCGCTAGAAACAGAAGTGCTCGACTCACAACAGTAGTCATTTTAGTAGGTCTACAGTAGGTTTGGGTTGCTCCTTAACTAAGAAAATTCCCTACCCCAGTAGCAAAAAAATAAAAAAAAAAGTACAACAAAAGAAGAATAAGTCCTACCTATACAAAATATTCTGTTCCAGAAAGTTATACCTCCATCTCGGTTAATATAAAAAAAAAACAGGCTCCACGGCCTCGCCTTCGGCTCGGATAGGTTATTTTCAACAGCCCAGCGTTGATGTTGGAAGTTAACCTTTAATAACCTAGTGTCCCTTAAGGTTTGACTGAAAACGCAGCCTATTTGTAAATCTGATGAACACACTGAAATATTTTTACCCACTTACGGCATTTTGTTGTTTTGCACCCGAGTTCAGAAGGTGTGCTGCTTGCATGACAACCCAAATTCATCCAGATGCGGAGAACTTGAATTAAAAATGCATTTCCAGGATTAAAGACGCTAAGCGCGGAACAGTCACGGCTGAACAAAGTAGGGAACTGAGTTAAGACATTTCTTGCACGGAATCTTCCATTTTTAGTATATTCTTCGGCAATGGTTTACCTTTGTAGTTGGTTACTATTCAGGCATAGAGGGACAGGTGCACAGAGGTACCACAAATTTGAAACAATAAGCTCATTCGGTGAAATCGATTAACTGTGTATAGCGGACAAACGGTAACACATTTTTATCGGGTTTTCAGGCATATTCAAGTGAATAGGCGATGGTGTAATTAGACTATCGGATCTCAGCCATATTTGTTTTAAACTGGGTAATCAAGGTAATCCTTGTGTAGCCTAAATAGATTTATGAAGCATTCCTCTAAAAATCGGAAGTCCCTGGGGGCTCTATAGTCCTAGTACACAAGCTTTAGATTCTGCGAGGCGGTATACGAAAGCTTGGACCACATCATCTTTGCATGTGAAACCCTACCAAGGGAAAGTCCAAGCATCTTAAAGCCAAACTCAACCCATCCACAACGATGCTTGCAAAATGCCACCATCAGCCAAGAGGAAAAAGACTGTAGTCCTGTGCATCTTGCGACTTATCAACTCCCTCAACCCTAGTAAAGCAATCTAACCCCAGCCATGGCGGCCAGAGCTGCTGCGAGTCCAGCAAACCCGAGTCCGAGTCCTTGAAAAGAGCGTCTCGAGACGAGTCCACACCTCTGGCGGACCGACAGCTCCGTCAAAGACGAGTCCGAGTCCTTGAAAAAGGCGTCACGAGACGATTCCAGAGTCCGAGTCCACCAGCTCTGATGGAGAGCGATGACTACTACTCATAATCAAGCAGAAAACTGAATAAAAGGCCGAAGTGGAGCTCACCGCTGTCCGAACGGCCCAAACCCTACCGAAGACGAAGCAAAGTGAAATTTCTGTGTATAGCGGGAGGTTCCCCACAAAGCCAAACTTCGTGAAGGAGTTTGACTTCCTTGTGCCTAGGACCACCAGTGCCTTACCTACATTTTTTTTTTTTTTTTTTTTTTTATGTTCGCTATGTAGGGCCTACGCAGTACGTAGTATTTAATGAACGGAAAGTCCTCCCGTAATTCATAGATCTGAACTGGCCTAAAACAAATTCTGTTGGACTTACAGGCTGTAAACTCCACAGTCAGAGTAACATTTGTTCCAGACTTCAAAGTGCAAATTGGGCCACTAGGACATTCATCAACGCTGACTGATACAATTTTGCCTGATGGTGAACCTGCAAAATCAATTTTGTTATCAAAATGAGTTGGTCCAAGCTTACAAGAATGATACCAGCAGTAGTGCAAACTGAGGGGGAGGGGAATGATGAGTTTTCTCGAAATCACTTTCACCACAATATTATGGAATGTAAAAAGTTTAGGTAACGATGGAACACAAAAATGTTTTTTTCTTAAGGGAAGTTCCATCTTCACCTGAACATTTAACAATCCAGTAGAATAAACTCTTTACATTCCAATGGGTGTAGAATTCTCTAAAGTATTTAGACAAATTTTTCTAAGAAATGATTACTGTTCCTGGAGTTCCTACCTTGCATGGTTTAAAACCATCTTCATAAGCACGCAGTTGCTCATTTACGTGTGCGTTGGCACGAGAAGCCAAAGGTCACACCGACCGGCCGACAACATTCGGGGGCGGGGGGCATCCCCCCCTCCCCCCCCCCCCCCTAGTCGTGATGCCCCTGGCTTCGGCATCTGCCGTTTGGGGGCCTCCAGCATATGAAACTTGAAGGAATCGCATTCCAAATCGTACGTTTCGACCTTGTCAGATTGACATAAATAGGTTTTAAGTCGTTTAAGTCGTTCTTGTTTGTCCAGATGAGAAGAGTGACTCTCGGATTTGAGCTTTAAAGACCGAAGACAGTTATCGAAATCATGAATTTCACCTTGCAGCACACTTTTTTACATGGTCCGCCTAACTCTAGAAACCAAACCTTAGCTTATTATCTGTGGCAAGTGACGTTTTTGTTATGTCATGAACAGAACAGAGAGATTCCATTAAATCAATGTTGCAGAATATATATTTGTATGTATATATATAGAGCAGCAGAGGCGTTACTAGCCAAAATGTTTGGGGGGGGGGGGGACGAGGCATTTACCGACTGGCTGGTAATTTTTACCGACTGTTTCTGGAGAAAAACGACTGTTTTCAACAACAAAAAATTAGAGTTTTGAAAAGAATCGACAGATTTTCAGAAAAACCGACTATTCTGACGAAAAATCCACTGATCCATGCTACCTAGGAGCAATTTCCTGAAAGAGGATAGGATAAACCCACTAGAAGAGAAGTGGCCTCCAAAAAACTCAATGTATCTTGGAAGTGCTCCAACATTTTGTAAATCGGAAAATGAGGTTGGAGAGAAAGTAAAATCAGGTATCTTTTCATCTAGGACAGGAATAAGACCCTATTTAGGTATGTAACCAGTCTCAGTTTAACCAAATTTCACAGGGGTACCATGCCCATGCTCCAGGGCATGTGCGATGGTGCCCCAACGTCTGGGCATGCCCGGACGTATGGGCATGGTGCCCATATGCTAGGGCACCATGCCCTGGAGCATGGGTATGATACCCCTGTGAAATTTGGTTAAACTGAGACTGGCTACATACCTAAATAGGGTTTTCTTCCTGTCCTAGATCAAAAGATCCCTGATTTCCCTGTATATCCAACCTCATTTTCCAATTTTCAAAATGTTAAGAGCACTTCCAAGATACATAGAGGTTTGTGGAGGCCACTTCTTTCCTAGTGGGTTTACTCTATCCCTTTCCAGTTAGTTGCCACTAGGTTACTCAATCCTTATCCAGGTTGTCACAGCTATGTTACTCTATCCTTCTCAGGTAGTCACTGCTAGGTAGAGTGGATGAAGTAAGCTTTTAAATTTTCTTCCTTCAGGAACTAAATTTCCTTTCCTTCCAAATTCCTTTAGATTGTTTGCCTTTTATAGTATTTCTTTTGAGTGTAGTTTCGATAAAAATTTTTAACATAGTAAAAAAAAATCACTCAAAATAAATACAATAAAAGGCAAACAATCTAAAGTAAATATTTGCTCCAGTGAACAGATTGAAAAGCTTGCCCCATCCATGCTACCTAGGAGCAATTTCCTGAAAAAGGATAGGATACACCCACTAGAAGAGAAGTGGCCTCCAAAAAACTATAGGTATCTTGGAAATGCTCTGTGCCCAAACGTATGAGCAAAATGCCCAAATGTATGGGCACCATGCCCTGGAGCATGGGTATGATACCCCTGTGAAATTTGGTTAAACTGAGACTGGCTACATACCTAAATAGGGTGTTCTTCCTGTCCTAGATCAAAAGATACCTGATTTCACTCTATATCCAACCTCATTTTCCAATTTTCAAAATGTTAAGAGCACTTCCAAGATACATAGAGGTTTGTGGAGGCCACTTCTTTCCTAGTGGGTTTACTCTATCCCTGTCCAGGTAGTTGCCTTTTAGACTGTTTGCCTTTTACAGTATTTCTTTTGAGTTTAGTGAGTTTCGATAACAATTTTTAACATAGTTAAAAAAACAATCAAAATAATTAAAATAAAAGGCAAACAATCAAAAGTAAATATTTGCTCCAGTGAACAGATTGAAAAGCTTGCCTCCTCTATGCTACCTAGCAGCAATTTTCTGAAAGAGGATAGGATAAACCCACTAGAAGAGAAGTGGCCTCCAAAAAACTCAATGTATCTTGGAAGTGCTCTAACATTTTGTAAATCGGAAAATGAGGTTGGAGAGAAAGTGAAATCAGGTATCTTTTCATATAGTACAGGAATAAGACCCTATTTAGGTATGTAACCAGTCTCAGTTTAACCAAATTTCACAGGGGTACCATGCCCATGCTCCAGGGCATGTGCGATGGTGCCCCAACGTCTGGGGATGCCCGGACGTATGGGCATGGTGCCCATATGCTAGGGCACCATGCCCTGGAGCATGGGTATGATACCCCTGTGAAATTTGGTTAAACTGAGACTGGCTACATACCTAAATAGGGTGTTCTTCCTGTCCTAGATCAAAAGATACCTGATTTCACTCTATATCCAACCTCATTTTCCAATTTTCAAAATGTTAAGAGCACTTCCAAGATACATAGAGGTTTGTGGAGGCCACTTCTTTCCTAGTGGGTTTACTCTATCCCTGTCCAGGTAGTTGCCCTTTAGACTGTTTGCCTTTTACAGTATTTCTTTTGAGTTTAGTGAGTTTCGATAACAATTTTTAACATAGTTAAAAAAACAATCAAAATAAATAAAATAAAAGGCAAACAATCAAAAGTAAATATTTGCTCCAGTGAACAGATTGAAAAGCTTGCCTCCTCTATGCTACCTAGCAGCAATTTTCTGAAAGAGGATAGGATAAACCCACTAGAAGAGAAGTGGCCTCCAAAAAACTCAATGTATCTTGGAAGTGCTCTAACATTTTGTAAATCGGAAAATGAGGTTGGAGAGAAAGTAAAATCAGGTATCTTTTGATCCAGGACAGGAAGAAGACCCTATTTAGGCATGTGACCTGTCTCATTTTAACCAAATTTCACAGGGGTACCATGCCCATGCTTATGGGCATGGTGCCCCCAACATACGTTTGGGCATGCCCAGACGTCGGGGCACCATGCCCCAAAATTGAACATTTGTGTATGACTATCAACACCCTTTTAACAAGACCAAGTTTTACAAATTCTCTGGGTTTTACTAATAACCAGGCTGATATTGCTTGTGGATCACCTTTTCAAGAATATTTTTGCCGCATTGAAGTTTGTAAATAAATTGGCTACATGAGGGGAGAGGGAATATGTAGCCTAATGCAGCCTAATGACAGAGCTGATGATTAGACCACAAAGCGACACCCCTGTTCACTGATTAAATATTCTGGCATGTTTGGCACCAAAACTCTGCCAAAACTATCTGAATGACCATGCCTCTACTTTACATCTTACTTACCACAATCTTTATAAACTGTGTCAGTTCGAATCATGCACAGTAAAGAAAACGCATAAAATAACTGGAAGAATCTTGAATGATACATCCTCACAACAGTCACAACCACCCTGAAACGAAGATTCAAAATCCCTGCCGTTTATGTAAAAACTAAAAAGGGCGTCCTTCTTTAGAAAAAAAATCCCGAAATTTCTATTCAACCAAACCAACGATCAACCCAGATCAACCAAAATGAAGCCGAAAGGGGTCCCTCCCTGGACGAATTCAAAGAAGAAGGTGTTCTCAATAGGGACTGAGAGGGGAGGAGTTTCAAATTAAGGAGTGAAAATAAATATTTTTTAAAAGCTAATGAGACAGTCGATCTAGAGGTAAGGAGACATGCTGAATTCGAATATAAAAATTATTTTCTGGCAGGACAAGTAGTTGACCCGGATTCCAGCAAAAACCGGAAAATTTGTAAAAAGTAAAAGTTGTCTCTGATGTTGATTGAATGTTCGATTCAGGGGTAGAAAAACATGCTGAACCCAAACATGAAAATTATTTTCACACCGGATAGTTCGCCCTGGATCCGGAAATACAGCATGAAGTTTTAAAAAACAATGCCATAGTCCACATAAGGTGAGGAGACAAGCTATTGGAACTTTCGAACATCCTAATGGTTAACAAAAAGTGTATGCGATCACTGGCGATCAGTTTACTTATCTCCAAAGTCCCAATCGGCTTTATACTGGGTCAAAAAGTCAAAATGCATCCGACAACTGCTGGGTGAACAATTTAATAAAATCTCTTAACCAATTTTCGGAAAAAGGAGGCTATACCGTAGTCCCTACCCCTACCCCTTTATTCACACAGGCGAAAGTTCTGCGCGTGGGCGTCGTCGCTTTTGTTTAATCTATAGACGCAGCTGGAGGAATGGTGACTTGGGTCGCGTGTATAACGCGCAAAGTTTCTTGCATTTAATCGGAGAAACCTAGCGTACGTATTCTTTGGGTTATCGGGGGGGGGGGGGGGGGGTCGAAGGTGTTGATACATGTTGTTCAAACTTCGTTTGCGTACTCGCTGGCAAAGTATTGCCAAAACTATCTGAATGACCATGCCTCTACTTTACATCTTACTTACCACAATCTTTATAAACAACTTTGAGCTTCAACCAAATTTCCAGTTCTGGCCGAATTCCTGGTGAATCACTTGTCCAGCAAGAAAACTAAGTTCAGATATGGATTCACTGGGCTTCCTTATCCCTTAAGTGAATATCTCTTTAGCTTATTCCACATATTTTTTTTAGCGACCACAGGCTTTTTAGCGCAAATAAATCTATCTATCTATCTATACAGACCAAGTTCATAGATGGGTCCTCTAGCCAGGGGCGTCACGACTAGGGGAGGAGGGGGGAAGGCGCCCCCCCCCCCCCCGAATGCTGTCGGCCAGTCGGTTAAAAATGGCCACGCTTTGCGCCGCGATTTTTCGTAAAAACAGTCGATTTTTGTCTTGGATATGCCTTGTCGAGGTAAATGCCGAGGAAATGTCATGGTAAATGCCTGTTTGGAAACAGTCGATTTAAAAAAAAAAACAGTCGGTTTCTCGTAGAAGTAGTAAAATTACCAGGCAGTTAGTAAATACCTTGCCCCCCCCCCCCCCAAAAAAAAGTATTTTGACTAGTAACGCCTCTGCCTTCAGTCCTATATTTAGAGGCAGAGGAAGGCGTTTCGAATTAATGGTAAAAACAAATATGTTTTCTAATGAGATATTCATTTAAGGAGTAAGGAGGCCCAGTAAACCCATATCTGAACTTAGTTTTCTTGCCGGACAAATGATTCACCGGGAATTCGGCCCAAATGGAAATTTGATTTTAAGCTCAAAGTTGTTTATGAAGTGGATTAGATTCGGTATCGGGGTAAGGAGACATGCTGAATTGAATTTGAACTTTATCTCCTTGATGGATAAGCTGGGAGAATTTGAAAAACCTTGAAATTTGGACTGACAAATTTTGTGGACTGATTTTTTTTTTTAAACAGTCGGTTTCTCGTAAAAGTAGTCGATGTTTTCTTAAAAATAGTAGTTTTTCTCATAATCAGCCGATTTTTCGTTAACACGCTCGTTTTTATCATTAACGATCATTTTTATCTGCAAAAGGAGTCGGTAAAAATTAGCCAGTCGGTCAATACCTTGCCCCCCCCCCCCCCCTGCCCAAAAAAACAACATATTTTGGCTAACAACACTTCTGCCTTTAGCCCTATATTTATAGGCAGAGGAAGGGGTTTCGAATTAATGGTAAAAACATATATGTGGAATAAGCTAAAGAGATATTCACTTAAGGGATAAGGAAGCCCAGTGAATCCATATCTGAACTTAGTTTTCTTGCTGGACAAATGATTCACCAGGAATTCGGCCAGAACTGGAAATTTGGTTGAAGCTCAAAGTTGTTCATGAAGTCGATTAGATTATCGGGTTAAGGAGACATACTGAATCGAATTTTGAACTTTATATCCTTGACGGATAAGCTGGGAGAATTTGCAAAACCTGGAAATTTGGACTGAAAGGCTTGGCTCTCAATGTCACCAGCTCTTTTGCTCTGCATGCAGTTCGTCCGCAATGCTGATAGAATGCGAGGAATTTGGAAAACAAAAAATCTAAAAGACCTTTCTGATGTCGATTAGTGCTGAGTTGCTGAAGTAAACGTGTTTGCTGACTCCATATCTGAATTCTGAACTTGGTTTCCACAGTCAATTAGCTGTTTGGCCGTAACTTGTCAAACAAGAGCTGTAAGCTCATATGGAACTTGCATGGGTTAAGATGTTTTGATTGATCAAAAGTAAGTTTCGACTTTGCGGTTGACATGCGCACTCTATGGGAGCTGGAAGTTCATTTGTAAGCAAAACCCTTGAGGCAAAAATGCTAATGGGCTGATAGGCATCATGAAATGCATATATTGCTTAAAAGTATTTTTGTTTACTTTGAGGTCAAGATTGGTACTTTAAGGAATAATCGGATTTGGGAAGTAGCAATTTCTAAGCAAATGTTGTTGAATCTCCAATATTCCAGCAAAGTTTCATCGTCCTAGCACATCTGGAAGTACCTTTCGCGATCACCGGAATCAAAGACCACCCCCCACCCCTCAAACTCCACCCACAATACCCGAAGCCAATCCGGTTCTGTAAATGATTAATCCAGAGCATCTGTTTGTCATTCCCACGAAGTTCGATCCAGATCACACCTGTATAAGCGGGTCAAGTATTTTCCGTCCTCCCCCCAATAATTGCCGGATTCGGTCCGGAAATGAAAAAGATCACCAGAGAAAAATGTCCTCTTTTCAATTATTAAATTTCAATGGAATCCGATAACCCGTTCCAAAGTTACGGATGCCTCATTATTCAGTATTCCCCTCCCTCAACTCCCCTCCCCCCAAGATTATCATATCGAGGATTTTTTTTTATTCCAAGTCAGTTTGACCAGGTCCCTGATATGCCTGCCAAGTTTCGTCGTGAAAATCCCCCAAAAATGGAATTCCGAGAAACCCCCTTCCCCCCCCCCCCTCAAGTGTCCGGATCCAGTCAAATCGTGTAAAAGATTTACATAGATCAGATGTTTGTTCTTCCCAGCAAGTTTCACTCCGATACCATCATTCTAACCGTTTATCGAGATTCCCCCCCCCCCACCTAGCTCCCCCATGGTGCCCGTAGCCAATCCGATTCAGTAAATGATTTACCTAGAGCATCTGTTTGTTCTTCCCACAAAGTTCCATCCCGATCTCTCCATTCTAAACGGGTCACGTATCCCCCCCCCCCCCCAATAGTTGCCGGATACAGTCCGGATATGAAAAAGATCACCGGAGAAATGTCCTCTGTTCAATTCTTAACCCCCACCATTATCAGATCGAAAATTTTGTATTTTGAAGTCAGTTGATCGGGTCCCTGATATGCCTGCCAAGTTTCATCGTGAAAATCCCCAAAACCGCCATCACGGTAATTCCGGGACCCACTCCCCCATAGGTGTCCGGATCCAGTACAATGGTCTAAAGGATTTATGTAGAGCAGATGCTTGTTCTTCGCAGCAAGTTTCACTCCGATCCCTCCATTCTAACCGTTTCTTGAAATTTCCGGTCTCCCCCCTCCCAGCTCCCCCCTGGCTACCGACTGCGGTCAAGACTTTAAACGGGACATCACAGGTATATAATCTATTCAGTTATTAAGTTTCATTACAATCCGATCACCCGTTCGAAAGTTACACACTTCTCAATTTCCCGGACTCCCCTGCCCTCCACTCCCCCCCAAAATGGTCGGATAGGAAAACTGATTATTTCTAAGTTTGTTTGGTTGGGTCTCTGATATGCCTGTCGAGTTTCATGGTCCTAGCACAACTGGAAGTACCCTAACTAAAAAAAGTGTGACAAAATGCCCTAAATTTTCTAAGTTTCCAGCGCCCCCACTCCCCCGCATATAGTCGGATCGGGAAACTGATTATTTCCAGGTTAGTTTGGTCGGGTACCTGATATGCCTGCCAAGTTTCATTGTCCTAGCTCATCTGGAAGTACCCTAACTCGAAAAAGTGTGACAAAAAACTCGGACCGACCGACAGACCGACAGACTGACAGACGAAATGTGATCGGTATATGGCACTTGAGCCAGAGGCTGCAAGTGCCATAAAAACTCCAAAACGGTAACAATTTCGTTGTACATAGTCAAGTGGTTAATTACGGATAAATAGCAAAATGTTAAAGGGGTCTGGCGAAAACTCGAAAATGTACAAGCGATTGTCTGGACCAAGAAGTCCAATAAATATTGAATTTGAGGGATCCCGTCGAAACCTTTGGTCTTGTTCCCTATACTGGTCTTTAATAGTAATTTCCCCGAATCGGATATTAATAGTCGGTAGAAGCTTCAATTATTTAATGCAGGTTTGTCCTTTCCCCAATGTTGTCCTTCAACAGGTTGACAAGGACCCTTACCAAGAAGGGCAGAAATATCGCTGCCAAAGCATCGCAGTTGACGTATCTGTTTCATACATTGTGTGAATTTATGTCTCCCAGTCAGCTTGGGCTCAAGGGCTACAGTTCTGAAAAGTGCAGATGCGACCTTTTGCATATCCAGGAACGATACGAGCTCGCGGAATTTGCCAATTTTCCAAAATTCTTTACTGTTACCTCATGGGCTAACTTAACCTATTTATTCATTAATAACGCACTAGACTAAAGTGATTAAGATCCACCTGACCATCGGGTTTAAGTAAACATTTCTGGCCAAGACCAGGCAAATAGATTGCCAGCTTGAATGCAAGTATTGGAAGAACTGGCCAATATTCTTGATGACTAACTCTACGTGCCGATGAAGGATCGCCGTGTCCCTAGCAGAAGTGTCATAACAGCTGTCCCCAACGAACGCCGTTTATTGATTGACACAGGCTTTTAGTCATCGTTCGGGCGACATTTCTCGTTCTTCCCGAGGTTCACTGGCGTGTTTTGATATAGAGTATAAGACTGGAGGTTTTCCTATCCGATTTCTGCATGCTTTTTTGAACACTGCGAATAGTGTTATCATCAGTTGTCATGATTCACACCACACATAGCCTGAAACAAAAAAAAGCTACCCGTTTTCTTCCTGCTTTCGTTGCAGTCCTGGGATGGTCTTCTGAAATGGTTGTTTTAGCAATTGGCCTAAAGGCAAAGCGTATTTTTGCGTGATTCATTGAATCCATGCGTTATCTTATCAGTATCGGATGCGACGGATTTCGATGGTAATGAATTTTCTGTCGCCCTAAAAAAGGACAGTCCAAGAAAGATCAGTGGAACTTACGATCATCCTAAACATAATACGACAATGTTAGTGAGTTTGTTTCAAGTTTATTTCCAAACCCGATGTCTTTACCGTATCTCGGATCAGTTTTCCTGCCCTCGTTAAAATGCGTCCGGAGTCCGGCCAAAAGACCTGAGTCATGTGTAACACCACGAACACGAAATTAGCTCAGTATTAACTGCGGCTGAATGAACCAACCGGATCTTAAAACATTCCCAAAGGAGATATGGTAGTAAGTTCAGATTAAGCCATGCAGGCTTCATGTTCTAGATCTCCCGGATCCATCCTTTCGAATTTTCATGATCATTATTAACATTTTCTAGACGTCTCCTTCAAATATCTTGTGCCTCCCAATCCCAACTGTCAATCCCTCGATCACTCCTTTTATCTTCACATTTACATCTATTGTCTCTCAAATTTGTCGCATGAAACGACGACCAAGTAAGAATCGCCGAAGTCGAAAAAACACAAATTACTGGTTCACACTTTGCGATTTCGCGCAAAATTCTGCGTCACGCAACATACGACACGCATCGTGCGACAAGCAACGCAGAACTTTGCGTTTTGTCAGAGTGTCGGATGCGTTGAAATACTTCAGCTCATCTGACATAATGCATGCAATTTTTTTAGGGAAATAAAAGAAATAACAAAGATTAGTTAATTTCCAAGACTAACAAGACCAAAGCGTTTTGCACCGTCAAATAAGACCAAAGGTTTCGATGGGATCCCAAAAATTAAATATTTGATGCAGACAATTAGGTTTTGACTCAAGTTCAGATACACCTCAATACACCATATCTATTTTCTCAATACTGATCGAAACTTTCCTGCTTAACTTCTGACAAATTTCCGGTTTCGGCCGAATTCCGAACGAACTACCATACTTGTCCAGAAACAAAAAAAAAAGTTCAGAAACGAATTCAGCGTATCTCCTTATCCATATAAAGAACATCTAATAAAAAAAAAATCCGGTTTCAACCAGATTCCGAACGAGCTATATGCTCCGGTAAAAAAAGATTGTCACATACA
Source organism: Branchinecta lynchi (assembly GCA_023053575.1). Taxonomy (NCBI): domain Eukaryota; kingdom Metazoa; phylum Arthropoda; class Branchiopoda; order Anostraca; family Branchinectidae; genus Branchinecta; species Branchinecta lynchi. Next base: position 19,697,757 of record JAKZAP010000003.1, read on the forward strand.
AATTCAGTGTCTCTTCTTACCCCTAAATCTGTCATCTTATAAACTTCAAATAAAACTTTTGCTTTAAAAAAAAAGATTCCGGTTTTGGCCGGGTGTCCGGGTAGAAAATACTTTTCAGTGTTCAGCATGTTTTCTTATCCCTAAATCGAACATCTGATCAACTTCAAATAAAACGTTTCCTTTTAACAAGCTTTTCAGTTTTGGCCGAATTCCGGGCGAACTACTTGCCGGGCTAGAAAATGGTTTTCACCATCGTGATCAGCATCTCTTCTTACCCTTAAATCGAACATCTAATCAACTTCAAATATAACTTTTACTTCAAACAGACTTTCCGGTTTTGGCCGGATTCCGTGCTAACTAATTATTCGGCGAACAAATGGTTTTCACCGCCGTGTTCAGCATTTCCGCTTACCCCTAAATTGAACATCTGATCAACTTCAAATAAAACGTTACTCTTAACAAACATTTCGGCTTCGGCCACATTCTGGGCGAACTACTTGCCCGATGACAAACTGGTTTTCACCATCGTGTTAAACATGTCTTCTTACCCCATAGTCGACTATCACATTATCTATTTAAAAATGTTTCATTTGTCCCTTAATTCAAACCCCCTCCCTCACCCTTAAATGTAGAACTACAGAGCGCATCTACGAACTCAACCTTACTCTTGACCCAAAGAATCCTCACACCAAGTATCTCATTCCCTTCGAGAGTTATAATGCGCACAGACGGACAACTTTTAAGATGTCTTAGGTTTACGTTTTGGGATCCCAAAAAGCAACTATTAGCTCCGTGTGAAATAGTTTTTAAATCTAGGAGTGAACCCTTCGGCCCCCATATGATCTTCAATCTCTTTTGTCCGTTCCACTGGTTTTGCCTTTCCGACTAGCGTAATCAAGTCTTAACAAGACCAAAGGTTTCGATGGGATCCCAAAAATCTAATACTTTATCCAGACAATTACGAACGAACTACCATACTTGTCCAGAAAAAAAGAAAGTTCAGAACCGAATTTAGCGTATCTCCTTATCCGTATAAAGAACATCTAATCAACTTCAAGTAAAACTTCTATTTAAAAAATCCGGTTTCAACCGGATTCCGAACGAACTATATGTCCCGGCAAAAAAAAAAGATTTTCATTTACAGATTCAGCGTATCTTCTTACCCCTAAATTTGTCATCTAATCAACTTCAAATAAAACTTTTGATTTTAACACATTGTCCGGCTTCGGCCCGATTCCAGGCGAGTAGAAAATACTTTCCAAATAAGTGTTATGCATGTCTTCTTACCCCTAAATTGAACATCTAATCAACTTCAGATAAAAATTTAGTTTTAACAAACTTTCCAGTTTTGGCCGAATTCCGGGCAAACTTCTTGCCCTGCGAGAAAATGGTTTTCATCATAGTGTTCAGCATGTCTTTCTACCCCTGAATCGAACATCTAATCAACTTCAAATAAAACTTTTACTTTTAGAAGAATTTCCGATTTTGGCCGGATTCCGGGCTAACTACTTGTCCGGCGAAAAAATTAGTTTTCACCACCGTGTTCAGCATGTCTTCTTACCCCTAAATCAAACATCTAATCAACTTCAAATAAAACTTACTTTTAAAAGACTTTCCGGGTTTGGCCGGATTCCGGGCCAACTACTTGTCCGGCGAAAAAATGGTTTTCACCATCACGTTCTACATGTCTTCTTACCCCTATATCGAACGTCTAATCAGCTTCAAATAAAACTTTTACTTTAACAAACTTTCCGGTTTTGGACAGATTCCGAGCGAACTACTTGTCCGATGACAAAATGATTTTCACTATCTTGTTCAACATGTCTTCTTACCTTACCCCATTATCGACTACCACATCATCTGTTTAAAAATATTTCATTGGTCCCTTAATTTAAACCCCCTCCCCCACCCCTAAATGTTGAGCTACAGAGCCCATCTACGAACTCGACTTTACTCTTGACCCAAAGAGTCTTCACACCAAGTTTCATCAAAATATCTCAGTCCCTTCGACAGTTATAGCGCGCACAGACGGACAGACGGACAACTTTTGTGATGTCATAGGTATCCCTCCACTTAAGTTTTGGGATCCCAAAAACGAATGAAAAACTATACCTCGCTAAAATCCGAATCATTCTTGAAAGCAACATTATAATCCAACTTCATCAAATTAACGCCGGTTATTTTTTTACACGACGTACCGTATTTTTTGCCATCCTATCGGTGCCTGTCTAATCATCCTATAGCAGTTACTACCATTAACAATTTTACACTTATCTAATTTCTTTATTTCAGGGGAAAGAAACAAAGAAGACTGACGGAAATCATTTCAAATGAAGCCTTGGTTTACGTATCTGCTTTGTCGGGAGTTGTAAGTCCAGTTTCTATCTTCGGGTTAGGTCAACGATCAATATTTGTATTCAATCAAATTCATCAGATATTTTCTGAGCAGAAATTTGTCCACTGTGAAAGCAAACTACCTATTACCAAGAACAAATAAATTAAATTGAATTTTAAATTCGACTAGATTTTATTTGTAACCCATCTAGGTAAAGACGGAGTATGGTAGAAGAAGAAAAGAGAGAGAAACAACACAACAACAACCCAAATAGTTAAAATTCAGCGAACCAGAACATCATAGAGCTCCATGGGTGGTTACCATCTTCCTTCATCCCGTTGACGAATCTCAAATAACTCAATAGAGCCTCCGTCATTGGTCCCATGCAGCGACTATGGGTACCCTGGCAAAACTGAGCTGAGCTAGAGGTACTTGCTGAGCTTTGAGTGCCCGCATACTTCCCTCTTCGCCACTGTGCATATCGGAGGAAAAAGTACAACAGGTGTCCTGACGCGCTCTGCAACGCGTCTGCTCGTACCCTCCGTTCGTTTGCATCGGGCAGGATATAGGAAATATATTTGACTCCGCATGGTCGTATTACAGTGATAGGAAGACGGAGGTTCTGATACTTATTTGTTTTTGCTACTAAACACAATCTTGACATCGTTGCCAACCAACATTTTTTTTGGTCAGTCTGTACAGTCCGCGCCTCCGACTGAACCAATCGACTTTTTTTGCGCTGTCGAGTCCTGGTTCTAACTGAGGGATGGGTATTCTACTTTTATAAGCATTCGTTGAGACTGGTTTAACCAAACTTTACCGATTGTTTCTACCGATATTTTCCTCGTGTCTACCGGCAATCTCCTGATTTTGACAATGGGAAGTGGAAGTACTGACACAGGCTCAAAGAAGTCACGCTTGTTACAATGTTGAAATAGTGAGGTAAAAAAAAAAATAGAGGTGTAAGCAAAAGCCTATACAGACCTAACTGCGGTGCTGATCTCAGATTCTCAGTCAGCAAGCGCAATGGGCGTTTGGGGGCCACGCTTCCTGGTGCTTTCGCACACCCTTCCTGTCACTTGTTCTCCAAGTAACCTTTTGAAGCTGGGTGGACTTTACCTTGTCTTACAGGATTGCACCTCAAACCCCGCCCCATACCAAACTATAGGCACAACCGAGACTCGAACCGCCAAACTTAATCCATTTATTATATCTATAATTAAATTTATATTTTTCGAGTTGTACACTGTACACAAAATCTTGCAATATTTGCTACTGGATTGATCTTTGGAATATCTCTAATTCGGATTAGTCTTATCCCAGTAGAGATAAGATTAATCCGAGTAGCAAATACTGTACTTAACTTCAATCCTTACTCGGAGAAACTTTTTAAAGAGTAGCTATCAATATAAATTTTTCTAGCTGTATGGAATCTTCTTTGGCGCTTGGTCTTCGTTTGCTGGAGTCAATGGTAAGAGTTCAGTTTTGCTCGAAGTTTGCACTTTCCATAAGAGCCGAGCATTGCTCAAAAACTTTAGCAGAGGGAACGACAGGAACTCCCAGAATCCCAATGAGTCCAACAATCCGCATCATTTAGTGCTGGGACTTCCGATAAAGTTTGTAGATCGTCCTGCGAAATCATCGTCAAATTACTATGCGCCGTGTGAGTTTTTTTTTTTCAAGAGAAATGTGCAGCGTTTTGTAAATATATTGATACCATAAGATGGTAACCATCAAATCCAAAAACATGTCAGGCCATACTTTTAGTCGAAAGAATGTTTTTGCTCTGAGCTACTCTTCGCGTCCTCTAGCGTTTGCAGTTCGTGTTCCAAGCGCTAGTTGGCGGGTGGCTCGGGCTGTTCAGTTTTCCACGACACATTTTAAAGTTTAACTGAAAAGGCAGCTTATTTTTGCATCTGGTATCTGAATACACGGAATGATTCCGACTCATCGAACTTTCCCACCGGGGCACTAGTGATAATGTTTAGAATGTGCGCTGTTTGCACGACGCAACCCAAATTCATCCAGACGAGGAGAATTTGAATTTCGACGAAAGCATGCATTTCCATGTCTGACAGACGCAAAGGTCGGATATTCAAGAATTAATTCCTCTTTAGGGATTAGGAAAGTGATGACAAGATACGTCTTTTTGTTTTACGGGTTAGTTTTTGACAATGGCTTAGTTGCTGAATATTTCAAACATAGAGGGACAAGCAGATAAAAATACCAAAATACGAATGAATAAGTTCATTCGACGATCTATGGATACGGATAGTGGACAACCGAAGTAACGCGTTTTTTTTTTCGTGTTTTCAGGCATATTTAGGTAAATAAGTGTAACTAGACTGTCGGATCTCAGTCCTCTTCGGTCAAGCTTTAAGGGAGCTTCCTGTCTCTTCCTCTTCTAAGCTCTAAGCACTTCCCACTGAATTCATTTGTAAACAGATCAAAATAACACTAGGGAGTAGCGTCAAGACTCAAAATAGTGACACACACTCTACTGCACTACTCGCGGTTTTTTGCCAAAAGAGCTCGAAGGTTTTCTCTCCCAAGTCCTCTGTTCTTTCCTGCTAATTTGACCATTTTGGCAAGAGAGGTGTCAGGCGCCGTTTTCCTGAGAAGATAGGTCAACTCACCTAGGAGTTGCCAATCTCCTTTCTCTGGAGGCTTGTGCAGAAAGGACAAAGGCATTGGTCCAAAAACGGTAAAAAGAGCAGTGAGGAGTAAGCGTCTGAAATTTCAAATTCCTTGAGAGTAGAAAAAATTAAACTCCTAGGGATAATCTTAACTCAACATTTAATATGGGAAGCATAGACGACCCAGAGCTGGTCACCAAAAGTAACTTCGTACACCCTGGAAAGTAACCCAAAAGTATCTCAAAGTAACCCAATGTAACCTAATGTAACCAAACGTAACCCTGAGTAATCCAAAGTACCCTGAAGTAACTCGTACACCCTGGTTCTTGGTGACCAACCCTGGTAGACCACTAGCATGATAAAGCGAGGGAATGCCGGACTTCACATGCTTAAGCTCATGTCCAGGCATGGGCACCCACTAAACACTTGTTCCGGATTGCATTTCATTTATCCGACCAAATTTAGAATACGAGCCCCTATTTGTCATCTTGAGGTCGAACAGACCGTTGAGAAGATTAAAAAAAGAGCTCTAATCATAGCGTCAAAGGTGGCCGAGAGGTCCTATGAAGAGTTACTACGTAATTTCGAAATCGCCTACGCCTACGTGTGTACGGGCTGAAACTCTGCATGGAGTTTGGTTTCAAATCTCTGGATCACCCAATCCAGAAAAATATTATCCCTTCTGAAAAGCTGACAAAAAGGCTCCCTCGCAAGGTAGCTACTGCGGTTGAATAGTTGCAGTCAATCAAATTTGCCCACCAGAGTGTCGATTCATTTTTATGGCACTTGAGCTTACTCAAGTGCCATATAGCGATCATAATGTCTGTCTGTCGGTCGGTCTGTCCGTATTTTACTTGTTTGGGCACTTCCACATTACCTAGGACGATAAAACTTGGCACGCATATCAGGGACCCAATTGGATTAACTTGGAAATAATCACTTCCCCGATCCGACCATCAATGGGGGAGTTGCAAGATGGGGAATCCGGAAATTAGTAACATTCATAACTTTGGAACGGATAATCGGGCGTGCATTACAGTTGACAGGTATGAAGAACAAGTGTCTTGGATGTTCATTGTCAAATTCGGATCGGATCCGATAACTGGGGGGGGGGGAGCGAGGGGTGCACACCGAAATCTCTTGAAACACTTTTTCTAGTTTTTGTCAAACCCCTACCCCTTTCTCCACACTAGTATAGCTCTGCTTGTGGATGAGTCACTCTTTGCTTAAATTCGTTCGGAGAGAGCTAGAGCAATCGAAGGTCGAAGGGGTTGGTATGATATGTTGTTGAACCTTAGTAGGGGTTGTTATAGATTAGGGGGTGCTAGGATGATGAAACTTGGCAGGCGTATTAGGGACCCGACCAAATCAACCTGGCAATAATCAGTTTCCCGATCCGACCATCTAGGGGGGAGTGGAGGGTGGGGGAATCCGGAAAATTGAGTGATGTGTAACTTTCAAACGGGTGATCGGATTGAAATGAAAATTAATACCTGAATAAATGACATATCTCTGATGTTCCATTTGAAGTCCGAACTGGACGCGACAGCTATTGAGGAGTTGGGGGGGGGGGAGACCGGAAATCCCGAGAAACGGCTAGAATGGAGGGATCGGAGTGAAACTTGCTGGGAATAACAAGCATCTGCTCCAGATAAATCGTTTACACATTTGGACTGGATCCGGACACTTGTTGGAGGGGTGTTTCCCGGAATTCTGGTGATGGCGGTTCTGGGTATTTTCACGACGAAAACAGGGACCCTATCAAACTGACTTGTAAATAAAAATTTACTCGATCCGATAGTCGTGTCGTGGGGGAGTAGAGGAAGGGTGAATCTGGAATATTGAGTCGTGCGTAACTTTGGAACGGGTGGTCGGAAACCGACCACCCGTCGGTGAAATTTTGTAGGGAAATTTTGTAATTGAACAGAGGACATGTCTCGACAACTGGGGGGTGGGGGGGGGGCAATACGTGACTGGCTTAGACTGGAGAGATCGGGATGGAACTTTGCGGGAATAACTAACGGATACTCCGGATAAAGCATTTACAGAACCGGACTGGTTCAGGCGACTGTGGGGGGAGTTTAAGGGGGAGTCCGGAATTCCGGTTATCGCGAGTAAAAGTACTTCCAGGTGTGCTAGGACGATGAAACTTGGCTGGAATATTAGAAATTCGACAAGATTGGCTTAGAAATCGCCACTTTTCAAATCAGACCATTCCTTAAAGTACCAATCATGACCGCAAATTAAGAAAAATACTTTTAAGCAAAATATGCATTTTCATGATCCCCATGAGCCCGTTACCATTTTTGCCTCAGGGGTTTTGCTTACAAATGAGGTTCTACCTCCCTTAAAGTGCGCATCTTCACCGCAAGGTCGACAAGTACTTTTTATCAAACGATACCTTCTAGCTACTAGCAGGCGAAACCCTAGACGAAGCAGAGGTCCGTCAAGTGCCACATGAGCTTTCAGCTCTTGTTACAGTTGTATAATGAAGCATAAGCTGAGCTGCTAGTTTAAATTTGTTATTATAATGTTATTGTAGCCCTATATGCTTAGGCCTATTAAGATTTATGTGTGTGGTCATAAGTTGTATCCATGACTATACCAAACAAACTTGGCGTGAGCCATGATAAGCTTTTGATGAAGAAAAAGATTTATCTATCTATCTATCTAACTATCAATCGTGCACCAGCGCTGGCTCCCATAATTGTGTTGCGAGAGCAACACTTTGGTTTTGTCCTGTTTTTTTTTTTTTTTTTTTTCTAGTACCCCGATTTGCGCTTATTCTCAGAAAGTGGTAAGGGTCTAACCTGTGCGGTTTTTACGGAAAGTGTGGACCTTAGGAAGGAAGCTTTCGTTTTATCAAACCATGTTTCCGCTTTCGAGTGGAAAGCTCTGTTCTAGCAGACAAGCACTAGTTTTAAACTGAAGATGGAATAAAATCTATAAGTGCGAAATGTAAGGTTTAAGGTTTAATGGAAGAATTGCCACAATAGCAAAAGCTAAATAATAGGCAACAAAGAGAAAATAAATAAGCACACATTAATAACTAACAACATCTAAATAATATACCATCAACAACAAAACTTAAGACAAAATACAGAAACAAATCAAGAACCGAACAGGCACAAATGAACAACAAACGTGAAATTTTATTGGTTCTTAAAATAATTAGTAACAAGGGGGGAGAATGAGTGGAGTTGACATGCGGTACTTGATGCTGGAAACGGCTTGAGTAAATTTGAGTGTCTCGTTGAGTAAGCCGCAGTTCCCTGGCCCCACAGCCAAAATATCTTCTTTGAGTGATAAACAGAAAAATTTACAGAATAAAAAAAGTGTGATTTTCCCACGGGTCCGAAAGTGCTACCATCTATTGTTTCTACCCGTTTTTGTTCGTGATTTCAGCTGAGTTTACCATTCCGTTTCTTACACTTGGGATACAGATACAGTTATACAGATACTTTTTGCTCCATTTTGCATCTGTCCTTATTTCAGTACCGAACAATATTATAAATGAACAAATGTCTCCGATCAACCCTTATTCTGGAATATTTTTTAACCAGAAGCCCAAACGTATATCTAGAAGAAATTCCAATACGGTCCGGCCAGCGCTGTACAAGATTTGAATGAACTGCGCTTTTTGTCTCGGGAGTCTGCATGTGCAAACCTCCAGAAACGAACATCCCTATTTAGAAAACGTCACGCTCAGGAGAAGAATGCTCTCCGTGGCCATGTCTGTAAATGCATTCTCCATGGTGTGTTCAAGTATGGTTTCATTGTTCAGGTGTCCTTTAAATCTGAGGGTCTTCTTGGTCTATCACTGTAACTTAGAATTAATTCTTTAAGGGGTTGACAACTTTAGAGGTAGGCTACACACTCAAACAAAGAATAGTCGGAACCCAACTGTGAGACAAGTCAGGGACTTGTAACTAACATTCGGCGATTACACCATAATCATCTTCGGCGAAGAGGGTTCCTAGTATTTTGTGTCCACTGTAGCCTAGAATTAAGTGTTAACTCAACGGATACAAATGATAGTGTAAAACAACGATATGTTTCGCAATAACTAGTAGAAATATTTTGGTATTTTGAACTGAAAAGCTATGGGTAGCTTTATAATGCCAACTAGGTTATATAAGATAATGTTCCAAGTGTCCACAAGGCACGATGTCTACGATTGAAAAGGATAAAGATTCAACTGGCTACGAAGTCAATTCAGTCCCTACTTCCGATATTCTGTTTTGTTTTATTTAACGCTGAGGGATAACCACGTGATTACAGATTGTGTCACCACTCCAGAAAAATATTCTCCATGGATTGGAACATACCATTTGAAAACCTCGACGGGCTTACAAATTCAGCATTTAACCGTTAGCGAAGAAACAAAACCAAAGTGTTTGCGAGGCTGCTGCATCAATTCACGTTGCCCAGGCAACGTAGGTCTAGTTCTACATTCCGAAAAGAGCAATTTTTTTTTTACAAATTCTCTACTCCCTTTCCGTTTATTCTGTTTAATCTATGCGTTTGATTATCCCCTCGCCAGAACATCAGGTTGAGAGTGCAACTTCACATACAAATACAGTCGTTGTAACGTTATACTAGACGAAACCTGCAAGTTTGGCTTTAAATGTCCTGAGCGCAATGAGGGGCGCCACGCCAGGAAAGCCCATTTCCAATGCATTGAAAGCACAGGGCTTGGTGCTACTCCCTAGTGTTGTTTTAGTTTGGTTCTAAACTATTTGTCTCTTAGATGGCATTTGCATCGCTATGGGCGTACTGTCAATGATTTCGGCCGTGGGAAGCATGGTATTTAGTGGAGCTCTCATCTATGGAACCAGAGAGGTATGTCTACTCGTGAACTGCTTGCTAGTTTACGTCTTCCCCATAGCCTATAGATTTTTGTTAGAGAATTTCATCTTGGACAAGGTTGGTTATCACAGCTTTGATGTGAGTTATATCGTATGCTACGGCAACAGCCGTCATGTTCAAGGACACGCAATTAAATAAACCCTCGTACTTATTCCGCATTCTAGTTTATCATTAGCTCCGCTGTGCAATTACAAACTCCAAAAATCTCTACCTTTGGCCATTGTTTCGTCTTGCACCCACGACTTTTTAGATCTTTTTTTGGCCGAGCCGAGTTTACCATTGAAGCTGTGCAAACTTCGCCGGAAATCTACAAGGCCCGCAAACAACTGTTTCAACAAGACCAAAGGTGTCGATGGGATCCCAAAAATCTAATATTTGATTCAGACAATCGAGTCTTGTCTTCGCCAGATCCAGTCTTGGACAGGCTAATCATCAGAGAAAACCAAGTTCAGATATACCTCTATAAGCCATATCTATTTTGACGATACTGACCGAGACTTCCTGCCGATTTCCGAGCGAACTACTAGTCCAGCAAAACAAAAAAATACAGAAACAAAACCAGAGTATCTCCTTATCCCTATAAAGAACATCTAATCAACTTTGAACAAAAGTTTGACTGAAAAAAAATCCGGTTACAACCGGATTCCGGAATAATTATATGTCCGGGTAAAAAAACCATTGTCATATACCGACTCAGCCTCTCTTCTTACCCCTTAATTTGTCATCTAATCGAACTTATGCTTTTAACAAATTTTCCGGTTTTGGCCGGATTCCGGGCGAACTAGTTCTCCAGCGAGAAAATGATTTTAACCTCGTGTTCGGCATGTCTTTTTACTCATAAATCAAACATTTAATCAACTTCAAATTAAACTTTTACTTTTAACCAACTTTCCGGTTTTCGCCGGATTCCGGGCGAACTACATGTCCGGGTAGAAAATTTTTTCACATAAGTGTTCAGCATGTCTTCTTGCCCTAAACCGAACATCTAATCAACTCGAAATAACACTTATAATTTTAACAAACTTTCCGGTTTCGGCCGGATTTCGGGCGAACTACTTGTCCGTCGAGAAAATGGTTTTCACCATCGTCTTCAGCATGTCTTCCTACCCCTAAATCGAACATCTAATCAACTTCAAATAAAACTTTTACTTTTAACAAACTTTCCGGTTTTGGCCGGATTCCGGACGAACACTCGTCCGATGACAAAATGGTTTTCACCATCGTGCTCAACATGTCTTCTTACCCCATAATCGACTATCACATTAGCTGTTTCAAAATATTTTGTTTGCCCCTTAATTTAAACCCCTTCCCCCACCCCTAAATGTAGGGCTACAAAGCCCATCTACGAACTCGACTGGTCCGACGACCCAACGAATCCTCACACCAAGTTTCATCAAAATATCTCATTCCCTTCGAGAGTTATCGTGCTTACAGACGGACGGACAGACGGACGGACGGACAGACGGACAACTTTTGCGATGTCATAGGTATCCCTCCACTTACGTTTTGGGATCCCAAAAACAAGGGCATGGGAAGCTTCAACGTTTTTTAATTTTATTTTCGAAGATCTTAACAGGTCTATCTATTGTGTGTGGACTTCTATTCTTTTGCCTAACTTTTTCCACTTTTTGATCACGGGGCACACAGTTTTCAAAGCGAGGGGCTTCCACTTCGAAGAGCGTGAAGTCTTGACAGAGTCGACATCTCCAACATGAAAATCGCAAATTTTACTGTTGGTATTTTCGAAAAACGATATTGCTGAACCAATATTATTGTGAAATCATAATTCGTAAATAAGGTTGTGCAATGAATTCTTGTTTCCACAAGGACGTGTGAAAGTGGAGTTTGGAAACAGTGTTGTTAGCAGGGGCGTCGCTAGCCAAAACTCGAGGGGGTGGGGGGGCCAGAGCGCCTGCCGGTGCCCTGCCGCCCGTTTCAACTTTTCGTGATAAAAAAAAACTCGTGATAACTGCTAGCGTTCAAGACTGAAGATTAGAAGCCCAGTTGTATCACAAAGCTCAGAAGCGGTTTGAAGGGCTTGGCGTGGGAGGTGAGTATCTTAAAATATACGACTGGCAGATCTCCGGAAGGCCCAAGAGTCATACCAGTTAGAAATAATAGCCAAGAAACACAGCACTATATCCGCAAAACTGTAGATCAGACAGAACGAAAATGATCGCCGCAGGCGAAACTTTTGAAGTAGGCCCTGACTTTCTTGGGGAAAAACTCGACTACCCCGCAACAAAATCTATATAGCTTTTAATACCACCCAAGCCCCGAAATTCCAATTTCGGGCGAACTACTTGTCCGTCGAGAAAATGGTTTTCACCATCGTCTTCAGCATGTCTTCCTACCCCTAAATCGAACATCTAATCAACTTCAAATAAAACTTTTACTTTTAACAAACTTTCCGGTTTTGGCCGGATTCCGGACGAACTACTCGTCCGATGACAAAATGGTTTTCACCATCGTGCTCAACATGTCTTCTTACCCCATAATCGACTATCACATTAGCTGTTTCAAAATATTTTGTTTGCTCCTTAATTTAAACCCCTTCCCCCACCCCTAAATGTAGGGCTACAAAGCCCATCTACGAACTCGACTGGTCCGACGACCCAACGAATCCTCACACCAAGTTTCATCAAAATATCTCATTCCCTTCGAGAGTTATCGTGCTTACAGACGGACGGACAGACGGACGGACGGACAGACGGACAACTTTTGCGATGTCATAGGTATCCCTCCACTTACGTTTTGGGATCCCAAAAACAAGGGCATGGGAAGCTTCAACGTTTTTTAATTTTATTTTCGAAGATCTTAACAGGTCTATCTATTGTGTGTGGACTTCTATTCTTTTGCCTAACTTTTTCCACTTTTTGATCACGGGGCACAGTTTTCAAAGCGAGGGGCTTCCACTTCGAAGAGCGTGAAGTCTTGACAGAGTCGACATCTCCAACATGAAAATCGCAAATTTTACTGTTGGTATTTTCGAAAAACGATATTGCTGAACCAATATTATTGTGAAATCATAATTCGTAAATAAGGTTGTGCAATGAATTCTTGTTTCCACAAGGACGTGTGAAAGTGGAGTTTGGAAACAGTGTTGTTAGCAGGGGCGTCGCTAGCCAAAACTCGAGGGGGTGGGGGGGCCAGGGCGCCTGCCGGTGCCCTGCCGCCCGTTTCAACTTTTCGTGATAAAAAAAACTCGTGATAACTGCTAGCGTTGAAGACTGAAGATCAGAAGCCCAGTTGTATCACAAAGCTCAGAAGCGGTTTGAAGGGCTTGGCGTGGGAGGTGAGTATCTTAAAATATACGACTGGCAGATGTCCGGAAGGCCCAAGAGTCATACCAGTTAGAAATAATAGCCAAGAAACACAGCACTATATCCGCAAAACTGTAGATCAGACAGAACGAAAATGATCGCCGCAGGCGAAACTTTTGAAGTAGGCCCTGACTTTCTTGGGGAAAAACTCGACTACCCCGCAACAAAATCTATATAGCTTTTAATACCACCCAAGCCCCGAAATTCCAAGCCTAAAATCCGAATGAAATGACGGGACTGTCCAGTAAATAGAGCCAGCTATGAAAGGCGCCGCAGGCAAATTCTGTGGAATCCTGTATGATCAGACCACCTTTTCGGATCCAAAATGAAGGTAAGGGCCACTTAGCAGGATCTGCCCGTCTGTCTTTGTTCACGACGATTCCAGAAAAATGTGAGACATTTACCTGGAAGTTGGATAATGTGCTTCACTTCGAGCCTTCCCAAACAAGACCAAAGGTGTCGATGGGATCCCAAAAATCTAATATTTGATCCAGATAATTGGTCTTGTCTTCGCCAGGCTAATCATCAGAGAAAATTAAGTTCAGATATACCCCTATAAGCCATATCTTTTTGACGATACTGACAGAAACTTCCTGCTTTACTTCTGCCAAATTTGCGGTTTCGCCCGAATTTCGAGCGAACTGCTAGTCCAGCAAAAAAAGAAAATTCAGAGACAAACCCAGCGTATCTCATTATCCCTATAAAAAACTTTGGATTAAAAAAAATCCGGTTACAACCGGATTCCAGACTAATTATATGTCTGGGTAAAAAACGATTGTCATATACAGACTCAGCGTCTCTTCTTAGCCCTGAATCTGTCATCTAATCAACTTCAGATAAAACTTTTGCTTTTAACATATTTTCCGGTTTTGGCCGGATTTCAGGCGAACTAGTTGTACGGCGACAAAATGGTATTCACCGTCATATTCAGCATGTCTTCTTACCCTGAGATCGAACATTTAATCAACTTCAAATGAAACTTTTACTTCTAACCAACTTTCCGGTTTTTGCCGGATTCATGACGAACTACTTGTCCATCGAGAAAATGGTTTTCACCATCGTGCCGAACATGTCTTTTTATCCATAAATGAAACATTTAATCAACTTCAAATGAACTTTTACTTTTAGCCAACTTTCCTTTTTTTGCCGGATTCCGGACGAACTACTTGTCCGGCGAGAAAATGGTTTGCACTATCGTGCTCAGCATGTCCTCTTACCCCATAATCAACTATCACATTAGCTGATTAAAACCAAGTTTCATCAAAGTATCTCATTCCCTTCGAGAGTTATCGTGCTTACAGACGGACGGGCGGACGGACGGACAACTTTTGCGATGTCATAGGTATCCCTCCACTTACGTTTTGGGATCTCAAAAAGAAGTAGCCTACTGTTTTAATGTTTTATTACTGTTTGAACCCCATTTTGTGGGTTCTGGTTCGTCTACGTGGCTTTGACAAGGGAGTCCTAGACTTCCAAATTATATTAAAAAAATTGTTTATGAAATTGGTCACGGTACAAGTCCCTTGTTTAAAGTGCCATTTATATTAGTAGCCTACTGATAATCCAGAGAAGAAACTGAAATGGAGTTGACTTGTTCTGAATTTACAGTTCAAATATAAAATAAATATCAAATGGCGTGTTGCAATAATCAGACCCGTCATTTAGTCTTCTCCATTGCTCACGAAGCCGATATATTTTTTAACGTCTGACTGTAGAAAAACTGTTATCATGACTACTAAAATACAAAGGGTCTTTACATGAAACTCACAAATTGTTGGAAAGGTACGCCACAAGCAAAATCAGCCTGATTTCTACTTGAATCTAGAGACTAGAGATACTAGTAGACAACAGATGGTGGTAAAACTTATGTTAAAACTGTGTGCTGCAAGGCGAATTCAAGATTTGTCTTCTGTCAATCATGGAAGCTTAGATCTAACAATCATGCCTCTCATTCTGACAAAATATGATTAAAAAACCTCTTCGTATCTGAACGACTAGAAATAGCCTGCCCATCGAAAAATGCGACTGAGAATGCAATTCCTTAAAGCACAATGGAAACTTCTAATGCTTTACTTTGTTTTAAATGGTTCACAAATAAACATTTCCAACTTCCATTAGAAGGCGCTACGAAAATCGGCCGTTTTCTTGTTATCCCTTGTCTTTACCTCTCTGGCATTTCGGCGATTCAAATCTTAGGAGCTGGGATATCGTGGCACGAAATTCAAAAACTCCCAGCAATGCTTGATAGAAAAGGATATATTTGAGATGTCACCAAAGTCAAGCATCAGATGCAGTTTACCTGATTGTTCTAATGTTTCATCAGAAGTTCTATGGCATAAAGTGCCTATTAAAAGTTTTTCTTTGTGGAATAGTGTTATGAAGCTTGATTAACTTGCTTTATAAAATGTACCAGAATATGCAATAAGATCATGAAAAATAACATAGTTACAAAAATCATTAAAAAACAAATAATCTATTCAAATCTGACTTATACAAGCTGATTTATACATAAAATAAAGGTCTACTAAGTATTATAAGAAACATCACTTTTATCTTTGTCCAAGCTAGTAAATTGAGCATGTACTGGCCCAAAAAAATACGCTTTGAAATATCACAGAGAGGAAACTGTTGAAAAAGCTGCTAATCTAGGGGGTAAGCATTGTTCCTAGGTTGTTACAGAGTGGGATTTGGGTAGTTTTATGTGCCCATTGAACTTTAAGTTTCAAACGCTCGAGAACCCAGAATAGCCGACACCTTAATAACAAGCCTTACCGACTTTTCAAGACGCACTGCCAGCCCCCCATTTTCGCTTTTCTGGGTGAGCGCCCAGATAAGCTGAAATTTTGTGCTAAATTTTTGTGGTGTGTGGTTTTAGCCTTTTTCTATCTTCGAGGGGGGTGGGGGTGGTACAACCCCCCACCCCACCCCCTTAGCGACGCCCCCGGTTGTTAGTCTCTTGGGCAGCCTCACCTTTTTCTGCTCAGTGCGATTTTTCCCAGTTTCTTCGCAAAATCCTTTTTAAAGACAGAAGAAAGGCGTAGAATGTCTTAGCTTTTCTGTCATACCCATCAAGGAACTTACAGGAAGTATTTCATTGACAAAGATTAAGCTTTGGGGATAAGACGGGAAAGTGCCCGTATGTACGAACAATTTTGTGGTAATTCTAATGTTTCAGATTTTCTTAGAAAAGTCGGAAGCTGATCTCAGTTTGGGTGTTTGGACAGATACCCATGGTACTCCTCTCCCTTGCTGAAACGGCACTAGCAACAACACTTCTGGTACGAGGGTATATTTATATCCCCAACGACAGGAGTGGAATCATCGTTACGGGGTACTATGTGGGAGGACACACTGTATTTCTGGGTGAGTAAAGAAAAGGAATATTTGTTTTCCCCACCAATGTTTTATTACTCAATAGTCAGATTCGGCACCCCTATAGGCGTATACTCGCTGTTCCCCAACGACTCCTCGGGGAATCGAAGTGAATGGCGAGAAATAGAGGGAGTCACTTCAGACGGACTCCGCGTGCAGATAACAGCGAGAACACGCATAATGCTTCCAAAACGGATTTTGTTCGAACAAAAATATGCAGTTGATGGAATTAGTCTCGATCCAATTTACTTTTGGTTCTGTTTATTCTGAATATTTTTAGTTAATTTTATAATGCACCAACACCAGTAAAAATTGATTCCATCCGAGTCTGAAAGGGAGTCCTTTTCGATGATGGGGATGATAGTCGGAGCATTCCCCGTCCCCGGGGACTCGCCAGAATACGGGGAGTGAGTCTCGGGGACAAACAAAAACGTGGGGACTCCTCAAGTCGAGTCCTCAGGGAACGGCGAGAATACTCTTTACGTGACGGACTCCTTTTATGGGCAACGCGAAGATGATCGAAATAAATGTTGGTTTCATCTTGACGAAACTTACAACAAAGCCTTCTTAAACTAGTTGCGTTTTTGATCGAGTTCTTGTTTGCCGTTGCCTTAGCCGGTTGTTTCATTTCGGTTTTCAAACGCCGCCAAAGTCCACGGTTTGCTTATAAGCAAGACCAAGCAAGACGCGTTTTTACGACTCCGGCAGTCCTTGCCCGGTCGCCTTTTCATCAACAAGGCAAAGTTCGAGCCCAAGCAAGACGGTTTACACGATAACACTGAGTGTGTTCCACCCTCGTACCAATAGTAACTGTTAGTTACTATTTCCGTTCCAACCTCACCAAAAGTTACTACGCTGACCGTTCCAACCTTCTCGAAATAGTAACTAATAGTAACTATTTGCTTACCACGCTCGGGAGCGTAGGAAGCGTAGTAACTACGGATCTCTGAATCGTGATTGGTCGGATTCGCCCGTGGTATGATATTCTGCGGGAAAATAGAAAAGTCGTTCCAGCCTTGACGGAAAAAGCCAGAATTCGTGACGTCATGCATAGTAACTACGGTAAGTAGGATGGAACAGGCTCACTATATATATATACTGGTCCCCCGTCGACGTCCCCAAAACTGGTCCGCTCTCTCCAGCCTTTAAATAAGACTGTTTGTAGATCTGCAATGCAACCTCTGAAGTTGTTTTACCTAGGTCATGCACGTGAAGACCAAGGCGAACTAAAAAAGTATGGGGTTATTCCGCCAAGGGGACGTTTTGCCATTGGGACGTTTGTCATGGGGACGTTTCAACACGGGGAGATTTTTGCTGGGGATGTCTCGCCGGGCAAGTTTTGCCATGGGGGCGTTTCGTCGGCAAGCCCAAACCGCAACTACATTTATGCGCAACCCATGCAGTTACTATGTAAGTAGGTCTGAGGGTCATCTCTAACCAGCGGTCGACGTACACACTATTAGCAGATAATTTGCAAGAGGGCCTGAAATTTTGACTGCCCAGGGACCCTAACATGGCTTAGTCCGGCACTGCTCGTAGCTCCCCCCACAAAGTAATAATGCCGTCGGAAAACAATTAGGGTCCCAACTGCAAACTCGCATTTGATCGCTGATAAAAGTGAAAGAAGTTAAAGAAGGTGAGGTAAGGTCAGGCTTCCAGGGACCCTTTTCAAGACCTAAAGTAATCTTCATCCTTCAAGCGACATCTATGGTCTATAAAGAATAGCAGAGGGACGTAGACAAATATTAGATAAAGCATCCATGGTAGTATACGGTTGAGGTTTTGGCGTTTTGCTATCCAAACAACCTTCGTAATTGGAGTACTAAAAAACAGCAAGGAAAACGATAGGGAAGGGAGCCTATTGCCACTCCCACCTCATCACCCAACTTACTGTATTCTATTTGGCAGCTCTCACTGCCTTGTTCCTACTGATCGTCGTTCCTTACCGACACGGCCTGAAGAAAAGAGCAACACTTTTGGAAGATTTCAACTGATATTTTCCATAGTTTTTTGTTTTTCTTTCCTGGATATTTTCGTGGATTAGTCTATAACTGCATTAATGTGTTTTATAATCTATGTTTTGTTTCAGGAAGTATTTATTTTTCAGATAATAAAAATTACGAGTACGTGACGAGGATCATCCCCCACCCTTTGTTCCTGTATGATCTCGTACCCCCCCCCCCCCCCCGAGAAGGAGCTGAGAAGGTTCCCAAACTGACCCCAATCTACTGTAACACTATGCGTTACAGTAGAATCTTTGTGCCGAGCTTCGTAAAGCAGTATAATGATCTTTAGCATTATCTGTTGAGAAATTATTTTATTTTTGTTTATGACTAAAAAAAACATCGTATTTGGCCTCTGCCCACGAGAGATATGTCTTGCTTTATTTATAAATTAACTGAAAAATGAAATTGAAAGTAACAAAGAAACGAAGGGTCTCTTTTGAAATCAGGAGCGGTTTTTGGGGGTTTGTTTTCCTTTTCTTTAAAGTTTAAACGCAAAGGGTTGGGATAGGACAATCTACTGACCCATCATTTATTCACTTAGAAGACCCGCTGAAAATGCACTACTTCGTTGTTCCACTATTCGCGAATAATCGATTTTCAGATAGTGGAATTTCCGTGTGATTTGTGGTACCTCTATACCCTTGTATTTTTCTTGTATTCCTTACTAGCAAGATTTTTTTTTTCAGGCACTAAGCAATCTTCCCCAATCTTACCACTGTCCACTAAAATGCCGCGTTTGTGTTGAAATTAAAATTTCTCGCGTCATAGTAGAACTTGCGTTGTGGGTAGGGCCGCAGATATTCTTAGCGTCTAACTAGAGCAGATAGTGGAAAATAAAAAAAAATCCCTTTTCAGAATCCAAATAGTTCAATGTATTCAATTAAATGACACAAAAATAAGCTGGCTTTTCAGTTAGACTTTAAGTTAAAACATAACACTGTAACGTCAATAGACAGTAGCTGCGTTTTTGCAGATACCATGGTATCTGACACCACTGTCTAAAGTGCTTTTTGCAGTTAGCCTGGTTTCTGATACCACGGTCTAAAGCTGGTCTAAAGTCGTTTTTGCACAGTCGTTGTAGTTACTGAATAGGCTATCTGACCAGTTACCTTGGTATCTTGGTACCGTAGTAACCCGATGAAAAATTTATCTCAAAATAGTAGTATGAAGTTCTTTATCAAGGCTACCGTGTTACTGCGTTCTACTGCATGCTACTATAAACAAAACTGAATGCAAGGATGCTATTGGGTACTACTGCTTATGATTGGCCCAGCCTAAGGCACATTAAATGATAGTATTCTTTACTATTACATATCAATACATGCAACTTTTTCGTACAAATATCATACAACTACACAGGCTACAAATTTTTCATGGGGAACTCAGAAAGTCATTTCACTTCCATCCTCACCAACACAAGTTGGTGACATGGTGGATTTATATTTCTTTAGAGGGGGAATCTTGGAATGCAGATTCAGCAGTTGTGTTAATTTCCAACGCAACCGTCATATCAGAGACCACGGTATCTGAAAACACGACTAAATGCAGATCTAGTTACTGTGGTATCGGGATCAGATACCACCATGGTATCTGCAAAACGCACCTAGTGTGAGTGTGTTATAGATAACCATTGTCCAAATAGGTGTAATAAGCTGAATAACGCTATACGTGATGTTTACGTCTTAATACACACGCCTGTTCATATAGGAACCCAAGAGGTTCTAATGAATGCAGCATTCGGTGTTGCCAAGCTGATACAGTTTTTCGAGTTTCTAAAGATCAGAAAAAGTGTTCTTAGTACTCCTTGAAGTACACGAGTACAATTTGACGCCCAATATATTGTAACCAGCTATTAAATTTACGGATGGAGAGCATTGTTCCTCGAACTAGCAGTAAGCAGTCCTAACAAAACAAAACGTGTTCTTTTGAAGAGAAGTTGTTTCTTTAGCTTCCAACAAAGTAGAACTTTACTGGTTCCCGTGGCAACACTGTCGGCGCTGCTCCTTTGCTCGGACCGCTGGCGGACCCAGCCAAGCAATGTGACTGGCTCTGCATAACGGAGAATAGAGCCGAGCTCCATTTTCCTTATTCGCCTTATTACAGCGCGCCCCGAGGAAGAGAGGAATCTGTGATAAGCCGTATACGCCGTAATACCAAGAACAAATAACGAGTTTTTTTTCTTTTTTTTTCTCTTATTTGTTCTTGTTAATACACCTTACATCACCTATTCGGACAATGCCATAGATAGATGTTTAATGCAGAAACGCGAACAAAGGCCAATAACAACTAAAAAAGAAAAAATACATAAAACATGAACACTGTACCTATATTTAAAAGTACATGGACACACAATTTTCCCTGTGTGCTAAACCTATGATATGTCTGCTAACTCTATCATATATGTTAAAATTGGGTTACAGGCTATAAATTTTCGGAAAATGTAGTAATAGATGAGCGAACTTCATTGCACGTGATCAATGATGTGTTTCGCGAAGCGAATTTCTGCGACGAAGGTAAAGTGGGCGTGCGACTTCAGCTTGGCGGTACGCGCGAATGCGAACGTTCTATTAGCTCCACGGGAATTTGCACGGAACAAATAACCGCGTTGGGAATATTTTCCGGGGAAGGGCTGACTCTGGCACGACACCGAGTTTTCTCACTGGGTAACGCGAAAACCGACTTTTGTGGGAAATCGCCTTTGATCTGGGCGTGTCAACCTCCAGCTGAGTCCAACGCGCACATTGAAACTAGGGGAAGACTGAACACTTGACTCGTATGTCAGATGCACTGAATCACATCAAATATTGCTAAACTAAAGCCTTGGGCGCTTTCAGACACTAATATGCCTAGAACATAAATTAGTTCACAAGTTCTCTTTCATAGCTACTGAAGAAGAGTTTTGCCATGTAAATCTCACTAAATTCTGAGCGTGTTCCACCCTTGTAACAATAGTAACTATTAGTTACTATTTTCGTTCCAACTTCGTAAAAAGTTACTATGCTGACTGTTCCAGCCTTCTCGAAATAGTAACTAATAGTAACTATTTGCTTACCATGCTCGGGAGCGTAGTAAGCGTGGTAACTACGCATCTCTGTAACGTGATTGGTCAGATTCGCCCGTGGCATCATATTCTGCTGGAGAATAGAAAAATCGTTCCAGCCTTGACGGCAAACGCCAGAAGTCGTGACGTCGTACGTAGTAACTACAGTAAGTAAGGTGGAACACGCTAAGTTTCAGACGAACAGTCCGTCAAAGGGCAATTTAGTGAACGGTAAGTCCTTACGGGCAGAGGCGTTACTAGCCAAAAAATTGTGTGGGGGGGGGGGCAAGGTATTTACCGACTGGCTGATTCGCTTTTACCGACTGTTTTGCAGACAGAACGACTGCTTTCAATAATAAAACGACAGTTTGACGAATAATTGACTGATTTTCAGAAGAACCGACTGCAAAGACTACTATTTTGCTGAAAAATCGACTGTTATCATACAAAAATAAACTATTTGTACGAAAAACCGCGGTGCTTCGCACCGGCTCAGTTTGTTTTACTGACTGGCAAACAGTATTGGGGGGGGGGGTCCTCCCCCCCATATGTGACGCCTCTGCTTACGGGTCAAGCGCGTTTTAAGGAATCTTACCAAAAACAAGGCGGCTTCAAAGGGTTCGGAAGCAGGTGGTAGTCTTTAGTATTTACTGTCCATAATGTCGGAGATGAATTTATATTGAATTTAACTAACCAAGGAACGAACATACCGAGTGGCAGGTATATCGAACACTGTCCAGTGAGAGCCGGTAATTGGCCATCCATATTGAGAGATTTTAGTTATTTTTCTTGACAACAATATCCCCGGCATTACAAGATGTAGTACGGCGTCTCCTTCTGCATGAGGTAAAGAATGTTATTTTTTATTTTTTTTCGATTTTTCGTGTTAGTTTGTTATTTAGTATAGTGAAGCAACGCAAATTAGCTGTCAGCTACGATGTTGTTTTAAATAAACCTATCTCTCTCTCTCTCTCTCTTATACACGAAATATTAGGATTTTCTTTTATCTGTTCCTGAAAATAAGGGAAAATACTGAGATTTTCCGTTCCTCTATATTACTGAAGAATTTGACAAACAAAAAAACACACTGGTTAACTAATTAGTGACTGATTTTTTTTTTTTTTTTTTTGTTGTTAATAATTGGTGAGCCATGTCTTAGATTCGACGTACGCTGTTCGGCTAAAGAAAATAACCACATTTCCGACACTGCAACGATTGTCTGCCGCGGCACGCTGTTTTCGGTCGGTTCTCTGCTTGACCCTGTCTCTACTATCCGGAAGCTAATTTTATTCCGAGCGCTAAACTGGTAACAGTTTTGCCAGTTAAGATACCGCCTTTTGCGATAAGCAAAGTAACTTTAGCTCCGCGACGACTTTTGGATTTCCAAGAGGTTTTGGAAATCGCGACGGATCTATTTGTTCAGAAATTTCCGCAACTGATTGTGCTTGGATCAAGTGGCGATATTAGAGGAAGGGCTCATCTCAATTTACATAGAGAATTCGTCCGACACCATCTTAAAGTTCCACGGACGAGCGTGGCTACTGGGACGAATTTGAACAGACAATATGCTACAGTCATCAGCTTAGTTGTGTCATCAGAAACTCGCAGTAAATGCCGACTAATGACAGAAAAGGAGCGCGAAGTTTTTCTTTCACCGTTCAAGCTCGATGACCTACAGAAGAAACCTAAGATCGTCGAAGATTTTCTCGTGGCTCATTGTGACATAGTTGCCAATGACGAGTTCGACCTAGGAGAATGCGACCTGGAACCATTCACTACTGACGTTGGCAACAACCTTCCAAGCCACATGAGGCCCTACAGAATTCCTGCACACCTGAAGACATCTGTACATGCTGAAATCGATAAGATGCTGAAGTGTGGAGTAATCGAAGAGTCCAATTCACGTTGGTTGAACCCATTGCTAATAGTACCGAAGAAAGATGGATCAAATAGGGCAGTCATTGACCTAAGGAAGGTCAATAGATTTACCAGGAAAGACTCATACCCACTGCCGTACATAGATCAGCTGCTTGACCCTCTCTCTACTATCCGGAAGCTAATGTTATTCCGAGCGGTATTCTTCGAAGGGTAGGTTCGTGTCTGTGGAGGGGGAAGTTCGGACGGTTGTCCTAGGTTCTACATCTGGTAAATACTGTGATAGAGAACACTCCGCATAAATTATTTACATCCTGATTTCCAATCAATCAATATATTCCAAACACTGATTAAGACAAGTGATTAAGAAGACTAAAAGTTGACTAAGAGGTTTGCGAGTCCCAACTGCTGGCTTATATCTTTTCTTGATACCGGTTGTGCTTACTACCTTAATTGTGTGTACATTTAGCAATGTTGCACTTAAGTACACCCAATATTAGCTGCGTTATTTGTCACGGGAGTTCTCACCGATGGTCTCCGGTTTTTGGGATCCCAAAACGTAAGTGGAGGGATACCTATGACATCACAAAAGTTGTCCGTCTGTCCGTCTGTAAGCACTATAACTCTCGAAGGGAATGACATGCTGAACCCTTATGGTAACAGTGTTTTCTACCAGGACAACTTGTTCGTCCGGAATCAGGCCAAACCGGAAAATTTGTTAAAAGCAAAAGTTTTCTTTGAAGTTGATTAGATGACAGATTTAGGGGTAAGAAAACACGCTGAATCTGCATATGACAATCTTTTTTTTTACCTGGACATATAGTTCGTTTGGAATCCGGTAAGTTGAACTTTTACTTGAAGTTGATTAGATGTTCTTTATACGGATAAGGTGATACGCTGAATTCGTATCTGACCTTTTTTTTTCTGGACAAGTATGGTAGTTCGTTCACAATTGTCTGGATCAAATATTAGATTTTTGGGATCCCATCGAAACCTTTGGTCTTGTTCTTATAAGCCGTGTTTGCATCCACCGGTGACTACTCACCAGTCTTATAACCCGTTTTTGAACTAACCAGTGTCCGGTTTTATCTCACCGGTGCGGACTAACCGAGCCCGGTTTCAGCGAGGAGTTAGCCATTCATCAACTCACCGGTGAACAATAAAAACGCGTTTTAAGAGAAGAACCGGACACTGGTGGCAAAAGACCAGAGACAGCCTGGAGGGCAACGAACGCAGCTATTGCTTACCTTGATTGTGGAAACAAGATTGCTAAATGCGGGTGACCATAATTCTGCACTCGTCATCTAAACCTTACTCGTGGTGACGTATGCCGAGGGAGTTGTGACTCGCAGGTCAATCATTACATACTAGTGTTATGAGCATTCATTGAACGACTTACGAAATCTAAACTAACATTCGTTACATGTCAACGACTGGGTTTGACGTCAACGTCCCTGTCAACGAACCCTTTTGATTTTGATTTTAACTGTTGTTGTCTTTATTTTCTTACTTGATATATAAGTTTGTAACAAACAAATCAAAAGTTTTCTTTGTTAAACCTACACTTTGGGAATTTGCCGAATGACCAGCTTGTCAAACAGATATTTGCCGATTTTTTTTTGGTCAAGTGACAGACTTATCGGTTGAACTTGTCAAGTGATATGTAACCCTAAATTGCACCTCGACGGCATACTTTCAGAACGAGCTGAGTTGATGAAGGACTCTGGTCTGGACTAGATACTCAGACAATAGTGTCTTTCCAAGCCGGCTTTTTGACATGCACTGGGCTCTCCGTAGGACTCTCAAATAAGATTTTATTTTCTCCATTCCTGAAAAATAAGGGAAAATATTGACATTTTCTGTTCCTCTATTTTACTTCAGAATTTTCTGACGAAAACAACTCCAAAGTTTGGACTGATTGGACAATTGGTGACTGATTTTTTTTTTATAAATGGTCAGCCATGTCTTATATTCAACCTGAAAAATAAGGGAAAATATTGACATTTTCCATTCCTCTATTTTACTTAAGAATGTTCTTATAGTGATGCACCCTCCCCCTCCAGATAACATTCCTATGTTTCTTCCGCTTAAATGTCTCCGTGTTTCTTCCCAATTTAGCACCTTTAGATTGTGCGGTTTCTAATATCTCGATCCAAGCGTACGTGCGGTGCTAATAAAATAAATGTTTCTTGCGGAATAAAGTGAGGATTAATCAGAGAGTCGTCGGTGGGAAGCGTAGCGAGTAACACTGAATTGGAGTAGTTACTAGGTAGTGCCGTGGACAGTACTTGTGAGGACGGGCGAGGAAGGAGCCGCAGGAGTCAATCATCAACTAAGAACAGTGGGAACATTTCCCAAGTTCTTAGCCTCACCTGTTTTCTTGTTTATTACTTGAATCAGGCACCACTCATCAACTAAGAACAGTGGGAAGATTTCCCAAGTTCTTAGCCTCACCTGCTTCCTTGTTTATTACTTGAATCAGGCATCACTCATCAACTAAGAACAGTGGGAAGATTTCCCAAGTTCTTAGCCTCACCTGCTTTCTTGTAAATTACTTGAATCGGGATTTATTGAGGTTAGAGCTCCTCTCCTGGTTCCCATAAGTTCCCTCTTTCCCAGTGCTCCTCCCTGTTAATTTGTATTGTTGTTCTTATTGCACTATACAGATTAAACCTGATTTATTTATATTCCTGCATCCGAACAATCGAACATACCGCGCCCCTTTGAGACTAAGCCAGACCACGCTACCAGGTCAGTCTCGGTATAGGTAAAGCTAACCGTATACCTTGCCAAAGAAGCGAAACAGCTTCAGTAAAAATAGCTTCAGTAAGTTAAACTGATTTAGTAACTTAATCAGCTTCAATAGCGAAACAACTTCAGTATAATTGGTGGCAGTGTTTCTTGGTCGGATAAAGGGAAATGAATGAATTAGGTGATAACGGGGTATTCGGATCGCTAACTCCTCCAAGGGATACCAACGTTGTCTATGATAACGTGGTTCAAGACCAAAACGTCGAGGCGGATCTTCAGCAACAAGCGGCTACATCGGTCCGTCAGCCGAGTTCACCAGTATCAGCGCAGCTATCGACAAACGGAAGTTCACAGCTACCACCTGCAATCACTCCTGTTCCAGCAACGTCCTCGACCGGTTTAAGCTTTCCATCGTACGTTCCGATGCATGGAACACAAGCTGTTCCTACCGATCCAAACGTTGTGGTAAATTCAACACCGGTGCATACTCAACCATCTGTCGGAGCTCAGCCAACGATGACCTCCCAGTCTGCAACCCAAAGCATCCAACCTCCTTCAAACGTATGGCAGCAGTCGCAAATGGTACAAAACCTACAGCTGCAGCAGCTCGTATCACAGAGAGCTGAATTATGTCAGATGATACCGCAGTACTCTGGGAATACTGATGTTGACGAATTTGCCAGTAAGATTACTGCGTTTTCCCAGTTCGTCCCAGGCATGGACCTACCTTCGTTTTCAGCCATGCTTAGCTTCAGATTGACCGGATCAGCACTCGATTTCCTGACTATGATTACTCAGGATGGCAAAATTGCAACTATTCCTGACATTGCTCACGCGTTCCGAGAGAGATTCAAAGAAACAAGCACGAGTAATCGGATGAAGTACGATGTAATTACGCTGCAACCGAATATGTCAGTACGGGAATATGCATATTTGATAAGAAAATCTGTCAGCATTAAATTAGGAGCGACTCCGTGTGCAACTCTAGACGCAGCCATTTTTGAGGCATTTAAAAATGGGTTACCGACTAGGTTGTTGCGACTCATCTTGGCCCGACAGACACGAACAGTGCAGCAAGCAGTCGAGTTGATTCAGAATGAAATGATGATTGAGGATCTGGTAAATAAGCACCAGAAACTGAGCATTAACGCTGCTCCAGGCCAGGACTATGGAAAGAACCTGAAACCTGCGGACGATTTTTTTGGAGCGCACAGAAAAGTCAGCTTCCGAGAAGAAAAGACGAAATCTAGTTGGCAAGGACCAACCAGCCACAGCCTACCGTCCAGACCATCGACGCCATCTCCATATGCAGCTCAGCAACAGACTATCATCTGTCGAAAGTGCAACGGACCGAATCATTACGCACGCGACTGCAGATTTTCCAGCCTTTCAACGGATAGTCCAAAGCCATATAGCAGAAGAACGGATTCGATCCGAAGTCAATCACAAGCAGACACTAGACGTGACCCAGAATTCCGATCAAGGAATTGGGACAGAGCCGGAAGAAATCTGAATGACGGGGAAAGGTTCCGTAGCCCAAATCGAAGCAGCTCTTTAAACTAAAATGCCTTACCGTTGAGGCCGGACGGAAGGCAACATCTCTGGATGAAAGGCCTAAAGAAACTCATCGAAGAACCACCGAAATTATTTCTGTGTGGGCAGACTTGCCTACTTCAACTTGTTTTACACTGTACAACCGAGGAAGCATCAGATGTCTTATGGACACAGGAGCAGCTGCGTCATTAATTAGCAATGGCCTGTTCAGGAAACTATCAAAGTTAGTTCAAGAATCAGCGGTGCCTGCTAACATAGAAATCACCGCAGTAAATGGATCATCAATGGTCGGAGGAAGAAAGGTTGACATCGAATTCCGTTATCGAAGCAGAAAAATGGTCACAAACGTTATCGTTTGCGATAGTTTACCCTTCGATTGCATTTTAGGCTATGCCTTTATGCGGGATCACGGCGTAGACATACAGGCTGCAAAGGGAACGATTGAGATCGACATGGAAGCGCCACTGCGAACATGGAGTATGCACGCCATGACACCTGCCGCAACCATTCAATCTGGTTATTTTCAAGTAGGGTATCCACGTAACGTTAAAAACGTTCATTACCTTACAAAAGAAAATACGAAGACGAACTTCAGGAATCCGGTACACTTGATCCAGAAAGGGAGCAGCGACTTTACTAAAAACTTTAGCCACCACAGTTCCGAAAATGGCATCATCAGAAGAATAACGCCGACGAGTTCGAATTATTCAGAAACGACAAAGTATAATAGCGACAGCCGCCCTGGAAGGGATCGCACACGCAAGCCGACAAGTTTTCTGAATCAAATTCCAACGCGGGAAAAGCAAATCACCGAAGTAATAGACAGCTGGAAGCGGTTACTTCAGTCAGCGAAAGTCGCTCGAAACACATCAAGACGAGAATTCAACCATACTCGGACAGAAAATGACTCATACAGCATTCAAGATCGAAGCAATTCTCCCGTTGAAGAAACTGTCAAAGCAGTGTTCTCCGCAAAACTTTGTTCCCGTGTTACACTGCAACCTCGTTCTGCAAAGAAGGTGAGAATTAAGATTGAAGGCCCAACTACGCTGGAAGGGGTGCAATTCGGTGTTGTTGAACCATCGCTACCCCAACGGTACAAAGACGTGTCGATCGAGGATCAGCTGATACGAATCGAAAACAGCCTAGGGAATATACTGGTCATGAATCTCAGCAACAAGAAAATCCGACTGCCGAAGTCCATTATAGCGTCTTTCGAGCCAATTACCGAAGAGGACATATCTAGATTGAGTCACAAACCAATAACGGCAAACTCAGCTACTCGCAGAACCGAACAAGACATAGCGGATCACCAGCGAGAAGACGCAGCACACAACAACGACGACAATTACGGAATGACGAGAGAAGAATTTCTATCTCAGTTCAAGCTTGAGCATCTCAAGCCAGAACTCCGTCAAAAGGTAGAAAACATTCTGTTCAAACATCGGTCAGTTTTCTCTAGAAACGAAAATGATGTCGGAAAGACGGACATAGTCGAACATGAAATAAGAGTCACAGGTGGGCCGGTAAACGTCAAGCCCTACAAAATACCATACCATGTCAGAGATTGGCTGAAAACAAAGCTCGAATCAATGTGCGACCAAGGCATCTTAAAGGAGAGCAACAGTCCCTGGAATTTTCCGATTCTGGTCCTCAAGAAGAAAGGAGGAAATGGATACAGGATCGTCTCCGATTTTCGGGAACTCAACAAGCTCACGATTCCCGACACGTACCCCCTACCCAATATGACGGAACTCATCGATTCCCTAGGTGGAGCTTCCAAATACTACACCTCGGTAGACTTGGTTAATGGCTTCTGGCAAGTGGCTATGGACCTCGCCAGCATAGACCTGACCTCGTTCAATGTTCCAGGGCTGGGAAGCTACTCTTGGAATAGGATGCCAATGGGACTTCGAAACGCTCCAGCAACCTTTCAGCGTTTAGCCAATACCATGTTCAAAGACCAGCTATTCAAACAGATTCTGTGCTACCTTGACGATATAATCCTGTACAATTCGAGCGAGGATTCGCATTTGAAGGGTCTGGAGATGATGTTTACTAGATTTGCAACAGCAGGTTTGAAGCTTTCTCCAAAGAAAACGTCAATCTTCCAGACAAAGATTTCATTTCTCGGACACGTGATTGAGAAAGGAAACATCTCACCTGATCCAGCTAAGCTTGTCGTCGTTAAGAATCTTTAGCCACCTACTACGCTGAAACAATGCAGATCGGTTTGCGGACTCCTGAGCTACTTTCGACGTTTCGTGAAAGAATTCGCCAAAAAGGCTCGACCGTTGACAGAACTAATGAAGAAATCCGACACTAAAACATTTAAGTGTACAGATGAAGCCAAGAAAGCATTGGACATATTGAAGGAGGACTTGCTTAAAGCACCTGTCGTTCGCCTTCCAAATTTCTCGGATCAGTTTATTTTGGAATGTGACGCTAGTCAAAAAGCCATTGCCGGAGTCCTTAAAGGACGCAACGAAACTGAGGAATACGTTGTGTATTACGGCAGTAGAGCGCTTACAGCTACCGAACAGAATTACTCGACAGTAGAACGGGAATGTTTGGCGTTAATAGAATTTTGCCAGTTTTTCAAGCACTATCTGCTAGGAAGACCGACTCCTTTCATCCTCCGAACAGACCAAAAGAGTCTTACTTGGTTGCTGAATGGCAAGGAGCCCCCAAACGGAAAACTGTCCAGATGGATTATGAAGCTACAGCAGTTCTACTATGAAGTCGAACATATTCCCGGCAAGAAAAATGCCTTGGCTGATCACCTGACGCGAATTTCAACGAACGATGAAGAAGAAGAAGGAAAAGAGACAAGCAACGAGCTTTGTGTTTCGACCGCCATAAGGGAGGATGCCAGCTCCCCACTCTCAAAATCAAACATTGCAAAGAGACAAAAAGAAGACCGATTTTGCAAGAGCATCGTATGTAGCCTCACAGAAGGAGACCCCTTGCCTTCAGACTTGACCAGATATCGTAACGACCTGGATAACTTCGTCTACGACGAAAAGTCACAGTTGCTTCTACGATATGTTACGTATCAGCAAAAGTACCGTCAGGATGACTTGAAAATTCTTCCAGTTATTCCTGAAGTTCTCTAAGGAGAAGCCATACGCATGGCTCACGCAGGTTTTGGACACCTAGGAGTATCAAAAACAATATACCGTTTGAAGTATCTGTACTACGTACCAGCTATTCACAGCAAAGTCCAGAAGTTTGTCAACATGTGTGAAGAATGCGCGAAGCGGAAAACACACGTTCACCCTACAGCGCCACTTGGTACATTACCCATGCCAGAATGCGTATTTTCCACCCTCTCTATTGACATTTGGGGCGCAGGAGCATTGCCAGTTACCGAGAGCAACAATAGGTCAGTACTTACCGCTGTGGATCATTTCACTGGGTATTGCTTTGCTTGGGCGATGCCCGATGAGAAAGCAACAACAGTTGCTCGCATTCTAGCAACTGAACTGATACTAAAATACGGCAAACCGCTAAAAATCCTATCTGATAGAGGTGTACAGTTCCTAGCCCAGGTTACAGACGAACTGTTGAAATTCTTGAAGATCAAACGATGGTACAACTCCAGCTACCACCCACAAAATAACAGTGTTCTAGAGAGACGGCACCGTGTTCTAGGAGACGCATTGTCGGTGTACACGAAGAACAATTTGAACAACTGGGACCTTGATTTGAGCTATGTGACATTTTGCATGAATACGGCACATTCCCCGGAACATGGAGACACGCCGTTTTTCCTGTTTCACCTGAGAGACCCCTACGTCGGACTGACAGAAATTGAACAAGAGAGGACGTATTACAACATTGACAGTTTCAAGCAGGAATTCATAATGAGAATGAAGAAATCCATGGAAGTCGTCAAAGAGAAACTAGAGAACTCCAAATCTCGGCAGCAGTACTACTACAACCAAAAAGTTCGCAACTACCATGTGTACGAGCCAGGCGATATAGTATGGTTGGACAAGCCAACTCTTGGAAAGGAATGCCACAAGCTGCGAGAACGCTATGACGGTCCTTACAGAGTACTAGTGAAGTTGCCAAACGACTTGACTTACGAAATACAGCACACAGTGTCTGGAGCGATAACTAAGGCACATCATAACCGGCTAAAGCATGGATATCATCCCACTCCTTGGCAATGCAAGGTAGATGAAACTTCAATTCCTGAAAATCATGTCCCACAACAGGATAACAGAGAGGCTCCAAGCATCGCCACATCTCGTCACTGGAACGACGTACGGCCGATACACTGGAGAAACAGCATGATCGACTCAACGAAGGAACTAGATGAGTATCTGCTAGGTTCATGTCCAGATGAAACGCCAGCGATGGTACCAATTCAAGTACCCCTTCAAACTTCAACAGCACCAACGATGCAAGGGCAAGCATTAAACCCAGCACCAGTGGAAAACCCACCAGAACCAACAGCAGCCGCAGTAACGTCAGAACAATTGCATTCCATGGCTTCACCAGCACCTTGTTTAGCTCCAGAGACACCGAGCACCAGAAGTTCGCCACGTAGCGAAATCAGTGACCAGCAACGTATTCTGTTGGACATAGAAGAAGTTCCGCGAAATGAAGACGGGAATTCCGACAATTCACAGCGTTTAAGCCATGATCGGCGTTTAGAGAGCAGCCAATACCCTGATGGAAACAGGAGTGAAACGCCGCTCCTAATCCGTTTTGACGACCAATCAATACCGACAGAGAGTGTTCCAATGCCAACACTTTCACCAGCGCTCGCGCCCCTGTACGAAAATGACGGTTTCAGAAGATATGAAAATGTTGATATTGAATCCCCGGAGCCCATTTATGCTGAAATAGGAGAAGCAGGACCGAGTCGTCAGCGACGAAATCCACAGTCATTTTTCAAGAAGACTTATGACCGAATGTCCGCTATTTTCTCCCCACACGAAACAGACTACCATTCCGAACCAACGGGGCGCTCAAAGTTTCGGAAACGCTATGATGAACGTCGGCAACGTCACGGACTCTCTTCCGTCCCGGAAGACGTTCGAACGAAGTCCGGCAGAGAATCTAAAGCACCAAAACGTCTGCATTTTTCTTAGTTTCTTGGTCACTGTAATCGAAGCTGTAGTTCACAGAATGGTAGAAACTACGTCAATTGGTCGAAGTACGTAGACGAGTTTCCTTTGCAAGACGAGATTCGGCCGATCTCGCCATGCCGACGAATTCAGCAGGTCACGCACCCATAGCCAGCAAGACACAATTAACAACTGATCTCTGAATCAACTACTTCAGTCTTCGAACAACTACTGAACCAGATGGAACCGAAAATGTTTACGCTTCTACTCTTATTCAGCATACCCTTTGGGATAGCAGAATTCACCAGAGGCGAAGTTTTTACTTCTAACGGCGTTGTATTCCGGAAGCTAGGAAACTTAGTGAATACGGAAAAATCATGGAGTCTTGTCATCAGATTTGACTCAGCACCTTTTAAGAGGCTTGATCAGAGAACAAAAGAGATCAGCAACGAAGTGTTGTCACTCGCAACAATGGCTGGAGGCCATTCCCCAAACTCAAGAAGTCCTAAGGCGACAGTTAATCGCGAACAAAATCGATACCGGAAAGGAAAGAAATAAAAGGAAAAGAAACAAAAGAAGAGAGTGTGTTGAAGAACATGAAGAAAACACATGTATGGAAAACATGTTCGTCATCGATGAGTACCAGGAAGGAAATGAGGAAGAGGAAAACGGAATCCCGACAATAGAAGGAACAGAACAGTCCCGCAAGTCGATTTCAACTATGTTGAATTCGACATCCATTTGCGCGACTGAGAAGTTGACTGAGTCAACTGACGTCAACCAGCCACCGGACAATTTTTCAATTTTTCCTGAACTAATGACGTACTTCTTCCCCGCTACCGCCAAGGCTTTGGATGCAGGTGAAGTAGATGAAGGGTTTATCTTGGACCTTGGACTAGATGACTGTGATTCATTATGATTTTTTTTTGAAATTTTTGAAATTTTATTTTAGATGACGAGTCCGAAATGAATAGCATTTTTTTAGCTCTTGTATTTCGTTGGATTTTCGCAATAGCATCAACATGATGTTGGTATATTTTTTTTAACATATTTAACTGAAGTCAATATCTAGATTTTTGCACAATAGAATTATACAATCTGGAAGTTGATTAAAAGGGAGTTGAGCACATTATATCCGCACAGTTACCGTTCTGAAATTTTGTACTTTGTGAATTTCCGGACATGTATCTTCGAAGTCAACATTTAGCTGTTGTGTTTAGTTTCAACATTGGGAAGTCGAATTAATTTGTGTATATAAGTCTGCGTTTTAACTCAGGGGACTGAGTTTTCCGAAGGGGAAAGATATATAGTGATGCACCCTCCCCCTCCAGATAACATTCCTATGTTTCTTCCGCTTAAATGTCTCCGTGTTTCTTCCCAATTTAGCACCTTTAGATTGTGCGGTTTCTAATATCTCGATCCAAGCGTACGTGCGGTGCTAATAAAATAAATGTTTCTTGCGGAATAAAGTGAGGATTAATCAGAGAGTCGTCGGTGGGAAGCGTAGCGAGTAACACTGAATTGGAGTAGTTACTAGGTAGTGCCGTGGACAGTACTTGTGAGGACGGGCGAGGAAGGAGCCGCAGGAGTCAATCATCAACTAAGAACAGTGGGAACATTTCCCAAGTTCTTAGCCTCACCTGTTTTCTTGTTTATTACTTGAATCAGGCACCACTCATCAACTAAGAACAGTGGGAAGATTTCCCAAGTTCTTAGCCTCACCTGCTTCCTTGTTTATTACTTGAATCAGGCATCACTCATCAACTAAGAACAGTGGGAAGATTTCCCAAGTTCTTAGCCTCACCTGCTTTCTTGTAAATTACTTGAATCGGGATTTATTGAGGTTAGAGCTCCTCTCCTGGTTCCCATAAGTTCCCTCTTTCCCAGTGCTCCTCCCTGTTAATTTGTATTGTTGTTCTTATTGCACTATACAGATTAAACCTGATTTATTTATATTCCTGCATCCGAACAATCGAACATACCGCGCCCCTTTGAGACTAAGCCAGACCACGCTACCAGGTCAATCTCGGTATAGGTCAGTACAACTTCAGTATATTCTGACCAAAACAACTCCAAAGTAGACTCTGGCTAATTAATTGGTGACTGATTTTTTTGTTTGTAATTGGTCAGTCATGTCTTATATTGAAAGATAGTTCGGCCCTTCTCACCCCTTCTCCTTATCAGGCCGAGTTAGAATCTAACCCTGCGATCTTGCTAGGGTATGTTACTCATATATGGTACAATTCTACTATCTTACTTAATGAGGCATGTTACTTTCGGACCACGAACGGTACTGATAAATATGACGAAATTTGAACCTAACAAAATATTTATGCACGATACTGAATGCAAACTAGGTGCAAATAGTAATTTAAGTAAAAGAAAAGTGAAATTAGCCAGAAACTGAACTGTTTTTTAAATCTTCTACACATAATTGCCCAATTGGTTTAGCGCTCTCAAATGGAAAAATTGCGCCGTCGTTAGTATTGCAACAGTTTTGCATTATTTTCCTAACCGTCCGAAAGAAGAAACAGAACATATAAAAAACAAACGAGAAAAAAATTCAATTCCAATTAGAATGTTTTAGAGGCACATAGTAAAACCAAGGTAGTCAAGGAACGTACCTCTGCTTTAGGGCCCTGACAAGAACCCATGCAAGTGAGGGACGAGGTATTATCGAATAAATATTTCAGGTTAATAGCCCCTTCGCAGCATCATGACATCACAGATTCGTTAGCAGTCACAGATTCGTGTATGCTGTCCAGAAAGATCGTTGTTCGAAATTCCAGTACTTGCCAAGTATTTTTTTTAGTTGGCGCTTCCGACTCTGTCCGGACCTACCGCTCTTCGACCCGGAGAGCGGAGGAGCGAGCCGTGGTTAAGAAGTGGGGAAAGTCAAGAAAAAGAAAGGGATTAGAAACATAAGGTTGGCTTGTTAGCCCATCAAGTGTTCCAAATTGAAAAAAAATATAAAAAATACTGAAGCTGTCGACGAACCTTGAAGCTTTTGGCAGAGTTCGCGCTTCTGGCAAACTCGGTTCGGACGAAAAAGCGCTAAAAGGTCGTACCGTAGGTGCGAAACGTATCAATGGCAAAGTTCAGGGATTTCTGAAGTTTATAGAAGAAGTGCGAGGGTCCTTCAAACGCCTTTTGAATAAAGTACTTTCAACTGTGTACCAGACGAAGAAACACTAGTCTGATTTAAATTTCGATTTTTTTTTTTTTTTAAATGGTACAATAAACAACTGGTTTCATCTCATGGATTTAGGGTTTACTCTTCTAGGCTTCTGCCTAAGCCATGGCCGCTCAACTACGTGAGCTGAAAGGAAGGGCCCTTTCTTTCAGCTCACTTAGTTGCTTACGTAGTCTGTCAACACGGTAGCGTTCTATCGAAGGCGTAGATTTGTTCGTATGGTTTTCGTTATGTCAGGTTCAGGACACGTTTATTAACACTTCGAATCGTCAGCGTGATCTGCTATGATCTCCAACTATATGCAACTATCTCTGCCTAGGAAATGACTAGAAAAGCC
The DNA here is from genome assembly GCA_023053575.1 of Branchinecta lynchi. Classification (NCBI taxonomy): domain Eukaryota; kingdom Metazoa; phylum Arthropoda; class Branchiopoda; order Anostraca; family Branchinectidae; genus Branchinecta; species Branchinecta lynchi. Next base: position 19,734,129 of record JAKZAP010000003.1, read on the forward strand.
TTTTTATAGACCCTTTTTCTGACGTCAAACTCGCCTTGTCCAACTCCCACTGATCACCTGGTCGTCTCCCGCTTGCAAACCGCAACATCTTGGAAACGCTATGTAAGAACTAGTGGTGGAACTTGGTTTTGAATTCTCCTTTCAAATCTTGCTCAGTTTAAAAAGGTTCGGAAACAAAGTTCCTTTTAAACCTGAGTTTAAAAGGTAAACCAGATGAGAACTTTGATTTGCTAAGAAGAAAGACGTGATGACCTTTCGTAAGACTCCTCCCATGTTAAACAGTTTTGTCCCACAAAACAATTTTCAAAGTTACCCCTACTCTGTTTCATAATCAGAAAATTTAAGTTTAAAATTCAGCGCCTCTGCTTCACACAAAGTTCCAGCATATTTCCTTGCTTCCCAATATGGCCGATATTCTTGACTTGGTCTTAGAGTGTTGGGCGGTGGATATTGGGTTTTCACGCCCTGACCGGTGCCCCCTAGCCCACTCGTTGGTCGGTGGATGTTGGGTTTTCCCGCCCTCACCAGTGACCCTCGGGCTACCGTTTTCTTGACCAAACGCATTAATATATCGTTCGAAAATCAGGATGAAAAATCTGACTATTCTGAATTTTTGGGATGGAAACAGAGTAAGGCATCAACGCGCACTCGAAGAAACGTTACGAGGATCATTACAGTAATTTTAACCAAGTACTTTACCCCAAATCCCCATTAAGCTTCCAGCAAAAATTAATAACGATATGGTGGGAAGCAATATTTCTCACCCATTTATCATTGGGCTAGTCTCTGCCTCCTCCGTTTCGTCCTGAAGTGGCGCTTCTTCGTTTCCGCCTTCCTCACCGACCGACAGTCTGCCAGTTACCTTGAGGATAGCAGCAAAAATACCTAAAAACGTAAGAGAATAAATACTTTTTTCTTTTAACACAATCCTCCTCACGATTTCCATATTCGCGTTTTCTTTACTATTGAGACAAGGCTATTTCTCCTTTTCTTATGCTTTTGTCAGAATCGAGAACGGGAAAGCTTTGCAATACTTTTGATGACTAATGCCCGGTCCCAGTATAGTCAAACGTGGTAATAACACCGGTAATAAGACCGTCTTAGGGGCGAAACTGGGAAGAACAGACGCTGAAAACGTTAAAAAGACAAGCTGGATAATCTATCCCGGCCAATTTGAAACGTAACTTTGGACCAATCACAGACCAGGGTCACTGACTTTACCTAGTTTTGTTAATGTTTGAGTGATGATGGTGGTACTATGTCTTGAATTTCTTTGTTCCAGGTGTGACCAGAATGAAACGTGAGAGTGGGTAATAACCAAATTAACGAACAAAATTACGTACAGATGTGACTGAATGTGGCCCGGACATAACTCTTCGTTTAGAATCGAATCGTATAATTCAAGATTCAGTCGTCCGCTTTCAGTGACGAGTCCGACTCATTACGATTACGACTCAGTTAAATTGTCCGATAGAAAGATTTGATTCAGTGAGATTCAATCAAAAAAGGGATTCAATTCATGATTCGGAGTGATTCAAGGAGCAATAATTCAAAATGATATGTGAATAATCATAATTTAACAAAAATTCCTTTTTTGATCATTCTGTCACTGTTTTAGGCTACTTTAGAAAAACTAAATTGGACACAGGAATTTCTGTGCGCAAGCACTCAAACGTGGAGTGTAAAAGTATAAAGTTTGACACATCTCTGGAGGATGGAGGAGGGGTCAGGAGGGGTCACCAAATTTGAATTTGATATCCGTCACAAACATAACTCATGGGAACCTGAGCCCAGTTGCCAACGAACTGGGAAGGTGGGGGTGGAAGAAAAGGATGGAGACTCATCGAAACACACATCCAGACCGGTCACAAACTTAACTCATGGGCAATCTGGCCCAGTTGACCCCATTACCCGCACCCCAAGTTTCAATTGCCTGCCAGTTCACGAGTTATGAACTGCAAAAATATTGGTGTAAACCGGAAACCGGCTACCTTGGCCGGAAGAGTGGATTGTTCATAAACGAAGTCTCCACTAAAAACGGATGTCAATAGCCTCGGACCACTTTCAGAATACAGTTTACAAATCCTCCAACACAAAATAAACTGACCTTCAAATAATGGTTGAGGTCGAACCGAAGCGATATTGTGTGCTCCACACACAAAGTTTTCAGAAATCTTAAGTGAAGCCAATTGTCCGGTGATACAAACTACTTTCTAACACAAACATGTTGATATAGGCTACAGTGAGTTGCCAGCAGATTTAGATTAGTGCTACCCGTGGCAACCCTGGCTACGCTGCTCTTTCCTCGGCCCACTGACGGAGATCAACCATGTGATCTGAATGGCTCTGCATGCCAAAATAGAACCCAGGTGTATTCTCCTTATAAACCTTATTACAGCGCGCCCCGAGGAAAAGAGGAATCTGTATAGCATTGTCAAAATAGATGTAATAAGCTGAATAACGCTATACTTGATGTTTACGTCTTAATACACACGCCTGTTCATATAGGAACCCGAGAGGTTTCTTATGAATAAAGTGTTCGGTGTTGCCAAGCTGATGCAGGTTTTTTGAGTTTCTAAAGATCAGAAAAAGTGTTCTTATACTACTTGAAGTACACGAGTATAATTTGACGCCCAATATATTGTAAAATACTATTAAATTTACGGATGGACAGCATAGTTCCTCGAACTAGCAGTAAGCAGTCGTAACAGAACAAAACGTGTTCTTTTGAAGATAAGTTGTTTCTTTAGCTTCCAACAAAGCAGAACTTTACTGCTTCCCGTGGCAACACTGATGGCGCTGCTCCTTGCCTCGGCCCGCTGGCTGACCCAGCCAAGTAATCTGATTGGCTCTGCATAACGGAGAATAGAGCCGAGCTCCATTTTCCTTATTCGCCTTATTACAGCACGCCCCAAGGAAAAGAGGAATCTGTGATAAGCCTTATACGCCGTATAAATACACCTTACAACACCTATTTGGACAATGCTTATACGACGTATCACACGTTATCAAACCTATTTGAACAATGCATTAAGGACGGAGCTTGTTGAATAAGATCTGTTTGAAAATCTTGTTTGACATAGCTTTCACCTCATATATGGACTATGGCAGGGATAAAGTACCCATAAATATCCAGCATTTGTCATCGGTATCCAGTGTTGGACCTAGGTTATGCCAAAACTAGATATATCAAGAACAACTAAGCAGTATAACCCCTGTCTCCCAACGTCTGTAAGACGACCATGCGGAGTCAAGCAGATTCCCGAAGCCGTGCACAGGGCAAACAAATGGCGGATAGGAGCCATGAGAAACATCACAATTCGTTGCCTCTGCAAACAGCTCATCACACCAGAGACCCGGAGAAGAAAGGAACCAGGGTACTTTGTCCCTTACAGACTAGCCTCTGGGTACTGAAGATTCTAGTATTTTTTAAAGAAACCCTTTGTTCTCTCTATTCTCTCTTATTAGTTGAATTTTTTGCAGATACGATGGTATCTGATACCACGGTCTAAAGTCGTTTTTGCAGTTATCGTGATACCTGGCTAGTTATCGTGGTATCTGATATTCAGACACCACCGCCCAACCGTGGGAACTGATCGTGGTATCTGAAAAAGTCCCCTCACTTTCATACATTTTTGTCAAAATGGTGGGAAAGAAGTTTGGCACTTAGTGATGTGACTGAATATCAGTTTTTATTTTGGGATGACTCCGAAAAGCCCAATTTCGGCTATTGTCGTTTTTGCAGAGGAACCGTCTATCAGATACCACAATTACTACAAAAACAACTAATTGCAGATCCAGTTACCGTGTTAACAGACACCATGGTATCTGCAAAAACGCAACTATTGGTTGTTTAACATTGTGACGTCATGTGCGGCGCGTCAACTCAAAGGTCAGCAAGTAGCTCTAGCTCTGCACAATTTTTTCCCGGGTATCCATAGTGGGCGCATGGGACCAAAGTCGGAGGTTCTCTTGGCTTATCTGTTCTTGATATACCCAACGTTGGACATAAGGTGTTCCAAAATTCAGTATTTGTAGTAGACTATAGAGAAGGAAGCTAGTGGTAAGATTTAATTTTGGACAAGGCATGTTAGATGTTTTCCACATTTGGTTAATTTGACTTTGCTGTGAAGAAGGGCTTCTCCGAAAAGGCCAAAAGAAACGGTTTAAAAAAACGGTTTGTTTGCAAACCATGCGCAAAAGCGAAATAAAAATGATTTGCTGCTTTAAGTTAGAGCTTATTGTTTAATTATTATCAGAATTATTGTTTGTTGCATTCCCGGCTTGCCCACGACTCACGACACCAAACAAATATCATTTTATTCTACTATAAACGAAATAAATTCTTTGGATCGGTAGGACATGGAGAAGTGAAGATTAATCGACTCACCAAGTCGGGTGATGTAAAAGACGGCACCATCAACGAGAACCACCGAGACGACGACAAGACTGACGCATACAGCAGCAACGTTGGCGAAGCTTGCATTTGCCGTTTCAACTATTTCTTCTGCCTTTTTATTTCCTAAGAAAATAAAATTCTTCCATGAATTTTGTAAATAATAAAATAGTTTTTCACGATATTTTGAAACTATATCGGGGCCATCGGGGGTACTCTCTTCATGATGGACAATTCTCTAGTAATTAACAAATCTGTCTTGCCTGTTCTCCGACCACATGGTTTAGTCTACATGACCTGTTAAAAAAAAACAGGGACTGCTCCGGGAGCACGGACACAATTCTATCACTTCTTGCCGAAAGTCTTTCATGGTGGAGACTATTTCCCAATACCCCGGGAAGTGGCTTTGTGCCTGTCCTTAGTGGCGAACGTATCCCCAGGCAAACAGGGGCTTTTGACGGGAGTCACGTAAGTGACCTGGTACGTACATTTGTTTGTTTGTTGAGTGTATTTTGTTATATTGTGGCCCATGTTGGCCTTATTTGAAATAAAATAAATATATAAATAAAAGAAACTAGCGGCACCAAACTCGGAAGCTCAGGGGCTGAACTGGTAATCACAATCTGTAAGAAAACGTATAGCTGGTCTATTTCATTTCTAGGTCTGCTTGTCTCTTTTCTAAAGTCAAGGTACGTTTAAAAATAAATAAAAGTCAAGATTTTGTTTTCCTAAATTACGAAAAAGAGAGACCCGACTGTGTTAAATGCCTAAGAGCCCAGGATTTCTATGTCCGGCTTGCCGGTCCACTTAGAACCAATTCTCGCTCAAGGAAGCAACGATATAGATGGAGGTGAGTAGGTAGGTAGGTTTATTTTAACTTAATCAAACAGTAAACGACAAGCAAGACTTAAACAATTTGCAGTAAAAAGCAAAAGGGGCTTGTTCTGTGTGTGGACTGCAAGGACTAAGGAAGGACAACAAATATAGGTATTATTCCGAACCCAAAGCGCTGCAACCCGGACTAGGTTAGTCGCTTCCCGGATCTCAGCCGGGCTCACAGCTTAGTGGCCGGGCTGGATCAGTGGTAGAGAGAAACATGCCCAAAGGTTTCGATGGGATCCCAAAAATTCAATATCTGATCCAGACAACTGGGTCTTGTCTGAGCCAGATCCAGCCATCGCCAGACTCCTTGAACATTTTTACAATTAGAATTCGGAAACAGATTAAGACCAAATAGCTAGTCATCTGAGAAAAACTTCCTGTCACTACCGCCAATTTCCCGATTTTGGCAAAACTCCAGAACTAATTGTCCGGCGAAAAAAAGAAAGCTCAAAAATGAAATCAGGGTATCTTCTTTCCTCAGTAATGAACATCTAATCAACTTCAAATAAAAATTTAACTATAACAAATTTTCCGACTCCAGCCGGATTCCGGTCGAACTATATGTCCGGGTAAAATATGAGTGTCACACACGGATTCAGCATCTGTTCTTACCCCTACATCGGTTATCTAATCAACTAGAAATAAAACTTTAACTTCTACCAATTTTCCGGTTTTGGCCGGATTCCGGGCGAACTACATGTTCAGATAGAAAATTGTTTTCACATAAGTGTTCAGCATGTCTTCTTGCCCTAAATCGAACATCTAATCAACTTCAACTAAAACTTTTAATTTTAACAAATTTTCCGGTTTGGGCCGGATTCCGGTCCATCGAGAAAACGATTTTCACCACCGTGTTCAGCGTGTCCTCCTATCTCTAAATCGAGCATCTAATCAACTTAAAATAAAACTTTTACTTTTAACAAACTTTCCGGTTTGGGCCGGATTCCGGGCGAACTACTTGTCCGTCGAGAAAATGGTTTTCACCGTCGTCTTCAGCATGTCTTCCTACTCCTAAATCGAACATCTAATCAACTTAAAATAAAACTTTTACTTTTAACAAACTTTCCGGTTTTGGCCGGATTCCGCGCGAAATACTTGTTCGATGACAAAATGGTTTTCACCATCGTGTTCAGCATGTCTTCTTACCCCATAATCGACTATCACATTAGCTGTTTCAAAATATTTTGTTCGCCACCTAATCTGAAACCCCTCCCCCACCCCTAAATGTAGGGCTACAAAGCCCATCTACGAAATTGACTGGTCCAAATCCTCACACCAAGTTTCATCAAAATATCTCATTCCCTTCGAGAGTTATCGTGCTTACAGACGGACGAACGGACAGACGGACAACTTTTGCGATGTCATAGGTATCCCTCCACTTACGTTTTGGGATCCCAAAGCTCATTACGCCAAGATGGATATTGGAAGGGTTTTATTGAGAAGTTTTGATCTGGACTTAAATAAAAGAGGTGTGAACAGACTGGGGGTGGACACTTGGGATCGCCCATGATTGTCCAAAATTTGGTACGTTCGCACGTCCGGAATCAGCGAACGTCACTTGGTATAGCTGGTGAAGGAGTCGCTACTGGTGATCTTGAGTCTCAAGCTGGTGCACCTTCATTAGGTGCAAGCCAAACGATGCTGTGGTTCAGCCAGGGACAAACGGAGAAAATGTATTTGAAAGTGTATTTATCGTGAGAACAATTTGGTACCATGTCTATCAAGGGGAGGTGGGCTTGTAAGTAAGAATTGGTTGCTAGAAGGGGTTGAAGAGGGGCTATAAACTTGTGAAAATTGGTGCATATTTTTTTATCTCTATAAATCAGAGGGTAACAAAACTAGTCTCCTTCGTCTATCACTGTAACATGGAATTAAGTCTTTGAGGGGTTGACAAGTTTAGTGGTAGGGTGCAAACTCAAACAAATAATAGGCGGAACCCAATTGTGAGACAATGTCAGGGACTTGTAAGTAACAATCGGCTCTTATACCATAATCATCTTCGTCGGTGAGAGGTTCTCAAAGGTCCGTGGTTTGATCCTGCATTCGGACAGCGCTCTTTCTGCTACGTTTCGCTCCGCTTTTGCTTTATAGTTTCCGGACTCCCGGATCCGGGGAAAGTCGGATTGGGGAAATGATTATTTGTAAGCTGATCTGGTCGGGTCCCTGATATGACTGCCAAGTTTCATCGTCCCGAACTAAGTGACGTGAACTAAGTGCCCGAACTAGCAAAACCTGGACAGACCGACAGACCGACGGACGGACAGAAATTGCGATCGCTATATGGCACTTGGCCGAAGGGCAAGTGCCGTAAAAACTGACATGGATTCAGCATAGGTTCTTACCCCGCAAAAAACAACTCTAACAAACATTAGATTTAAAGTCCAGTTCAACCAGGTTTTTGCCCGAAAGAAAATCTTCAGACATGAACTCAGCAAGTTTTTCAGTCACCTATTATTCAAACAGGAATCAAAACTTGCTCTAAATCGAGATTACATATTTTACTGTTTCTAACATGAGTACGAGTCAAATTTAAACACTTCCTAAACGGAAAGGCAAACAGGACAGACAAAAGCGACAATGGACTCAAAATGCTCTCTGGATTTCACTCACTAGTGTCTGCTCTGGTGTTACCTCTACAAGTAGTTTTTTAGTCTCACAGTCTCCTGGTGATCTCTAATTAGAGCGTGCCTCCCGTAGTCCCGACCAACTTCTGGCGAGGTAATATAATATCAGACATTGGATCTGTTGTGGCTCAAGAGGGACCCATCCTTAGTTTCGTTATCATTCCCAACAATGGTGTAAACACATACGCCATCTAGGAAATAAGATTCCGGTTATTGCCCGTAGATGGCGTATATATCTAATCGTCTTTGTGACATGGTTTGATAGTTGGATGATGCTGATTCGCTTATTCAAGACCTAGCCTTAACCACCACCATCGAAACACTTTTGCGCATGTACTTTTAATTTCGATAATCGACCTCGAATTTTTTTTTTTTTTTTTACCTAATTTCCGGTTCGGGGTGTCAGATGATTGTTCTTCCCAGCAAATTTCACTCCAATCCCTCCATTCTAACTGTTTCTCGAGATTTAAGGCCCCCCCCCCACTCAAATCCGGTCCAGACTTCACATGGGATATCAGAGATCTATCATTTATTCAGTTATTAAATTTCATTCCAATCCGACCACCCGTTCAAAAGTTACATACTACTCAATTGTCCGGACTCCCCCGCCCTCCAAACCCCACCCCCCTCGTCGGATCGGGATATGAGAAGAAAACCGGAACGACCGACAGACGGATTTGCGATCGGTATATTGCAAACTGTCTTCTGGATGAACTTGTATTAACCTGTTTTGAACAAGATGGCAGACAGGGTCTGATTTAACATTTCCTAATAATGGGTGGTATTCAGATGGGTAATGGCCCAGCATCTTTAGAGGTCGTTTCCCTTGGTCCTTTTCCAGAAAAATCTAGAGGAAAAATTTCGTTTTCCCTTTGCGTCTGCGTGGTGGTGAGAATTGATTCTGTCGTACTTCGAAAAGTCACAACAAAATCGTGTCGCATTCAACGAACTACTGAGAACTGATGGCAATGCAGGTCTGGGATTTTTACCGTCTTCGTCCTGTGACTCCTTGAGCATAAAGGTATGTTCCGCATTTCCATGCGTGTTGTTGGCAAAGCAGCGATACTCTCCGTGGAAACTTTCGTTGACGGCATTAATCTGAAAGTTAAAAGTAGTGGTATTTGCAATGTTGTAAGATATGTGTGATAACCATTAAACGAAAGGCGAATAGCATAACACGTGATCAAAGTCGGAAAGCTGATGACCAATCAAAAAGCTCTTTGCCTGCGTATCTACAGAGGAAACTGAAACAAGTTCGAATACCAGCAAATTCCAGAAGTCCAGAGTTTAAGTAAAGAGCTCTCAATATTCATTGGAATTCAAGCTGTATACGACCGGCTAGAGGAGATTGTTATCCTAATAAATAGAGATTGCAGCTTACCCGACGAAAACCGATATTTCTAAACCATCATCATAGAATTGGAAAAAATAGATTAACGTTGTGATGTAGAAGACGAGGGGTCGACGACTCTCCCGGAATGGTGTACATGTCCCGAAGGAATAATCCGGAATGGTCAGGAATAATCCGGAATAATCCGGAATGGTCAAGAATAATCCGGAATGGTTAGGAATAATCCGGAATGGTTAGGAATAATCCGGAATGGTTAGGAATAATCCGGAATAGTTAGGAATAATCCGGAATGGTTAGGAATAATCCGGAATGGTCAGGAATAATCCGGAATGCTCAGGAATAATCCGGAAAGGTCAGGAATAATCCGGAATGGTCAGGAATAATCTGGAACGATTAGGAATAATCCGGAATGGTTAGGAATAATAAGGAATGGTCTGTAATTTTTCGGACTTTCCTCATCCAAAATATCATTTCACAACAGCGGTCTTCGGTATTCGTGACTTTCAAGAAAGACGAAGCTGTTGAAAGGCATGCGGCCTAAAAAGATAAAGGACGTGCACGAATAGTGTCATATTACAGTGGAGACAAAACCTCTTTTGCGGTTGTCTCTGCAATAAGCAATGGTTATTTATCTCAATAAGCAATGGTGATTTGTCATGCAAATGGTTCCCCTATCTTGTAATGTTAAACAGCACTATAGAGCCGGCAGATGACACAAAATGCCGTTGTTGGAAGGCAGTTATGTCGCACCAGAAACCTATTATCACTCACACAAAAATACAGTAGGCTGGCAAGGCCTATTACCGCTCACACTTGTCCGGTGAGAATAAGACCAAAGGTTTCGATGGATCCCAACAGTTCAAATTTGATCCAGACAATTGGGTCTCGTCTTCGACACATCCAGTCTTCGCCAGATCCAGTCTTCGCCAGACTTCTTGAACACTTTTACTATTAAAATTTATAAACAGATTAAGGTCAAATAGCTAATCATATGAGAAAACCAAGTTCAGATGTGGATTCAGCATGTGTGTTTACCCATTTAAGTCATATCGATTTTGACGAAGCAGATCGAAACTTCCTGCCTTACTTCTGACAATTTCCCGGCGACAAAATAAAGCTCAAAAACAAATTCAGCATGTCTCCTTACCCTTACATCCAACCTCTAATCAACTTCAGATTAAACTTTTATTTTTAACAAATTTTCCGGTTTCAGCCTGATTCCGAGCGATCTATACGTCCGGTGAAAATGATTATCATATGCGAATTCAGCATGTCTACTGACCCGCAAATAGAACATCTTATCAAATTTAGATAAAATTTTTACTTTAAACAAATTCTCCGGTTTTGGCCGGATTCCGGCCGAACTAATTGTCCGGAGAGAAAATAATTTTAATATTCGGACTCAGCACGTTTCCTTGTCCCTAAATCGAACCTACAATCAACTGCATATTAAACTTTTACTTTTCACAGATTTTCCGGTTTTCGCCGGATTCCGGGTGATCTATTTGTCCAGCGAGAAAATAAATTTCATGTCCAGATTCCGCATGTCCCTAATTCGACTATTTCATTAGCTTTAAAACAATATTTTTTTCCCTTAATTTCAAACCCATCCCCCACCCCTAAATATAGAGCTGCATAGCCCATCTTCGAACTTGACATGTACTTTGACTTTAGCTTTTTGGGATCCCAAAACGTAAGTGGAGGGATACCTATGACATCGCAAAAGTTGTCTGTCTGTCCGTCCGTCCGTCTGTAAGCACGATAACTCTCGAAGGGAATGAGATATTTCGATGAAACTTGGTGTAAGGATTCGTTGGGTCGTCGGACCAGTCAAGTTCGTAGATGGGCTTTGTAGCCCTACATTTAGGTGTGGGGGAGGGGGTTCAAATTAAGAGGCAAACAAAAAATTTTAAAACAGCAAATTTGATAATAAATTATGGGGTAAGAAGACATACTGAACACGATGGTGAAAACCATTTTTTCATCGGAAAAGTAGTTCGCCCGGAATCCGGCCAAAACCGGAAAGTTTGTTAAAAGTAAAAGTTTTATTTGAAGTTGATTAAATGTTCGATTTAGGGGTAGGAAGACATGCTGAGGACGATGGTGAAAACCATTTTCTCGACGGACAAGTAGTTCGCCCGGAATCTGGCCCAAACCAGAAATTTTGTTAAAATTAAAACTTTTATTTGGAGTTGATTAGATGTTATTTAGGGCAAGAAGACATGCTGAACACTTATGTGAACAAATTTTCTACCTGGACATGTAGTTCCCCCCGAATCCGGCCAAAACGGGAAAACTGTTAGAAGCTTAAGTTCTATCTCTAGTTGATTAGATAACCGATTTAAGGGTAAGAAGAGATGCTGAATCCGTGTTTGACAATCACATTTTACCCGGAAATTTAGTTCGACCGGAATCCGGCTAGAGTCGGAAAATTTGTTATAAGTTAAATTTTTATTTGAAGTTGATTAGATGTTCATTATTGGGGAAAGAAGATACCCTCAGTTCGTTTTTGAGCTTTCTTTTTTCGCCGGACAAGTAGTTCTGGAGTTCGGCCGAAACCAAGAAATTGGCAGAAGTGGCAGGAAGTTTTCGTCAAAACAGATATGACTTATAGGGGTAAACACACATGCTGAATTCATATCTGAACTTGGTTTTTCTCAGATGATTAGCTATTTGGCCTTAATCTGTTTCTGAATTTTAATTGTAAAAATGTTCAAGGAGTCTGGCGATGACTGGATCTGGCTAAGACAACACCCAGTTGTCTGGATCAGATACTGAATTTTTGGGATCCCATCGAAATCTTTGGTCTTGTTTATTGAGTTGGGGCGACGCTGTAAAGAGTCCTCGTGCCAAGTTTGATCAAAATATCTCAACCCCTTCGAGATTTATCGTGCTAACAGACGGTCGACGGACAACTTTTGCGATGTCATAGGTATGGGATCCCAAAAACTGATATTGACAGAGACGTCTTCAGCTTTTGGTAAAGATGAAATGTCCGTAATGACCATTTAAAATATCCCTGTGCCTGGTATCGCAAGTTCTGGCTAATTCCTTGTCTTAGTCTACTGGTGGGTGGTAATAGTTTTCAGTGAGTGGTAATTGCCCGCCTACCGTAGATATTAACAGAGAAGTCTTGTGGTCCTGGAAACTAGGAAATGTCTGAAGTGACAAGCAAACCTGTTAGATGACTTGGTATTCCAGGTTCTGGCTAATTCCCAGTCTTACTGGCAGGGGCGCCCCGAAGGGAACGAATGCCCGCCTCCTACGTTTTGGGCATTCGAAGGCGAAAAATTCGGTAAAACGATAAAATCATAAAATCTTTTGTCCCGGCATTTCGAAATAGGGTGATTTAACGTGTTCATTGGTTCCACTTTCTTTATCTAATTAGTTAAGTCATCCAACTTTTGTTCGCTCCGCATCGATTTCACCGTGTCGGTCTGCCCCTTCGTAGATTTGGTGGTTTAACCTGTTTATTTCGTCTCGTTCGTTAGCGAATTCGGTAATTCACCGGACTTCTCTCAAGTCCGTATCCGTTTTATCGCACTCGGTAAGTCCATTTCATAATTCGGTCATTAATCAGATTCATTTGGTTCCGATTCGTGACCGAATTCGATAATTTATCCAGCTTTTGTTCAGTCCGCATCGATTTTGCCTCATTCGGTCCGTCCTTGCGTGAATTCGGTGATTTTAACCTGTTTATTTTGTCTCATTCTTTACCGAATTCGGTAATTCGATCGCATTCTGTCAGTCCATTTCATAATTCGGTCATTAATCAGATTCGTTTGGTTCTGATTCGTGACCGAATACGACAATTCATCCAACTTTTGTTCAATCCGCATCGATTTCGCTACATTCGGTCAGTCTCTGCGTAAATTCGTCGATTTAACTTGCTTATTTGGTCTCATTCTCTACCGAATATGGTAATTCACCGGATTTTTCTTTAGTCTGTTTCTATTACTAGACTTGCCGAATTCGGTTGTTTTAGGTGGTTCTAACAAGAGTTTTATTCCATTACGAGATTCGGTTGTAATACCGCTCTCGATCTGTTCCTTATTTTTTTTAGTTAGTTAGTTTTTCAGTATACTACGGATCCATTATTTGCTTCAACCCAGTACTGAGCTCGGTAATTTAAGTGGCATTTACATAGCTCTTGTTCTTTGCCATTTACGGTAGCTTCAACTGGTTGCTGTTCATTTTTTTACTTCTTAGGATTGCAATACTTCAGTTAGTAAGTACTTCCAGTAAGCATGTCTCTTGACGTGAAAACTAGCCTACTTTTGTTTCCTGTAAATTCCAAACAATGTATCGCCCCTTTCGTTGCCAGACTACTCTGGGTTAAATAGCTAATCTTGGGATCGCAGAGAGGCACTTTATCATCTGTGTTTCCAAAAAATTTCGCCTGCGGCGCATTTTGCAGCTTTGACTAGTTAGACAAAGGTTTCCTTATTTAGTTGGCGTTTCAGGCTTGGAATTTTTGGGGGCTTGTTAAAGCTAGGTTGTTATGTTGAAAGCTAGGATTTCCACGGGAAGTAGCTAAATGTTGCAAGAAAAAAAAAAGGCGGATTCAAAAAATTTCGCATGCGAAGCCTTAACTAATCATGGCCACGGCCATTAGCGACGTTGTCGCTATGCAGCAACATCGTTTTTAGCCATTATTTCAAGTCCTGTTAGCAAAACTAAAAGGCTAGTGACGGCGTATCCAGGAAAAAAAAAACAGAAGCGGAAAAGCGTGGAAAAGCTCCAGTTTTTTGGGATCCCAAAACGTAAGTGGAGGGATATCTATGACATCGCAAAAGTTGTCCGTCTGTCCGTCCGTCCGTCTGTCCGTCTGTAAGCACGATAACTCTCGAAGGGAATGAGATATTTTGATGAAACTTGGTGTGAGGATTCGTTGGGTAATCGGACCAGTGAAGTTCGTAGATGGGCTTTGTAGCCCTACATTTAGGGGTGGGGAGGGGGTTTAAATTAAGGGGCAAACAAAATATTTTGAAACAGCTAGTTTGATAGTCGATTTAGGGCAAGGAGACATGCTGGACACTTATGTGAAAAAAATGTCTACCTGGACATGTAGTTCCACCCGAACGGCCAAAACCGGAAAATTGTTAGAAGCTTAAGTTTTGTTTCTAGTTGATTAGATAACCGATTTAAGGGCAAGAAGAGATACTGAATCCGTGTTTGACAATCATATTTTACCCGGAAATTTAGTTCGACCGAATTCCGGCTTGAGTCGGAAAATTTGTTATAAGTTAAATTTTTTATTTGAAGTTGATTAGATGTTCATTATTGGGGAAAGAAGATACCCTGAGTTCGTTTTTTAGCTTTCTTTTTTCGCCGGACAAGTAGTTCTGGAGTTCTGCCGAAACCAGGAAATTGGCAGAAGTGGCATGAAGTTTAGGGGTAAACACACATGCTGAATCCATATCTGAACTTGGTTTTTTCAGATGACTAGCTATTTGGCCTTAATCTGTTTCTGAATTTTAATTGTAAAATGTTCAAGGAGTCTGGCGATGACTGGATCTGGCTAAGACAAGACCCAGTTGTCTGGATCAGATACTAAATTTCTGGGATCCCATCGAAACCTTTGATCTTGTTCTCTTTAGGCTTGTTTGTATATACTCTGCAACTTTTTACGTTGTAGCTTCATGAAGGCAACTCGCTTTGTTTTTACAATTTTTGTCATAAATTCAGTAAAAATCAGGTACCGATTCGGTCAATTTTACAAGATGCGCCCCCCCCCCCCCCAATGAAGAAAGGCTCGGGACGCCCCTGCTTACTGGTGGGTGGTACTAGCTAGTTTCAATTGGTTTCAGTGAGCAATATTTGTGTGCTAACTGTAGCGCATTACATCTTTGTAGGTGCCATGTTGAGATTTTTTCTCGCAAGTACTTGCATTGCAGTTAACAGATATGTGCAGGGACATACTTCTAGCATCTACCATTTTCCCAGTCGATCCCATGAACTACTGAAAACCATCGAATTTCTAAGAAAAGAACATGGTCAAATCTCGAGCGCCATAGAAAGTTGTGCATGGTCGATAACTGAAGGGCACTTAAATAATATTTGGTCCCTCTCGATCCGTATTGCAGTTTAATGTCGCTGTAGTTCTGATAAGAAACCGAAGACCACGCAGTCTGCGGTAAAGTCTCGTGAATCGTCGAGAATATACCCGAATGGTTGAGAATATTCGGGAATGGTTGGGGATACTCCTCAATGGTTTACAACTGGTCAGGAGTATACCAGAAGAATTGTCAGTAATATTTCGGAATGGTTATGAATAATCCGGAATGGTTAGGAATAATCCGGAATGGTTAGGAATAATCCGGAATGGTTAGGAATAATCCGGAATGGTTAGGAATAATCCGGAATGGCCAGGAATAATCCGGAATGGTCAGGATTATTCCGTTATTCCGGAATGGTGTACATAAAAAATGAGAGTCGTCGACCCCTCGGTAGAAGATACTCTGACTTTGAGAAGAAATTATTTACGTTTGGTACCTACTCTGAACCTGCAAATTATTTTTCCCAGCCGTATAATATTGTTCAATCACTATGAAAAGAGCAACTTTTAATCAGAAATTGGATCCTGAAAGTTTCGATCATTTAACATAAAGTTAGTCTCGCACACTATTGGTCGGTTTTGGAACACGAACCTGGCTTCCTAATGTCCACTGCTGACATCCCAAAAGTATTTTTGGCATCCCAAAAGTAAGTGGAGGGGTACAGTCCGTCCGTCTGTCCGTCCACCTGTGAGCATGATAACTCTCAAAGGGAATGAGATATTTTGATGAAACTTGGTGTGAGGATTCTTTGGGTGAAGGGACAGGTCGAGTTCGTAGATGGACTCTGTAGCCCTACATTTAAGAGTGGGGTTCAAATTAAGGGGCAAACAAAACATTTTTTAACAGCTAATGAGATAGTTGCTGAGCACGATTACGAAAATCATTTTCTCGCCGGACAAGTAGTTCGCCCGGAATCCGTCCAAAACCGAAAAGTCTGTTAAAAGTAAAAGTTTTATTTGAAGTTGATAAGAGGTTGATTTAGTGGTAAGGAGACATGCTGAGTCCGCATATGAAAATTATTTTCTCATGGGACAAATAGTTCACCGGGAATCTGGCCATAACTGGATAATTTGTCAAAAGTAAAAGTTTTATCTGAAGTTATAAGAAGTTTGATGTAAGGGTAAGAAGCATGCTGATCCATATATGACAATCATTTTGTACCCGGCCATGGAGTTCGCCAGGAATCCGGCTGAAACCGGAACATTTGTTAAAAGTTAATGTTTTATCTGAAGTTGATTAGAGGTTCGATATTGGGGTAAGCAGATATGCTGAATTCATGTCTGAGCTTTAGTTTTTGGGATCCCAAAACGTAAGTGGAGGGATACCTATGACATCGCAAAAGTTGTCCGTCTGTCCGTCCGTCCGTCCGTCCGTCTGTAAGCACGATAACTCTCGAAGGGAACGAGATATTTTGATGAAACTTGGTGTGAGGGTTCGTTGGGTCGTCGGACCAGTCAAGTTCGTAGATGGGCTTTGTAGCTCTACATTTAGGGGTGGGGGAGGGGATTCAAATTAAGGGACAAACAAAATATTTTGAAACATCTAATGTGATAGTCAATTATGGGGTAAGAAGACATGCTGAACACGATGGTGAAAACTATTTTGTCATCGGACAAGTAGTTCGCCCGAAATCCGGCCAAAACCGGAAAGTTTGTTGAAAGTAAAAGTTTTATTTGAAGTTGATTAGATGTTCGATTTAGAGGTAGGAAGACATGCTGAAGACGATGGTGAAAACTATTTTGTCATCGGACAAGTAGTTCGCCCGGAATCCGGCCAAAACCGGAAAGTTTGTTGAAAGTAAAAGTTTTATTTGAAGTTGATTAGATGTTTGATTTAGTGGTAGGAAGACATGCTGAAGACGATGGTGAAAATTATTTTCTCGACGGACAAGTATTTCACCCGGAATCCGGCCCAAACCGGAAAGTTTGTTGAAAGTAAAAGTTTTATTTGAAGTTGATTAGATGTTCGATTTAGAGGTAGGAAGACATGCTGAAGACGATGGTGAAAACTATCTTCTCGACGGACAAGTATTTCGACCGGAATCCGGCCCAAGCCGGAAAGTTTGTCAAAATTAAAAGTTTTATTTGGAGTTGATTAGATGTTCGATTTAGGGCAAGAAGACATGCTGAACACTTATGTGAAAACAATTTTCTACCCGGACATGTAGTTCGTCCGGAATCCGGCCAAAACCGGAAATCTGTTGGAAGTCAAAGTCTTATTTCTAGTTGATTAGATAAGCGATTTAGGGTAAGAAGAGATGCTGAGTCCCTGTATGACAATCATATTTTACCCGGACATATAGTTCGACCGGAATCCGACTGGAATCGGAAAATTTGTTATAAGCTAAGTTTCTATTTGAAGTTGATTAGATGTTCATTACTGGGGAAAGAAGATACCCTGATTTCGTCTTTGAGCTTTCTTTTTTCGCCGGACAAGTAGTTCTGGAGTTCGGCCGGAACCGGGAAATTGGCAGAAGTGGCAGGAAGTTTTCGTCAAAACAGATATGACATATAGGGGTAAAAATAACAGGCTGAATCCAAATCTGAACTTGGTTTTCCCAGGTGATTAGCTATTTGGCCTTAATCTGTTTCTGAATTTTAGTTGTAAAAATGTTCAAGGAGTCTGGCGAAGACTGGATCTGGCTAAGACAAGACCCAGTTGTCTGGATCAGATATTGAATTTTTGGGATCCCATCGAAACCTTTGGTCTTGTTTTGTCCGACAAGTAGTACGGCCGGAATCCGGACAAAACCGGAAATTTGGCAAAAGTAATGCAGGAAGTTCTGATTTTTAATCTGTTTCTAAATTTGATAGTAAAATTGTTCAAGGAGTCTGGCAAAGACCAGTTATCTACAAGACCCAATTGTCTGGATCAAATATTAAATTTCTGGGATCCCATCGATACCTTTGGTATTGTTCTTGAAGTATGATACAGCCCCTCTGTACCTGGGTGTCCGAGCTAGCTTCATGACACACCCGAGGGGTCCCGTCAGTCCGACCACACGTCAGTTCCGATAAACATCAGTTTACCTTAGAAATTCGTCAGTATGCCCACATTTTCCGACATTTTGGTCAAACATTAGTTGGCCCACAGAAATCCGTCAGTTCACTCTCACGTCTCTTCCGTTCTCTCGAACGGCAGGCCAGCCGCCGTCACGCCTTTACATTTAACTCGAGTGTCTAGGGAAATCCTTAAAGCACAATGGACACTTCTATTGCTTTACTTTCTATTAAATGCTTCACAAATAAACATTTCCGACTTCCTTTAGAAGGCGCTACGAAAATCGGCCGTTTTCTTGTTATCCCTTGTCTTTACCTCTCTGGCATTTCGGCGATCCCAATCTTAGTTCCTTTGATATCGTGGCAGGAAATTCAAAAACTCCCAGCAATGCTTGATAGAAAAGGATATTTTTGAAATGTAACTTAAGTCAAGCCGAATGTGCAGATTACCTGATTGTTCTAGTGTTTCGTCAGAAGATCCATGGCTTAAAGTGCCTATTAAAAGTTTTTCTTTGTGGAATAGTGTTGTGAAGCTTGATTAGTTTGCTTTATAAAATGTACCAGAATATGCAATAAGCTTATAAAAAATAACATAGCTACAAAAATCATTCAAAAACAAATAACCTATTCAAATCTGAATTATACAAGCTGATTTATGCATAAAATAAAGATCTACTAAGTATTATAAGAAACATCACTTTTATCTTTGTCCAAGCTAGTAAATTCAGCATGTACTGGCCCGAAAAATTACGCTTTGAAATATCACAGAGAGGAAAATGTTGAAAAAGCTACTGATCTAGGGGGTAAGCATTGTTCCTAGGTTGTTACAGAGTGGGATTGGGGTAGTTTGATGTGCCCATTGAACTTTAAGTGCTTTGGTAAACAATCTGTGGACGTAGCAACGGGTTTTGCAGGCGAGTCCACTGAAATGTGGGTGCGAACTGAACTGACGTGTGGACGAACATTGCGTGTGCGAGGAACTAAGGGAGGATATCTTTGGGGTAGGGGGAATGAGTAAGAAATGAATTATTAAAATGATGGGAAGCAAAGAATTAGAAAATAAATGTTGTGAAGTCCCTGAAGTTAGGTTTTAAACACTGAAAATATTTGCTTTGATAGGAAATTTGTCGTTATAACTGAGCATCAAGGTTAAGAGTGTGTTTTTACCTTTTTGGGATCCCAAAACGTAAGTGGAGGGATACCTATGACATCGCAAAAGTTGTCCGTCTGTCCGTCCGTCTGTAAGCACGATAACTCTCGAAGGGAATGAGATATTTGATGAAACTTGGTGTGAGGATTCGTTGGGTCGTCGGACCAGTCGAGTTCGTAGATGGGCTTTGTAGCCCTACATTTAGGGGTGGGGGAGGGGGTTCAAATTAAGGGGAAAACAACATATTTTGAAACAGCTAATGTGATAGTCGATTATAGGGTAAGAAGACATGCTGAACACGATGGTGAAAACCATTTTGTCATCGGACAAGTAGTTCGCTCGGAATTCGGCCGAAACCGGAAAGCTTGTTAAAAGTAAAAGTTTTATTTGAAGTTGATTAGATGTTCGATTTAGGGGTAGGAAGACACGCTGAAGACGATGGTGAAAACCATTTTCTCGACGGACAAGTAGTTCGTCGGGAATTCGGCCCAAACCGGAAAGTTTGTTAAAATTAAAAGTTGTATTTGGAGTTGATTAGATGATCGATCTAGGGCAAGAAGACATTCTGAATCCGGCCAAAACCGGAAAATTGTTTGAAGTCAAAGTTTTATTTTTAGTTGATTAGGTAACCGATTTAGGGGTAAGAAGAGATGCTGAATCTGTGTATGACAATCATATTTTACCCAGGCGTATAGTTCGACCGGAATCCGGCTTGAGTCGGAAAATTTGTTATAAGTTAAATTTCTATTTGAAGTTGATTAGATGTTCAATATTGGGGAAAGAAGATACCCTGAGTTCGTTTTTGAGCTTTCTTTTTTCGCCGGACAAGTAGTTCTGGAGTTCGGCCGAAACCAGGAAATTGGCAGAAGGCAGGAAGTTTTCGTCTAAACAGATGTGACTTATAGGGATAAACACACATGCTGAATCCATATCGGAGCTTGGTTTTCTCAGATGATTAGCTATTTGGCCTTAATCTGTTTCTGAATCTTAATTGTAAAAATGTTCAAGGAGTCTGGCGATGACTGGATCTGGCTAAGACAAGACCCAGTTGTCTGGATCAGATACTGAATTTTTTGGATCCCATCGAAACCTTTGGTCTTTTTGTTAGATGATGGGTTGATGGCTTTAAAATGCAAATAATCATTCATCTCATGCTAACAGACGGACGGAAAAATTTGAAGAAGTCGTTGGTATCCCGTCACTAACGTTTTAGGATCCCAAAATGCCATCCAGACAATCAATAAACAATTTAGCCTGTTCACAGGAACAGCCATTTTCATAAAAGAAACCTTACGCAGGACGTTTGCCTATTTCACGTATGCAACCATTTTTTCTTCCACTTCACGAAAGTGAAGACGTGAAACTTAACAAACAGTCACAACACTCACCTGAATTGTGCTTTCGCCATCTCCCCTGTAGATTTCGTACAGCGTCGGATTCGTATCATTCATATTCATTTTACTCCAGTAAATTGTTGCATTCGGAATGGCAGATGCGCGACATGTCAAGTTCACAGATCTTTGGTTCGAGGTAAAGGTCTCACTCATTGGAGTGTCAATAAAGTTCGGTGGGAATTCGACACCAATTTGTCCCATTTTCGCAATGACGTCACCTGTGAGATTGATCGTTTTAAAGTATAACCTAAGAGCCTATCAAAACTTTTCCCACAATCAGACGTGGTTGTCTCGTGCTGACGTATACCCTTCAAAGTCGGATCTGTACGCCAATGTTCAGATTTATACTATGTAGAGCGTGTTCCATCCTACTTACCGTAGTTACTACGCATGACGTCACAAATTCTTGCTTTTTGCCGTCAGGGCCGGAACGAATTTTCTATTTTCCAGCAAAATATCATGCGACGGGCCAATCCGAACAATCACGTTACAGAGATCCGTAGTTACTACGCTTACTACGCTCCCGAGCGTGGTAAGCAAATAGTTACTAGTAGTTACTATTTCGAGAAGGTTGTAACGGTCAGCGTAGTATCTTGGTGAGGTTGGAACGGAAATAGTAACTAATAGTTACTATTTGTAGAAGGGTAGAACACGCTCGTAGAGTTCGAGCTTGACTGGGATGTTTGTGTATAACTTTCTTTTCGAAAACAGACTACTGACTAGTGTTACTCTGGCTCTATGGCTAGAAGACAAATCTCTAGTTTTCGTCTCTCTCTCAAAACACAAACATTTTCAACAAAAATGTATTCCTGCGTAAACGCCGACGCTCTTTGCTGGGAATCACGCACAGCTGTGGAATCACGTCAGTTCAAATGAAGTTTTGACCAAACGAAGCACTTTTGCGTGAGGCAGGAATCTTCAGATCTGAGGCACCGACGGGTATGCTTAGAGGCCATGCTTTACGTCCACTTTTGTTTCTGGATTCCAAAGTACGAGGCCCTAGACTCACCCCCTCCCTCAGGCCTTGGAATCTACAAGGGGTCATAGACTCAACAAAGTTACGAGACATACTAATGGGGGGGGGAGGGACGGGGGAAGGGTAGTTATTTACAGATCATTAGAAGGCAAAAGGTGTGCCTGAGCGAATTCTCGGAAATGTCGGAGAATGGCGAAGAAAACATTAAATCCCGAACCTAAACCCCCACCTAAAAGACACTCACTTCGACTACGTGATTAACACTATAAACTGTGCCACAGGTGAATTTTGTAAAACCTTTATGATCTAATTGTCTTTTTGGAGCCCAACTGCAAGTTAAGGCTACCTTCTATATCAGAGATTGCCACGATTTTACCAACAGGACAATTTACGGTCATAGCAGACCATTCCACGGTTCATATTTCCCACAAAAGAACGTGTCACAGAAAAGTTGTAATAATAAACTGCAATGCGTCAATTCACATAATTTTTGTAATAAAAATTCCTACATTTGTAATTTCCAATTTGGCATCAATGGAAGACTTAAAATAGAGTCTAGCAAGCTTTTGAGAGCAGCCATATACTGGCGTTTTAAATATTTTTTTTCACTGTCGGCTAGCTGCATCCTTTGGTTGTAATGTTTGTCAGATTTCCGGGCTTGAAGAAACAGTTTTTTCCCTCTGCATGTAAACATTATCCTGTCACCAAGCCCGGGTTGAGTTCAAGTTTCCTCTGCTTGTAAACGCTGCATGAACCAGAGAAACAGGCAACTCACGAAGTTGCCAGTCGTAGAGTAAGCCCACTAGAGGTTGTGCAATGACATCAGCGTAAAACCAGCCCATCGTACAGCTTTGAACTTTATAACAGGCGCTGGAACTCACCTTTAATTTTCGCCTCACACTTGTAAAAGCCACCATCATCACGTCTTGATCCAAAAATTGTCATTGTTGCGGCTACGGTCTCGTTGCCAAGCCAGCGCTTCACATCCACGCTAACTCTGGTGTCGTTCGCGTCAACTACACTGTTGCCAGAGCCCTCTTTGATGAAGGTGATGTCCGGTAGAGGAAACCCCCCAGCAATACACGTAATGCTGATGTTAGCGCCTTGGACCTGAAAAGTGGGAAATGCTCACGGTTCGATCCAGGCTACGCCTATCTTAAAAGCACTGAAAGGAAGTCGTCAAACGGCCGACTATTGCACTGTCACGAATTGCGCAAATCGCATGCGGGATCTCGCGGCAAATTTGTAAGAGAATCGTGTACCAAACCAAGAATCGTGGGAAGACGCACCTGCCATCTAGAAATTAATAAAGTACTAGATCATGACGACGTTTAGGATCTGAGTATGCACCCTTGCAGTCCCGGCGAGGTAGGACGTTATTTTTATCAGGCGTAGAAAGGTTCTTAGGTTGTTCGTATACAAGACACGACATGATAGTTAGATAGAAGTAGTTTTACTGATATAATTCCTAGCGCCGCATTGTTTAACGGGTTAAAATAGCTTGAATATACACAGTCAGTATAATAAAATATGTCACTTTGAATCCATCTGTCTGTTCTTGATTTTCTCAGTAAGATATAGTACAAAAGAATTCAAAGATCGAGTTAGTACGACCAGGCCTGTCTCCAGGAATTTATTTCGGGGGGGGGGGGGGGGGGTTGCCTGCTGGACAAAAAAGTACGAAAAACACACAGATCAGAGGGAAAAGCCTATAAAAATCGTCCTTTTTGTGTGATTCGGAGGGGGGGTCAACCCCCCCCCCTCCCCCTGGATACGGTTTTGAGTACGAACCTTCACTGGCACCGAGAGGGTCTGATGCCGCGACCATCCTGTCACCGGTGTTCGGGCAGTATCTGCTTTTCACTGGCAAGGATTGACCAACCAAAGCATAAAATTAGATTTTCCCGGCGGACACGGAGTGGCACTCGCTTTAATAGCAGGAGGGAAGCTATGTAGCCAAAATAGTTTTCACTCCACGTTTGAGCCCTTTCTAACTTGTTCAGCTATAACATCGTTTCCACTTTTACCGTGACAAAAAAAAAATGTCGAAAAAAAAAAAATCTTGACAAAAGAGATGTTGCATACTTGGTTACAACATTTACACGCTTACAGAACAAGACCAAAGTTTTCGATGGGATCCCAAACATCTAACATTTGATTCAAACAATTGGGTCATGTCTTCGCCATTCAGTCTTCGTCTGATTCCTTGAATATTTTTAATATTAAAATAAAGTTCAAAAATGGATTACGCATGTCTCCTTGCCCGATACCGAACCTCTAATCGATTTCAGAATCAACTTTGAACTTTCACCGAATTTTCAGTTTCAGCCGAATTGGTGAATTTGGTTGAAACTGTGAATTAGTGATTTGTCCAGCAAGGAAACAAAGTTCAGATATGGATTCAGCGTACCTCCTTACTCCCTCAATGAATATTTTATTAGCTTATAAGATATACATGTTTTTACCGTAAATTCGAAACCCCTCCTCTGCCTCTAAAGATAAGAACTTGACCTGTACTTTACCAGTGAATTCTCATTGGACAAGATCCTCGCTAGAACAACATTATCTCCTCGTTTGAACATTATATAAGATAAGATAAGATATTTAGTACATTAACAGCCCAATGGCCATGGCAATACAAACAAACGGAAACACAATGACAAACTTATTTCTAACTACCACTAAAACTAGAAAAAATGACCTCTATGAACCGTTGACAGCTTGAGGAATCTACCCACTTTCTTTATAGTATCAGAACACTCGCTCTTAAACATTTGTTCCATCCATTCCTGATCACACTCATTTACTCCAAATATTTCACTTCTCAATCAATCAACTCCTCCTATCTCCCAGCGGTAAAATATCAGCACTCATCCTAATTAATCATTTCAATTCTTCCCTATCGAAACTGCTTCAAAATAAACACATTCACCCCATGTCCCTTTCGCCTCTGTATGAAACATAATACCTTAGAGAACCCCTTGAACCCCTTCGGACTTCGACCGATTACACAATTCTCTCCGACGTCCACAAATAATCAGATGATGTTCGGCGTGCGCGGTGCGCAGAGCTACAATCATTTGAGAATAAAGGGGTAGGACCGCTATGGCCGAAAATTGGTCGACAAGTTTTGTGTCCGGTTTTCACCGGATTCCGGGTGAACTACTTGTCCGGCAAGAAAATAACTTTCCGATTCAGGATGTCTCATTACCCTTAAATCAACCATCACAATAGCTTTTAAAAAATATTTGTTTGCCCCTTAATTTGAAACCCACACCCCTAAATTTAGAGCTACAGAGCCCGTCTACAAAGTTGATCTTACCCTTGACACAAAGAATCCTCACACCAAGTATCATCAAAATATCTCATTCCCTTCGAGAGTGATCGTGCTTACAGACAGAAGGACAGACGGACATTTTTGCGATGTCATAGCTATCCCTCCACT
Organism: Branchinecta lynchi; assembly: GCA_023053575.1. NCBI lineage: Eukaryota > Metazoa > Arthropoda > Branchiopoda > Anostraca > Branchinectidae > Branchinecta > Branchinecta lynchi. Next base: position 19,759,405 of record JAKZAP010000003.1, read on the forward strand.
TACGTTTTGGGATCCCAAAAAGCTCGTCTGACAGCCATTCAAACACAGACTACTGAATAAATCAAGCAATCGCAAATCCTGCAATTACCGCGTAGCGCCTCGGGGTGTAAAAGAGGAACCGATGAAACGATGGAGTATGGATTAAACACATAACAAGAGAGAAGATTCAGAACGAGCAGGGTGCACTGTAAAAAGTTTCTCTGAGTAAGGATTAAAGTTAACTGCAGTATTTGCTACTGGGATTAAGATTAATCCGAATTAGATATAAGATTACCTTTTTAGATTCAAGTAATCCCAACAGTAAATACTGCAAACGATTTTTTTTACAGTGTAGTGTTACTGTGCAGCGGAGTGTTCCTCCTAAATAATGTCACAGTGATGTAAGTAAAAAAATCAACATAAAAAAAAATCGGTTGCAGCGCTTGGTCTAAAATTCGAAGGATGCTGGGTTCTATTCTGGTCAAAGAAATGAGGAGACGTTAATTTCCAAAACCAATCCTAAGTTAGTTAAATTTCCATAGGCCTATGCAGTTCCCTTTAATTTTTTGTGGAAACACAGAAACTTACTCCAGTTACGTTCACGTAGGATGTAATATTGGGTATAGTACTGATGTGCAGTGTCAAATTGGCTGTGGCGTTGCCTGCACTGTTGAATGCCTGACATCTGAAAGCAGATAGTAGGGTGAGTACAGTGAGAGCACAGAAAAACTAGATCTTGCTCGGCATCCCACCGCTGTCACCAGTGTTAAATTAGGAGTGTCTCTAATCTTTTATGCTTTAAATGTTGTACGAAACCGAGTATCTAATATACGTGTAGCGTGTACCCGAGCGGTTGGTACATATTAGACTATACTGGTACTGTGATCTTAATCCTCGAAGGGTGGAGGGGGAAGTTCGGACGGTAGGTCCTAGGTCCTACATTCAATAAAAAGTTGTTAGAAAACACACTTACTTTTAATACTGAAGTTCTGCATACATCGATTACATCTGTAGATCCAACGATCACTACTGTCTTAGGACTTGCCTATGACTGCCTCTTAAATGCAATTTCATTGCTCCTTTTATACTGTTACATTGTTTCAACTCTTGGCTGGCTCTCAAAAAACCAGTATCTTGGACAGCTCTCAAACATCAAGTATCTTGGCCAGCTCTCAAACATAAAGTATCTTTAAGACGGCGTGAGGAAATGCTACTTCGAGAAAGGTGCTTCGACAAAAAGGCACTTTGCAAGAATTGTTATAAACATTTGGAATTAAATGTTTCCTGTCGTTACACGGATTCCAGACTAATTATATGTCCGGGTACTACATGAGTGTTATATACAGACTCAGCCTCTCTTCTTACCCCCATATCTGTCATCTAATCAAACTTTTGCTTTTAACAAATTTTCCGGCTCTGGCCGGATTCCGGGCGAACTAGTTGTCCGGCGAGAAAATGGTTTTCTCCATCTGCCCCTACGTCGGATATTTCATGAACTTCAAATGAAACTTTTACTTTTAACAAACTTTCCGGTTTTCGCCGGATTCCGGGCGAACTACTGGTTTGACGATACAGTGGTTTTCACCATCGTGTTCAGCATGTTTTCTTACCTCAAAATCGAATATTTAATCAACTTCAAATAAAACTTTTACTTTTAACCAACTTTCCGGTTTTCGCCGGATTCCGGACGAACTACTTTTCCGGTGCTAAAATGGTTTTCACTATCGTCCTCAGCATGCTTTTTACCCCATAATGGACTATCATACTATCTGTTTAAACATAGTTTGTTTGTCCCTTAATTTGAACCGCCTCCCCCACCCCTAAATGTAGGGCTACAGAGCCCATCTACGAACTTGACCTTACCCTAGTCCCAATGAATCCTCACACCAAGTTTCATCAAAATATCTCGTTCTCTTCGAGAGTTATCGTGCTCACAGACAGACGGACATTTTAGGCATCCCTCCACTTAAGTTTTGGGATCCCAAAAAGTTCAAACTTTTCCAAAAGCTTACAGATTCAAAATAATTACCGAGCGTTGATAATTCAGTCTCAAACTCGGAAATACCACACCTGGCAACATCATTTTTTGTTGCTGATCTGTGTATTGTGGCCATTTTTTTTTGTTTTTGTTTGGGTGGTGGTGGTGGTGGTAGTGGTGGTTAGTGTCTAAGAAACTTTAATTTTTCTGGCTGGCCACTTTTACCAGCGCCACTATTTTTCTGACTTAATTATATGTTCGTAATCATCTCATCCATTCAACGGCGCTGTGCTGATTTTTGAATTGTCCGTGTTGGGACCAACTGACCAGGCTCCTGCTTATCGCTTCCGACGAACTCATCGGCCGGAAATACCGGTTACGAAAGTTTGTATACGCCCCTCATAAAATTCCTCTCGGATTAGTTCTTTTTTTGGCCGCTAGGTGCGTTATCGAAAATAAAACAATGACACGTTACTTCTTTGTGTACGTTTATCCAGGTTTGTTTTGCTATTTTCAATTCCTCTTAGGCCTAGCCATGTTTGAAACTGTTTAAAATGCCTCTTCACCTCTTTTTGCTTTACCCAACTCTGTTTCGTTACAGTGGTATTTGAAGGTAATTTACTTTAATAAGATATTTGTACTCGGTATAAGCTTCAGTTATTTATTACAGATTTGTTTCCTTCCCCAACGTTGACCCAGAGAATTGACAGCCTGACGAGGACCCTTGCCAAGAAAGGCCGAAATATCGCTGATGAAGAATTGTAGCTGACGTATCCGTTGTAAACATTCTTTGAATAAATGTTTCAAAGTCAGCTTGGGCTCAAAGAATGTTTACTGAATATTTTTTATAGGTAGGACTTCTTCTTCTTTTGTTGTACTTTTTGCTAATGGGGTAGGGAATTTTATTTTAGTAAAGTAGCACCCCAAGCCTACCGTAGATCTGCTAAAATGACTACTGTTGGGACCCAAGCACTTACCAATACAGTCTTTTACTTTTTTGGTAATTCAGATACCATCTAGCAGTCGTGAAAGCCTACTATAGATCTACTAAAAAGACTACTCGTGGAAGGAAAAAGTAAACAATAACAAAACCACGCGTTGGCTATCGAGAAAACCAGAAAAATTCGAGATCAAAGACAGTGATCAATGCTGAATAACTAGCTTTTGGAAAGCAAGGGATAGTAGGATGTTGTTTCAGTTGACAAGCTGTATTTTCAGTGGAAATCTGATTGTTACAAGGTTATGACCTAGGGCATAGGCTGGTTGTCTAAGAGAGTAAGATTTTCTGTCATTTTTTCGATGCGGAAGAACTGGCTTTTGGAAAGTAAGGGATAGTAGGATGTTTGTTTCAGTTGACAAGCTGTAGTTTCAGTGGAAATCTGACTGTGATGACCTAGGCCATAGGCTGGTTGTCTAAGAGGGTGATATGTTCTGTAATTTTTCAATATTTATTTTATTTTTTATAAGTATTTTTTTGTGTTTTCTTATTGGAAGTATTGGAGGTCAGCTTCTGCTTTTCAGTATTTGAGGAAAAGTGCTCGAGGAATTCAGTTCTTGAGGAAAAGTTTTCGATGAACATTTGCGGAGGCTGATACGACTTCGTATCATCCTCTCTGGAGGATGATACGAGGTCCTAATTACCACCACAAAAGTAATTGTCATAAAATAACTTCCTGTGGGACATGGGAAGATAACTATATGACTACTATAACTGTCACTGAAGCTCATGCTAGAAACTGAGGCACTCATGCTTCATGTAGCTGTAGACACGCTCTACGGTATAACCAGCCGGCCAATAATTACGGAACAGATCACTGACCTTTACTCGGTGCAGTGCCTAGAGACAGAGATTGTGGTCATTGTTGCTTCTTGATGGAAATCGATTTTTCTCTCATTCAACTCACTTGTAGTTTCCGGCATGTTGCCTTTTCACTTTTTTGATAACCATAATTCCAGAAGTCTGGTTAATAACGAATTCTGAATTGGCAATAATCGAACCTCCTTTGGGGTCAACAAATTCGTAAGTAGGGAGAGGATCCCCGTCAGCCCTGCAGTTAAATTCGGCGTCGTTACCTTCGACAGCATCGATGTCTGATGCATTGGTGAAGGTCGGTAGCACCAGTACCTGTAAAATGAATCACTAAGCAACTAGACATGCAAACTGAAACAAGAAGCTGCGGACAGAGTCATCTTCAGCGGGTACTATTTGTCGTGGCGTTTTAGCTAATGGCCTGTTCAGACGGGACGGAAACAGCAGCTGATTCTCCATCGGCATAGTTATGTGCCTATTTAGCGATTGAAAAAAAAAATCAGCTGCCAATCGTCCAAATCGACGCTTATTTGCACTACGATCATCGACGGGGACAATACAATTCCTTGGAATGTGAATTATCACGACTCTAGTGAAGATCAAAAGTTCGTAAATTCTTCTTTTTTTCATATCAAACTTCGTGAGTTTCAGGACAATCCAGTTTAGACTCGAGTTTGACCAGCAGGAACTAGCATAATTTTACATCAAGATTCACGTGAGAACAGTAGATATTTCGAAGATAGGTACAATTACTTTTCATGTTCAAGATAGCATCAACTCCGACAGGAAGTCTGAAGAGATCAGCCACTTTTCCCGCTCGTTTTTTCGGTCCCGCCTGAACAAGCTACAGTCTAAAGGTCTCTGGAGACTATTGATCTTTGTTTTTCCAATATGTTGTATTTCGATTAACTGGTAACTTCTCTCTAGTGTTATAACCGTTTTTGGGCTCACCAGTGTCTGGTTTTAACTCAATAGTTCGGACTCACCAGAACCAATGCTGAATCGTAGTATGTGTTTGTTGAATAATTGTAGGAAACTGAATTTAGTTATGCTATGATAGTTTCTAAATATACCGGTATCTCTCTCTCTCTCTGGAGAGACCAAAAAACGCACATAGAGGTCACATTAAACTAAACTATAGTAACTATAGTAAAGTAAAATAACAAGACCAAAGGTTTCGATGGGATCCCAAACATTTAATATTGATCCAGACAATTTGGTCTTGTAGATATCTGGTCTTCGCCAGACTCCTAGAAACATTTTTGCTATTGAGATTTAGAGACAGAAGAAGGTCAATGGCTAATCATCTGAGAAAAACAAGTCCAGATATGGATTCAGCATGTGTACATTTGCCCCTATGCTTTACGTCATATCTACTTTGACGAACTTGAATCAAATCTGCCTGCCTTCCTTCTGCCAAATCTCCGGTTTCGACCAGATTCCGAGCGAACTACTTGTCCGGCAAAAAATAAAGCTTAAAACCTTACTCCTATATCGAACATATAATCAACTTCGGATAAAACTTTAACTTTTGACAAATTTTCCGGTTCCAGCTGGATTCCGGGCGAACTATATGTCAGGGCAGAAATGATTGTCAAAAGCGGATTCAGCATGTCTTTTTACCCATAAATCGAACATCCGCGAACATCTAATCGACTTCAGATAAAACTTTTACTTTTAACAAATTTTCCGATTTCGGACGGATTCAGGGCGAACTACTTGTCCGACAAGAAAATGGTTTTCATATAAATTTTCAACATGTCTTCTTACCGCTAAATCGAACACCTAATCAACTTTATATAAAACTTTTACTTTTGACAAACTTTCCGGTTTTGGCCCGATTCCGGGCGAACTACTTCTTCGGCGAGAAAATAGTTTTCATATTCGTGCTCAGCATGGCTTTTTACCCCTAAATCGACTATTTCATCAGCTTTTAAAAACAAATTGTTCAACCCTTAATTTAAACCCCCTCCCCCATCCCTAAATGTTGAGCTACAGAGCCCATCTACGAATCTTTCCCTCGACCCAAAGAGTCCTTACACCAAGTTTCATCAAAATATCTCATTCCCTTCGAGAGTTATCGTGCTTACAGACGGACAACTTTTTCGAACTCAAAGCTAGTAGACCCCTACTAAGACCTAAGGTTTCCATGGGATCCCAAAAACCTAATATTTGATCCAGACAACTGGGTCTTGTCTTCGCCGGATCAAGTGTTCGCAACGCTGCTGAGGAAACCAAGTCCACATATGCCTTTATAAGCCAGATCTATTTTGAAGATACTGACCGAAACTTCCTGCTTTACTTCTGCCAAATTTCTGGTTTCGACCGAATTCCGAGCGAACAAATTGTCCAGCAAAAAAAGAACAATCCAGAAACGAATTCAGCGTATCTCCTTATCCCTATAAAGAACATCTAATAACTTCAAATAGAACTTTAACTTATAGAATTTCTGGTTTCAACCGGATTCCGGACGAATTATATGTCCGGGTAAAAAATGATTGTCATATACAGACTCAGCGGTCTTTTTTTAGCCCTATCTGTCATCTAGTCAACTTCAAATAAAACTTTCGCTTTTAACAGGTTTTCCAGTTTGGCCGGATTCCGGGCGAACTACTTGTCTGACGCGAAAATGTTTTGCATATTTGTGTTCAGCATGTCTTCTTACCCCATAATGACTACCACATTAGCGGTTTAAACATATTTTGTTTGCACCTTAATTTGAACCCCCGTGGGCTACAGAGTACAGAGCCCCGAACTTGACCTTACCGTTAACCCAAAGAATCCTCACACCCAGTTTCATCAAAATATCTCATTCCCTTCGAGAGTTATCGTGCTGACAGACGGACAACTTTTGCGATGTAATAGGTATCCCTTCACGTACCTTTTGGGATCCCAAAAAACTACTAGGAATGTGAGGAACGCTCCTTGTTATCTCTTTCTGCAAAATAGAACAAGACCAAAGGTGTCGATGGGATCCCAAAAATCTAAGATTTGATCCAGACAATTCGGTCTTGTCTTCGCCAGGCTAATCATCAGAGAAAACCGAGTTCAGATATTCTATCTACCTATCTATACTTCTATAAGCCATATCTATTCTGACGATATTGACCGAAACTTCCTGCTTCACTACTGCCAAATTTGCGGTTTCGCCCGAATTCCGAGCGAACTACTAGTCCAGCAAAAAAAGAAAAATTCAGAAACGAAGCCGGCCTATCTCCTTATCCCTATAAAGAAATCTAATCAACTTTAAATAAAATTTTGACTAAAAAAAATGCTGGTACAATCGGATTCCGGACTAATTATATGTTCGGGTAAAAACTGATCATTATATACAGACTCAGCGTCTCTTCTTACTCCTAAATATATCATATAATCAACTTCAGATATAGCTTTTACTTTTAACATATTTTCCATTATTGGCCGGATTACAGGCGAACTAGTTGTCCGGCGAGAAAATGGCTTTCACCGTCGGGTTCAGCATGTCTTCTTACATTTAATCAACTTCAAATGAAACTGTTACTTTTGACCAACTTTCCGGTTTTGGCCGGATTCCGGACGAACTGCTTGTCCGGCGACAAAATGATTTTCACCATCATGCTCAGCATGTCTTCTTACCCCCTAAATCAAACATTTAATCAACTTCAAATGAAACTTTAACTTTTAACCAACTTTCCGTTTTTTTATTCAAACAATGTTTACAACGGATAAGTCAGCTATGATTTTTCATCAGCGATATTTCGGCCCTTCTTGGCAAGGGTCCTCGTCAGGCTGTCAATCTTCTGGTTCAACTTTGGGGAAGGAAAACAAACCTGTAATCTGTAGATTACAGGTTTGTTGTAATCTGTAGATTACAGGTTTGTTTTCCTTCCCCAAAGTTGAACCAGAAGATTGACAGCCTGACGAGGACCCTTGCCAAGAAGGGCCGAAATATCGCTGATGAAAAATCATAGCTGACTTATCCGTTGTAAACATTGTTTGAATAAATGTTTCAAAGTCAGCTTGGGCTCAAAGAATATTTTTCCGTTTTTTTCCGGATTCCGGACGAACTACTCGTCCAGCGAGAAAATAGTTTTCACCATCGTGCTCACCATGTCTTCTTACCCCTAAATCAAACATTTAATCAACTTCAAATGAAACTTTTACTTTTAACAAACTTTCCGGTTTTTGCCGGATTCCGGACGAACTACTTGTCCGGCAAGAACATGATTGTCACCATCGTGCTCAGCATGTCTTCTTACCCCATAATCGACTATCCCATTAGCTGTTTAAAAATATTTTGTTTGTCCCTTAAATTGAACCCCCTCCCCCACCCCCAAATATAGGGCTACAGAGCCCATCTACGAACTCGACCTTACCCTTGACCCAAACAATCCTCTTCATCAAAATATCTCATTCCCTTCGAGAGTTATCGTGCTTACAGACAGACGGACGGACAACTTTTGCGATGTCATAGCCCTCCACTTACGTTTTCGGATCCCAACAATGAAGAGCAGGTATAGCCATCATCACACGATTTGTGTGAAGGTAGGTGGCACGAAAAACCGCACCATGCAAACACAGCAGTGGTAATAGATACTACGCAGATGGCGCTTTCTACAAGGGACTTATCCCGTGACAGATAAACCAGAAACAATAAACCAGTAAGTGAAAGTTGTAAAAGTTGGAACGTCGATAACGATAACTCTCGAAGGGAATGAGATATGTTCATGAAACTTGTTGTGAGGATTCTTTGGGCCAAGGGTAAGGTCAAGTTCGTAGATGGGCACTGTAGCCCGACATTTAGGGGTGGGAGTTCTAATTAAGAAGACATGCTGAACACAAATATGCAAAGATTTTCGCGTCCGACAAGTAGTACGCACGGAATCCGCCAAAAACCGGAAAGTTGGTTAAAAGTAAAAGTTTCATTTGAAGTTGATTAAATGTTTGATTTAGGGATGAGGAGATATGCTGAACACGACGGTGAAAACCAATTTCTCGCCAGACAAGTAGTTTGTCCGGAATGAAGTTGATTAAATGTTCGATTTAGGGGTAGAAGACATGCTTATATTTCTACCCGGACATCTAGTTCCTCCGGAATCCAGCCAAAACCGGAAAATCTGTTAAAAGTAATAAGTCTCATTTGAAGTTGAATAGATGACAGATTTAGGGGTAATAAGAGACGCCGAGTCTGTGTATGACAACTATTTTTTAACCGGACATATAGTTTGTCCGGAATCCGATTGTATCCTTTTTTTATAAGTTAAACTTTTATTTGGAATTGATTAGATGTTCTTTAAAGGGATAAGGAGATATGCTGAATTCGATTCTGAATTTTCTTTTTTTGCTGGACAAGTAGTTCGCTCGGGATTCGGCGAAACCAGAAATTTGGCAGAAGTAAAGCATCAATTTTCAGTCAGTATAGTCAAAACAGATATGGCTAATAGAGGTATCTGAACTTGGTTTTCTCTGACGATTACCCTGGCGAAGACTGAATCTGGCGAAGACAAGACCCAGTTGTCTGGATCATATATTAGATTTTTGGGATCCCATCGAAACCTTAGGTCTTGTTTGAATTGAATTTAGAAATCTATGACTCCATTTTCTGACCCTCGTAGACATACAAGGACCAACATGGTGGGCCTCATCGTCAAAACAAAATAAAGACAAAGGTTTAATTTTTGATGAGGGAGACGCCCTTAGGATGGAAACATTTATAAGAAGTAAGTGGAAAGACAACAAGTGCTCCTCAGCCGGAATTGAATCCAGGACCCTCCTCTTACAAGACGACCGCTTTACCAATTAAGCTACCGAGAGGCTTGTGAAGCTATTTCGCAAACCACTACAATGTGGGTTCAAAACCCAGCTCAGGAGCATTTTTGTCTTTCAGTGTACTACTTATAACCGATGGTATAAACCGCGAAAATAATTCCAAAGTCAGGCTAGGGGCAACGCAAATAACGCATCGTACATTCAAACTAATATTCGTGCTCAAGGAAAAATAGTATTCTTCAAATGCTGTCGCTGTCGCTCATGGCATTAGGAAATGCCCTTTTTGACAGGTGTAGTCTGACCAGTCGCCGTTTTTGCAGGTCGCGGGTTTGGTTGACACTATTTTTCCAGTCGCCGTTTTATTTCTGTGGCTGTAGCCGGTGTCATGAATCTCCGAGTGGTAAAAGTAAAACAAGTAATTTAATGTGCACACTTACAACAATCAGTGAACCTTTTAGCCCAGTATTCGCTAGTCTCATCAGTACCTTTTTATTCTCCTTTACTCCCCTTTGGAGTAATAAGCTTCCGAAATCCCCACCTTTCGCCACTGTTTCATTTTGGACCTACATTTTTTAACTCTTGTTCGGCCAAGCCGAGTTTGTCATTCAGGCAGCGCAAACTTCGCCGAGAGGTTTAAGGTCACCGACAGCTCTTTCAAAATAAGAGTATGAGAAACTTCAATATTTTATGTTTCGTTTTGAAAGACTTAAGACCAACAGATCTATCTTGTGTTTCCGACTTTTTTTTACCACTTTTAGGGATCCCAAAACGTAAGTGGAGGGATACCTAGGACATCGCAAAATTTGTCTGTCTGTCCGTCTGTCCGTCCGTCCGTCCGTCTGTTAGCAAGATAACTCTCGAAGGGAATGAGATATTTTGATGAAAATTGGTGTGAGGATTCTTAGGTTCACGGGTAAGGTGAAGTTTGTAGATGGTCACTGTAGCTCTACATTTAGGGGTGGGGGTTCAAATTAAGGGACAAACACAATATTTTTAAACAGCTAATGTGATGGTCGACTATGGGGTAAGAACACATGCTGAGCACGATAGTGGAAATCATTGTCTCGCCGGAGATTTAGTTCGTCCGGAATCCGGCAAAAACCGGAAAGTTGGTTGAAAGTAAAAGTTTCATTTGAAGTTGATTAAATGTTCGATTTAGGGTTACGAAGACATGCTGAACACTATGGTCAAAACCATTTTCTCGCCAAACAAGTAGTTCGTTTGGAATCCGGTGAAAACCGGAAAGCTCGTTAAAAGTAAAAGTTCCATTTGTGGTTGATTAAATGTTCGATTGAAGGGTAAGAAGACATGCTTAACACGACGGGGAAAATCATTTTCACGCCGGACAACTGGTTCACCCGAAATCCGGTCAAAACTTGAAAATTTGTTAAAAGCATATGTTTTATCTGAAGTTGATTAGATGACAGATTTAGGGGTAGGAAGAGACACTGAGTCTGTATATGACAGTTTTTCACCCAGACATATAATTATTCAAATTTTATTTAAAGTTGATTAGATGTTCTGTGTAGGGATAAAAAGATACGCTGTACTCGTTTCTGAATTTATTTTTTGCGACTAGAAGTTCGCTTGGAATTCGGGCGAAACCGGGAAATTGGCAGAAGTAAAGCAGGAAGTTTCGGTCAGTATCGTCAAATTGGATATGGCTCATACAGGTATATCTTAACTTGGTTTTCTCTGATGATTAGCCTGGCGAAGACTGCTGGCGAAGACAAGACCCAATTCTCTGGATCAAATATTAGATTTTCTGGATCCCACCGACACCTTTGGTCTTGTTAATCACAGCGCGTAAAGTTTTCAAACATTCACGTCTAGCCTGCGCGTCTGAGATCATTAAGTTTGGACAGTAGTCTACAGGCTAATGTTTCCTAGATAATCCTCACAGTATAGTAACGAAGATCTTCAGCATATCCGATAGCAAGTCCAATTCCGTAGGGGCATTGTTTGTGCTTTACAGTGTTGCCCATTGCAGGGGCGTCACGACTGGGGGGGGGGGAGGGGGGACCCCCCCCCCCCGATGCTGTCGGCCAGTCGGTAAAAAATAACCGAGTCGGCGCGAAGCGTCGCGATTTTTCGTCAAAACAGTTGATTTTTTCAAGAAAAATAACCGGTTTTTCTGAAAATTGGTCGATTTTTTGTCAAAATAGTTGGTTTTTCTGAAAATCAGTGGATTTTTCTGAAAATCAGTCTATTTTTTCAAAAATGTAATTTTTGGTGTTGAAAACAGTCGTTTTTCTGCAGAAAAGTCGGTCGGTATAGTAACGAAGATCTTCAGCATATCCGATAGCAAGTCCAATTCCGTAGGGGCATTGTTTGTGCTTTACAGTGTTGCCCATTGCAGGGGCGTCACGACTGGGGGGGGGAGGGGGGGACCCCCCCCCCCCCCCCCCCCCGATGCTGTCGGCCAGTCGGTAAAAAATAACCGAGTCGGCGCGAAGCGTCGCGATTTTTCGTCAAAACAGTTGATTTTTTTCAAGAAAATAACCGGTTTTTCTGGAAATTGGTCGATTTTTTGTCAAAATAGTTGGTTTTTCTGAAAATCAGTGGATTTTTCTGACAATCAGTCTATTTTTTCAAAAATGTAATTTTTGGTGTTGAAAACAGTCGTTTTTCTGCAGAAAAGTCGGTAAAAATGTCCAGCCAGTCGGTAAATTCCTCGTCCCCCCCCCCCAAACATTTTAACATTTTGGCTAGTAACGCCTCTGGCCCATTGGACAACACTGTAAAGCACAAACATTTGTTTCGCTTGTTATTTTTTTTTTTTTTTTTTTTTTTTTTTTTTGATATATTATAAAATTATAATAAAATGATGAAATATTTTTTTTTATTCCCGCGTAGCTTCTTTTTCATTTTTTCTTGCTTTGGATTGAACCAAAACAAGTGGCTACGTCTCCACCTCCAACTCAGTGACGTTACTACAAAATTTACGTAAAAATTTACCCTACTTTAACGTCACCTACACTTTCATCTTAAACCTATTATCTTTGTAATTTATCAACTCTAAATTTTAACTTCTCCTTTCAAGATTTTAATTTTTATATTAAATATTCTCATCAAAACTCACTCTCTCATTCAAAAACCCTTTCTCTATAAAATCTAAACCTACAACCTAAATCTACCCTTTTCTCATTTTTTCTAACAATATTAAATTTTATCTACCATATTTTACAACCATTAAATATATTTTCTTCTTTACCATTAATCTACTCATATTTTTAAAACCTGGCAAAAACACAAAATATGTACAATTTTTTCCAATTCGAATCAAGCAGTCAAATTTTATAGGTTCGATCAGGAATAAACAACCACCAAAAAACAAAAATTTTAAAATCACGCACTACCTGTTTCAAGATGCTCTACCGTCCTTAGAGAATCTCTCTTACAGTGGCAAAAAATTACTTCAATGAAAAAACAACAAAAAACCTTAAAACTTATTCCTTCACTCACCTACAAAAAAACAACCAAAAACCAACAACCAAACTCCCGATTTAAAATCTCCTTCCTTTACAACAAAGGAAAACTAGCAAGGAGATTCTAAATAACACTTCAGTGTTGAGAGAGAAACATTGCAGTTTGAGAAAATCTAAAGCTTGGTCACCAAGGATTCCGAATTTTGAAAACCGGACTAAAATACTCGCAGCGGAATATAGAAAATCGAGTTCAGCTCTGTACTAACAGGTCATCTGAACAGGAAATGTGGTCCTTACTTCAAGACCGATTAAGCCTCTATCGTCCGTAAGAAAATTGAATGAAGAAAATAGATGACAGATACTGTGATAGAATGAGATTTTGTACCCTAAGATTAATTTTCTTTTCATCAGTTGTTCCGCTGACGTCAGTGGCTCTACAAGTGAAAATCCCAGCAGCATTACGAGTAACGTTTCTGATCAAAAGGCCACCTTCTTCGTAAACGTGACTGGCATCTGAAATAAAAAATTGCAAACAACATCCGAGAAACGTTTTACGATAAGTTAATTAAGCTGGGCGTCGCAAGCCTTCGGGGCCCCGTGACGCACGGGCGGTTTGAAGTGCCTGGGGGGGAGGGGGTGGGGGGAACCAAATGAATTTCAAGAAACCAGTTTGTAAAATACTAAAAGGTAAAGGTCATGCCTAATAAAAGGAACTCGCTGGAGCGTGGTGCCACCGAAGAAGCTTCTAATGGCTGTTTAGCAACAAAATGCCAATGAGCTCCGCAGGTACTTTTTTTTAATCTGCATATTTTCTACCAAAATTTAACCACTTCCCCAAAAATATTAGGTTTTAAAATTGTCCATCTACAAAAATGTGAGCCTAAACCTCAAAAGTAGACAGAGCGTACCACAAAAGACACCGCAGACGGGAATTTTCGAATTCTTTATGATCAGAGTGCCTTTTTGGATCATAAATGGAAGCTACGGCCACCTATCATAGATCAGCTCATAAATGCCTGGTCACGACACGCTTCAAACAGTGTGAGACAATTAACTGAAAACTGGTACGTGACGGTGCTTCAGCTCGGCCCTTCCCAAATAAGAATATTTAAAACTTTTCTTATCATTTTACAAAATAAACAAGTTGGGGTTCAGTGGACCCTCTCCCTTCCTATTCTTACACTTTTTCTCCTTAGAGGGCGGTGCCCCCACTTGAATTTCCAAGGGGTCCCTCAGTTGTCTAGGAAAAAATCATGAAGTGATACTCGACGCCATATTACAAAGAAAATGTTTCTCTTCATTTTCAAAGTTCAGACATACAACTGACCCAGGCACAAACATGTCTTGAAGACATTCGATCCTCGAACAATTGGTCACTGTCTCACATAAAAAGGATTTAATTTTCATCAGTGATATTGTTCAACTGATATGGTGCAACCATGGCTAATTTTCGTATCACTTGGGACTGTCGAACAAAAATAGCAACAGAATTATGAAAGCATAAGTGATGAGTCCGTTGAACGTTGAACGCAACCAAAAATAGACTTACTAGAGTTGCGTGTGTTTGTTCCGTCCGAAAAAGATGCCCAGAGTGCAGTACCGGGCAAGGGCAGGAGTGGCAAAGTAAAATACCCCTCTTTTTCTGAAATACGTTGCAAATGACACGGATTACGTTTGCCCAGCTTTACTTTCTGAGCTTTAGAAAAGGCATACATCGTCAGATGAGGTTGAAAGATATGGACTGTGGTGGGACTTTTGAGAGTAAAGGGAAAGTAATACGTATAACGCTAGAAAAGGAAATTTATTTTCGTTCGATTTTGCAACTGGAAAACTCTTCAAACAAAAACGTTACCCTATTTTTTTTTTCTGACAAACGAAGTCGTCGAATTCTCTTGGCTCTCCTGTGCTACGCTATGGTTATGAAAGTTCAAAACGACTCCTTTTCGGTTTAATTGAAGGTCTAAATCTCGAAGAAGAAAACAAATCTGCCCAATCCAATGTTTCTACAAAAAGAGTTTCAGCTTGATGGCTAGTTTGTAACATTTTCCGTGAAACGTTTTTGTCAATGAAACTATTTTAAGAATTGTTTTATGATCCGTTGAGCAAAGTATCGGTTGCAAAACCGTTTCTGCAATAAACGTTTATGGACCTTGAACCCTTAGTTCGAACTTTATGCGGAGGCAAAGTATTGGTCAATTCAGTTTCAGAAAACCCTACAATCGGAAAATCATGTATCTCGATCAGAGGCATTACAGCCAAAATGTTTGGGGTAAGGTCGTTTTACCGTATGTTCTAGCAGAGATACCGACAGTTTTTAAGAATAATGCATGTTTTGACGAAAAATCGACTGTTATCGACTGTTTTGAAGATTGAAAACTTTGTTTTGAATTAACTGTATCCATTTGACTATTTCCACAAATTAAATGGATACCCCCCCCCCCCCCTCCCCCATACGTGGTGCCCCTGGTCTCGATTCTTGTTCTTGTTATCGCTTTGTTTTTCACCTTTACAACATCACTTTGATATCCATATTTTATTGGGTTTTGGGGTAAATCGATAAAAGTCATGAGGTAAAAGCCAAAAAAAGATCGTAACTTGGTCGGCAACCAAGTTCATTCGACAGGAAATAATTTATGTATAATTTACGGAAACACAAAAACCGAAAAAACGGTCGAAGCGATCAAACTTTTATGAACACAGAAAAGGGCATAAACGAAATAAATTAACACTGTGAGATATGGGGCTTCCTAAAGGCGTATATTGTCGCCGTTCCCCGAGGACTCCTCGGGGAATCGAAGGGAACGGCTAGAATAGAGGGAATCACTCCACGCGGACTTCGCCTAGGAAAACAGCGAAAACACAGAGAATGCTTCTAAAACGGATTATTTTCGAAAGAAAATGTGCAGTTGACGAAATTAGTCTGGGTCCACTTTATCTTTGCTTTTGTTTATTCTGATTCGTTTAATTCCTTTTAAATTGTACCAACACCAACACCAACACCGGCACAAATTGATTCCCCTCCGAATATGAAAGGGAGTCCTTTTTTTATGATGGTGTTGATAATCAGAGCATTCCCCGCCTGCGGGGACTCGCGAGAATAGTGGGAGTGAGTCCCCGGGACAAATTAAAACGCGAGTACTACTTAAGTGGAGTCCTCAGGGAACGACGAGACGTTTGTAAACCTGCAAATGGCTGAAAAAGGTATTCTAACTCTGATTACATTTTTCGTATAGGTGTTTCAAAAGAAATTGCAGCTTAAAGTCTTCGAGCTCTTGTTACAAAAGCGAATTATGCTTTCTATTGGTTGGTTTTGTATAAAGTGTTATAGCCAATCAATAGTACATGAGATTCATTTTTAAGGCATTAACCTCTTAATTTCAAAACTCTGTTAGAAAAATATTATTGAACTAGTTGGAAAGGTTTCTACCAATAACGGGCTCATAATTATCACCAAACACCGATCAATATCTGTTAAGTCGGGTATCTAAATCAAAAGTTCTTTACCTCCCGCTGTTAAACTTGTCTTTTTAGCTCACTTCCACAAAAGAAAATTCTGTTTTCGTCGTGTATTACGCGCCATCTTTCAAACTGAAAAGAGAACAGCAAGTTCTGGAGTTCTGCCAAAGTAATTAAATAATTTAATCTCTGTTTTTGTATTCTTGTTTGCCTGTCTCAGACCAACTTCATATCTCCATCTCAGACCACTGAATACCAATGCTATGTCTATGCCATAGCTGCTATGGGCGATGGCACCTGAATCTAAAACTGAAAGTCTAAGGTGGAAGGAATGTGGTTATAAAGTCTACAGTGAGTTGTTTCTTGAGAAACATTAGGCTATTGATCTTCCGGTCATGGGAAGATTGATTGAGATATGCTTTTTGGCCTTTTTTGTCAGCGTAAAAGATTTTTTATAGCCTATTGTACTACTTTTGTAAGTCAAGTTTTGATCTCCACATACAGTTGGCTCATCCTTCTGATACTGTGGATCCTCCCTTGTCTGATCTTGGGGTTTTTAATCCTACTTCATCTTCTCACACTGTATCCCTTCCTGAGCCTTAACCTATCCCTGAGTCTTCCCTTACCAATGCAACCCCCAATGATATTGACATTGAACAATATATTTTTCCTGTTTTCCTGACCTGACAGTTGAGCGGGAAAAAGCAAAGCTTTAGCTTGAGTTTCGTTTCGATACCTCCACACAGTCAGCAGCTGGGAGTCGAAAACTTCAACATTTATATCAGATTCAGGCACTTTGTTCTGGTTCTGACCCAGAAGTTCCTGCTTATATTCCATTTGAGAGGCTGGACTCAAAGGATAAGAGAATTGTTTTTTACTATTGCAACCAACATCTTCCAACAGTTTACCATGTTGCTTTATAAAAGGGGATTGTCAAGTGGAAAGGAAGAAATGTTGTAAGAAATGCTGTGGGTACAGACTATCATTACTTGAAAATCTGAATGCTATGATGGGAGATCCTGAAACGTTTTCATGGTATTTTCAAGGAAAGAAGTTCAAGGTTCTAAATACTGTCAGTTGTACTGATGGTTCCTTCTACAAAGATTTTTGTTGTTGTACTGCAATAAGTTGTGCTCTATAATTCGTTGTTGATAAGTCTTGGGTTATCAGTTCGAATTACTCCAGCTCAGCATTCCAAGTGGACTAGATTCTGTTAGTCCCCCATTGTCTCAGTCAACACTTTTGTATGTTTATAGACATACTAAGAAGTCGGATCTACAGGGTAATGGGTAACTCACATTTTCTATTCTACCTGCAGGGAACAGATTGCACATTTTCTACTCATCCACCTGTGAGCTATTCTACTATGTCTGCCGGATGTGCTGATGATGAGACATAGGGGGAATAACAGAAACTAGTCCGCTTGGAAGCAGAAGTACTTACTGTGATTTTTGTTCTTGTTGCCACATTTTGAAGTTTACTGCCTTGAGTTTTTACTTGATGCAATTTACTATGATTTTTTCCTTTCCAAAACCATTTTTGGTTCAAGCTTTATGCTTATAAGCTTACTGTGATTTTTTTCTTGATGTGTTATTTCGAAGTTTACTGTGATGGTTTTCTTGATGCCCTATTTACGGGTTTCCAGAGCGTTCAAAGTTACATGTAATTAATAAAAATCGGTTTCTTGAATAGCTCAGTTCTTATGTCACTTGCAGCTTTGTTCAAGTGCCATATACCAAACACTTTTCGGTCTGTCGGTCGGTTGATCTGTCGGTTCACTGGTCTAGAGTTAGGGTACTTCCATAAATGCTAGGACGATGGAACTTGACTTGAACATCAGAGACTTAACAAGATTCGCTTAGAAATTGTCATTTCTCTGATTTGACCATCCCTTAAAGTACTAATCTTAACCGCAAATTACAAAAAATACTTTTAAGCCAAATATACATTTCTATGATCGCCATGAGCTCATGATTGTTTTTGCCTCAAGAATTTTGCTCCGAAATGAATTTTTAGCACCCTTGAAGTCCGTATCTTAACAGAGAGTAAAAAAAAATAAATAGTTTTTACCGAACGGTATAATTATATTCATGATCCCCAAGGGCCCATGATCCTTTTTGCCTCAAGAATTTTGCTTATAAGTGAAATCCTTAAAGTGCAAAAAATATTTTTGATCAAAAAATATATTTTCATGATCCAGATGACTTTATCTTCATTTGTGCTTAACAGATGAGTCTTTAGCCCCCAAAGTGTGCATCATCACAGCCAAATGCAAAAATAAAATACTTTTTACGGACGATCCATTCTCATGATTTCCAACGACCCATGATCATTCTTATTTCAAGGGGTTTGCTTACAAATGATCACAACACATCCAGGAATTGGCGAATTCCTACTTTCATCCTCTGATACAGGCTTGCAAGTATATGAGCTTCCAGCTCTTGTTTTATAAACTCTTAATGAAGAAAATATTAGCTTATAAAGTTATAATATTTGTCTATACATACATTTAAATGGTCATATGGATAGGAGAGGAATTCCTGTGAGGTTACTGCAGTAAGAAGCCTTTTCAGAAAATTCACGTTTTATCAAACGCTTAAGGACTGGAGGTCATACGTCTGCATCTTTCATTGATTGTCATCGTCTCTTAACTATATTATGTGTCGCGCAGAAGACTATCCAAATCAGAAGACGGATGCTTGTGTTTCTTCGGACCATATGTCTCACGCGTACTTCTGGCTCGAATTCCGGTTAAACATTCTGTAGATGCAACCCTTCAGCATGCAACGCTGCCCTTTGGGACCAGTTTTTCGATGAAACGTCATGTAGCTGCAACACGTCAGCATGCAACGCTGCCGGCCCTTTGAACCAGTTTTCAGAAGAAACGTTATGTAGCTGCAACCCTGCAGCATGCAACGCTGCCGGCCCTTTGAACCAGTTTTCTAAGAAACGCTTTCTCCTGAAACATGTTCTTCTTAAATACGCTTTCTCTTCAAACAGATTTGCTGAAACGGTTTATAAGAGGAACGCTCCATTAGAAAACTGGCTAATTCTGATAACGGGTTCATGGGGCCGGCAGCGTTGCAAATATAAATAAGAGCTACTAGCTCATATGGCACTTGTTACGAGTAGGTGGTGTGAGAAGCGAGAAAGTCAATCTGAACATTTTTCCGGGAATTCTGATACCCCTCCCCACCAGACCCTAAAATATGTCGTCTAAGGCAGGCAATCTGTCTACTTTCCAAGTTTCATTCGAATCACTTCACTCGTTTAACAGCTATGCGAGCCACAACATTTTCGGGACTCCCCCCTACTATGGCCGAATACGACTCGGACACATACTAACGTCTCTTCTTCCCATCCAGCAGCCCCCCCCCCCCCCCCCCCCCCCCGCAAATGACGCCTCTGGCAAGGATTCATGATAAGTTGTCTATTTATTAATACATTTAGCGTAAGCTCAGCTTGTCGCCAGAACATCATGGCCACGACTCAAAATGCCGACAATAAATTTTCCCTACTTGGAATCAGTGGGGAAACTGGGGGGGGGGGCGAGTTTTGAGTAAGGCACCGCAAACTTCACACAAAGCCTAAAGGTCCACCGACAACTCTTTGACACATCCGGACAAGAGACGGTTCAAAATATTAATTTTGAAAGACATGGTAGACCATCAGGTCGACTTTCTGTTTTGGTATTTTACTTGGGTTTCCCACTTTTTAACCACGGCGCATTCTGTTTTCAAATACTTTGCGTCCAGCAGCCGCAGCTGAGAGCAGGAAGACTGGATAGTGGACCACCACAACAAGAAAGTCACCAATTTCACATGACAAGCAATGGTATTTTCGAAAACCGATATTTGTAAGCCGTCTCATCGTGAAAAGATCATTTTTAGTAAGAGTCGTTCTTTATAAGAACGGATGAAATATCACATCGACGAAAGGGTAAACACTGTACTCCGAGGATATACCAAGGGTATAGTGCCACTCCTGCCCTTCCCCGGTACTCCACTGTGGGCATCTTTTTCGGACGGATATAATAAAGTACTTCACTATTGAAGGTCTTTTTCTCTTATCAAAACAAACACACACAACTCTGGTAAGTCTATTTTTGGTTGCGTTCAACGCACTCACACTTATGATTTCATAATTATGTTGCTATTTTTGTTCGACAGTCCCAAATAATACAAAAATTAGTTCCTTCCTCTTATCATTTTCGTAACACAAAGAGCGTGTTCCATCCTACTTACCGTAGTTACTACGCATGACGTCACGAATTCTGGCTTTTCGCCGTCAAGGCTGGAACGATTTTTCTATTTTCCAGCAGGATCTCACGCCAGGGGCGAATCCGACCAATCACAAAAAACCTTTCCCGACTTCCCTTTTTTCATAGAATTCCGTTTCTTTTTTAACAATTTTAGAATAGCCTGCTCTTGACGACTAACTCTTCGTGCCCATGAAGAATCGCCGGGTGCCAAGCGCAGGAACGTCAACTCAACAAACGATATTGATTGGTTACATGTTCTTTTAGTACTTTAAGTCAATTTTTAGGATTCGTTTGGGCGATATTTCTCTCTTCGGTAGGAACAACCTTGTAACTTACTTTTAGAAACACGGAGTCCATCCTTCAGCCACGTCACATCTGGTTTCGTACCATGAACGACACACTTCACTTTGTAATCTTTACCCAGGGTAGCATTTTGTCCCTCAAGTACCTCAACCCGAACAGGTTCATAGGTAGAAAGCTTGACCGAGGTGGAGCGTGTCTCAGAGCTCGTAAGGCTGGCTGTGCAGGTGTAGTTGCCCGAATCTGATTGCTGAATGTTCGTGAAAAAGAGTTGCCTTTCGGAGGGATCGCCATTACTGCTGTGAATCCTGTGAATATCCGTAAAGTTAGCTGCCTTTAGACGAAAGATGGAACGTCAGTGGCATTCCCTCTTGCGTTGTCACTCGCCTTTTGGAATCCATGCCAACAAGAGGGATATCTCTTGGGATCCAAACAAAACATGTGGATACCTACGGAGACCCCAAACGGAACAGAAGGGTACATCCTGGGGCTCAAGCTAAAGCCTGGTATACCTATGATAAGCAGGGGCATCGTTTTATGAAGACCTGGGGAGGGACAACGGCTTCATTCCTGTCCCCCTTCGGACTCTTACATGAAAATCTTACACAGATAAGACCGAAAATAGTAAAAGTTGACTTCCGATATCGAGGTTGATATCGGAAAATAACACCGAGACGGTCATTGAAAAGAAACTATTCCGAGCCGAAGTCTAGGTTGATATTTTTAAATGGCCATCGAGATTGCCATTCCGACATCGACCGAGATGGAGGTTTGTTAACTTTTATAACTTTTTCGAACAGAACCATTAACAAATTAACATGGAAAACACCTCTTTGGGGGTTGATGACTTCATATCATCAAGAACAAATAACGAGTAAGAACAATGGTCTCTCGTCCATCCACCGACTATAAATGTTCCGACAACAATGAGCGGAGGTGGACCCATTTCTTGGTCGCCCGTGTATACTCGTTGGTCTCCGACTCTCCGCCGTTAAGTCATTTACGAAGAAAACAACGTAGCCACTAGCGAGGCGGATGTTCTGGCCTGTTCACACGGGAAGGAAACAGCGTTGATTTTGTTTGAGTAGACGCTGGCGTCTGATTAGTGAATATTAGTGATGCGAAAAACAAAAAGCGAACTTGACGATGGTCATTCATAGTCGCTTTTGTTACACCATGACCATACGTATGAAGATTTAATCCCTTGTGACATTCCCTTTTTATGTCTCTCGGGAGAACCATACAATGCAAACCGGGATTTGAAGCACACTCACTGAAGTCATGACCCATTGAGTTTCAACATCTGTAGTATTAACTTTGTCAGACGAGTGTAAACTAAGAGTAACGTAATTAAGGCTTTCGAGGATTACTGAAATTACCGAAATGGTAGAATAGCATGGAATAGTCAAAATAATACCAGTAGGGGAGTGTATATTTTGTGTTTTTTCTTCTTTTTTTCCGAAATGTATAATTGTATACATTTCAATTTAGTGAGTTAGATTTCGATTCAGTAGTTAATCGAAAGACGAAAGTTCACCTCAACTTGGTCTACCTCGTTTGTCTTTTAGTTCACTAATTACAAATAATTCGATGTCAACGGTGTATTTTCCCATAAAAGAAAGTCTTTGGTTTTCGTACTGAGGCCTTGCCACATGGGTTCTAGTTTGTCTAGGACCCACATAGAAGTCCTAGTTTTTTTTTTAAATTCAATTCAAAACGTTTCTGGTTAGTTTGTCAGAGTAGAAGCCTATTCCATCTGCGTAATATTTGTTCATTTCCACTTAGCTTATTAAACCTGAAACACGGCCTTTTTTTTTTTAAGAATCTGCCTGTTTTCATCTGACATTCTCATATGAGAGCAAATATCTGGAATGAAATTTATCTCTTCTTGTTCTGGATATTGACACTACTGAATTGAATTGACCCCGAAAAGATACAATTTACGTTACCATATATCTTACGTTACCTGTATACGGCCTTTGGGTTTTTCAATAAGGTATATATACAGTTTGTCGTACTTTTAACTAAATTTGACGCATTTGTAAAATCTGCTTTGCATCAAATGGCAGTTTCTGTATATTTTGATATTCTTAGGAATTTTCTTGTCAACCCCCGAAAGCTTGTCTGAATCAATGAGCCGGCAACCGCTGTTTCAGCGCCCGCCCAGCCCAGTGTGAACAGGCTATCACTGTTGCCTCCATTCGATTTTTCTTCCTCAGTGGTTTACTGCGTTACACCTTCTCTGTAGAGGTAACGACTTTTGATGTCCCGGGTAAGATCCACCTCCGCTCGTTTGCGTCGGGAGTCAACTCGTCTCAGCTTGGTTGTGTGACAGATATAGCGAGACAGCAGTTCTTGCTCTTATTTGTTCTTGATATCATCCTCTCTGGAGACTGATATGATTTTATATCATCCTCTCATATCTACTCATATCAGTTGCTATCCGGCATTACATACCTGTCCGAAAAAACTAATTGTGATTAACAACACATGAAGAAAAAATAAACAATATAGCCTTTTCACTCAAGAATGGGTATTACATTCTACATAAAATATATAACGTAACCAATATAAGCTATGTATTCGGTTTTGAGCCTCGTCAACTAGGCTTTTCAGTGATGACTTGGTAGGCAGAACGGTCATAAGCCCTAGATTTGACGTTTCGCCCGACAAGATTCGGCAACTCGGGGGAATTCGAGTCGCAGAAATTTGCCAGTACCAAAGGGGTCGAGAGATCAGCCCACAAACTTGATGGGTAGGACCACTATAAGCCACAGACTTTCCGTTTATAAGCCAAGACCGGTCCGGTCACTTATACTTGGGAGCTGGACTGGGGTTTTGGAAATCTTGTGGCAAGTTTCGAACGGAATTTGCCTCACCCAAGCCTTGTCGGGGAAGTTGGAGCGAGGTTCTTGGCAGTTTTGCGGGGTACGTGAATTTTTTACGGATGGCTGAATCTGGACGAGGCTGTTGGACAGAAAGATCTGGCGTAGTGTATATCCGGACCGCACGTTTCTTTCTCTGGGTAGTTCTACAAATTCCTGAAATCTAGGCTCAAACTCATCTCAAAGAAGTCCTCGGACGGTCATTTTCTCTGATTAAGAAGAATCAACTGCTGTGGATACTTTCTGTACATTGGCATACTGTCACCATGCAAAAAGTTACTATCTTAAACCCAATGCAGCTGAAAAACTGAATTCCTGGCTCATCCTTTTTTCCTGGGAGGCTCTGGCACCCCCATGGAAAGCCAGTCGACAATCCCCCCCCCCCCTAATTAACGTCTATGAGGTCGCAAACCTGGCCCTCAGTCTAACCGTGGTTTGATAACTTGATAAGTTTTGAAAGTAGCAGAGTTTCTTCCGAAACTGGAACCTGATATCAGAACTCCCAAATTTATCCGTTGCTTAACTTGTTAACCGTTGTTAACCGTTCTTAACTATCCGTTGCTAACATGATGCACTTTCATTAACTTCGGGGCAAATCTTGGAGCATCCAACTACCCTCCCTCCCCCCCCCCCCGCCCAGGAAGAAGGACGAAATTCATACCAAAGGTAGTTATCTCTAACCTAATCCTAGTCCTACTAAAATGCCGAGTTATGTTAATTGCCTTTAAGTTTTTCATTCCTAACGTCAATGAAGAGATATATATTTTAAATTTCCATTTTCTTCCTCCAGTTTTGGACTAGAAACCACCTAGAATGCACCGAAAATACCCCATACCGGTATGTATCGAATCTTTAAACGGCCTGCCTGTCATGATACCTTGCACCTTCCATCGACATCTTCAGATTTCTGGGATCCCAAAACGTTAGTGGAGGGACCCCTATCACATCGCAAAAGTTGTCGGTCTGCCCGTCTGTCTGTGGGCAAGATAACTCGAAGGGAATGATATATTTTGATCAAAGCGGGAGGATCCTTTGAGGCAAGGGAAAGGTCGATTTTGTAGATGGACTCTGTAGCCCTAAATTTAGGGGTGGGGGGGGCCAAATTAAGGGACACACAAAGTATTTTTAAACAGCTTATGAATAGTCGATTAAGGGGTAAGAAGACATTCTGAACACGAACATGAAAACCATTTTCTCGCTGGACAAGTAGTTCGCCCGGAATCCGGCCAAAACTGGAAAGTTTGTTAAAAGTAAAAGTTTTATTTTAAGTCGATTAGATGTTCGATTTAGGGGTAAGAAGAGATGCTGACTCCATGTATGACAATCTTTTTTACACTGACCTATAGTTCGCCCGGAATCCGGCTGGAACTGGAAAATTTGTCATAAGGTAAATTTTTATTCGAAGTTGATTACATGTTCGGTATAGGGGAAAGAAGATACACGTTCGTTTTTTAGCTCTCTTTTTTTCGTGGGACAAGTAATTTCCGGCCGAAACCGGGAAATTGGTAGAAGTAAGCCAGGAAGTTTCCGTCAAAACAGATATGACTTATAGGGGTAAACACACATGCTGAATCCATATCTGAACTTGGTTTTCTCAGATGGCAGATGGGTTTTCTCTGGCAAAGACAATACCTAATTGTCTGGGTCAAATATTGAATTTTGGGATCCCATCGAAACCTTTGGTCTTGTTCATTTTGCCACGGTGTGGGAGTTGGCGATGGGTTCGGAAATATATTTGTCTTCTTTAAAAGTTGAACGAATCTTGGATGTTACCAAATTCATATGCCCCAAAGTGATTCGTTTTGGTATTTACAGCGGGATTCTGCCTTAGTGAGGGACTGGGAAGCGGAAGTACCAGATATTCGGGTACTTCCATCTTGGTCAATGCCTGCTTTCCTTAACAAGACCAAAGGTTTCGATGGGATCCCAAAAATTCAATATCTGATCCAGACAACTGGGTCTTGTCTTAGCCAGATCCAGTCTTCGCCAGACTCCTTGAACATTTTTTACAATTAAAATTCAGAAACAGATTAAGGCCAAATAGCTAATCACCTGAGAAAACCTAGTTCAGATTTGGATTCAGCATGTGTGTTTACCCCTATAAGTCATATCTGTTTTGACGAAAACTTCCTGCCACTTCTGCCAATTTCCCGGTTCCGGCCGAACTCCAGAACTACTTGTCCGGCGAAAAAAGAAAGCTCAATGACTAAATCAGGGTATCTTCTTTCCCCAGTAATGAACATCTAATCAACTTCAAATAGAAATTTAGCTTATAACAAATTTTCCGATTCCAGCCGGATTCCGGTCGAACTATATGTCCGGGTAAAATACGATTGTCACACAGGGACTCAGCATCTCTTCTTACCCCTAAATCGCTTATCTAATCAACTAGAAATAAAACTTTGACTTCCAACAGTTTTCCGGTTTTGGCCGGATTCCGGACGAACTACGTGTCCGGGTAGAAACTTGTTTTCACATAAGTGTTCAGCATGTCTTCTTGCCCTAAATCAAACATCTAATCAACTCCAAACAAAACTTTTAATTTTGACAAACTTTCCGGTTTGGGCCGGATTCCGGTCGAAATACTTCTCCGTCGAGAAAATAGTTTTCACCATCGTCTTCAGCATGTCTCCCTACCTCTAAATCGAAATTTAATCAACTTCAAATAAAACTTTTACTTTCAACAAACTTTCCGGTTTGGGCCGGATTCCGGGCGAAATAGTTGTCCATCGAGAAAATAGTTTTCACCATCGTCTTCAGCATGTCTTCCTACCCCTAAACCGAACATCTAATCAATTTCAAATAAAACTTTTACTTTCAACAAACTTTCCGGTTTGGGCCGGATTCCGGGGGAAATACTTGTCCGTCGAGAAAATAATTTACACCATCGTCTTCAGCATGTCTTCCTACCCCTAAATCGAACATCTAATCAACTTCAAATAAAACTTGTACTTTCGACAAACTTTCCGGTTTTGGCCGGATTCCGGGCGAACTACATGTCCGACGACAAAATGGTTTTCACCATCGTGTTCAGCACGTCTTCTTACCCCATAATCGACTATCACATTAGCTGTTTCAAAATATTTTGTTTGTCCCTTAATTTGAATCCCCTCCCCCACCCCTAAATGTAGAGCTACAAAGCCCATCTACGAACTTGACTGGTCCGACGACCCAACGAACCCTCACACCAAGTTTCATCAAAATATCTCATTCCCTTCGAGAGTTATCATGCTTACAGACGGACGGACAGACGGAAGAGAGGTCTGAGGCAAGGTAGCGTATGTCTCCTATTATTTTCAACATAACTATTGCTTCTTTTATTTAATTCTGTTAGAAATTCGCTTGTTGTTGGTCGAGGTTTTGTAGCGTCTTGGATCGCGTATGCAGACGATCTTCTTCTTTTGAGTCGATCACGCGTTGCTCTTCAGAAGAATGTGGATCATTTAATTGAACTTTTTTCTGAATTTGGTTTAAGGTTTCGTCCTGAAAAGTGTGAGCTCCTAATTTTTGGTCCTAAGCCTGCAGACCCAATAAATAATATTTTTAGTATTAAGATGTATGATGTAGTCCTTAAGCCACTTGAATCTTTTCTTTATTTAGGAATTTCCATCAGTTTCCCTTTGCAGAATTTATATGATGAAGTCTGTTCGGTCGAGATTTTCAGCGAGCTTCGGTAAAATTATTTCTGTTCGAGATTATTTAACTAGGAGATCGTCTGCGCGCGTCTTCAATACGGTTGCTCTACCTCAAGTCCTTTTATTTTCTAGTTGGCTTCCTTATTTTTGTAATTCTAATATTGCGCATATTAAAACTACTTTTTTTAATTTTTGCAAATTTTTCTGTCGAGTTTCAAAATTCCATTCTACTTCATCTGCTATAAATTTGTACGATTTGAAAGATCCACTTCAAATTATGCGAAAAAAGCAACACACATTTCTGTCGAAAGTGTCTTTTCTTAATCATAACCTATATTAGCGGTTAAAGAGTTAATATAGTTTAACGCGTGTGTATAATTTTATTTTCTTGTATATTTAGTATTATTGGCCAGATTGTTTTTTTTTTTGTAGTATTATATGTTGAGCCAATTTGTTTGTATTTATTTCACTTTATACTCTCCGATCTTGGAGGTCAAGAAAATATTTGATTTTGAATTTGAATTTACCAAAAATGGCCAGATTCGAGTGAAACATGATGATTAGTACGACCATGTGTTCAAGATGTCTAATTCCTAGGTCAGAACCACATCCGGGTGAATTTTGTGACGTTCTTATTCAACTTTCATGTACTAACTGGTAAAATTATCGAAAACAATTGCTTTAAATGTCACAGCGTATCACTTCCAGTGGCGCTAAACGGATAAATCAGATAGAATTTTTTTTTTTTAGCTAAAATCTCGCCCTTCTAGTTCAATGTCTTGTTCAGGGCATGCAGCAAGTGAAATATAAACCACTTCACTTGCAACTATAACCGCCCAGTTTCGTGGATTTGATTGTTAGACATTGCTGGAGGTTTTATTTTTACTCATGTCACATTAGACATCTATCGATATTTGTTTTGTAACTTGGAAGGCACTAATCAACGATAATTTCTTACGTTAGAAATAAAAGCGTCGTTGTTGTGACGACTTCCTATCCACCCCCATCCGAAACAAAAAGTAAATACCTGTTATTGTCTTCAGTTGTAATTTCTGTGCCATTTGGGCCAATCCACTTAATGTCAGTGATTAAGGACGCATCCTCAACTTTGCAAGTCAGTGTCTTCCTAACTCCAACAGCGAAACCATGATCAGAAATAGCTGGCCTAATCAGTAATTGAGGCTCTTGGGCTAAGATCACTGAAAGAAAAACAAAAAATTTAAAATAAAGGTCATCTTTCACTGACATATCAAGAGAAAAGAACTTCCGA
Source organism: Branchinecta lynchi (assembly GCA_023053575.1). NCBI lineage: Eukaryota > Metazoa > Arthropoda > Branchiopoda > Anostraca > Branchinectidae > Branchinecta > Branchinecta lynchi. The sequence goes on from JAKZAP010000003.1 coordinate 19,788,155, forward strand.
TAATCATGGAGGACAGCCATATACCATACAATATGTGTCTCTCACAGCTCAAGCTGACCACTTTGAAGTAGAGAAGGCATGAGTTGGTCATGTCTTTTGGACATGGCTTGCTATCGTCCTCGAAGCACCGTGACATCCTTCCGCCGTCAAAATCAGCCCAGCGCTATACAAGCTGGAGTCATGCAACAAGCTGGAGCCATGCAACCCTGGTGCGTCGACGAGATACAGACAATATTCTGTGGAAAATTTTAACAAGTGACAGACATTTTACTTTTGTGACATATATTGTTTTATTTATACTAGCGATATTCACAACAAAGTTATTCATTCATGAATGATGTCAGTTGGAATATCAGAAAAGTGAAACTCTAATGCATGAATTAAGAATTGGAGTTTGTTAAATTAAAAGTTCGCAACAACTTCAAGTTAAAAGTTATTTGTGAGCATAGTTATTGTATCCTCTATTATATTATTCGTGGCCGGGTTCTTTGATAAACTTCATCTATCTGTCAGTTGAAATAACCAGGGTATGAGGCTTACGGGGATGGGCGAGGAAAATGTACAGAAACAGCAACCAGATTTTGTGTTTCCTTTTCTGTTGTCTTAATGGCCTTAGAAATTCTTACAACTGGGTTGTAGAAAAGACATGGAATGTCTTTGAGGCTGAATCATCATTCTGAAATACACTCGTCATTCTCGAGTGGCCTACTACTCCTGGCTTCTCCACAAATGAGGCTGACGCTCCCAATATGGGTATGGCGGAGGAAGTTGCTGTTTTGCATGTTTCAAGTTGAGTCCCGACTGAGTGTTTATTATAGTTCTAACCAACTAGTGTTCATGTTCTGTTTACTTCTGTATTCATTTCGATCCAGAGAATATTCAATTCACACCAGCAAATACAATAATCGTCCATTTGAAGTGACTATAAAAGGTTGACCGGGGTCAGTGGAAAGTTTAACCGATTAGAGGTGACCTAGGTATTCTGTCATTTGAGAGGTAAAGAGACTAGTAAAATTTGTGAAGTATTGGGAACAGATATCAGGTCTGCCAGACAATAGACTTGTGACGGCAGCTCTGCTTGAGGACCTTAATGATAACCGGAAAGATGCTTGGCAAGTAGCCTATTGAATAATTGTTGCTACACAAGTTTGACGGGTCCTGGATTGTCAAGAAATTCAAAAGTGGAGTGAGGTCTCGGCTTCGCTGTCTCTTTCGTCGTATTCAAACTCGAAGATAGTGTGGTGTGAAGAATTGTATTTTAAATTTTATTATAGATTTTGCCATTCATAGTTCTTTTTTCATATAAGTGAATGTTAACATGGACCGTTTATTATCAGTTTCGACCCTGATCCGCAACTCCAATTGTAGATAAAACAGAATCTGTAGAAGAAAATAACGGTTCTGAGGTACACACCCGAAAATTTCAAAGCAGCATCTTCTTGTCTTTATGCAAATTATTGAAAAGTATGAAGAACTGATTGCAAAAAAAGAGCAAAGAATCACCCGAGAAATTCTGAAAGTAGGTTTCACAAGTAACAAGACCAAAGGTTTCGATGTGATCCCAGAAATTTAAAATCTCATCCAGACAATTTCGTCCTGTCTTCTCTAAACAGATTAAGGCCAAATAGCTAACCATCTGAGAAAACCAAGTTCAGATATGGATTCAGCATGTGTGTTTACCCCTATAAGTCATATTTGTTTCGACAAAACTGATCAAAACTTTCGGGAACTACTTATCCGACAAATAACAAAGCTCAACAAGAGCTACGAGCTCATATGGCACTTGTACGAGTAGGCTGTACAAGAAAGTAGAAGAAAACGTCACAAAATACACCCGCCATCCAAAAAGGCGGTTCGGAAATAGAAATAGGATATTTAGTTTCACTCATTTCTGAGCAGTTCCGGCATCGTCTCGATTGCAAATGCACATGACTGTTCAAACTTTCATCCCAATAAATCCAATTGTTTGATCCCTAGACGTGCTACACGATTTCCGGTACTCACTCTATTTCCACCTACCGTGGCCGAATCTGGTTCGGAATAAAAAAAAATCGACCACCTAAAGCATCTTCGTTTATACCATCTACCAAGTTTCACTCGAATCTGAGCATTTTCGGAAAGTTCCGGTACCCCCCCCCCCCTTCCCACCAACGTTGTCGGAGCCGGTTCGGGCCCAATCTCTTAATTCCCTCATCAAGTTTGACTGAAATTGGAGCATAGCCTATCTGCAAGTTTCCAGTACCCCCCCCCCCCCCCCTACCTTGGCCGAATCCGGCCCAGACGCCAAATAACAAATCTAGGCCGCATAAACTCGGCACTGTCGAATTGCATCTCATTCGGTCCATCCGTTTGGTTTTTGTGCATGTCTAAAGTCCCCCCACCCCCAATTCCCCTAATCGTGGTCGCATATGGTTCGAACGCATGTTTTACATGTCGAGGCCATCGATTCGTATCACCCATGAAGTTTCACTCGAATCAGACCACTCGTTCGCAATTTATAGAAGTCCATATTTCTCTTCTCTTGCTCCCCCAAAAATGCTCGGATCTGGGAACGGAAGTTTCCGGGGGTATGTTGTCTCAGGTTTTTAAGTCAAGATAATTCGGGTCGCTAATATGCCTGCAAAGTTTCGTTGTCGTTTTACATCTGGAACTATTCTAACTCACGACTACCGGAATTCCAGGAAACCCCCTCCAACTCCCCCCACAGAGCCCCGAAACCATCTGGCTCCGTCAATTTAATCTAGGCCTAATGCTTGTTCCATCCATTAAGTTTCGTCCCAATCCCTCTACTTTTAGAGTTTCTTGAGTTTTCCACACACCCCCCCCCCATCCCCACAGGTATCGGACCCGACTCGGACGTGACACTGAACGGCCGAGGCGATAGCTCACCAGACAAGTTTCATTCAAATCCGATCACCCGTTCAAAAGTTATGCACGCCACTAGATTCCGGACTCCCCATCCACCCACTCCCCCCACGAGGGTCGGGTCGGGGAAACGGCTGTTCTCAAGTCAATCTGTTCGGATCCCTGACATACCTGCCAAGTTTCATCGCCCTAGGACATCAGGAAGTATGCCGAACTCGCGGGATCGCTAGAAATCCGGACCCCCACCCCAACTCCCCCACAGTGCCCTGATCCGGTCCGGTTATGTCAATGACGTGTCTAGGACCTGTGCTTGTTTTTCCCACCAAGTTTCATCCCGATCCCTCCACTTTAAGCGTTTCTCAAAATTTCCGGTTACCTCCTCCAACTCCCCCCAGTGTCATCGGATCCGGCCCGGATTTAAAGTGAGGTGTCTGAGACACAAGGTCATCCTAAATATCAATTTTCATCAAGATCCGATCACCCGTTCAAAAGTTATGCACGCCACTAGATTCCGGACTCCCCATCCACCCACTCCCCCCACGATGGTCGGGTCGGGGAAACGGCTGTTCTCAAGTCAATCTGTTCGGATCCTTGACATACCTGCCAAGTTTCATCGCCCTAGGACACCAGGAAGTATGCCGAACTCGCGGGATCGCTAGAAATCCGGACCCCCATCCCAACTCCCCCACAGTGCCCTGATCCGGTCCGGTTATGTCAATGACGTGTCTAGGACCTGTGCTTGTTTTTCCCGCCAAGTTTCATCCCGATCCCTCCACTTTAAGCGTTTCTCAAAATTTCCGGTTCCCCACCCCAACTCCCCCACAGTGCCCTGATCCGGTCCGGTTATGTCAATGACGTTTCTAGGACCTGTGGTTGTTTTTCCCACCAAGTTTCATCCCGATCCCTCCACTTTAAGCGTTTCTCAAAATTTCCGGTTCCCTCCTCCAAGTCCCCCCAGTGTCATCGGATCCGGCCCGGATTTAAAGTGAGGTGTCTGAGACACGAGGTCATCCTAAATATCAATTTTCATCAAGATCCGATCACCCGTTCGCAAGCTAAAAATACCTCAAATTTTGGCTTCACCCTCCCTCCACCCCCCCCCCCAGATGGTCGAATCGGGGAATTGATGATTTCCTATTTAAGCTGGTCGGGTCCCAGACATGCCTGTCAATTTCCATCGTCCCAGCACATCAGGAAGCACGGAACTCGCGGGATCACTACAAATTCGGACTTCTCCCCCCCCCCAACTCCCCCAAAGTGAGCGGATCCGTTCCGGTTATATCAGTCACGTATCTAGGACTTTTGCTTGTACTTTCCACCAAGTTTCATTCGGATCCCTCCACTCTAAGTGTTTTCCAAGATTTCCGGTTTCCCCCTCTAACTCCCCCCAGTGTCACCGGATCCGGTCTGGATTTAAAATGGAGGGTCTGAGACACGAAGTCCTTCCATGTATTAAGTTTCATTAAGATCCGATCACCCGTTCGTAAGCTAAAAATATATAATTTTTCCTATTTTTGCCGGATTCCCCCTCCCTCCACTCCCCTCCAGATGGTCGGATCGAGGAAGCGACAATTTCTAATTTAATCTGGTCCAGTTCCTGATATGCTTGCCAAGTTTCATCGTCCTAGCTTATCTGGAAGTGCCCGAACTAGCAAAACCGGGACCGACAGACCGACAGACCGACAGACCGACAGACCGACAGACCGACAGACCGACAGACCGACAGACCGACTGACGGACAGAAATAACAATCGCTATATGGCACTTGAGTAAGCTCAAGTGCCATAAAAACGAATTCAGCGTATCTCCTTCTCCGTTAACGTTAATACCAGAGTAATAAAAATAATTCAAAGTTTTTTAACAAATAGATCTCAGATTTTAAAGTATCGTAATGTTTATTCTGAACCAGAAGCGGTACTTTGTGGCGTGCCCCAGGGTACCATTCTAGGTCCAATTTTGTTTTTAGTTATGATCAATGATATAGCGGATGATTTGAGAATCGTTGGAAGTATGTGGATGATCTTACACTTGTTGAAGTTTGTCACAGAGAGGATTCGAGTCAGGTTCAAGATATCGTGACTAAAGTAAAAATTCAAGCTTTGAAATCTAATATGACTGTAAATGACAGTAAATCGTGCACTATGACAATTTCATTTTTTAAGTCTTTCATCCCTACTTTTTCACCTGAAATTTCGGATTCTTTGAAAGTGGAAAAACTTAAACTCCTAGGGATAACCCTAACTAATGATTTAAAATGGGAAGCGCAGACGACTAGCATGATAAAGCGAGGGAATGCCGGACTTCAAATGCTAAAGCTCATATCTAGGCATGGGGCACCCACTACACACTTGTTCCGAATATATGTTTCCTTTATCCGACCAAACCTAGAATATGGAGCACCTGTTTGGCATTTTGGCCTTACGGTCGAACAGACCGCTAGACTTGAAAAGATTCAAAAAAGAGCCCTGATCATAGCGTCAAAGGTGGCCGAGAGGTCTTATGAAGAGTTGCTGCGTGAATTTAAAATCACTTCTCTACACGATCGAAGACTGAAACTCTGCATGGAGTTTGGTGTAAAATCCCTGAACCACCCAGTCCATAAAAATATTTTTCCTTCTAAAAAGCTAGCGAGAAGGCTCCCTCGCAAGGTAGCTACTGCGGTTGAAAAATTGCAGCCAACTAAATGTAACCTCCAGAGGTTCGAAAAGAGTTTTGTTCCGTCTTTTGTGAAGTTGTTTAACGAGGTAAATTGAGATGTTATTCATTTTTAATGTTATTTATGACTGTTGAAGTACGCTTACATATTAACTGACTATACCAAACAAATTTGGCGTTAGCCACGATAAGTTTTTGGCGAATAAAAAGATTTATCTATCTATCTATCTATCTACCTATATCGAACATCTAATCAACTTCAAATAAAACTCATGACTAATTTTCCGGTTTCAGCTGGATTCCTGGCGAAATATGTGTCCGGGTAAAAAAACGATTGTCATGTATGGATTCAGCATCTCTTCTTACCCCTAAATCGAAATCTAACTAGACCTACGTTGCCTGGGCAACGTGAAGTGTTACGGCAACCTTTGTAAATATTCTTTGAGCCCAAGCTGACGTTGAAACATTTATTCAAACAATGTTTACAACGGATACGTCAGCTCTGATTTTTCATCAGCGATACCTTTGTCCAGCTTCGCCGACTAAAGTGTTGCGAGAGTTAATTTTACTTCAGTTAATGCTGAAGTTGTCAACTTATCGAAGCTTTTAACTTAACGAAGAGTTAAGTTAACTTCAGCTAATGCTGAAGTTGTCAACTTATCGAAGCTTTTAAAACGGTATGTTCTAAAAAGAATAATAACATGATCAAAAGCTATTCTTCAGCGTTGTAAAAACAACAACAAAAGAATATCAGAAGAATTCAACTGACTTTGCAGTCAGTTGAACTTTATCCTTTTTAATCGTAGACATCGTGACGGATGAAAACTTGAAACAATATCTTATATAATCTAGTTGGTATTATAAAGCTATCTGTATCGTTTAAGGATTAAAATACCATAGATGACACTTAATTATTATGAAACTACCTCGTTGTTTAACATCATCGTTTGTACCCGTTGCGTAAACAGTTAATCATAGGTTACAGAGATGACCATCGACACAAACTTTCTTACCGTCAGATTGACAGAAATTTAATAGCCTACAATGTGCACCAATTTGTAAAAATTTCAAGCACCTCGTGAACCAATTCCTACTTACAAGTCCCTCTCCCGTGATAGACATCAAGTTCACCGAAAACAAATAATGGGTACACCAGCTAGCGAAAGTTGCAGACCCCTCATCGCTGAAGATGATTGTAGCATAACAGCTGATTATTACTTACAAGTCCCTTGCATATCTTACCATTGGGAACCAAATTGTATATACACCATATACATAATACAGTGGAAACAAATAACAGGTACACCAACTAGCAAAAGCTGCAAACCCCTCATTGTCGAAGATGATTATGAGATAACAGTCGAATGTCCCCTACATGTCTCACAACTGGTATCGCCTATTTTTGGTTTCAGTGTGTACCTTACTACTGAAGTTGTCAACCCCTTGACACTTTCGAATTGGTGTATCTCATGAAGGAATTTTTTTACCAAAAAATGGATGACATATACTTTGATGAGCTCATCCACGGCTATCGATTGCAACCGAAAAAAAGTTGCAGACCCCTCATCGCTGAAGATGATTGTAGCATAACAGCCGATTATTACTTACAAGTCCCTTGCATATCTTACCATTGGGAACCAAATTGTATATACACCATATACATAATACAGTGGAAACAAATAACAGGTACACCAAATAGCAAAAGCTGCAAACCCCTCATTGTCGAAGATGATTATGAGATAACAGTCGAATGTTGCTTATAACTATAAGTACCCTACATGTCTCACAACTGGTATCGCCTATTTTTGGTTTCAGTGTGTACCTTACTACTGAAGTTGTCAACCCCTTGAAACTTTCGAGTTGGTGTATCTCATGAAGGAATTTTTTTACCAAAAAATGGATGACATATACTTTGATGAGCTCATCCACTGCTATCGATTGCAACCGAAAAAAAAAAATCTACCTTTCTTAGTTCAAAAGTTGACTTTTTTGCCGTTGGCCAACTTTCTAACTTCACCACTTAGGAAGGAGCAAAGGATAAGCTCTAGTTTCTTTAGCAATGAGAGAACATTTAAAGGACCTCGCGCACTATTTACTATTCAACTTACAGTATCTTATAATATTTGAATACTTTAAACCTATGCTGTGCTTTCAACAAATAACCCGCAGTTTTAGCTGTTTTAAGCCTTTTCGGAGACCCGTTGACTTACAGCGGAAACAGGGACAAAATAACCGGTTTTTCTGATGGAACAACCTCCCACAGGCAACCGTCGACAGCGTGATACACATCGAAGGTAGCAAAACACGGCAAGTGAGAAAGTCAGCGTGGTTTAGTTAGAAGAGAATGTACCGTACGAAATTGGGGTCTCAAGGTTTAGAAATATACGAAGGGATCATGGAAGTAGGTTGCGTTAGTATTATAGGTAAGACAGGTCCTTTAAAGTTTTAGAGGCACAGCTGACACCATTTCTCTACCGCAAACCCAAGTGCAAAAAAACGAATGATCAACTCAGCTGAAATCGAGAACAGACATGGATAGAAACAATAGATGGCAGCACTTTCGGATCCGTGGGAAAAAGCCCCTTTTTTGTTTCTTTAGATTTTTCTTTTTATCACTCAAAGAAGATATGTTGGCTGTGGGGCCGGGTAACTGCCGCATATATTTAACACTTATAGATTTGATTCTCTTCAATTTGAAACTGGTGCCTGCCTGCCTGCTTGCGTGCTAGAGCGGAGCTTTCCACTCGAAAGCAGAAGCATGGTTTGATGAAACGAAAGTTTGGCTGCACAACTTCAGATAGCCCTCTCTGACATGGGCTATATAACTCCACTTCACTTTGCACATCGTAGGTTCTGGCTCGTGGACAAGCAAAAACCATCCTTTTTGGCCCCAGGCAAGAGTTCTACGGAGGTTTCCAAAATATAATGTCATATTCATCAATCCGGCATAAGGTCCACACTTTCCGTAAAAACCGCAAAGGTTAGACCCTTACCAGTTACCAGGAATGAAATGAAATCGACGGCGTAAAAAAAAAAAAAAAAGCGAGGACAAAACCAAAGTGTTGCTCTCGCAACACAATCAAGTACAAATAAGACTTTTGCTTTTAACAAATTTTCTGGTTTTGGCCGGATTCCGGGTGAACTAATCGTCCGGCGAGAAAACGGTTTTCATAATCGTGTTCAGCATGTCTTCTTACCCCATAATCGACTATCACATTAGCTGTTCAAATATTTTACTTGCCCCTTAATTTAAACCCCCTCCCCCACCCCTAAATGTAGGGCTACAAAACCCATCTATGAACTCGACCTTACTCTTGACCCAAAGTATTCTCACACCAAGTTTCTCATTTCCCTTCGAGAGTTTATCGCGCTTACAGACGGACGGACGGACAACTTTTGCGATGTCATAGGTATCCCTCCACTTACGTTTTGGGATCCCAGAAACCCGGAAGAGGGTCTATTCCAACCTACTTGACGTAAATGCAGGTGTCGAAATGAACCCTGAATCCTGCTCGAATGGCTCTATGACATGATCGCCAATCTCCATCAACAATGCTCGGATGTCAAATTAGAAGTCAGCAATTCCCTAAAGTCACGCCATGAGGATGAACTTCACTAAACAAGTATTACAAACGTTTACAAAGTATTACAAAGTTCTTGAAGCAACTCTTTGCTTCAAGAACCATACCGATGCTGTTTCCAAAGCTTTTTCTCGGAATACGGGTATGCTACGAAAACCCAAGTTCTACGTTCCCCGGAAAATACTGCGGCTCTTGTATTTCTTGATAATCCGTCCTTACATCTTATTGTGTTGCGAGAGCAACACTTTCATTTTGTCCTCGGTTTTTTTTTTTGTTTTTTTTTCCTATGCCGCCGATTTCATTTTATTCCTGGTAATTGGTAAGGGTCTAACCTGTGCGGTTTTTACGGAAAGTGTGGACTTTAGGCCGGATTGATGAATATGAAATTACATTTTGGAGAGCTCCGTAGAACTCTTGCCTGGGGCCAAAAAGGATGGTTTTTGCTTGTCCTCGAGCCAGAGCCTACGGTATGCGAAGTGAAGTGGAGCTATATAGCCTATGTCAGAGAGGACTATCTGCAGTTGTGCAGCCAACCTTTCGTTTCATCAAACCATGTTTCTGCTTTCGAGTGGAAAGCTCCGTTCTAGCACGCAAGCAGGCAGGCACCAGTTTCAAATTGAAGATGGACTAAAATCTATAAGTGTGAAATATGCGGCAGTTACCCGGCCCCACAGCCAACATATCTTCCTTAAGTGATAAATAGAAAATTCAAATTCAAATTCAAATATTTTATTGGCCTCCAAGATCGGAGAGTATAAAGTAAAGTAAATACATACAATTGGCCCAACATGTAATACTACTAAAAAACAATCTGGCCAAAGCATACTAAAAATACAAAAAAAAAAATTATACACACGCGTAAAACTATAGTAACTCTTTAACCGCTAAATATAGGTTATGAGTAAGAGAAGACATTTTCGACAGAAATTTTTTTTGCTTTTTTCGCATAATCTACAGAAACCATAAAGTGGCTTTTTCTCACGGGTCCGAAAGTGCTGACATCTATTGTTTATATCCATTTGTGTACGCGATTTCAGCTGAGTTTATCATTCGTTTTTTTTTGCCGATTTCCGGTTGCCCCCTCCAGCTCCCCCCAAAAGTCACCGAACCGGTCCGGATTTGAAGTGGGTCGTCTGAGGCATGAGGTCTTTCCAAATATCAAGTTTCATCGACATCCGATCACCCTTTCAAAAGTTATAAGATATATTTATCGTCGTCCTAGCTTTTGTGGAAGTGCCCGAACTAGCAAAACCTGGACAGACCGACTTACGGACAGAAATTGCGATCGCTATATGGCACTTGGCCGAAGGGCAAGTGCCATAACAGAACCGTAGTTGATCAAAATGAGGAAAAAAGCTTTCCTGCCATTGTAGCAATGGAGCAGCAAAAATAGCAGCCTTGTCAAAAGTTGAATCTATTTTTTTGGGATCCCAAAACGTAAGTGGAGGGATACCTATGACATCGCAAAAGTTGTCCGTCTGTCCGTCCGTCCGTCCGTCTGTCCGTCCGTCTGTAAGCATGATAACTCTCGAAGGGAATGAGATATTTTGATGAAACTTGGTGTGAGGGTTCGTTGGGTCGTCGGACCAGTCAAGTTCGTAGATGGGCTTTGTAGCTCTACATTTAGGGGTGGGGGAGGGGATTCAAATTAAGGGACAAACAAAATATTTTGAAACAGCTAATGTGATAGTCGATTATGGGGTAAGAAGACATGCTGAACACGATGGTGAAAACTATTTTGTCATCGGACAAGTAGTTCGCCCGGAATCCGGTCAAAACCGGAAAGTTTGTTGAAAGTAAAAGTTTTATTTGAAGTTGATTAGATGTTCGATTTAGGGGTAGGAAGACATGCTGAAGACGATGGTGAAAATTATTTTCTCGACGGACAAGTATTTCGCCCGGAATCCGGCCCAAACCGGAAAGTTTGTTGAAAGTAAAAGTTTTATTTGAAATTGATTAGATGTTCGATTTTGAGGTAGGAATACATGCTGAAGACGATGGTGAAAACTATTTTCTCGACGGACAAGTATTTCGCCCGGAATCCGACCCAAACCGGAAAGTTTGTTGAAAGTAAAAGTTTTATTTGAAGTTGATTAGATGTTCGATTTAGAGGTAGGAAGACATGCTGAAGACGACGGTGAAAACTATTTTCTCGACGGACAAGTATTTCGACCGCAATCCGGCCCAAACCGGAAAGCTTTTCAAAATTAAAAGTTATATTTGGAGTTGATTAGATGTTCGATTTAGGGCAAGAAGACATGCTGAACACTTACGTGAAAACAATTTTCTACTCGGACATGTAGTTCGTCCGGAATCCGGCCAAAACCGGAAATCTGTGGGAAGTCAAAGTTTTATTTTTAGTTGATTAGAAAAGCGATTTAGGGGTAAGAAGAGATGCTGAGTCCCTGTATGACAATCATATTTTACCCGGACATATAGTTCGACCGGAATCCGGCTGGTATCGGAAAACTTGTTATAAGCTAAATTTCTATTTGAAGTTGATTAGGTGTTCATTACTGGGGAAAGAAGATACCCTGATTTCGTCTTTGAGCTTTCTTTTTTCGCCGGACAAGTAGTTCTGGAGTTCGGCCGGAACCGGGAAATTGGCAGAAGTGGCAGGAAGTTTTCGTCAAAACAGATATGACTTATAGGGGTAAACACACATGCTGAATCCAAGTCTGAACTTGGTTTTCTCAGGTGATTAGCTATTTGGCCTTAATCTGTTTCTGAATTTTAATTGTAAAAATGTTCAAGGAGTCTGGCGAAGACTGGATCTGGCTAAGACAAGACCCAGTTGTCTGGATCAGATATTGAATATTTGGGATCCCATCGAAACCTTTGGTCTTGTTTCCCACAGAGGTATCAAAAGTGATTTCCCCAATAGGATATTGATAGTGGTTAGAAGCTTCAGTTATTTATTGCAGGTTCATTTCTTCCTCAACGTCATCCCTGAGGTTTGACAGCCTGACGGGGACCCTTGCTAAGAAGGTCCATAAATTGCTACCAAAGCATCGTAATTTAGTTGATATGTATAAAACCATTTGCCTTTCAGTTAATTATTCCAAAACTAAATATCTTGTTGGGATCCCAACACGTAAGTGGAGGGATACCTATGACATTGCAAAACTTGTCCGTCTGTCCGTCCGTCCGTCTGTAAGCACAATAACTCTCGAAGGGAATGAGATATTTTGATGAAACTTGGTGTGAAGATTCTTTGGGTCAAGGGTAAGGTGAAGTTCGTAGATGGGCTCTATAGCATATAGGGGGTGGGGAGGGGGTTCAAATTAAGGGACAAACAAAATATTTTTAAACAGCTAATGTGATAAATATTCTTTGAGCCCAAGCTGCCTTTGAAACATTTATAGCTAATGTGATAGTCGTTTACGGGGTAAGAAGATATGCTGAACACAGTGATGAAAACTATTTCCTCGCCGGACAAGTAGTTCGTCCAGAATCCGGTGAAAACCGGAAAGTTGGTTAAAAATAAAAGTTTTATTTGAAGTTTGTTAGATGTTTGTTATAGGGATAAGAAGACATGCTGAACAGGGTGACGAAAACCATTTTTTTGCCGGACAAGTAGTTCGTCCAGAATCCGGCAAAAACCCGAAAGTGGGTTAAAATTAAAAGTTTTATTTGAAGTTTATTAGATGTTTGATTTAGGAGTAAGAAGACTTGCTGAGCACTTATATGAAAAGCATTTTCTACCCGGACAATTAGTTCGCCCGGAATCCGGCCCAAACCGGAAAATTCATTAAAAGCAAAAGTTTAATTTGAAGTTGATGTGATGACAGATTTAGGGCTAAGAAGACACACTGAGTCTGTAGATACAATCGTTTTTCACCCGGACATCTAATTCGTCCAGAATCCGGTTGGAACCGGAAATTTGTTTGTAAGTGAAAGTTTTATTTGAAGCTGATTAGGGATAAGGAGATACGTTGAATTCGTTTCTTCTTTTTTTGCTGGACAAGTAGTTCGCTCGGAATTCGGCCGAAACCGGAAATTTGGCAGAAGTAAAGCAGGAAGTTTCGGTCAGTACCGTCAAAATAGATATGGCTGATATAGGTATATCTGAACTTGGTCTTCTCAGATGATTAGCCTGGCGAAAACTGGATCTGGCGAAGACAAGACCCAGTTGTCTTGATTAAATATTAGACTTTTGGGATCCCATCGAGACCTTAGGTCTTGTTTTTTATGGACTTGTTAGTAAAGATTCACGGTTGCAAGTAAATGAGAATAATGTCATACCTCAGTCTGCCTAGCTTAAATACTTCGGCCTTGTCTACCGTTCTGATATCCGTATGCTCAGAGGACGTTTCTCGGATACCGCTTACAGAGGTATGTGTATTGGTTACGGTAAAGCTGTAGCACAAAAGAACACAGTAAATAGACTAATCCTAAGGCGCATCTTCTACGCTTTGGTCACACCGCACTTTCTGTATATTCTCCGTTCTGGGATTTGCTAAACATTTCCGAGAAAAGGCAAATTTGGACAAAATATTACAAACTGGCAAAACACCTTGTCGGGCTCCCCCCATGGGAGTCTATTTTAGCCCTGTCGAAGAAGTACCACATAATCAATGCTAACCATAAAGTGTCGTGCTAGATCCCGGGCATTCAGAAACAAGTACGAATCGACATTGACTCGTGTAACTTATCAATAACTCTTAGAAAGTTTATAGTCTTTCGTTTTCTCTGTGTGTAATTCCTTTTTCTTTCTTTCTATTACTCCGCTCTTTCATTTTTTGTATAGCGGGCCCCAATAACTTATTATTATGATTAATTTGGAGCTGACGTATCCGTTTTTAAAAGGAGGAACGACGGTGGGTCTTTCCCCTTTTCAATAGTGTTCCTCCTGGTTCAGCGTTCCAGATTTTAGTAATTTGTGTTGCGAGAGCAACACTTTGGTTTTGTCCTCGTTTTTTTTTTTTTTTTTTTTTTTCCTATGCCGCCGATATCATTTTATTCCTGGTAACTGGTAAGGGTCTAACCTGTGCGGTTTTTACGGAAAGAGTGGACCTTAGGCCGGATTGATGAATATGACATTACATTTTGGAAAGCTCCGTAGAACTCTTGCCTGGGGCCAAAAAGGATGGTTTTTGCTTGTCCTCGAGCCAGAGCCTACGGTTTGCGAAGTGAAGTGGAGTTGTATAGCCTATGTCAGAGAGGACTATCTGAAGTTGTGTAGCGAACCTTTCGTTTCATCAAACCATGTTTCTGCTTTCGAGTGGAAAGCTCCGTTCTAGCACGCAAGCAGGCAGGCACCAGTTTCAAATTGAAGATGGACTAAAATCTATAAGTGTTAAATATATGCGGCAGTTACCCGGCCCCACAGCCAACATATCTTCTTTAAGTGATAAATAGAAAAATCTACAGAGACAAAAAAGTGGCTTGTCTGCGACGATTTCAGCTGAGTTTATCATTTTTTTTTTTGTACTTGGGTTTGCGGTAGAGTAACGGTATAAGATGTGCCTCTTAAACTTTAAAAGTTCTCTCATTGCTAAAGAAACTAGAGCTTTGCTCCTTTCTAAGTCGTGACGTTAGAAAGTTGGCCTACGGCAAAAAAGTCAACTTTTGAACTAAGACAGGTAGAATTTTTTTTTCGACGGCAATCGATAGCCATTGATGAGTTGATCAAAGTATATGTCATCCATTTTTTGGTACAAAAATTTCTTCATGAGATACACCAGTTTGAAAATTTCAAAGGGGTTGACAACTTCAGTAGTAAGGTACACTGAAACCAAAAATAGGCGATACCAGTTATGAGACGATGTAGGGGACTTGTACGCGAAAGTCGACTGTTAGCTCATATCATCTTCGGCAATGAGGGGTTTGCAGCTTTAGCTAGTTGGCGTACCTGTCATTTGGTGGTAAGAACAATTTGGTTCCCATTGTAAGACATGCAAGGGACTTGTCAGTAATAATCGGCTGTTATGCTACAATCATCTTCTGCGATGATGGGTTTGCAACTTTTGCTAGCTGGTGTACCCATTATTTGTTTTCGGTTAACTTAATGTATATCACGGGAGAGGGACTTGTAAGTAGGAATCGGTTCACGAGGGGCTAGGAATTTTTGCAAATAGGTGCACATTGTATTCGATTTCTATAAATCTGACGGTAAGAAAGTTTGTGTCGATGGTCTATCAGTGTAGCCTAGGATTAACTGTTTACAGAACGGATACAAACGAAAATGTAAAGCAATGAGGTAGTTTCATAATAATTAATAGTGTCATCTATGGTATTTTAATCCTGAAAAGTTACGGATAGCTTTCTAATACCAACTAGATTATATAAGATATTGTTGCAAGTTTTCATCCGTCACGGTTTCTACGATTGAAAAGGATAAAGTTCAACAGACTGCAAAGTTAATTTAGTCCCTTCTTCCTATATTATTTTGTTGTTGTTTTTACAACGCTGAAGAATACATTTTGACCATATGATTAATTTTTTTAGAACATCCCGTTTAAAAAGCTTATGCTATAATCATCTTCAGCGATGAGGGGTTTGCAACTTTTGCTAGCTGGTGTATCCATTATTTGTTTCCGGTGAATTTGATGTCAATCACGGGAGTAAGAATCGGTTCACGAGGGACTGGAAATTTTTGAAAATTGGTGCACATTGTATTCGATTTCTGTAAATACGACGGTAAGAAAGTTTGTATCGATGGTCTATCGCTATAACCTAGGATTAACTGTTAACGCAACGGGTACAAACGATACGGTAATGTAAAACAATAAGGTAGTTTTGTAATAATTAATAGTGTCATCTATGGTATTTTAATCCTGAAAAAATACGGATAGCTTTATAATATCAACTAGATTATATAAGATATTGTTCCAAGTTTTCATCCGTCACGATATCTACGATTGAAAAGGATAAAGTTCAACTGACCGCAAAGTCAATTTGGTCCCTTCTTCCAATATTGTTTTGTTGTTGGTTTTACAACGCTAAAGAACAGCTTTTGATCATGTGATTATTCTTTTTAGAACATACCATTTTAAAAGCTTCGATAAGTTGATAATTTCAGCACTTTACCGACGGCGAAGAAACAAAACCAAAGTGTTGCTCTCGCAATACTTTATTCGGCGAAGCCGGACAAAGGTTGCCGCAACACTTCACGTTGCCCGGGCAACGTAGGTCTAGTTCAATCTCATTTTAGTACTCATTCCTCCTGTACCGTGCCATTCAGTTACCAATTTTAATCGATCCTTCATTTTCGGGTCCCGGCCGGATTTGGCCTCGGTCAGGGGTGTAGGACGCGGTATCGGAAATGTCCAGGAAAGGCTCAAATTTCAATAAAAATTGATGGTTGTTAGAAAAGATTTCCTAGATGAAGCATTTTAGTGTGAACCGGATTTGACCACGGCAGAGGAGTTGCGGGGGGGGGGGGGATTTTGTGGCGCGCCTAGGAATAGGGATAAAATGAGTGAACGATTGGGATGAAACTTCTAAGGTACAAAATTCATATGCCCTTCCACTTCCGATCCCGAACGGATTTATAATCGGTGGGGGGAGTTGGAATTGGTGTCAGAAATTTCCCCGATTAGTTTAGATTCGAGTGAAATTTGATGAGTGTTGCTAAGACAAGGTTCGAGTGAAATTTGATGAGTGTTGCTAAGACAAGGTGGCGGCATCTGTCTCAGTAAAGCCGTTAGAAAGGACAGGAATACAAAATCTTGAAGAAGGAGACGTATCGTAAAATAACAAATTAACTGGAAGGATCTCACATTGTATGTTATTTTGTGTGTTTAATTGGTTATAAGATTATTCCATCATTCTTAACACAAAATAAGCCAATTTCATGCCAAGAGCTAATTTCGTGCAAAGCTACAAAGCAAACGCCAAGCAACATGATGTTCCAGAAATAAACAAAAAGTCCGAAGCTTCATGATTGCTTAACCGCTAAAAAACAGGCAAACTATTGCTTGGGCACCTTGTGCAGAAATTATTCTTAGCCTACCTTGTAAAAGTACCAGAATTGATAGTACTAATCCAAGAATTCTTTCCATCTTCTTCTAATGCTCGAATATCCAAAAGATAATCAGTCTGATTCAACTTTCGGGCAATGATCCCTACAATCGACTTTTTAATTTCAAATCTGATTTACTTGCCGGCCCTAGCGGTTTTGACTAAACGTCGAAATGTAATGAACATTTGACGTTAACTTCGCGACTAATCTCCAAAGATTACTAGATAAGAAGTGGATATTTTTACTGAATAAATATTATATATGTCTGACTATCTCTGAAATTTCAGACGAGCATAGCGAGTCCCTGCCCGTACATCTCCGTAACGCTTAACCAATATGGAAGGCAGTCTAATACTCCGACGAAGTTTTGCCGAAACCTTGCTGACCGATCCTCTGGCGGGCTGAGTGGACTATAAGCGATACTAGCGTCACTTGAACTGTATTTCTAGTGTATTATTTCAAACGAAACAATACAATAGACTTGTTTGATTGGCAGTTTAGGGGGTCCTATTCATTACTGGAAATACTCTGTCAATGAATGGGTTTTACAAAGGTCATATCGGGAACTATCAGAACTTGAAGTGCCTACACGACTCAAACCAGACAAATAGTGTCATTAACAGCCAAAGCTATGTAATTAGCACGCACGTTGAAGGCATTATTGATTCAGATAGTATCTTATGTAATCTTTACAAAACAAAAACGTAATGCAAAGACTGATAACAAAATAGCATTCCAACGGGAAAAGAGATAGTACTTAATTAACTGACTCAATTTTGGCTTTTCCTAAATAAACGCGTCGTGTCTAGAATCACCAATGAACTCGGCAAAAGCATTGACTGAAAATTGAAAATAGAAGATAAGGCTTACACCACGACCAGTAAACACTAGAGGGATCCTCCGTTTTTGATGAAATGTTCATTTATGAGCCTGTTATTATGTTCAGGACAAGTCAAAACCTGAATCAACACTGTTAAATCTGACCTCGAGCCGATCGGCGGTTTCCGGAGACATGGCCGCAGGTGGGACCCTTCATGGCTCGAAATCGTCGCCCCATTAACCCAAGACCGTAATCAGTGGAACTCAATGTTGCCAGGGAGAGCTACATAGCTTGTGTCCTGATCCAAGTACAAGTAAGCACAAGAGCCTGTTATCAAGCCGGTTTTGGATTTTCACCTTTTCATGGCACTTGCAGCTTCGCTCAACTGCCACACACCGATCACTTTTCGGTCTGTCGGTCCACTCTTCTCGAGTTAGGGTAGTTCTAGAAGTGGTAGGACGATGAAACTTGGCAGGCCCGACCAAACTAACTTGGAAATAGTGACTTGCCCGATCCGACCATCATGGGGGGGTGGGGTTGGGGGGTGGAAGAGGTGGCGGAATCTGGAAAATAGGGGCATGCATAACTTTCGAATGGGCGATCGGATCTTAATGAAACTTGATATCTGGAAAGAACTCGTGTCTCAGATGTCTCATTTAATATCTGGGGGAGGGGAGTCGGACCGGAAACCCGTGTGAAACGCTCAGAGTTGAGTGATCGGGAGGAAACTTGATGGGAAGAGCAAGCACAAGCTCTAAATGCAAAACTGACAGAAGTGGACCGGATTCGGGAACTTTTGGGGGAGTTGGAGGGGGGTTCCGGAATTCAGGCGATCCGCAGTTAATGTACTTCCAGGTGTGCTAGGACGATAAAACTTGGCAGGCGTATCAGGGACCCGACCAGATTAACTTGGAAACAGTCACTCACCCGATCTGACCATCGTGGGGAAAGGGGGAGACGGCGGAATCCGGAAATTAGTGGCATGCATAACTTTCGAACGGATTATCGGATCTTAATGAAACTAGATAGAATAGAATAGAATATAATTTACCAAAAAAGCCCGAGGGCCATGGCAACAAAAATTCTAAGAAACGCACTCACTTACATAAATAACACGCAGCTCCTATTCTAAAAATCTCCTTCTATCTCATGTCCCAGATGTCCCATTTCCTCCGGGCCGGATCCGATGAACTGGGGGGGGGGAGGTCGGAAGGGAGAACCGGAAATCTTGTGACACGCATAGAGTGGAGCGATCAGAATGAAACTTGGTGAGAAGTACACGCACAAGTTCTAGGTGCATCAGTGACAGAATCGGACCGGATTTGGTTACTGAGGACGGGGATCTGTAGTATGGAAATAATTATGTCGTAAACGATTGTTAACGATTAGAAACAACTGTTAACGATTGAAAACAGTTGTTTCCGACCGCAATTTTACGATCTTTTTTTTGGTACCGATTACGATCTTTTTCAATAGTTTCCAATCGTTTCCAGTTGTTTTAGATCGGAAACAGTTAGTTTTGTTTTCAAATCATGAAATACGGACCTGATTTTTAATAGCGGTGAAAGGGAAAGTCTATTTTTCTGTATAGCATCTTCGATCAGAAACAACTGGTTCGGTTGTCTCCTGAAAGAAGACCTGATTTTTAAAAATGGTAGTAGGGCAGTTGAATTTTTTTGGTTGTAAACGATCAAAATAGTTTAACTGAAACGGTGAAACTGAATCACAATCGTAATTTTACAACTGTTTCCGATTGTTTTTTTCAAGTGCAAATTATACAACTGTTTAAGATCGTTTTCAGTTTTTTTCGATCGGAAACAGTTCGTTCGGTTTTCAAGTCCTGAAACGAGAGCTGTTTTTTGCAGCGGAAGTAGGGAAGTTGAATTCTTTTTTTTAGTTAAAAACGATCAACATATTTTGACATCCCAATCGCAAAGGATTGGAAACAATTGTTTCCAATCATAATTTTACAACTGTTTACGATCGTTTTCAGTTGTTTTCAATCGAAAACAGTTGGTTCGTTTTCAAGTCTCGAAACAAGACCTGATTTTTAACAGTGGTAGTAGGGAACTTGAAATTTTTTAGTTGAAAACGATCAACATAGTTTATCTGAAACGGCGAATCTGAAATCCCAATCATAAGCGATTGGAAACAACCGTTTACGATCGTCTTCGGTTATTTTCAATTGTTTTCGATCGTTTTCAGTTGTTTTCAAACATAAACAGTTGGTTTGATTTTCAAGTCCTGAAACAAACCTGATTTTTAGCAACGGTAGTAGGGAAGTTAAATTTTGTTGAGTTGCAAACGATCAAAATAGTTCACTGAAACAGCGAATCTAAAACACCAATCGTAAACGATTGGAAACAACTGTTTCCATCGCAATTTTTACAACTGTTTACGATTGTTTTTTCAAGTGTCAGTGTACAACTGTGTACGGTCGTTTACAGTTGTTTTCGATTGATTTCAGTTGTTTTAATTGGAAACAGTGGGTTTGGTTCTCAAGACGGGGAAATAAAACAAGAACTGAATTTTAATGACGGTAATACGGAAGTTGAATTTTGTTGAGTTGTAAACGATCAAAACAATTTAACTGAAACGGCGAATCTAAAATCCCAATCGTAAAGATTGGAGACAACTGTTTCCGATCGTAATTTTTACAAACTGTTTACGATAGTTTCCAGTTGTTTTCGATCGTTTATTTCCGATCGTAATTTTTACAACTGTTTACTTCCGTTGTTTTTTATCGTTTTCACTTGTTTTCATTCGGAAGCCGTTGGTTTGGTTTTCAAGTCCTGAAACATGACCATATATTTAGCAAAGGTGGTAGGAAAGTTGAATTTTGTTGAGTTGTAGACGATCTAAATAGTTTAACTGAAACAGTGAATCTAAAGTCCCAATCATAAACAACTGGAAACAACTGTTTCCAATCGTTATTTTTTTTTCTATCGTTTTCAGTTGTGTTCAGTCGGGAACAGTTGGTTTGGTTTAGAAGTACTGAAACAAGACCTAACATTTCACAACGGTAGTAGGGAAGTTGAATTCTGTTGAGTTGTGAACGATCATAATAGTTTAACTGAAACGGTGAAACTGAATCACAATCGTAATTTTACAACTGTTTCCAATTGTTTTTTTCAAGTGCAAATTATACAACTGTTTAAGATCGTTTTCAGTTGTTTTCGATCGGAAACAGTTCATTCGGTTTTCAAGTCCTGAAACGAGACCTGATTTTTCGCAGCGGAAGTAGGGAAGTTGAATTTTTTTTTAGTTGAAAATGATCAACATATTTTGAAATCCCAATCGCAAAGGATTGGAAACAATTGTTTCCAATCATAATTTTACAACTGTTTACGATCGTTTTCAGTTGTTTTCAATCGAAAACAGTTGGTTCGTTTTCAAGTCTCGAAACAAGACCTGATTACTTCCATTATTTTTTATCGTTTTCAGTTGTTTTCATTTGGAAGCCGTTGGTTTGGTTTTCAAGTCCTGAAACATGACCATATATTTAGCAAAGGTGGTAGGAAAGTTGAATTTTGTTGAGTTGTAGACGATCTAAATAGTTTAACTGGAACAGTGAACCTAAAGTCCCAATCATAAACAACTGGAAACAACTGTTTCCAATAATTTGTTTTCGATCGTTTTCAGTTGTTTTCAGTCGGGAACAGTTGGTTTGGTTTTGAAGTACTGAAACAAGACCTAACATTTCACAACGGTAGTAGGGAAGTTGAATTCTGTTGAGTTGTGAACCTCATAATAGTTTAACTGAAACGTTAAATCTCGAAATGTAAATTTACAACTGTTTACGATTTTTTTTTTCAAGCCATTAAACACTGTTTACGATCGTTTTCAGTTGTTTTCGATCGGAAATTAAGTCGTAAACAACTATAAGCAATTGTTAACAACTGTAAACAATTATAACAACTGTAAACAATTGTTAACAATCGGAGACAGTTGTTTCCGATCGTAATTTTCCGATCGTTTTTTTCGTATCCATTCAAAACGACCGTTTTCAATTGCTTTCAATTGTTTTTCGATCGGGAACAGTTGGTTTTGGTTTCACGTCGTGAAATACAGACCTGAGTTTTAAGAACGGATATAGGGAAGTTCATTGTTTTTTAATTGTAAACGATCAAAATAGTTTATTTGAAACGCTGAATCTGAAATCCTGCTACAAAACTACAAACAACTGTTTCCAATTGTTATTAACTGTTTCCAGTTGTTATAATTATTTACAGTTGTTAACAATTGTTTATAGTTAGATGTATAGAGGGGGCTACTTCAGAAATATTTTGCTCTTCAAGGAAAAGTGAAAATAGTAAGAAAAACGGATGACAGCTCTCAACTTCAAGCATTTCACATGTCTTTTATAACTTAAAAAAAAAAAAAAAATCGTGAACAGTTTTAAAATTACGATAGAAAAATGTTGTTAACAATCGTTTACGATCGGGATTAATCAACTTTCCTATTACCGTTGTTAAAACTCGGGTCTGTATTTTTCTCGACTTGAAAACCGAACGAACTGTTTCCGATCAAAAACAGTTGAAAACGATTGGAAACAATCGAAAACGATCGTTTTCAATGGATAAGAAAAAAAACGATCGGAAAATTACGATCGGAAACAACTGTTTCCAATTTTTAACATTTTTTACAGTTGTTAACAACTGTTTACAGTTGTTTACGACTTATTTCCGATGGAAAACAACCGAAAACGATCGAAAAAAAATGAAAACGATCGTAAACAGTTGTTTAATGACACTTGAAAACAATCGTAAAAAGTTGTAAATTTACATTTCAGATTTACTGTTTCAGTTAAACTATTTCGATCGTTCACAACTACCGTTGTTAAATATCAGGTCTTGTTTCAGGACTTGAAAACCAAACAAACTGTTTCCGTTTGAACACAACTAGCTCGCAATTCTTGCTGTCCTTGTGTGCATGTTCTTTTTTATGGCACTTGAGCTTACTCAAGTGCCATATAGCGATTGTAATTTCTGTCCGTCAGTCGGTCTGTCGGTCCCGGTTTTGCTAGTTCGGGCACTTCCAGATAAGCTAGGACGATGAAACTTGGCAAGTATATCAGGAACTGGACCAGATTAAATTAGAAATTGTCGCTTCCTCGATCCGACCATCTGGAGGGGAGTGGAGGGAGGGGGAATCCGGAAAAAATAGGAAAAATGAGATATGAACGGGTGATCGGATCTTAATGAAACTTAATACATGGAAGGACTTCGTGTCTCAGACCCTCCATTTTAAATCCAGGCCGGATCCGGTGACACTGGGGGGAGTTAGAGGGGGAAACCGGAAATCGTGGAAAACACTTAGAGTGGAGGGATCCGAATGAAACTTGGTGGAAAGTACAAGCAAAAGTCCTAGATACGTGACTGATATAACCGGAACGGATCCGCTCACTTTGGGGGAGTTTGGGGGGGGAGAAGTCCGAATTTGTAGTGATCCCGCGAGTTCCGTGCTTCCTGATGTGCTGGGAAGATGGAAATTGACAGGCATGTCTGGGACCCGACCAGCTTAAATAGGAAATCATCAATTCCCCGATTCGACCATCTGGGGGGGGTGGAGGGAGGGTGAAGCCAAAATTTGAGGTATTTTTAGCTTGCGAACGGGTGATCGGATCTTGATGAAAATTGATATTTAGGATGACCGCGTGTCTCAGACACCTCACTTTAAATCCGGGCCGGATCCGATGACACTGGGGGGAGTTGGAGGAGGGAACCGGAAATTTTGAGAAACGCTTAAAGTGGAGGGATCGGGATGAAACTTGGTGGGAAAAACAAGCACAGGTCCTAGAAACGTCATTGACATAACCGGACCGGATCAGGGCACTGTGGGGGAGTTGGGGTAGGGAACCGGAAATTTTGAGAAACGCTTAAAGTGGAGGGATCGGGATGAAACTTGGTGGGAAAAACAAGCACAGGTCCTAGACACGTCATTGACATAACCGGACCGGATCAGGGCACTGTGGGGGAGTTGGGGTGGGGGTCCGGATTTCTAGCGATCCCGCGAGTTCGGCATACTTCCTGGTGTCCTAGGGCGATGAAACTTGGCAGGTATGTCAAGGATCCGAATAGACTGACTTGAGAACAGCCGTTACCCCGACCCGAACATCGTGGGGGGAGTGGGTGGATGGGGAGTCCGGAATCTAGTGGCGTGCATAACTTTTGAACGGGTGATCGGATCTTGATGAAAATTGATATTTAGGATGACCTTGTGTCTCAGACACCTCACTTTAAATCCGGGCCGGATCCGATGACACTGGGGGGAGTTGGAGGAGGGAACCGGAAATTTTGAGAAACACTTGAAGTGGAGGGATCGGGATGAAACTTGGTGGGAAAAACAAGCACAGGTCCTAGACACGTTATTGACATAACCGGACCGGATCCGATGACACTGGGGGGAGTTGGAGGAGGGAACCGGAAATTTTGAGAAACGCTTAAAGTGGAGGGATCGGGATGAAACTTGGTGGGAAAAACAAGCACAGGTCCTCGACACGTCATTGACATAACCGGACCGGATCAGGGCACTGTAGGGGTGCCATATAGCGATTGTAATTTCTGTCCGTCATATAATGGTGTATCGCATTGTTTAATAGTTTTAACTGGGCCCCGCAAGTGAGAACCCCCTAGGCACCTTTTATTGTTCACAATTTGTACTGCAACTACTTTTGTGCTTTACCGGAATTGTGGTTCTACACAATAGTAGTCAGCAGTTTTCGTGTCTCCCACAATTGTTCAACAATTGTGGTGCCGAACTACAATTCTAAGATTAAGATATAAGCCAGGGTGTTCGCGCTAGTTGGGCAGTCTAAGTCGTAGTCTAAGTGGCAGTCCAAGTGTATATTGTGTTGGACCAAGTACGGTCGTGGGAATGGATTACCGGTCGTGAATTTCATAGAAGATCGATCATTGTACAGTTTGGTGAGTGAATAAAACTATATAGATCTTATACTCTCTAGTACTGCAATATAGCCTCTAGACTAAGGAGAACCTGACTCGCCTCCTCGCTACCCATATAACTATATACCGAGGTACGGGATAGTCAGTCGGTCTGTCGGTCCCGGTTTTGCTAGTTCGGGCACTTCCAGATAAGCTAGGACGATGAAACTTGGCAAGCATATCAGGAACTGGACCAGATTAAATTAGAAATTGTCGCTTCCTCGATCCGACCATCTGGAGGGGAGTGGAGGGAGGGGGAATCCGGAAAAAATAGGAAAAATGAGATATTTTTAGCTTACGAACGGGTGATCGGATCTTAATGAAACTTAATACATGGAAGGACTTCGTGTCTCAGACCCTCCATTTTAAATCCAGACCGGATCCGGTGACACTGGGGGGAGTTAGAGGGGGAAACCGGAAATCATGGAAAACACTTAGAGTGGAGGGATCCGAATGAAACTTGGTGGAAAGTACAAGCAAAAGTCCTAGATACGTGACTGATATAACCGGAACGGATCCGCTCACTTTGGGGGAGTTGGGAGGGGGGGGGAGAAGTCCGAATTTGTAGTGATCCCGCGAGTTCCGTGCTTCCTGATGTGCTGGGACGATGGAAATTGACAGGCATGTCTGGGACCCGACCAGCTTAAATAGGAAATCATCAATTCCCCGATTCGACCATCTGGGGGGGGGGGGAGTGGAGGGAGGGTGAAGCCAAAATTTGAGGTATTTTTAGCTTGCGAACGGGTGATCGGATCTTGATGAAAATTGATATTTAGGATGACCGCGTGTCTCAGACACCTCACTTTAAATCCGGGCCGGATCCGATGACACTGGGGGGAGTTGGAGGAGGGAACCGGAAATTTTGAGAAACGCTTAAAGTGGAGGGATCGGGATGAAACTTGGTGGTAAAAACAAGCACAGGTCCTAGAAACATCATTGACATAACCGGATCGGATCAGGGCACTGTGGGGGAGTTGCGGTGGGGAACCGGAAATTTTGAGAAACGCTTAAAGTGGAGGGATCGGGATGAAACTTGGTGGGAAAAACAAGCACAGGTCCTAGACACGTCATTGACATAACCGGACCGGATCAGGGCACTGTGGGGGAGTTGGGGTGGGGGTCCGGATTTCTAGCGATCCCGCGAGTTCGGCATACTTCCTGGTGTCCTAGGGCGATGAAACTTGGCAGGTATGTCAAGGATCCGAATAGATTGACTTGAGAACAGCCGTTTCCCCGACCCGACCATCGTGGGGGGAGTGGGTGGATGGGGAGTCCGGAATCTAGTGGCGTGCATAACTTTTGAACGGGTGATCGGATCTTGATGAAAATTGATATTTAGGATAACCTTGTGTCTCAGACACCTCACTTTAAATCCGGGCCGGATCCGATGACACTGGGGGGAGTTGGAGGAGGGAACCGGAAATTTTGAGAAACGCTTAAAGTGGAGGGATCGGGATGAAACTTGGTGGGAAAACAAGCACAGGTCCTAGACACGTCATTGACATAACCGGACCGGATCCGATGACACTGGCGGGAGTTGGAGGAGGGAACCGGAAATTTTGAGAAACGCTTAAAGTGGAGGGATCGGGATGAAACTTGGTGGGAAAAACAAGCACAGGTCCTCGACACGTCATTGACATAACCGGACCGGATCAGGGCACTGTGGGGGAGTTGGGGTGGGGGTGCGGATTTCTAGCGATCCCGCGAGTTCGCCATACTTCCTGATGTCCTAGGGCGATGAAACTTGGCAGGTATGTCAGGGATCCGAACAGATTGACTTCAGAACAGCCGTTTCCCCGACCCGACCATCGTGGGGGGAGTGGGTGGATGGGGAGTCCGGAATCTAGTGGCGTGCATAACTTTTGAACGGGTGATCGGATTTGAATGAAACTTGTCTGGTGAGCTATCGCCTCGGACGTTCAGTGTCACGTCCGAGTCGGGTCCGATACCTGTGGGGATGGGGGGGGGGGGGGGGGTGGAAAACTCAAGAAACTCTAAAAGCAGAGGTATTGGGACGAAACTTAATTGATGGAACAAGCATTAGGCCTAGATGAAATTGACAGAGCCAGATGGTTTCGGGGCTCTGTGGGGGGAGTTGGAGGGGGTTTCCTGGAATTCCGGTAGTCGTGAGTTAGAATAGTTCCAGATGTAAAACGACAACGAAACTTTGCAGGCATATTAGCGACCCAAATTATCTTGACTTAAAAACCTGACACAACATACCCCCGGAAACTTCCGTTCCTAGATCCTAGCATTTTTGGGGGAGCAAGAGAAGAGAAATATGGACTTCTATAAATTGCGAACGAGTGGTCTGATTCGAGTGAAACTTCATGGGTGATACGAATCGATGGCCTCGACATGTAAAACATGCGTTCGAACCATATGCGACCACGATTAGGGGAATTGGGGGTGGGGGGACTTTTGACATGCACAGAAACTAAACGGATGGACCGAATGAGATGCAATTCGACAGTGCCGAGTTTATGCGGCCTAGATTTGTTATTTGGCGTCTGGGCCGGATTCGGCCAAGGTAGGGGGGGGGTACTGGAAACTTGCAGATAGGCTATGCTCCAATTTCAGTCAAACTTGATGAGGGAATTAAGAGATTGGGCCCGAACCGGCTCCGACAACGTTGGTGGTAAGGGGGGGGGGGGGTACCGGAACTTTCCAAAAATGCTCAGATTCGAGTGAAACTTGGTAGATGGTATAAACGAAGATGCTTTAGGTGGTCGATTTTTTTTATTCCGAACCAGATTCGGCCACGGTAGGTGGAAATAGAGTGAGTACCGGAAATCGTGTAGCACGTCTAGGGATCAAACAAATGGATTTATTGGGATGAAAGTTTGAACAGTCATGTGCATTTGCAATCGAGACGATGCCGGAACTAAATATTTAGTGAAACTAAATATCCTATTTCTATTTCCGAACCGCCTTTTTGGATGGCGGGTGTATTTTGTGACGTTTTCATCTACTTTCTTGTACAGCCTACTCGTACAAGTGCCATATGAGCTCGTAGCTCTTGTTTAGTTAGGGTACTTCCAGATGTGCTAGGACCATGAAACTTGGCAGGTATGTCAGGGACCCGACCAAACTAATGTGGAAATAATCAGTTTCCCGATCCGACCATATGCGGGGGAGTGGAGGGCGTTGAAAACTTGAAAATTTAGGGTATTTTGTCACACTTTTTCGAGTTAGGGTACTTCCAGATGTGCTAGGACCATGAAACTTGGCATGCATATCAGAGACCTGACTAAACAAACTTAGAAATAATCAGTTTTCTGATCCGACCACGTTGGGGGGGTGGAGGGCAGGGGAATCCGAGAAATTGAGTAGTGTGTTAGTTTCGAACGGGTGATCGGATTGTAATGAAACTTAATAACTGAATAGATTACATTTTTGGGATGTCCCGTTTAAAGTCTTGATCGGGTTCGGTAGCTTGGGGGGAGTTGGGGGGGGGGGCGGAAATTTCAAGAAACGGTTAGAATGGAGGGATCGGAGTGAAACTTGCTGGGAAGAACAAGCATATGCTCTAGATAAATCGTTCAGACAATTGTACTGGATCCGGACACTCAGGGGGGGGGGGGGTCCCGGAATTCCGGTGATGGCGCTTTGGGGGATTTTCAAGATGAAACTTGGCAGGCATATCAGGGACCCGATCAAACTGACTTCAAAATACAAATTTTGTCGATCTGATAATGGTGGGGGGAGTGGAGCGAGGGGAATCCGTAATATTCAGTCATGCGTGACTTTAGAACGGGACTATATTTCGGGACCATGTTTCGCTCCCATATTGTTTCGTTAAGTGTTAGGAAATAAGAGAATTGTCCACATTAGAAATTTTGCGACATTTTCGTTCGTTAAAAACTTCGAAAATATACAAACGATTTACGAAAAAAATGTTCCACGACTAAGTCCAAAACACGGCAGTGATCCTCAGCAAGAACGAGAATACGTCGCACTAACGACTCAAACTCAACAACTCAAATCCCGTGTCAAGCAATCACGGCAATCGTTGGGGACAGATATGGTGCCGCTTCCGGTTCAACCGCCAGGTACACGGTGATTTGCATCGGCAAGGAGAGTTACACTGTAAAGTAAAATACCCCTCTTTTTGTGAAATACGTTGCAAATGACACGGATTCCCTTTGCCCAGCTTTACTTTCTGAGCTTTAGAAAAGGCATACATCGTTAGATCAGGTTGAAAGATAGTGGACTGTGGGGGTACTTGTAAGAGTAAAGGCAACGTAATACATATAACGCTATAAAAGGAAATTTATTTTCGTTCGATTTTGCAACTGGAAAACTCTTCAAACAAAAACGTTACCCTGGTCTTTTTTTCTCACGAACTTGCGTCGCCGAATTCTATTGGCTCTCCTCTGCTACGACATGGTCATGAAGGCTCAAAATGACTCCTTTTCGGTTTGATTGAAGGTCTATATCTTGAAAAAAAAAAAAAAAAATCTGCCCACTTCAACGTTTTTACAAAAAGAGTTTCAGCTTGATGGCTAGTTTGTGACATTTTCTGTGAAACGTTTTTGTAAAAGAAACTGTTTTGAGAACTGTTTTAAGATCCGTTGAACAAAGTATAGGTTGCAAAAATGTTTCTGCAATAAACGTTTATGGACCTTGAACCCTGAGTTCGAACTTTTTGCGGAGGCTATGTATTCGTCAATTCAGTTTCAGAAAACCCTACAATCGGAAACTACAATCGGAAAATTATGTGTCTCGATCAGAGGCATTACCAGCCAAAATATTTCGGGGAAGGGGGGAAGGTAATTACCGACTGGCTGGTCGTTTTACCGACTGTTTTAGCAGAGATACCGTCAGTTTTTAAGAATAATGCATGTTTTGACGAAAAATCGACTGTTTTGAAGATTGAAAACTTTGTCTTTGTATTGACTGTATCCGTTTGACTATTTCCACAAATTGAATGGAAAACCTCCCTCCACCATTCGTGGTGCCCCTGTTCTCGATTCTTGTTCTTGTTATCGCTTAGCTTTTAACCTTTACAACATCACTTTGATAACCATATTTTATTGGGTTCTGGGGTAAATAGATAAAATTCATGAGGTAAAAGCCAAGAAAAGAGCGTAGCTTGGTCGACAACCAAGGTCATTCAACAGGAAATAATTTATATATAATTTAGGGGAACATAAAAACCGTAAAAAACGGTCGAAGTGATCAAACTTTTCCGAAAACAGAAAAGGGCATAAACGAAATAACTTAACACTGTGAGATACGGGACTTCCTAAAAGTGTGTTCTCGCCGTTCCCCGAGGACTCCATGGGGAACCAAAGGGAACGGCGAGAATAGAAGGAGTCACTCCACGCGGACTCCGCCTAGGAAAACAACGAGAACACGGAGAATGCTTCTAAAATGGATTTTGTTAGAAAAAAAGAATGTGCAGTTGACGAAATTACGAGATCCACTTTATTTTGGGATTTGTTTATTCTGATTCTTTTAATTAATTTTACATTGCAGAAACACTAAAAACTGATTCCCCTCCGAATATGAAAGGGAGTCCTTTTTGACGATGGCGATGATAATCAGAGCATTTCCCGCCCGTGGGGACTGGAGAGTGGTTCCCCGGGCAACAAAAACGCGGCTGCTCCTTAGGCGGAGACCTCAGGGAACGTCGAGTACACGCCTTAAGTGAAGGCGTTTGTGAACCTGCAATTGGCTGGAAAAGGTATCCTAACTTTTTTGTATCGTATGATTACATTTTTTGCATAGGTGTTTGAAAAGATATTACAGCTTAAAGTCTTCAAACTCTTATTACAAAAGCGAATTATGCTTTCTATTGGTTCGTTTTGCATAAAGCGTCATAGCCAATCAAAAGTAGAAAAGACTAATTTTTTTAAAAAAAAAGCAATTAACATCTTACTTTCACAACTCTGTTAGAAACATATTATTGAACTAGTTGGGAACATTTCTACCATTAACAGGCTCATAATTGTCATCATACGCCGATAAGTATCTGTTAACTCGGGAATCTAAATCAAAAGTCCTCTACCTCCCGCTGTTAAACTCATTTTGTTAGCTCACTTCCATGAAAGAAAATTCCGTTTTCTTCTTGTTTGTCGTGCCATCTTTCAAACTGAAAAGTGCGCGAATTGTGACTCATCACTATGGAGGAGTCACATCATTATATAAATTTGTCGAAAAGGACAAAGATGTTCTGGAGTTCTGCCAGAGTAAGTAAATAATTTAATCTCTGTTTTTGTTTTCTTTGTTAGCCTGTCACACACCAACTGGATGCTCGTAAGCTTTTCTTGGTTAGCTTGTCTCAGACCAACTGAATGCTCATAAGCTACAATCCTATTTGAACAAGCTTAGTGAAGAAAGGATTTCTTAATTCACTTAATTAATTTCTTTTGATAATTCTGTCAATAATTTCTGAACTCTTTCAAATACCAATCTAATTTAATACCAATCAGTTTTACTTTCACCTGACTAACTTACCTGACCAAACCCAGCAAATCAGCATCAGAACTTAGCCTAGTCTGGTGAATGCTATGCTCTGTCACCTGAAAGGTTGAGGTGTAAATACCGTGGTTATAAATTCTACAGTGAGTTGTTTCTTGAGAAACATTACAGTCTAGTACACTAGCCCCTTTTCAGGCACGGTGCTCAAACGTCTAGCACCATGCCTGGGCTGTGCCTGGGTGCTAGACGTTCAAGCACTGTACCTTGGATTTCATGTATGGTGCATAGATTTCAGTATACAGTGCATACATCAAAAACACAGTTTCTGTCATAACAACTGTGCACCAGCTCGGACAGGGCTGAAATTACTACCATGAATTAGAGAAATCAAAGACAATCCTTTATATATTTTTCACAACAAAAACAAAAGGGCTCGGCTGATGACAGATGTGAAAAACCTCATTTCCTTTTCTAAATAGTCAAGGGTTTTGCATGCAAAGTGTCCTGTGCCTCAGCTTTTTCTACCTGGCAGCCAACCAGAATATTGGCTCTTGGGGAATAGATAGGGAAAATACATGGAAAATAGATAGGGTGCTTTTATGTTTTTCATCTCCATCATCATTAGAGCCCTTTTGTTTTTGTTGTGACAAATATATAAAGGATTGTCTTTGATTTCTCTATTCATAGTAGTAATTTTAGCCCTGTCCGAGCCGGTGCTCAGTTGTGATGACAGAAACTGTGTTTTTTCTGTATGCACTGTATACTGAAATCCATGCACCATACATGATATCCAAGGTACAGTGCTTGAACGTCTAGCACCCAGGCATGGTGCTAGACGTTTGAGCACCATGCCTGAAATGGGGCTAGTGTACTAGACTGAAACATTAGGTGATAGATGTTTCGTTCATGTGGAGATTGATCGAGATCCACTTTTCTGCCTTTTTTTTTTGTCAGAAAAGATTTTGTATAGTAGTTTTGTAAGTCAAGTTTGGATGTCCACATCCAGTTGGTTCATCCTTCTGATACTGTGAATCCCCCATTGTCTTGTCCTGGTCTTGTCTTGGGGTTTTTAATCCTGCTTCATCTTCTGACACTACATCCCTTCCTGAACCTTTACCTATCCCTCAGCCTCCCATACCATCTCAATTCCCAATTTTTGTTGTTGATGATACTGATATTGGAGAAAATGTTTGTTACTATTTTCCTGATGTGACAGTTGAGCGGGAAGAAACAAAGCTTTTCCTTAAGTAAGTAATTTATTTATGACCCACCATTTTGAAAAGGCAGAGTAAATGAAGAAAATAAACAAAATAAACAAAACACATAAACACGCACAAAAAAGATAGGCTACTTAATTTTTAATCTTCCGTCAGGAACCAGTGGACGACTTTGTGCGCTGGTTGGGCCCTGTTGTCCATGATTTTTGAAAGCGATGAGGAAACATCCCAAAGGGTCACACTTGCATCTTGAAGTTTGAATTTCTCCGTCAATGTATGGTTATGACATAATTTCGTTAGGTGGAGCAGGTGCTTCGCATATTTGAAATAACATGATCTCATCTTTTTAATCTTCAGTATTAAGCTTCAATATCTCCACACAGTCAGTAAGAAGGCTTCTGATGAAATTATTGCTAGAATTCAGAAATTTCAACCTTTATGTCAAGCACATTGTTCTGGTTCTGACCCAGAAGTTTATGTTTATGTTCCATTTGAGAGGCTGGACTCAAAGAATGAGAGAATTGTTTTTTTACCATTGCAACCTACATCTACCAACAGTTTGACCATATTGCTTTACAAAAGAGTTTTTTCAAGTGGAAAGGAAGAAATAAGAGAATGCTGTGGGTACAGAGTATAATTACATGAAAATCTGTATGCTATGATGGGAGATCCTGAAATATTATCCTGGTAGTTTCAAGGAATGAAGTACAAGGTTTCAAATACTGTCAGTTATACTGATGCTCCTTCTAAAAAGAATTTGTGTTGCGTTAAGTTGTGCTCTCTAATCTGTTGTTGATAAGTCTCAAGTTATCAATTCGCCATATTCTGGCTCAGCATTCAAAGTGGACTAGATTCTGTTAATCCCCCATTGTCTCAAAATCAACACAATCAACACTTATGTGTGTCTATAGACATACTTATAAGCCGGGTCTATAGGGTTATGGGTAACTTACATTTTCTATACTACCTGCAGGGAGCAGATTCCAGATTTTCTACTCGTCAACCTGAGAGCTATTTTACTATGTCTGTCAGATGTGCTGATGGTGAGAAATAGGAGGAATAATAGGAACTAGTCCGCTTGGAAGTGGAAGTACTTACTGTGATTTTTTTTCTTGTTGTTTTATTTGTGCCATGATTTTAACTCGAAGTGATTTAGTAAGATTTGTTTCCCTTTCCAAAACCAATTTGACCTCAATCCTTATGCTTATAAGCTTACTGTCATTATTTTCTTGATGAGCTATTTCGAAGATTACTGTGATTGTTTTCTTGATGCCTTATTACGAGGTTTCTTGAATAGCTCAGTTCTTATGTCACTTGCAGCTTTGCTCAAGTGCCATATACAGATCACTTTTCAGTCTGTTGGTCGATCGGTCTGTCGGTTCACTGTTCTCGAGTTAGGGTAGTTCCAGAAAGTTAGGACGATGAAACTTGGCAGGCATATAAGGGACCCAAACAAACTGACTTGGAAATATTCACTTCCCGAATCCGACCACCGAGGGGGGAATCGAGGGATGGACAATCCGGAATGTTGAGGCATCTATAACTTTCGAACGGGTTATAGGATCTTAATGAAACTTTGCATTAACAATCTCGTGTCTCAGATCTCCCACTTCGAGTCCTGAACGGATCCGATGACTGTGGGGGGGGGGGGGAGTCGGAGGGGAGAACCGGAAATATTGTGACACGATTAGACTGGAGCGATTGGGATGAAACTTGGTGGGAAGAACAAGCACATGCCCTAGATACATCAGCGTACCGGATTCGGACCCTGGGGGGCAGGGGGGGGGGGGGGGGCTAAGACGATGAAAATTGGCTTGACCATTTGAGGTTTGAGATGATTGGCTTAAAATAGTCAGTTTCCCAATCTGACCATCGTGGGAAGGGGGGGGGGGTGGAGAATCCGGAGTCTTGAGGCATGTATAACTTTCGAAGGGGTGATCGGATCTGAATGAAACTTGATATTTGGAAAAGCCTCGTATCTCAAATTTCCGAGATCAGTTCCGACCAGATCCCATGAATGTGGTTGGGGGTGGTTGGAGGGGAGAACCGGAAATCTTGTGACACCCTTAGAGTGGATCGATGAGACTTTGTGGGAAGCGCAAGCACAAGCCATAGATACGTCACAGTACCGGACCTGATTCGGGCACCTTTGGGGGAGTTGTAGGGGGTGTGGGTCCGAAATTCCGGTCACCGCGAGTTAAGGTACTTCCAGATCCGCAAGGACGATGAAACTCGACTTTGAACATCAGAGACTTAACAAGATTGGCTTAGAAATAGTCATTTCTCAGATTCGACCATCCCTTAAAGTACTATTAAAGCAAAATATACTTTTTCATCATCCCCATTAGCCCATGATCGTTTATGCCTCAAGGATTTTGCTAAGAAATGAATTTTTAGCACCCTTAAATTACATATTTTACAGAAAAGTAAAAAAAAAAAACTTTTGACCAAAAGATATAATTATATTCGTAATCCCCAAGGGCCCATGATCTGTTTTGCCTCAAGGGTTTTGTGATTTCCTGAAAGTAAAAACAATTATTTTGAGCAAAATACATATTTTCATGATTTCGATGAGCTTATCATCATTTGTGCAAGAGTTTTCGTTGCGGATGAATGTTCTAGCGCCCTTAAAGTGAGCATCATCACAGCCAAATGCATAAATAGAATAGTTTTTAAGAACGATCCATTCTCACGATTTCTAAGGACCCATGATCATTCTTATCTCAAGGGATTTGCTTACAGATGAACACAACTCACGAATTGGCAAACTCCTATTTTCAGCCTCCGATACAGCGTTGCAAGTGCCATATGAGCCATGATCATTCTTATCTCAAGGGATTTGCTTACAAATGAACACAACGCACGAATTGGCAAATTCCTATTTTCATCCTCTGATACAGCGTTGCAAGTGCCATATGAGCTAGTAACTCTTGTTTTTACAGCCTATCTGGGCTAGGGTTAGACCACCAATTTAAGTGTTTTGAGGAAAGTTCCTGCAAAGGTATGCCGGGAGAGGGTTACCAGAGGGCTTTAGTCATTCAGTTCTGAGATTTGTTCTGTTACAGGGAACGGTTTTATTTAGCCGTGAGATAAAACCGAATTAGGTTTCAATCGCAAATCTTTTCCCTTCGCTTATTTTTCAATCAAAGCCTTGAAAACTAGAACTCTATCACTTGTGCTATAACCCCTTTGAAATCCCCCCTGTTTTCCCTAATAGTTCTATTACGACCCAACAATCTTTCTAGCTTAGTAGCTTTTCTAAAATCTCACTAACTGATGCAATTAGTGTTATAGGTTGATAGTTATCATGTTGTTTACGGTCACCTTTTTTGAAAAATTGCAAAACAATTGACAACTTCCACAAATCAGTTCAAGTACTCTTAGAGATTATCTTATTAACCAGAAACATTATTGCTGGAATCAGCACTGACGTAAATGTATTATAGGGATCCCATCACGACCCGGCACTGATCCTCCTTTCATAGTATGGATTTCTTCCTTAACTTCCTCTCGTGATACACTACTCGCTAAATCATAATAGCTTTCTAGATACCTGTTCTAATGTAGGGGGAATCAACTAAAATTATCGCAACCTACCTCAAACTTTTCAAAATACTCAGGCGATGTACCAATAGTTTGTATTTGCTTCTGTCTCGGCTTACTTGTCTTTTTCCTTTTTAACTCGTAATTGATACAAGACAGTGAGGTATTGTCAACAACTCCCAACTACTTATGATTTGTATTTTTTACTAGGCTACTGTTCAAATTCTGTTATTACTTAGTAAAAGAAAAAGACTACACACTGCAAGAAGAAACCAAGCATAATGAAATGGGACTTGTACTCCAATTAGGGAAAAGGGAAGGCTTAGTAAAACTCCTTAGGTCAGGGTGAAGGTGTCTTAAGATTTTACATATGATTGGCGATCCCGATTCCCGAACTGCGGACATACACACGTTTGGCATGGTCTATCAAAATCCAGCAATTTGTGACACACAGGGGGGACTATCACAATTTTATTTCGCCTACCTTGCAAAAGCACCAGTACTGATACCCGCTGTCCAAAAACCCTCCTCATATTACCCTCCACAACATCCAAAGAACAGGCAAACTGATTGAACTTTACAACCTATTTACAAGGAAATGAACATTATCTTATCATAACACCACCTGCGCCCTATCCAAACATGATCGACTCAAAAGAAGCACGGCAGGACACGGCATGGTGCAGGAGGCACGCCTACGAAAAAGAGGCACGCGTACGAAAAAGAGACAGGGCATACTAAAAGAAGACATGCCTAAACTAGGGAGCCTGCAACGTCTATGCCTTTTTTATGACCCGTCTTCTCGTGCCTGATTTTAGTACTCGAGCTTCTTTCCGTTAATATATGGGATTCTGTAACGTGCCTTTTTTTAGGACCTGTTTTCTGACGTGCCACTTTTTAATACTCGAGGGGATTCTATAATGTGCCTTCTTTAGGCTCCGGATTTATCGCTAAACGATGAGGGTTGGCAACTAATATACTTATGGTTAACCGAACTTCTACCGCATCGTCACCATGTTACGAATGCTAAATCGAGGCGCAGTTTGAAACAAGAGCCGTAAGCTCATATGGCACTTGCAAGCATACGCATTAGGAAAGTAACAGCTAAGATTCTTGATAAAGCCGATTATGGACCTTTTGGATTCATAAAAATGTATGGTTTAGTAAAAATATGCCATATAATTTGCGGTTACAACGCGCAATTTAAAGGGGCTAGAAATCCGTTTTGTAAGCAAATGCACTGGTACACAAATCATCATGGGCCCTTGGCTCACGAAAGTGTATCAGTCGCTCGAAAGTATTATTTGTTTGCATTTACGGCTAAGATGCGCACTTTAAGGGGTTCGAAATGAATTTGGAAGCAAATATTTAGGGCACATATGATCATGAGCCCTTGGGGATCCTAAAAATGTTTAGTTTCTTAGAAATGTTTTTTCGAATTTGCGGTAAAATCGGTGCTTTAAAGGAGTTATATCATAGGCGTTGTAGCTCTAGAACCCCCCCCCCCCCCACCCAAGATGAAGCCACGACTCGATCCGACCGCTGGGTCATCTAGCGGTGCGGGTCGGAAGCACCCGACATGGGGAGGATGGAATCATAGTTTAACTTTGGATGTAACAAAATGTTTTTATGGCAGTTGTCTGCCGGCCAAGTGCCATATACCTATCACTTTTCCGTCGGTCGGTCGGTCCGGTGTTTGCGAGTTAGGGTACTTCCGGATGGGCTAGGACTATGAAACTTGGCAAGCATATCAGGGACCCGATCAAACTAATCTGGAAATAGTCAGTTTCCCGATCCGACCATCTGGGGGAAGTGGAGGGTGAGGGAATCCTGAGAATTGAGTAGTTTTTGTCAAGCCCTTACCCCTTTCTTCACACTAGTATAGCTCTGCACGTGGATGACGCCATTCTCTGCTTATATCTATGAGCGTCGGCGGAGAGAGCTAGTGTAATCGCAGGTCAAAGGGGTTGGTATATGGCTCAAGCTTTTTGTCGCCCTTTTTCGAGTTAGGGTACTTCTAGATGTGCAAGGACAATGAAACTTGGCAGGCATATCAGGGACCCGACCAAACCAACCTGGATATAATCAGTTTCCCGATCCGCAATATCTGGGGTGGGGGGTGGAGAGGAATACCTGAATAAATGACATATCTCTTATAATTCTGATGTTTCATTTGAACTCCGGACCGGATTCGACAGCTATGGGGGAGTTGGGGGGGGGAGACCGGAAATACCGGGAAAACGGTTAGGGGACCCGGAATCCGGAATTCCGATGATGGTGGTTCTGGGGATTTTCACGACTAAACTTGTGAGGCGTATCAGGGACCCGATCCAACTGACTTGTAAATAATATTTTACTCGATCCGGTAATACCGGGGGGAGCAGAGGGAGGAGGGATCCGGATATTGAGTCATGCGTAACTTTGGAACGGGTGATCGAACTTGAGTGAGATTTTGTAATTGAACAGAGGACATGTCTCTGGTAATCTTGTTCATGTCCAGACCTGATCCGACAACAGCTGGGGGGCGGGGTAAATACGTGACTGGCTTAGACTGGAGAGATCGGGATGGAACTTGGTGGGAATAACAAACAGATGCTCCGGATAAATCATTTACAGAACCGGATAGGCTCTGGCGACTGTGGGGGGAGTTTGAGGGGCCGGAATTCCGGTGTTTGCGAGTAAAGGTACTTCCAGGGACGATGAAACTTGGCTGGAATTTAAAAAACTCGACAAGATTGGCTTAGAAATCGCCACTTTCCAAACCCGACCATTCTTTAAAAGTACCCACCATGACCGGAAATTAAGAAAAATAATTTTAAGCAAAATATGCATTTTCATGATCCCCATGAGCCCATTATCATTTTTGCCTCAAGGGTATTGCTTACAAATGAAGTTATAGCTCCCTGAAAGTGCGTATTTTCACCGCAAGGTAAAAAATTACTTTTTATCAAACGATACATCTCAAGTCATGATCATTTGTGCCAAGAGGGCTTTGGTAAAAAAAAAAAAATAAAGTTGAAAAAAAAAATACTTTTTACCAAACGGTATATATCAATGATCCCTAAGAGCCTGCTATCGTTTTTGCCTCAGGGGTTTTGCTTACAGATGAATTTCTAGCGCCTTTAAAGTTCGTATCATTACAGCCAAGTTCAATAATAAAATACTTTTTCTCTAGCTCCCTTAAGTGCGCATCTGAACCGCACAGTCGAAAAGTAAGTTTCATCAAACAATAGATCTCAACCGTGCAAGTGCCATATGGGATTACAGCTCTTGTTATTGTAGCAGGCGTATGGAAAATATGTAGAAAAATTATACTAATTATTTGCATCATCGATTTCTTTAAGTATTTTGTTTCCTGTTTTTTCCTGTTAATTCCCGTAAGTCCAAAGAATTAGATATCGACGCCGTAAACTATGCTAAATTCCTTACAGTGATTTCTTGAAAATTCTGAAATTGAGCTAAATAATATTCAGCTTCCGACACCAACAAATGTCAAACTGGTCGATGATTTCTTCCGATATATCTAACCGTCCACATGGTGATATACTTCGTCATTTCAATCCTCTTGCGCCATTCGATCTTCTCGAAGGTTCTAATAATCTTTTGACCAGCGCCAAGAGATCAACGAATAGTTAATTTGCAATTGGCGGATTGGCGTTCATGGTTGAATTGTGTTCAAGCAATTTGTGGATTACATTGTCTACCGTTAGGATTTTGGGGAAAACAAAGGTAACAGTGTGTTCGTAAAAATCCGACCCATCAAAAAATGATGGTGTCTCCCACCTTCTCGACCCACACGAATTTGTAATCATTTGTTATCAGAACAGTTGAGGCAAAAATTATCACGGGTCCTTGGGAATCAGGAAGTGGTCAAAAGTATTTTTGGGATCCCAAAAAGGGATCCCTGTGAGCACGATAACTCTCGAAGGGAATGAGATATTCTGATGAAACTTGGTGTGACTATTCTTTGGGTCAAGAGTCAGGTCGGGTTCGTAGATAGGCCCTGTAGCCATATACTTAGGGGTGGGGAGCGGGTTCAAATTAAGGGATAAATAAGATATTTGTAAAAAGCTAATCTGATAGTCGATTATGGGGCAAGAAGACATGCTGAGCACGATGGTGAGCACGATAACTCTCGAAGGGAATGAGATATTCTGATGAAACTTGGTGTGACGATTCTTTGGGTCAAGAGTAAGGTCGAGTTCGTAGATAGGCCCTGTAGCCCTATATTTAGGGGTGGGGGAGGGGGTTCATATTAAGGGACAGACAAAATATTTGTAAAAAGCTAATCTGATAGTCGATTATGGGGCAAGAAGACATGCTGAGCACGATGGTGAAAATCATTTTCTCGCCTAACACGTAGCTCGTCCGGAATCCGGCAAAAACCGGAAAATTCGTTAAAAGTAAAATTTTCATTTGAAGTTGATTAAATGTTTGATTTAGAGGTAAGAAGACGTGCTGAGCGTGAAGGTGAAGATCATTTTCTCGCCGGACAAATAGTTCGTCCGGAATCCGGCAAAAAACAGAAAGTTTGTTAAAAGTAAAAGTTTCATTTGAAGTTGATTAAATGATTGATTTAGGGGTAAGAAAACTGCTGAACACGATGATGAAAACCATACAAGTAGTTCGTCTGGAATCCGGCAAAATACGGAAAGTTGGTTAAAAGTAAAAGTTTCACTTGAAGTTGATTAAATGTTTGATTCAAGGGTAAGAAGATATGCTGAACACAATGGTGAAAATAATTTTCTCGCCG
Organism: Branchinecta lynchi; assembly: GCA_023053575.1. Taxonomy (NCBI): domain Eukaryota; kingdom Metazoa; phylum Arthropoda; class Branchiopoda; order Anostraca; family Branchinectidae; genus Branchinecta; species Branchinecta lynchi. The sequence goes on from JAKZAP010000003.1 coordinate 19,828,925, forward strand.
GACAACTAGTTCGCCTGAAATCCGGCCGAAACCGGAAAATATGTTAAAGGCAAAAGTTTTTGCTGAAGTTGATTAGACGATAGAGTTAGGGATAAGAAGAGACGCTGAGTCTCTATATGACAATCATTTTTTACCCGGTCATATAATTAGTCCGGGATCCGGTTGTACCCGCATTTTTTTTAAGTCAAAGTTTTATTTAAAGTTGACTAGATGTTCTTTATAGGGGGATAAGGAGATACGCTGGATTCGTTGCTGAATTTTCTTTTTTGCTGGACTAGTGGTTCGCTCGGAATTCGGGCGAAATCGCAAATTTGGCAGAAGTAAAGCAGTTAGTTTCGGTCAGTATCGTCAAAATAGATATGGCTTATAGAGGTATAGATAGATAGATAGATAGATAGAGTATCTGAACTCGATTTTCTCTGATGATTAGCCTGGCGAAGACTGGATCTGGCGAAGACAAGACCCAATTGTCTGGATCAAATCTTAGATTTTTGGGATCCCATCGACACCTCTGGTCTTGTTTCACTTTGCAGTTAAGATACGCACTTAAAGGGGGCTAACATTCATATACTCTAGGTAAAAATGAGAATGGGCCCTCGGGGCGTTACGAACGTATTCTTGAGATCAGAAACACGTCCTTTTGTGAACTGTCAAGTTTTCTTTGGATCCGACCAACCGTTCATAAGTTATGCACGATTTAGTCCGGATTCCAATTCCCTCCACTCCCCTGAAAACGGTCAGATCGGAGAAATACTGCTTCCAAATCAATCTGATCGGGTCTCCAGTTACGCCAGCCGAATTTCATCATCCAAGTGTGTCTGTAAGTACCTTAACTTGCGATCACTGGATTTCCGGAAAAAAACCTTCCAAGACGCTCACGGTGGGCCAATCCGGCCCATTCCTGTCAAAAATGTATTTACAACTTTTCCTTGTTCTGCTCACCAAGCTTCATCCCAGTCGCTCCACGCTAAACCTGTTCTGATATTTCCGATCCCCCTCCAATCCTCCTCCCCCCCCCCCAGAGTTATCGGATCCTGTCCAGACACGAAACGGTATATCCGTGACACGAGCTCTTTCCAAATGTCAAGTTTAGTATGTGTCTGATGTCCCGTTCAAAATTTATGCTTGCCTCATGATCTGGGACCCCCCCCCCCTCTGATTGTCGGATCGGGGAAATGACTTTTTTTTAAGTCAATCTGGTCGAGTCCTCGATAAGTCTGTCAAGTTTCGTCGTTCTAACACATCTGGAAGTACTTTAACCCGTGATAACCGGAAATCCAGGGACCCAGAATCTACCCCCCAACCCCGCTGCGCCCGGATCCGATCCCGTTATGTCAACGATATATTAAGGATATGTGCTTGTTCTTCGCAATTTTTGGTGAGTCGTAAGTCTGGTCAGAATTCCAACCATCCTACCATGCCACCCCCAACTACTACCCCACTCATGCTCAAGTTCAGAACAATGCCATCCGATCCCATCGTCAAGCTATCCATTATATGAACCGGCTTCCGCAAACCCATAGCAACATCTAGTGTCGTGGGGCAGAACATGACTACGGACATGGGCGGACTCAAACCAAGAGATAAAAGCGGAGCTAGCCAGCAATTGGCCTTATTACAGTTCAGCGCTCCAAGTGGACTAGTTTATGTTAGTCCCCCATTGCCTCATAACCAAAATAGAAACACTGAAGAATTTTAACAGACTGGCGACACTACGTAGACACGACACGACGGGACATCGGAACGAAACAAATGTCAGTACATGGACACGTCACTACAGGGTCACGACGGAACGAAGACCGACACTACATGGACACGGTGGTACAAGTACCGACACTACATGGACACGACTGTATGAGTACCCACACTACGTAGACACTTTTTATGGCACTTGCCCTTCGGCCAAGTACCATATAGTGGTCTCAATTTCTGTCCGTCCGTCGGTCTGTCAGTCTGTCGGCTTGTCGGTCGGTCCGGGTTTTGCTAGTTTGGGCCCTTCCACACAAGCTAAGACGATGAAACTTGGCAGGCATATCAGGGACCCCAAAGGATTAAGTTGTAACTGATCACTTCTCCGGTCCTAGCACCATGAGGGGAGTGGAGGGAGGCGGAATCCGGAATCTGGAGGTATTTATAACTTTTGAACGGGTGATCGGATCTTAATGAAAATTGATATTTGGAAAGACCTCGTGTCTCAGAAAACCTCGAACCCGGTACTTTGGGGGGAGTTGTAGGGGGTAGCCGGAAATCGGGATGAAACTTGGTGAGAAGAACAAGCACGCGACCTAGATAGATCACTGACGTAGCCGAACCGGATTTGGCTAATGTGGGGGGGGGGGGGGGGGGATCTGGTAATCCAAGGGGTTCGGTACTTCCTGATGTAACAGGATGATGAAACTCGGCAGGAATGTCAGGGATCCGAATAGACCGACTTAAAAATAGTCGTTTGCACTATCCGAACATCGTGGGGGCTGTGGAGGGATGGGGATTCCGGAATCTAGTGGCATTTATAACTTTTGGACGGGAGATCGGATTTGAGTGAAACTTGGCAGGTGGAAAGAGCTATTATCTCTGATGGTCGATATCAAGTCCGGACCGGATCTGATACTGGAGGGGGGGGGGGGGGGTTGGAAGGGGGAACCGAAATTTTGTTGAAATGTATAGTGTCGAAGGATCGGGATGGAATTTGGTGGGAAGAACAAGCATAAGCATTAGATACGTTCTTGACAGAACCATATCATGTCGGGATTCTTTGGGGGGAGTTGGAGGGGGTTTCCCAGAATTCCGCTGATCGCGAGATAGGATAATTCCAAATGTGCCTAAGGTGATAAAACTGGCAAATTACTGACTTCCGCAGGTTTCGAGAAAAATGTCCGATTCAAGTGAGGCTTTATGGATGATAAGAACTAATGACCTATAGGTCAACATTACTTATCATATCTATAGGTATGCAAACCATGATTGAAGCACATTTGAAAATAAAAGCGTCGATTGTAGGAGTTCATTTCTAGAAAGTTGAATCAGACTGATAATCTTTTGGATAGTGCGGAGCATTAGAAGAAGATGGGAACGATTCTTGGATCAGCAGTATCAATCTTGGTACTTTTACAAGGTAGGCCAAGAATAATTTCTGCACAAGGTGCCCAAGTAATAGTTTGCCTTTTATTTTGCGGTTAACCAATCGTGAAGCTTCGTGCTTTCTGTTTATTTCTGGAAGATCACGTTGCTTGGCGTTTGCTCTGTAGCTTGGCATGGCATTGGCTTACATCAGCTACGAATTACGATGCTTTGGTAGTAATTTCTGCACCTTCTTAGCAGGGACCACGTCAGGCTGTCGAACGTCTGGGACAACGTTGAGGAAGAGTCGAACCTGCAATAAATAACCGAAGCTTCTAACGACTATAAATATTCTATTCGGGAAAATTACTTTTGGGTACCACTATAGGAACAAGACCAAAGGTTTCGATGGGATCCCAAAAATTCAATATCTGATCCAGACAACTGGGTCTTGTCTTAGCCAGATCCAGTCTTCGCCAGACTCCTTGAACATTTTTACAATTAAAATTCAGAAACAGATTAAGGCCAAATAGCTAATCACCTGAGAAAACCAAGTTCAGATTTGGATTCAGCATGTGTGTTTACCCCTATAAGTCATATCTGTTTTGACGAAAAATTCCTGCCACTTCTGCCAATTTCCCGGTTCCGGCCGAACTCCAGAACTACTTGTCCGGCGAAAAAAGAAAGCTCAAAGACGAAATCAGGGTATCTTCTTTCTCCAGTAATGAACATCTAATCAACTTCAAATAGAAATTTAGCTTATAACAAATTTTCCGATTCCAGCCGGATTCTGGTCGAACTATATGTCCGGGTAAAATACGATTGTCACACAGGGACTCAGCATCTCTTCTTACCCCTAAATCGCTTATCTAATCAACTAGAAATAAAACTTTGACTTCCAACAGTTTTCCGGTTTGGGCCGGATTCCGGACGAACTACATGTCCGGGTAGAAACTTGTTTTCACATAAGTGTTCAGCATGTCTTCTTGCCCTAAATCGAACATCTAATCAACTCCAAATAAAACTTTTAATTTTGACAAACTTTCCGGTTTGGGCCGGATTCCGGTCGAAATACTTGTCCGTCGAGAAAATCGTTTTCACCATCGTCTTCAGCATGTCTCCCTACCTCTAAATCGAACATTTAATCAACTTCAAATAAAACTTTTACTTTCAACAAACTTTCCGGTTTGGGCCGGATTCCGGGCTAAATACTTGTCCATCGAGAACATAGTTTTCACCATCGTCTTCAGCATGTCTTCCTACCCCTAAATCGAACATCTAATCTACTTCAAATAAAACTTTTACTTTCAACAAACTTTCCGGTTTGGGCCGGATTCCGGGCGAAATACTTGTCCGTCGAGAAAATAACTTTCACCATCGTCTTCAGCATGTCTTCCTACCCCTAAATCGAACATCTAATCAACTTCAAATAAAACTTTTACTTTCAACAAACTTTCCGGTTTTGGCCGGATTCCGGACGAACTACTTGTCCGATGACAAAATGGTTTTCACCGTCGTGTTCAGCATGTCTTCTTACCCCATAAACGACTATCACATTAGCTGTTTCAAAATATTTTGTTTGTCCCTTAATTTGAATCCCCTCCCCCACCCCTAAATGTAGAGCTACAAAGCCCATCTACGAACTTGACTGGTCCGACGACCCAACGAACCCTCACACCAAGTTTCATCAAAATATCTCATTCCCTTCGAGAGTTATCGTGCTTACAGACGGACGGACGGACGGACGGACGGACAGACGGACAGACGGACAACTTTTGCGATGTCATAGGTATCCCTCCACTTACGTTTTGGGATCCCAAAAACTAGTGCTGAGATTTCATTTTTAACACGGCTGCTATTTTTGCTGCTCGATTGAGGCGATGGCAGGAATATTTGTTTTCCTCATTTTGATCAACTTCGGTTTTGTTCTTAAGTAGGGTCTGATGTTCCAACTTTCTTCCAACAATAATTCCGCTCAACGTTTCTGGTAGGGAGTACTCGCCTGTATCTCAGTTTATGCCTACTTGGTTTTCTTTACCTTTGCGGCTTCTCGAATAGTGTGTGGAGTCCAGTGCAGGCTGCAAAAAAGTCGGTCCTCGTCCAGATTTTGAAAGTTGTGACGGCGTCCGTTGAACAGGGTGTGGTCAATTTCTTGTATATACTGTCGTTTTCCGAAAGTTCTCTCTATTCTTCCTACGTAATGCATACCGCAGTCCCAGGGTATTGAATAAATGCCTCTTTGGTGCTGATTTAGGACTTTGTCTTTTCCGGAGTTTATTTGAATTTCGATTTCACTTTATTCAAAAAGATATGACGGACAGAGCCGATTATTAGTTTTTGCATGCATCATTTAATATGCTTTTTGTTGTCAGAAAAAAGATGTAAATCAGTCGACCAGTGAGCATTAACATACGCTAAATTACAATTTATACCATTAATGACTATTTTGCAGATTAAAAGGTCGACCAACTTTACAAACGAGTAAACATATAAAGCAGTCAAAGACTGTTGGTACAGGCTCTGCAACGGACTTGATTGGCCTTACCTGTTCTGGTTGATGTTGGGGCGGGAGGATATTTTGGTGGATACGGCTCGACAGAAAATCTTATTACCAAAAGATAAGAAGAGTTTTAAACGGCGGGAGTGAAGGGTTCGAATCTAAGACTGATTATCGCAGCTGTAGTCATGGGACTGAGATTAAAGTACTTGGTGTCCATATAACGTTTAGGCTCGACAGCAAGGTAGGTTTCTGATTTGGATGCTGTAGTTTTTCAAACCTTTGGACAGTTTTTGCTGTCACTCAATCAACCGATGTATGGAAGGGAAACTTACAGTATCTGTAGGGGCTGAATGTAGCTTCAGCCGTGTTCTGATGATCTGTTAAAAAAAATTGAAATGGGTAAATCAGTCAATCAATTTTATTTTAACCATAATGGCACTAGGCTAACATGGGTGGAAATTCGAAAAATAAACACTCACGTATAATACAAATAAAACACGAACTAACGAACAATAAGTACGATGCGAACATAAAATCAAGTACAGTTAAAATGTTCAGTGAAATACGGAACGAACGATTTTAGATATCTTTCTTAAGTTTTCGTTGACGGGGGAAGAGAGTTTCGGGTCGTTCTTGCTTCGCGTGTTAGAGCCAAGAGAGGGTGTAACGAAGTCTGGAAGGATGTTCATGTGGTGTCGAGAATTCAAAATTTGGTGGCCAAAACGCATGAGAAGATTATGTCTTCTTTCAGACAGTTTTTTGGCCAAGTATAATTCTGCAGGCTCTCTTCTGCAGTAGTTCGATTTCGGAATCCTGAGCTTTACTTGATGGAGGATGACAACCTTGGCAGCCGTACTCTGAAATGGGCCTGACATAAGTTTTGTTAATTGTTACTAGGTTCATGGCGTGGAACCCCAAACCATTTCAGGTACGAAAATGAGCGAAGGGTAGCACAGCTATTTTTTACTATTTTTCCCAGTTGAGTTTTCCATTGGAGGTTATCATCCAGAATGGTGCCAAGAACTTTTTACAGCATTTTCACTTTTCATTGACCATTCCGACTCAACTGTTCGTAATACTTGTTCAGTGAAGTTAATCCTCATGATGTGACTTTTGGAATTGCTGACTTCTAATTTGACATCCGAGCATTTGTTGATTGAGATTGACGATCATGTCATGGAGAATCCGATCTTCATTGCTTTGAACGCCACGCAGAAGAGGAAGTGTGAGGTCATCAGTAAACTTTAAATGGTTTCCTATATTCGTCATGAGTATGTTGACTACATCAAAATGTATTTATATTTGTTTCCGGTTTTCATTCCCTCCTGGTGCAGCGTTCCGATTCGAGCACGCGCTCCCGTGTTTAGTGCGCGTTCTTCTTGCACCGTGCCTTCCGTTCCATTACCGACCTAGGTCAATCCCCAAAGAATCGTCTACCGCTTCTGATTTTTGAATCTTTCAAGTTTAATCGATTGGGAGTTTCATCCCAATCGATGAAACTTGGAGTCCAGCAGTGAATGGGAGGTGGTGGAAATTCTCCACTTGGTTCAGCTGTGTGTATATAATTGTAAACTGTCTGTTAAAAAATCCTAACCCATTCGAGCAGGATTGAATATTTACATATTTTCATTTGCGTCAAGTAGGTTGGGCTAGACCCTCTTCGGGGTTTTTGGGATCCCAAAACGTAAGTGGAGGGATACCTATGACATCGCAGATGATGTCCGTCTGTCCGTCTTTTAGCACGATTACACTCCAAGGGGTTGAGATATTTTGCTCAAACTGGGCACAAGGACTCTTTGGGTCAGAGTACAGGTCAAGTTCGAATATGGGCTCTGTGACCCTATATATAGGGTGGGGGTTCAGATTAAGGGACTAAAAATATTTGTAAAAGATAATGAGATAGTCGATTTAGAGGTGAATATGAAAATCATTTTCTCGCCGGGCCAGTAGTTAACCCGGAATCCGGCTAAAACGGAAAGTTTTTGAAAAATTAAAGTTTAATCTTAGAGGTTTAGTTTAGGGTAAGGAGGCATGCTGAACCCGAATATAAAAATCATTTTCTGTCCGGCCAAGTAGTTCACCCGGAATCCGGCTAAAACCGGAAAATTAGTGAAAAACTAGACCTACGTTGCCTGGGCAACGTGAAGTGTTGCAGCAACCTTTGTTCGGCTTCGACGACTAAAGCGTTGCGAGATCAACACTTTGGTGTTGTTTCTTCGACAACGGTTAAATGCTGAATTTCTCAAACCATCAAGGTTTTCAAAATGGTACATTCCAATCCAATAAGTATTTTTTTATGAACTGATGACACAATTTGTAATCACATGGTTATCCCTCAGCGTTGAAAAAAACAGTAGAATATTGGAGGCAGGGACTAAATTGACTTTGCAGGCAGTTGAACATTACCCTTTTCAATCGTGACTTGTGAAAACTTGGAACTTCTTATACAACCTAGTTGGTATAACAAAGCTATCCGTAGCTTTTTACTTTTCTTATATCTTAACTCATATTAATCAATTCATAATTAACTCTTAACACATCGGCAGTTCTTTTCTCTTGATATGTCAGTGGAAGACAACCTTTATTTTACCTTTTTTGTTTTTCTTTAAGTGACTTCAGTGACCTCTAAGTGGCCTGGATTTGTGGTTAAGCCATTTTCTCATGGATATAGTTTCCATTTCCCTGTCGGAACTAAGACGATACTAACTTGCTCAACTACTGAGGGTTCGTTTGTAGTCACTGGCGTTAAGTGGACTGGCCCAAATGGCAAAGAATATACAACTGAAGACAATAAGAGGTAATTCTTTTTGTTTCGGATGGGGATGGACAGGAAATCTTTGGAACAAGGACGTTTTTATTATATATTGTAGGAAATTATAGTTGATTAGTGGCTTCCGAGTTACAAAACAAATATCTATAGATGTCTTTTGTTACATTAGTGAAAACAAAACCTCCAGAGTAGTTATATAAAGGGGCTCCCACTCCACCCGCCCCCCAATTTCAAAACCCCATTTTAACATCAATTTCTGAAATTTTAACATCCTTTTTACCAAATTATCCCCCTTTTTAAGAACATTTTATTTTCTTACTTCCAAAATAAAGGATACAAGAAATAAGAAATATTACCCTTTACTACATATAAACTACTACAATATACACTAAAATACTTTTTTTTTTTTTTACATTTTTCTATTTTTATTCAAATATAATACCAATTCTACACCATATTACTGAGTAAGAAGTTCTAAATCAATATATTGTTCGGAGTTCTTATTTACCCTCATAAAGGGCTGCAAAGTAGATTTTTCTTTAAAAGTAATATGCTTATATTTCTGAGTTATAAACAAATCACAGGCTTTGTTATTATGATTAATAACGACAACCAACTTATCACCGTATTTTGGCTTAGCAATTCTCATTTTAACGATGGTATATTTCAATCCTAGAACTAGTTCTTCTTTCCTGATTGTCTCATTGTATTTATTCATTATGATTGTAGACAAGACTTCCTTTGCGGACTCCATTTATTAGTGGATGATTTTATTAAATAAAATCCAGGCTCACAAACTCACATACATATTTTTATTGATAATATCTAATGTAGCTTTTCTTTCATAATATATAACACAGTAAACATTATATGCTACAGGTTGAGCGTCTTTCAACGTTAAACTTATTTCAATATCAGCAGTTGTTCCATTATAAATATTTGACTCGTGTTTGGAAACATCGAAACAGAATAGTGGATATACTTCTTTAAATTCTTCTATACTAACAACACTACCAGTATCAAATGCCAATTGTTTATAACCCCAATGTATGAACCTATTGTAAAGATTCGATTATCTACATTTCTCATCGCTAAAGTCGCATTTGAGTGGTTCTTCAGGATATTTATCCCTATTAATTCTAAGTTCTATGTCTGTTAAATTCATGTGATCAAACAACATATTATTCATTAATTGATTGTTATGCTTTTAATTTTTCTGTAACATTACAACTACTTTTGTTGGATTGTTTCTCGCAGAAATAACTTTCCAGGTGTGGTCCTTATTCTGACTAACATCACTTTTATAACTATTACATGCTTCCCACATCAGATTATGCTTTCTGTCCTTTGCCAAACCCTTTTCTAAGTTACTCATCATTTCGATACTAGGAGCTACAATTGGGATTTACCAGGATAAATACTCGATTACTACTTTCAAATTAGTATTTCCATTTCTTATAATCATGTTGTTATCATCATTTCTTCTTAGAAATATTTTATGCGATGCACCTCTGAAGAATCGTTTGTTTCCTTCCAAAAATCCAAACAGTTCTGATAATGGTAAATACATATTTACTAATTTACTGGTCTTTGTTCTGTTATATCTTTTTTCAAATCCTTTATTATAATTATTATTATTTGTCAAACTGACTGTTCCAGTCCCTGCTACTGCTGCAATTGGAGTAAACGAAGCAACTACAGGATTGATTTCTTTCCCTTGATTATAATCTTTATACCAGAAATGATTTCTTGCTGCACTTCTAGAATAATCATCAGAGTATTCAACAACTTTGTAACGGTAGTTGTAATACCAACATGATTAATTTTTTCAACCGATTCATCGTTTATTACATACTCAGCGGTACTGAATAAATTAAATCCATTATTCGTTAAAGTAGGGACATCGGTTGCAGCTATATGAGTCCCATCTTCGTTTACTATTCTTACACTGACATCAAGATAACTTTCACTTGGGTAGAACCACGAATCTAATTTCTTTGTTACAAATTCAAACTCTGATTTATTAGATACATTGACATCTGTTTCTGGAATTTCTTTAAATTCATATTTAACCACTGTATCATCCACAAGCGGTTCATCAAAAATGTTCCATTGCGGACTGATAACTTTATTTACTGCCATTTATATAAGAAAGAAATTATTAAATAAAACTTATTTCAAAATCTTCAATCCATTTCCAGTCATTAACGTTTTGATCAAGTCCTGACTTCTTTGATTTATAATCCTTTTATTTGTACCGATAAGATCCTTCATCGATTTTTTTTCCAAATCTCAATGAGTTTCTTCTTGTTTACATTGATCAGATTTTTCCTATATTCTATTGCTCTGTTTTTCAACAACTGAAATCTCGGTTTAATAATATTATTATACATTGGCATAGCCCCATCTTTTATTTGTTTTGCTGATTTGTTTTGCGTGAAATAACTGGGAATTAACAATGTTTTTGAATACACTACCGATTCCACTTCCATACTGCTTTTTATAAAGTAATCGTTTATTATTAATCAACATTTACAGGGAAATAATTTTATTTCACTAATCCTTTCAATAAGCTTTTATTAAATGCAGTACGTATCCAAAGTTATCACCATTCAAATCGATACGTCTTCCCAACTGATCAGTAATTGTCATTCTCAAGGAGTAAATAAAGTCATTTGTATTAATAGGAAGGTAGATTAAGTGTCTACGATTCTGAACAATTTGACAACCTGGTTCTGTATTCGGAACAAATGTCCAAATGACATCTGATTTACTTTTGTTTACGATAGAACTGTTTACAAGAGAGCAGTGAATTTGAATTTTATCAACGCTTCTTGTAATATTTGGAAGCTTTGTACCTTCATTGATTTTCCTAGAAATCTCACTTTCCTTCTCAAATCCAAAAATCTGACACAAGTCACTATTAAATCTAAACACATATTGTTTTTGTAATAGTATGACAAATCTCATAGATGCTGGATTGGATGAAAATACGATAGGACATTTAATTTTTGGTGTATCAAAATACTGACACAAAAAATAATTCAAACAATCATCGTTATACATCCCATTAGGAATAGTAACATTCATCCATCCCCCCTCTTCATCTTTCCTGTATTGAAATGTATTATTTCCAAATTTATCACTTATATTATGCCACGAATACCACAAAGTACACTGATTCAAACCTATTTCATAATCACAATTACGATTCAGTTCGATTGGTTGCTAAATGTTATATCAATGATACTTTCATTACCTTTAATGTTTAACAACACCATTTATTAGAAATATTTTTTATATATTGAACTGTAATCTCTCTTCGTAAGTCGCATTAACAAATCCAAAATATCGATGGATTCATTCCTCACCTCATCATATGTATTTCCGTTTACTCTGCTACCTATCAAAGTGTATAATTTTGAAATCATTTCATCACAATTCATAAATATTCCAGTTCCTTGTTGTTTGACTAATCCCAAATTATTTTGAATGGTTCTTAACCTATCCTTGTATTTCTTTATGAATTCAATAATTTGATCATACTTATTATAATCACTTTTACTTTTCAAACCACCATAAGTTTGACTTATAGGTGTTAATTCAGACAAAGCATCTTCTATATTATCTGGGTTATCAAAGTAAAAATGAGGCATCTCAAAATATTCTCCTTTATATCTTGTATGATTATTTCTATATTTCACATTAAGTGCTTTTAATAACTCTTTATCAACACCTTCATTCAATCAACAACTTTTGTACTTGTTGGTAAATCTGGAGATGCTTCTAAAGCGGTAGATTCTGTTGACTGCATTTCTATCTCTGAAACTGGAAGCTGATATGGTTGTCGTTGTAAAGCTGTATTATACGTTTCACCTATCTGGAGAAGCCCTATTCTTGAACTATCATCACCTTTCTGTAGTTTATTTATGATCATTTCAGTGTTTTCTTGTAATTTTTTTATGGTATCTTTGGTGTTTTCATTTTGTGCCATAACAACTGGAGCGTTAAATTCTGAAGCATATTCCCGAAATCCTGCTTTCTCCTTCTCATGTTCTTGAACCTTTCTTCTCTGAATTTCTCTGTTCTTCACTATATCCGATGACATATCACTCAAGCGTCTTGAATCCATTTATATACAAGTAATTTTATTTCATAATAAATTTTGAAAGTTTTTTTTCATAAGACCCTCCTTGAATTAATTCCCCATTTCTGTCAGATATTTCATAAGTAATGGGAATGGTATGTCTGTTAGTTGCTATTTGGAATACTTCATTCGTATAATTTCGGTAAATATCCTTTATCAAAAACACTTTTTTCTTTTTAATTCTGACTAAATCCCCTACTTTGTAATTTCCTATGATTTTATAGTCATCTACTGGAGAAACAAAGCATTGTAAACCTTTTTCTGATTTACCTTTTTACTAGCATCAATTGGTTTCATTTGTATTGAACGATGGTATGAGTTATTATAATTTCTAACAAATAAAGGTAAAATATCAATCCATTTACTAGTGTTATTGTGAGTAAAATAGTTCCATAACTTTTCTTTCAGAGTTCTATTGAACCGTTCATCGATTTGCGCTTTCAATTCGCTCTCAGATCCAAACCAGTGTATGTCGTTATTTTTCAAAAAAGATTGAACATTTCTCATTACAAATTCCTTACCTTTATCAGTTTGCAACTTTCTAGGAATTCTTTCTTTAAATATGTGACTGAATGCGTTTATTATTTCAGCACCCGTTTTATCTTTCAAAGGGACACACCAAGCATATTTACTAAAGCAATCAATAACAGTCAAGATGTAATGTGCTTTATCATTCGCTTTTTTTATATTTCTGCATATCAACTAAATCAGCTTGCCATTGCTCATCAACATAGTGAACATAGACTAGTCTCCTTTCAAAATTGTGGTAGGAAGGTTTGTGTAACGTATACACATTCTCATTTTGCAACACATTTTTTTTTTATCTTTAGAAACGTTCACTCCATTTTCTTTTAATTTTCTGTGAATATCATCAACACCTGAATAATTAGAATACTACGTCTTTAATATATCTTTTTCTGCGTCGAGGTTTTTTTTTAAAACAGATTTTTCCTCGATCCGCAAATAACACAATTATCTTTCAGCATTGGAACATTATTTTTCTGTGACACTGCATTAAACATTGATTCAGTATCAGTTTTCTTTTTACATTTCATACAATACATCTCCATTTATTAGAAAACAATTTATATAAACGAAAAGCTACCAACTTCATTTTGCGCTTAATGTAGGAAATACAGTGAAGTCCAGAGTTTAATTCATCTATATTTTGAACAGCAAGATTTTCATAAGCAATTTTTTTCTTTGAAGTTTTAAGATATTTAATTATTTCTTTTCCTGGGGGAATACCGAAAGAATCGAAAAATTCTACATGGGGGTATTCAGGTAGATTACAATACGCAACGCAGTGAGTTCCAGGCATTCCGAGTTTATCATAATTAATGACACCACATTCTAGATTATTTATATGTTTGGGTAGCGTATCTATAGAGAAAACACCTCTAAAATGTGGTGTATCCCCTAATGCATCCATAATATCAAAATTGGTCAGAGGTCCTACTTTACTTTTGCTTTTTTTTTATGTCCCCGTTTTTTGATTGGGTTTCCTTCCTAGGCCTTCCACGTACCCCATTACCCACAACTTTTTGTGTTCCAGGAAGTTTAAGCGCTCCACCTATGTTGACATCATCGGTTTCCTTCCTAGGCCTTCCACGTACCCCATTACCCACAACTTTTTGTGTTCCAGGAAGTTTAAGCGCACCACCTTTGTTATCCACAATTTTCTTACCAGCGAATGTACCCAAAGCAGCAGGACCACTTGTTAAAGCTACCTTACCAAAGGGTAATTGCTAACGGTATTAGGAAAGGAAGTAATCCACCCTTTTAAATCGCTTCTTTCATCTGTTTGTATGATACATCAATATCACAGCCCTTATTATTCATTTTACATGTTTCAATTTTATCAATTTGTCGTTTACTTAAAAGTAACTTTACTGGTTCTCGTTCATTTTGTCTACTATGACTAACACGTATCTGACATTTTTGTTTAGCACCAAAACATTTCTTCAGCTTTCCTTTCCGAAGCTTTGACAAATAAATTGTATACTCCATTGTTTCAACCATTTATTAGAGAATTAATTTATCTTATAAAATTTATTTTACCAGCCATCATTTTTTCTATTCTGGTAACGAATGGTTTGTCAACAGGTTTTAGCTCTAGAAGCATTTTTTAAATATTTACTACTGCTCTTTCTATATTATTGATATGGCTTAGTTGGTCAGCAATCTTTGCTTCGATTATACTGTTAGGGGTGTGTTGCCCAAGAAGCTTTTTGTCATAATCTAAAAGATTCGTAGTTAACGTAGCTAAATTAACAGCATCATTTTTGTTTCTAGGGTTTTGAACATTTGTTATCAATTTGTTGCCAGCGTCAATTTCTTTCTCATTAACTCGAATTATTTCTTTTACAAATAACCCTTTATCTTTAATCCTTACCAATAAATTTTCAGGAGAATCATGTACCGCAGTTAATCTGTTGATATCTTCGCTAAAATACTGATTTGTCCCCACTTGTTGTGCGGTAATTTCTTCTTTAAATTGATTCAAAATAATAGTCATAGATCTGAAACTAATAGCGTCCTGGTCAGCTTTCACATCCCCTAAATTAATAATTCTCTTATCTTGTAGGTTAATATTACCGTTGTCATCAGTAACTCTCTTTTCATTCGATTCGTTATTAGCCTTTTTCCCAACACTACCGAATTTATTCATTTATAACAGAATGAAATTATCTAGTAAACTTTTCAAAGTTTTTCCTATAAATCAGATCTTTATCTTTTGTTTTTAAATCAACAAAGAAGAATCCGTAGCCTTTGGTTGCAACCTCGAATTGTTTCATAAAGTTCTCATTGTCTATATTAGATACATGATTTTGTCTGATTAATTGTATTTCTTTTGGATTAGAACACTGAAAGAATGCTAAGTAATTACATTGAAGTCTTACCACCTTTGGGGTTTTATGATAGCTCTGTGATAAATAAACAATTGAAGCATTTTTCTTTCTTCCTCTTGTGAATAAGTCTTCTATTTTCTTCTGGTCATTTTCAGTAACCAAATCATCAAAGATAATCAAGATTTGGTAATTAGGGTCTAGGTCGTCAACATCAATAATATCATTCAGGTCATTACTTACGGTTAAAATATTCGTTTTACATTTTGATTCCACGGTGGTTAAATTGGTTATGAGATCTTTATATTTATCTTCTTCAAGATCTTTTGCATACAAGTATATTCGGTAGAAACAGATATGTTCATAAATTAAATTCAAGAGTAGATTGGTTTTTCCTGTTCCAGAACTTCCACAAATTAACAATCTAAATGGCCACTGATGTGCAAGTTCGTGTTTGTTCTGATAGTTATTCTTTTCGCTAAAATCATACACTTTGATTGGTGCTTTTTCATTCATTTATTTAGGAAGAATTTTTCATTCTAAGATTTACCGAACTATTTACTTGAGTATTTTTAGTATATACTTGAATTTTATAAGTTGGTACTTGAATTGATTTAAGTAGGTACTTGGAAGTTTTTAAGTAGGTACTTCAATTTTTGAAGTAGGTACTTGAATTTTTTAAGTGGGTACTTGAATTTTTCAAGTAGGTACTTGAATTTTTTAAGTAGGTACTTGAATTTAATGTTTATAACCTAAAGATAAAGTGTGTATTTTATCGCTTGATACTATCCTTTGGATCTAATGCTTTTTTTATTCTGTTCTTCTAGAAACATATTGTGCTTGTATGATCTTAAGTTGTACTGGGTTACAGAAAGGTTTTCAGTATTACCAAACAGTACATCCTTATAGTTTTGAATCGTAATTTTATCTTTAACTATATTGGTTTTCATTCCTTTTAGTTTTTTTGCTAGCTTTTGAAGGGTCTTGGTTGTCCTTTACATAAGCATATACTTTTGATCGTAATCCAACAAATTCTGTCATAACCTGTCCACCTAATTCATCTTTCATCATTCCTATCACTTTTTTTTATTTACATTAGGAAACCCATATGGATTATCTTTCGCATAATCAGATGTATCGAACCTCTCATTCAAATCCTGTTTGATATCTTGATAAGAAATCTTCAGTTCTAATATCATATATAAAAGAATCAGTATCCATATAACACAAATCAATTTTATCTCCATATTTAGGTTTCATATAATCATAATGGAATTCATACATCAGTAACTTTGATAGTTCCAATACAGCAAAGCCGATATACATTGGTTTGTCTAATTTTATCTTTTCCTTTGACATTCTTGCTACTGAAAAGTTTTCACTGAATTTTATTTCAGATTTAAAGTTGGGTTTCTTTATTATTTTTTCTCTTGTTGTATCATCCGTTATTATTTCCATATCCGCTCGCTTCCTTACGTTTTCCATGGTTTTTCCAAAGCAAGCATTATTCATGAGCTTAAAGAAATCCTTTTCAAAATCATGTGTACCTTTAGTTCTAAGTGCTGTGTTGTGGTCTATGTATCCTTTTAAGTAAGGACTTTCAGTGAATCCTAGTATTCTGTGTACTCTTTTCAGTATCAAACCTTTTTGTAAATAGAATTCTAGATTCCTGTGGTGAATTACATAGTTGGTTTTATCTAATACTGTGGTACATAGCTTACCGTTAAAGTGTTCCGGTGCTAATGGTAAATCCTTGTGTAATTCATGTAGTTCTTTTGGATATTCTAAATCTACTTCATATATAGCACCTACATTCTGTAATTTCATTATCGAATTGATATGAGTTTTCAGATGGTTGTAATACTCGAATGATTCGTATTCATTCCTTTCTTTCAAATCATCCGGTATTGCAATGAATCGGAAATCATTCGCTGGTAAATCTTGTGACATCGCCCACCCCTATAAATTATTTTATCCAAATACACTAAATAATTAGATGGTTTATTCTTATTATAATCACTCATATATTTATTATTTGCTTTTGCATATCATTTTATACATTGGGATACACCACCTCTTCTCCCCTTTTCAATAAATGTATACATGTCTTCCTTTGAGAATAACGGTAAGTCTACTTTTGAATATTTTAGGAAAGCATCCCATGTTAATCCAGGAGCTGAGAAGTAATGAAGTGGATCCAAATCATAATTGTGTATACAAACATTTCTGAAATTCTCTACAACATCCGACAATATTAAAACATCACTTTTTAGGTATAACTTGGTATAATCAAATAATATTTCACAGTTAAATTGTTTCCATATAGATACCGCTCTTTTATAATCACTTTTGTCAATAACTTTCCCCGTCCACCTAGAATAAAAGCTTTCTATTGGTGGTAACTTTGTACAATTCATTTTATCGAAACTGTCTACGAATTCATAGGGATATGCCCCTTTTTTAATTATTTCTTTAAATTCGTCATCGTTTTTTATACTATTAGATGTGAATTTGAAATTATGTCTTAGATGATTACAAGGTACTTTGCAATCACATTTTGCTAAATTTGCCGATAGCTTGTCTAAAGACGAAGCCATAAATCTAATTGAATCTATAAACCGCATCTCATATTTTATTTCCGTATCCGCTTTTGTACTACTTATTGATTTCGAGAATGAGATGAAACTTTCTGCACTTTCAAAAATTCCGTTATCAGGTATCAATTCTCTAACAAATAAATGAGAATCATATTTTGATAAATTATGCATTACTACCAGGATATGCTTGGGAATCCTGTATTTCATATAACATTCAGCATGAGCAAATCCTCTATCTTCTCCTGTCATGTGGTCGTGATCAAAGTGAGGATTTTCAGTAATTTCAGTTGTACAGATATGACAAGTCTTATTAATTAGATTTTTTCACATTTTTGCCATTTCTACATCTGTATAACTGTGGTTTCTTTGTCTGCTTTCATATTTGTTTGCAATTTCTGTTGATACTTTTGTAACGGTTTTAAGAAAATGTTCTGCAGCGTCTACACCGAAATAATAGTAGTATTTGTTATGGTTTGTATCAAAGGAACAGCATACCTGAAATCCATAAGCAAATGCTTTCTGTTTGGCCACTTTTATTATTTTCTTTCCGTTTACCTTATTGTATTCTTCGTTATAAGACTCAAAGTCTGCTATTATGCAATAAGGTACTTTCATTTGTTTTGCGATATTTTTATATTGTATACTTGAACCTTTAGGAGGTATTATAATATCAGGATCTTCGCAATTATTTTTACTTTCATGTTTTTCAAAGTATTCTTCCTTCTTAAAATGCCTTCCGCAATAAGTGCACAGGTATGTCTTTGTTTTCTTAGATATTTGAGGACCAACTAATCTGCTCAGATCCTTTACCAGTACATAATGATTATCGAAATATAATAAAATGAACGATATGTTTTGCAGTTTTCCCATTGATTGTACTTTTTATGGAACTTGAGCTTACTCAAGTGCCAAATAGCGATTGTAATTTCTGTCCGTCAGTCGGTCTGTCGGTCCCGGTTTTGCTAGTTCGGGCACTTCCAGATAAGCTAGGACGATGAAACTTGGCAGGCGTATCAGGAACTGGACCAGATTAAATTAGAAACGGTCGATTCCCCGATCCGACCATCTGGAGGGGAGTGGAGGGAGGGGGAATCCGGAAAAAATAGGAAAAATGAGATATTTTTAGCTTACGAACGGGTGATCGGATCTTAATGAAACTTGATATGTGGAAGGACTTCGTGTCTCAGACCCGCCATTTTAAATCCAGACCGGATCCGGTGACATTGGGGGGAGTTGGGGGAGGAAACCGGAAATCTTGGAAAACACTTAGAGTGGAGGGATCCGGATGAAACTTGGTGGAAAGTACAAGCAAAATTCCTAGATACGTGACCGATATAACCGGAACGGATCCGCTCACTTTGGGGGAGTTGGGGGGGAGTCTGAATTTGAAGTGATCCCGCGAGTTCCGTGCTTCCTGATGTGCTGGGATGATGGAAATTGACAGGCATGAGGGACCCGACCAGAATAAATAGGAAATCGTCAATTCCCCGATTCGACCAGCTGGGGGGGGGGGGGTGGAGGGAGGGTGAAGCCAAAATTTGAGGTATTTTTAGCTTGCGAACGGGTGATCGGATTTTAATGAAAGTTGATATTTAGAATGACCTCGTGTCTCAGACATCTCACTTTAAATCCGGGCCGGATCCGATGACACTGGGGGGAGTTGGAGGAGGTAGCCGGAAATTTTGAGAAACGCTTAGAGTGGAGGGATCGGGATGAAACTTGGTGGGAAAAACAAGCACAAGTCCTAGACACGTCGTTGACATAACCGGGCCGGATCAGGGCACTGTGGGGGAGTTGGGGTGGGGGTCCGGATTTCTAGCGATCCCGCGAGTTCGGCATACTTCCTGATGTCCTAGGGCGATGAAACTTGGCAGGTATGTCAGGGATCCAAACAGATTGACTTGAGAACAGCCGTTTCCCCGACCCGACGATCGTGGGGGGAGTGGGTGGATCGAGAGTCCGGAATCTAGTGGCGTGCATAACTTTTGAACGGGTGATCGGATTTGAATGAAACTTGTCTGGTGAGCTATCACCTCGGACGTTCAGTGTCCCGTCCGGGTCGGGTCCGATACCTGTGGGGATGGGGGGGGGGGGGGGGGGGGGGTGAAAAACTCAAGAAACTCTAAAAGCAGAGGGATTGGGACGAAACTTAATGGATGGAACAAGCATTAGGCCTAGATGAAATTGACGGAGCCAGATGGTTTCGGGGCTCTGTGGGGGGAGTTGGAGGGGGTTTCCTGGAATTCCGGTGGTCGTGAGTTAGAATAGTTCCAGATGTAAAATGACAACGAAACTTTGCAGGCATATTAGCGACCCGAATTTTCTTGACTTAAGAACCTGACACAACATACCCCTGGAAACTTCCGTTCCTAGATCCGAGTATTTTTTGGGGAGCAAGAGAAGAGAAATATGGAAATTGGCTTCTATAAATTTCAAACGAGTGGTCTGATTCGAGTGGAACTTCATGGGTGATACGAATCGATGGCCTCGACATGTAAAACATGCGTTCGAACCATATGCGACCACGATTAGGGGAATTGGGGGTGGGGGGACTTTTGACATGCACAAAAACTAAACGGATGGACAGAATGAGATGCAAATTCGACAGTGCCGATTTTATGCGGCCTAGATTTGTTATTTGGCGTCCAGGCCGGATTCGGCCAAGGTAGGGGGGGGGGGGGGTACTGGAAACTTGCAGATAGGCTATGCTCCAATTTCAGTAAAACTTGATGGACAGGAACAGGGAATTCAGAGATTGGGCCCGAACTGGCTACGACAACGTTGGTGGGAGGGGGGGGGGGGGGTACCGGAACTTTCCAAAAATGCTCAGGTTCGAGTGAAACTTGATAGATGGTATAAAAGAAGATGCTTTAGGTGGTCGATTTTTTTTTATTCCGAACCAGACTCGGCCACGGTAGGTGGAGATAGAGTGAGTACCGGAAATCGTGTAGCACGTCTAGGGATCAAACAAATGGATTTTTTTGGATGAAAGTTTGAACAGTCATGTGCATTTGCTACAGACAATCGAGACGATGCCGGAACTGCTCAGAAATGAGTGAAACTAAATATCCAGATCCAGATAACCGGTTTTACGCATCTGTAGCATGAGACGCGAAAACTCTTTCGGAGCATAACGAACACGGAAAATAGTGAAATATGGCAAATGCAAAGATTAGTGAGCTGTCGTTCTTGTACAGCCTACTCGTACAAGTGCCATATGAGCTCGTAGCTCTTGTTAGTATATGACTTCTGATAATTTTCTCTTTTTCAATTTGAAATAAACAAATCTTAATGTTGTATCTATTTTCAAATTTGTGTATATCTTTAGTATCCATTGGGAAGTTGGTAATCCCTTTGAAATCAAATTCGTGTTCATATTGTTTGTATTTGGAAGTTCTTTCCGCATGAGTTTTAGCTGGATATAGATTTGCTAAGATTGACCAAAGAAAACATTTCTGATCGCTATTTTCATTATTCAGGCAAGATCTTTTATTTTTTACGAAATCTGGTAGTGCTTTAAACGTTCCTCCCAGGTAAGATTCTATTCGTGTCATCCTATAATCAGTTCCTTCATACCGACTAAATTGTAGCCCAGATCGAGGGGTTTTACTTAAAGAACTGAGTCTCTTGTTATTATCATCCAAATGATTATGAGTAAGAATGCTATTTATATTAAAATCCAAGAAGTACTGTTGTAAAATACTACTACTTCTTCATCATTCTCCTGTCTATAGAATATAACACGAGTTACAAACTGAACTCTATATTGATTTATTTCGTTCATTCTTCGCTGTAAATAATTAAAAAAAAAAGCAATAAGAGTATGTCTTTCTCTTCCATTGCTTTCAATAGAAACGTTTACGGTATACAAATTTTCATTTTCCCTAGAAATAGTAGGCTGCTGTTCTTCTTTTGTTCCAAATAAATAATTAGGAATTGTTGTTTCTTCTTTAATTCGTTTCTTATTTATAAAGAGAGTTGATAAATCGATGACTTTCTGTTTTTTCCTAACGCTTCTTTCTGTTTGATCTCTTATGATATCTCTATTTTTCCATACGGAATCTTTATGTTTTGTAATAATTTTATTATAGTATCCTTTAACGCTTTGTATTACTTCATGTCGGTTTCCACGGGTGGATAGTTTTTTGCTTTTTAGAAATCTTTTTAATTCACTTGTATCTTTTTCTTTTGTCTTTTTCTTCTCTTGTTTTATTTTTGTAATGGTGATATTATTTTCTTTTATCTCAGCTTCCAGAATGGTTCGTAATTTAGGTTCTGGCTTGTAGTCGGATGGCCTGTTCTTATGGATTCTTTCGTTTCTGCGTTCAATATTTATTTTATCTTCAGCTATTAAATTATACTATTTGTTATTTCACGTTTCTTAGCTCCATTTGTTTTTACTTTATTAATTTTCGCATAAGTCCACAGTTCATTAATTCGGTATTGCGGTAACCTTCGTATAGCCGCTTTGTTGTTTGATATAACCTTTTTACAAAGCTGAATAACCTCTGCACTATTCATCATATAATAGGGGAATATTTTTATTAATGAATTTCTCCCGTCTGTGTTTTCTCAGCCGTAAAGAAAAGCCCTGGTTTTCCAAATCCTTTACTATGGATTTTCCGCCTCCCTTACTACTCTTCATGGGTTTCGCACATGCTTTACTACTTGTCACGAACTCGGCATTTGGTTACTACTCTTCACGAAATCAGCATTTGGTTACTACTATTCACGAAATCGACATTTGGTTACTACTCTTAATTTGTTAGAATTTTTTTTTTTTTTAAACAATTTAATTATGTTATAAATGGAAGAATTAGAAAAGAAAATGTTCGTATATCGCAGAAGCTATAAGTATTACAATGATGTTAGTAACTGCTTACTTTTATCCAAATTTCTTTTCTCAGCGGCGGGATTATCTGCATTTCTTCTGTTACCATTAGCATCGTTAAGTCTGGGTGCTGTCGCTATTGAAATTATTGAAAAGCATTTAAGCATTGCTGATAGAAAAGCAGAATATAGGACTATTTATGATTTTTATACTGAGTTGTTAACATTGCTAAAATGCGGGCAGTTAACAATTGAGGAGGTAATTCAGCGTGAAACCGAAATGCGTAAAACATTTAGATTTTTTTCCTCGCAAAAAATATATGAAAGAAGTTCGTCTGAATGGATATAAATATTGTAATAAATCTATAAAAAGTCAAGAGAAATTACCAAAAATATAAAATTTTTGCAAAACCTCCCACCCCAGACTTTGAAGATTGAAGATGTTTATTTGTCGTCTTATTTATTTTTCGGTGTGTCTGGGGTGCCCCGTGAGGGGAGGAAACCCTCTGAGTTTTTATGGCACTTGAGCTTACTCAAGTGCCATATAGCGATTGTAATTTCTGTCCGTCAGTCGGTCTGTCGGTCCCGGTTTTGCTAGTTCGGGCACTTCCAGATAAGCTAGGACGATGAAACTTGGCAGGCATATCAGGAACTGGACCAGATTAAATTAGAAATGGTCGCTTCCCCGATCCGACCATCTGGAGGGGAGTGGAGGGAGGGGGAATCCGGAAAAAATAGGAAAAATGAGATATTTTTAGCTTACGAACGGGTGATCGGATCTTAATGAAACTTGATATGTGGAAGGACTTCGTGTCTCAGATCCTCCATTTTAAATCCAGACCGGACCCATTGACATTGGGGGGAGTTGGAGGGGGAAACCGGAAATCTTGGAAAACACTTAGAGTGGAGGGATCTGGATGAAACTTGGTGGAAAGTACAAGCAAAAGTCCTAGATACGTGACTGATATAACCGGAATGGATCCGTTCACTTTGGGAGAGTTGGGGGGGGGGGATCCGAATTGGTAGTGATCCCGCGAGTTCCGTGCTTTCTGATGTGCTGGGACGATGGAAATTGACAGGCATGTCTGGGACCCCACCAGATTAAATAGAAAATCGTCAATTCCCCGATTCGACCATCTGGGGGGGGGGGGGGGGGGAGTGAGGGAGGGTGAAGCCAAATTTGAGGTATTTTTAGCTTGCGAACGGGTGATCGGATCTTGATGAAAGTTGATATTTAGGATGACCTCGTGTCTCAGACGTCTCACTTTAAATCCGGGCCGGATCCGATGACACTGGGGGGAGTTGGAGGAGGGAACCGGAAATTTTGAGAAACGCTTAGAGTGGAGGGATCGGGATGAAACTTGGTGGGAAAAACAAGCACAAGTCCTAGACACGTCACTGACATAACCTGACCGGATCAGGGCACTGTGGGGGAGTTGGGGGGGGGGTCCGGGTTTCTAGCGATCCCGCGAGCTCGGCATACTTCCTGATGTCCTAGGGCGATGAAACTTGGCAGGTATGTCAGGGATCCGAACAGATTGACTTGAGAACAGCCGTTTCCCCGACCCGACCATCGTGGGTGGAGTGGGTGGATGGGGAGTCCGGAATCTAGTGGCGTGCATAACTTTTGAACGGGTGATCGGATTTGGATGAAACTTATCTGGTGAGCTATCGCCTCGGACGTTCAGTGTCCCGTCCGGGTCGGGTCCGATACCTGTGGGGATGGGGGGGGGGGGGGGGTTGGAAAACTCAAGAAACTCTAAAAGCAGAGGGATTGGGACGAAACTTAATGGATGGAACAAGCATTAGACCTAGATGAAATTGACGGAGCCAGATGGTTTTGGGGCTCTGTGGGGGGAGTTGGAGGGGGTTTCCTGGAATTTCGGTAGTCGTGAGTTAGAATAGTTCCAGATGCAAAACGACAACGAAACTTTGCAGGCGTATTAGCGACCCGAATTATCTTGACTTAAGAACCTGACACAACATACCCCCGGAAACTTCCGCCTAGATCCGAGCATTTTTGGGGGAGCAAGAGAAGAGAAATATGTAAATTGACTTCTATAAATTGCAAACGAGTGGTGTGATTCGGTTGAAACTTCATGGGTGATATGAATCGATGGCCTCTAAAAACCAAACGGTTTTTATGCATGAGATGCATGTTCGACAGTGCCGAGTTTATGCGGCCTAGATTTGTTATTTGGCGTCCGGGCCGGATTCGGCCAAGGTAGGGAGGGTACTGGAAACTTGCAGATAGGCTATGCTCCAATTTCAGTAAAACTTGATGGACAGGAACAGGGAATTAGGATATTGGGCCCGAACCGGCTCCGACAACGTTGGTGGGAGGGGGGGGTACCGGAACTTTCCAAAAATGCTCAGATTCGAGTGAGACTTGATAGATTGTATAAAAGAAGATGCTTTAGGTGGTCGATTTTTTTTATTCCGAACCAGATTCGGCCACGGTAGGTGGAGATAGAGTGAGTACCGGAAATCGTGTAGCACGTCTAGGGATCAAACAAATGGATTTATTGGGATGAAAGTTTGAACAGTCATGTGCATTTGCTACAGACAAGAGAGGATGCCGGAACTGCTCAGAAATGAGTGAAACTAAATATCCAATTTCTATTTCCGAACCGCATTTTTGGATGGAAGGTGTATTTTGTGACGTTCTCGTCTACTTTCTTGTAAAGCCTACTCGTACAAGTGCCATATGAGCTCGTAGCTCTTGTTTTTGTTCGCCATCGCTCACCATTAACCTCAAGTTGATGCTGGGATTCGATCTCGCGGCATGTTGATTCAGTGGTTAATCTAAGAACATCTTAGACCACTACGCCAACGGGGCCTGCATAATCTCCGCAACGAAATGTTTTGTGATGTGAATACTAATGCGCAATGAGATTTCCTGTTTTTTTTTGCCTTAAGAGCTTTATCAGTACTAGAGGTGGAATTGTTGGATACGTTGAGGAGATTTTAATCTGATGATATGATAAATATCGATCAGAGAGAATCAAGTATATATAACTGCTGATATTGAAATAAGTTTAACGTTGAAAGACGCTCAACCTGTAGCATATAATGTTTACCGTATTATATATTATGAAAGAAAAGCTACATTGGATATTATCAATAAAAATATGTATGTGAGTTTGTGAGCCTGGATTTTTAATTAATAAAATCATCCACTAATAAATGGAGTCCACAAAGAAAGTCTTGTCTACAATCAAAATGAATAAATACAATGAGACAATCAGGAAAGAAGAACTAGTTCTAGGATTGAAATATACCATCGTTAAAATGAGAATTGCTAAGACAAAATACGGTGATAAGTTGGTTGTCGTTATTAATCATAACAACAAAGCCTGTGATTTGAACTCTGAACAATATATCGATTTAGAACTGTTTACTCACTAATATGGTGTAGAATTGGTATTATATTTGAATAAAAATAGAAAAATGTAAAAAAGGGGGATAATTTGGTAAAAAGGATGTTAAAATTTAAGAAATTGATGTTAAAATGGGGTTTTGAATGGGGGGCGGGTGGAGTGGGAGCCCCTTTATATAACTACTCTCCAGCAAAGTCTAACAATCAAATCCACAACTGGACGATTGTAGTTGCAAGTGAAATGGTTTATATTTCACTTGCAACATGCCATGAACAAGACATTGAACTAGAGGGGCGAATTTTTCGCTAAAAAAAAAAATTCCTCGATTTATCCGTTTAGCACCGTCTGAAGTGATACGCTGTGTGCTATGCTGTGTATCAGCCTCCAGAGAGGATGATGCGAAGTGTTTCCCAAGAGTCATATCTGCCTCGAACCCCCAGAGAGGTTTTGTCTGTGGTTAATTGTTAATGGTTATGTTCGAAAAACTTATAACAGTTTACAAACCTCCATTTCGTTCGATCGGAAAGACAACCTCGAGGGCAATTTAAAAATATCAACCTTGCCTTCAGCTCGATCGATATTTTCAGGCTCGAATAGGTTATTTTCACTGACCGTCTCGGTGCTATTTTCTTATATCAACCTCGATGTCGGAAGTTGAACTTTTAGTACTGTCGGTCTTATCTCTGTAAAATACGGGATCGACTGAAAGCAGGAAAGGAAAGGCAAGAGAAAAGCAGGAAAGAATACTAAAACCAGGAAGGGCAAACTAAAACGAGGGAAGAATTACCAGGAATCAAGGATCTGAAAAACTGGCAAGCCTTTCCTCTGTTTAGTATCCCGTGAGGGATCGGAAACTTATATTTGTAACAGTTCACCTTTTCCTCCTTTTAGTATTCGAAAATACTGGCACGCTGTGCCGTGCTTTTCCCCAGTTTATTTTTCTCGTGAGGGGTCGGCAACTTACATTTGTAAAAGTTCACCTTTTCTTCCTTTTAGTACCTTGTCGGTAGGCGATCATGAGTCCAGCGAGGGGTCGGCAACTAAGATATTCAAATCCACCATTTCTTTCCTGGTTTTAGTAGCTTGTCACGGAGAGTACCAACACGAGGAAAGAAATTAGGTATTCTAAGCCTTTCCTCTGTTTCGTATCCCGTAAGGGGTCAGCAACTAACATTTGTAAAAGTTTGCCTTTTAGTATTAGAAAAAACTGGCAAGCTGTGCCGTGCTTTTCCTGTGTTTAGTATCTCGTGAGGTGTGGGCAACTTATGCTTGTAAAAGTTCACCTTTTCCTTCTTTTAGTCCCTCACGGGATACTAGGAAAGGCTTGCCAGTTTTTTCGAATACTAAAAGGAGGAAAAGGGGAACTTTAACAAATGGAAGTTGGCGACCCTCACGGGATACTAAACAGAGGTAAGGCTTGCCAGTTTTTTCGAATACTAAAAGGAGGAAAAGGTGATCTTTAACAAATGGAAGTTGCCGACCCCTCATGGGATACTAAACAGAGGAAAGGCTTGCCAGTTTTTCGAATCCTCGATTCACGGTCATTCTTTCCTCGTTTTTGTTTGCCCTTCCTGGTTTTAGTATTCTTTCCTGCTTTTCTCTTGCCTTTCCTTTCCTGCTTTTAGTCGATCCCGTAAAATACTCATATTCAGGGCGCCACCTCAACGTATCTCGCTTATTTTTGAGTTGAGATGATCAGAAAACACAGTTCTTTTGACAATAGTTTCCGACTATATCGACCACGCTGGATCTGGATATGGGGGGTGGCAAAGATGGAGATGACAGCTTGACCTTATAAAAGCAAAAAAACACCCTTTGTAGGCCCATAAAATGTGTTCGGACTGTTTATTGTTTTTCAAAGTTTGTACTAGCCCAGTTTAGTTGAAGGACATCTCATTTTATTTCTAACAATACTGTCTCTTAGGACAGGTATAATTTTTTCGATATCTCGTATACTCCCGGAGCTATAGGCTAGTATTTATTAATTTTCTCTGAAAATCTCAAAATTCAAAGATTTGTTTTCGGGATCGACTAAAACCAGGAAGGGAAGGGAACGCGAGAAAAGCAGGAAGGCATACTAAAACCAGGAAGGGCATACTAAAACAAGGAAGGCTGTCGCCAGATTTCACCGCACCGTTCCCTTCCTCTGTTTAGTATTCTTTGAGGGGTCGGCAACTTTTCAAATTCAAAGTTCACCTTCCCTTCCTCGTTTTAGTATCCTGAGCATTAAGCTCAGTGAGGGGTCGGCAACTATACAAACTGTAATTCACCTTTTAATTTCTCGTTCTGACGGTAGGCGACAAAAGTCCTCCGAGGCCAGCGGGGGGTCGACAACTATACAAATTCTAATTCACCTTTTCGTTTCTCGTTCTTACGGTAGGCAACTAAAATCCTCGGATTTTAAATTCAAAGTTCACCATCTTATAGTTGCCGACCCCTCAAAGAATACTAGATAGAGGAATGGAACGGTGCGGTGAATTCTGGCGACAGCCTTCCTCGTGTTAGTATGCCCTTCCTCGTTCTAGTATGCCCTTCCTGGTTTCAGTATACCTTCCTGCTTTTCTCGCGTTCCCTTCCCTTCCTGGTTTTAGTCGATCCCTTTGTTTTCAGGTTAGGAACGTATCTCGTATTTTAATATCCTTTTAGGATTTTCTTTTACTTTACCAGATTTTGCATTGTGTACTGAGCTTCACATTACCGTAAAGGTCCAAGCTCCAACTTTTCGGTGAAGCCGTACAACATTTTTTGAAAAAGTATAAGCCCAAAATGCAGGGGAAAATATTTCTTTGCAAAATTGTGATGCGACACAATATTCTATATTAAATGTAGCATAGAATTCAAACATCAACTTTATTTTCAAACCGATATTAGCTATGGTTGTTGTAGGCTAATTTTATAGGCCTAAATTTTTTTCTGAAAAATGGTACTGCGAGACATGTTTCTGTGAGTAACGAATTAATCTCTAGCAAACTTCAAGCTGAGCAAACAAGAATTTTCGTCGTAAGCATTTCCTCGTTTCAGTTTCGTTACAGATGAGCTCTTTCTCCAGAGGTTGTTTTATTAGTCATTAAATCGCTTTCTTTCCACAGAGTTCATTTATGACTAAACCTTTTATTTGTCCCTCTTTCAAAGTCATTAAAAGTTTGCACATTAATGGTTTTGTTAGAGGAACCTCTGGAGGAAATCAGTATGAACAATCGGGCATCGAGAAGGAGAGAACAGTCAGTATTTAGAAGTCAGTATTGAGGAGTCAGTATCTTACAGATGTTTATATTTTACGGAGATCCTCAGCATTAAATGTAAGTGTTAATCTCGCGATATTAAAATGGTTCTTGAAATCAGTTTTTGGGGAAGCTAAGTCATTATTAGCAAAGCTGACACAAGAACTTTCTTCCTGAAGTGTCCGCATAATCGGTACATTTTAGAACATGGAAATGCATTTTTCATACAGCATTTGTGTAGGTTTATGGTATGTGTTAGAGCTGTGTCAGGAGATTCTTTTTCTAAGGAGGGTGGATTGTAACGAATTAATATCTAGCAAACTTCAAGCTGAGCGAAAAAAGATATTTCGTCATAAGCATTTCCTCGTTTCTGTTTCGTTACAGATGAGCTCTTTCTCCAGAGGTTGTTTTATTACTCATTAAATCTCTTTCTTTCCTAAATTTCTTTCTTTCTTAACTCAACGCACTCTTTCTCTAGAGCTTCTTTCCGTTGGTAGTTCAATCCACTCTGCTGTTAGAAGTTCGTTCGTTAGAGGCTCTTTGTCCCTCTCTCGAAGTCACGAAAGGTTTGCACATCAATGGCATTGTTAGAGGAACCTCTGGAGGAGATCAGTACAAATAATCGGGATCGACTAAAAGCAGGAAGGGAAGGTAAGGAAGAAAAGCAGGAAGGCACACTAAAACCAGGAAGGGCATACTAAAACGAGGAAGGGCATACTAAAACGAGGAAGGCTGTCATTAAGGCTGCAAAAAAAACTGAAAACGAGGAAGGGATGGGGAACTGTGAATTTTAAAAGTTGCCGACCCCTCAAAGAAAACTAAAGAGAGGAAGGGAACGGTGCAGCTTTCCAGTTTTTCGAAGCCTTGAATTCTGGTGACACCTTCCTCGTTTTAGTATGCCCTTCCTGGTTTTAGTATGCCTTCCTGCTTGTCTCGTCTTCCCTTCCCTTCCTGCTTTTAGTCGATCCCTAAATAATCGGGCATCGAGAAGGAGAGAGAAGTCAGTATTGGGGTGTCAGTATTTTGTAGTAGGTGATTTGTAGTCCATCATTTGGATTACAGATGTTTAAATGGAGAACTTCACCATTAAAAGTAAGTTTATTTTCTAACACATGGTTTGTTGAATGTAAGGACCTAGGGCCAGCCATCCAAGCTCCCCCTCTCCAGGGCCACGAATCAACCCTTCGAGGATACCGCTCGGGCGGTTAACCACTATAGTCAGAATACGTACCAACCGCTCGGATACACGCTAATAACATGTGCCCAATTTTGACCTTGAGTCCAAAAGTAGTGTTGGTCTGGCAATCGTGTGTCAAACTAGGTTGTCATAGGCTACCTAATTTGCTATAAGCTGTAATTTTATTGGAAATATCGTTGTAAATCTAGATTATAATGAACCCACGGAGCTCTCTAAGGTAGTGAATCGACCCGGAAGCACAACGCTTGAGATAACCTGTACCTGAAAAATGCTGTCCATGCTCAACTGGGGGAATATAGGGAATTACCCGGAATTACTGGAAGGAATATATTGGAAGTTGTCTAGTCGACAACCTCATACTACCCTTTGCTTAGATTTACACTGTACTTAGTCGACTTGCCGGAACTGAGAGAATAAGTGAATTTGACAGTGAAGAAATCAAAAGTGTAATCTTTGAGAAACGCCGGTAAAACTTTTCAGTAATGTGGTCTACTCCGTCGAAGTCTGTTGCTCTCGAATTCTCTGTCGTCTGTTGTCCTTATTGGTCCATTTATATGTAGCGAGGAATATGGTGACTCAAATCAAGTCGCTGATTAGACGGTGGCAAAGAGCCTCCTGAGGGCAAGTGCTTGTGGTTTAAAGGCACTGGAAGCATATTTCGTTGGAAAACACAATCCCTTTTCAAAGATTAGAAATAAAGACTGTAGATTGCAAAATAAACAAGCGAATCACTCAAAAACTCATATTTTGGCAGTTTTACTCGTATTTCTTACTAGATCAATTTTCCTAGCATAGAGATTTGAAAATAAATGTACAGTAGCCCACGTCACATAACACTCCTTAATAATGTTAGCACGCTTAACTTTCAGCTACAGTTTCTGTCAAGAGTGAGTTATGCTTTTGGGTCAGTCTACTACCTTACAGGGCATCGTGGGGTCATTATAATCTGGATTTACAACGATATGTGCAAGAAATTAGTCCTTATAGCAAATGAAATGGCTTAGTTGACACACGATGGTCAAACCAACACTGAAACAAGTCTCGCAGTATCATCAGTTCCCAGGGCAAATTCTGGTAAAGTATACAAAATCCTAAAGATATATTGAGTTGGGAGATACGTGCCGAACCTGGAAATAAACCTTTCAATGTTGAGATTTTCAGAGAAAATTAATAAATTATAGCCTATAACTCCAGGACTAAACAACATATCGGAAAAAATTAAACTTGTTCTAAGAGACAGCATTGTTAGGAATAAAGCGAGATGTCCTGTAACTCTAAACTCGGCTAGTACAACCTTAGAAAAAAAAAGTCTGGACACATTTACATGCCTAAAAAGGCTGTTTTTTTGCTTTTATAAGGTCAAGCCGTCATCTCCAGCTTTGCCACCTATTGTGCGTGGTCGATATAGTCGGAAACTATCGTCAAAATGCGTGTCTTTCTGATCACCTAGTAGCTAATCTTAGGGGTCTGGCGCCCGGACTATCATTTAAGAGTGTGAATGAAGCCGTCGTCCTTCACCAGGATCGCATAAAATGATGCCCCTGCTTATCATAGGTATACCTCGCTTTAACTTAGAGACCCCAGGATGTACCCATCTGTTTCGTTTTGGGTCTCCGTCGGTATCCATATGTTTTGTTTGGATCTCAAGAGATATCCCTCTAGTTGGCAAGGATCCCAAAGGGCGAGTGACCACGCGCACCTGAGATAAGAGGGAATGCCACCGGTGTTTCGATCGTTCTCCTAAAGTCAGCTAACTTAACGGATATTCACAGGATTTACATCAAAAATGAAGATCTCTCCGAAAGTCAACTCGTTTTCACGAACATTCAGCCATCAGACTCGGGCATCTACAACTGCAGTGCCAACACGAGCTCTCAGACACCATCCTCCTCGGTCCAGATTTCTCTCTATGAACCTATTCGGTTTGAGGTACTTGAGGAACAAAATGCTACCCTGGGTAAAGATTACAAAGTGAAGTGTGTTGTTCATGGAACCAAACTATATGTGATGTGGCTGAAGGATGGCGTCCGTATTTCGGAAAGTAAGTATGAGGTTGCTCCTACCGAAGGACGAGAAACGTCACCCATAGGAATCCTCAAATTGACTTAAAGTACTAAAACCTTATGTAACCAATCAACATCGTTTGTTCGAGTGACATTCCTAGCTCTTTGCTTGGAATCTGGCGATTCTTCATTGGCACGAAGAGTTAGTCATCAAGAGTATTCTAAAATCGTTCTAAAAGTAAAGGAATTCTATGACAAAAGGTAAGTCGAGAAAGTTTTTCGTTCATTTACTTATTTTACTTTACCTCTTTCACGAAAGGGATCGCGAAAGTCGGGAAGTTTTCAGATGAAAATCCTCTAGTGACCCTGAAGTATATTTCCTGTAAAAAAACAAAAACATTTACCGAGATAATCTTGCAACCCACCTGAACTATAAGCAGATATACTAAAAATTTCAGTTTTGATTTGGTCGCAGGTTATTTTTTATTTATTCTATTATTATCAAGCATATATATGCTGTTTGTTAAAATAATGGTTCTGAATCTAGTGCCAATCGAGCTCGAACTATATCGATCATGCCGCACTCCCGACAGGGGAGTCTCAGCGAGTATCTGTCCGTCGAAAACCGATCATCTGGGGTGGGGGGGGGGGTATCTGCCTGTTTTTACTTTTTAATAGGTTGACTCTTTTTCGTTCCCTTTACATCTAGAATGGATAAAAATCGTGTCCTCAAATTCAGTAATTGTGAACTGTTCGACAGTGCGAAAGCTTTTCGGTGGGGTGAGTTGACATTTCTCGTCGGTAAACCAGAAACCACTCAGGCAACCCTTTTGCCTTGTATTGTTCTTGAGTGATTTCTCTGATCGCACCCAAAAGCTGTCATTTTGGATTGATATGACTGGACATAGTACAATCAAATATTCCTTGAGCCCAAGTTGACTTTGAAGCATATATTCAATTAAAGGCACAGAAAACTTGACTACGCAACTTTCGGCCATCAAACCTACCTGGGGGCATAGATACAAGATACAAATACAGGGACTTATTGTCGACAGAGATTTGATATCTCGAACCCCCTCCTTAGTGTTCCCAAAGCTAGCTGGCAGGCCCTTGCCCCTTATGCACTGTAATTATGCACTTATGTACTGTAAAAGTTCGCCTTGGCCGTGTTTCGGCCATAGTATCGGGACAATAGTCAAGAGGTCATACTCCCGGCATACAAACCTTTTGCTTATTTTTCTACTAACTCAAAAGCCAAATTATCGGAAACTGCCCGGAAACTGCAATGGTCGTAACGAGAATTTTTCTTACTCTCAATATCGACACAGGGTACATTCTTGATATGTCAGCTAGCTCCCCGAGTAGAGTTTGAGTCAAGTTTTCTGTTCCTTTAATGTATACAACGGATACATCAGCAACGATGCTTCGTGAGCGATATTTCGGCCCTTCTTGGCAAGGGATTGATCTTCTGATCCCCCCACACCACTACAATCATAGCAAGAACAGGTTTTGACACATAAATGGCTTATTTGGCACATGCACCACCTATCAAGGATCATCCGAATCGGAGTAGGTCCGAAAAAAATTCCAGTGTGCCTATCGGTCCGGTACCCCCGAGCCCCACCTTCACCCCACGGACTTCAGATCCGGTTCGAGCCTCAAACTACTTGACTAGGTCACATGTATTTTGGAAGCTCAAAGTTTCATCCCAAGCACTCCATCGTTCGGCCCCTACGCGTATTACAGCATTTCCCAGACCTCGATGCAACATCGTTCGCGGATGCGGATAAACAGCATCTCTTGGGGAAGTTCCAGTCGAATCCGAACACTTTTTAGTGGAGTGTTCCTTGGAACAATCCACTATTGCGAGCGCTGTAGCAGCTTTCGGTTTCTGGTTTTCGATTTTCACTGTACCTTTACCTTTTACAAACTAGTTTCTGGAAATTTGTTTGGTTCGCTCCCCCCCCCCACCCCACCTCCAAGCACATCAAACCGCCCGTGCGTCCCGGGACCCTGAAGGGACCAAGGAGCCTGGACGCCTTGGAGCCAACTCCTAGCGTATTCAACTTCTCAGCAAAACGTGTCTAAGATGTTGTTTGCAATTTCTTATTTCAGATACCGGTCACGTTTCCAAAAAAGATGATGGCCTTTTAATCATGAACGTTACCCGGAAAGATGCTGGGACTTTCACTTGTCGCGCCACTGGCCACAGCGGAAGACCTGAAGAAAAGAATATCAATCTTACGGTACGAAGTCTCATTCTACCACAGTACTTGTCATCTGTTTTCATCATTCAATGTTCTTACGGACGATAGAGGTTTAATTGGTATCGAAGTAAGGACCGCTCTTCCTGATTCGGACGACCTGTTAGTACCGACCTCCAGTCGATTGCTTATATTCGGCTGCGAATATTGTAGTCCGCTTTTCAAAATTCAGAATCCTTGACAAAGCTTTAGAGCGTGTTCCACCCTCGTACCAATAGTAACTATTAGTTACTATTTCCGTTCCAACCTCACCAAAAGTTACTACGCTGACCGTTCCAACCTTCTCAAAATAGTAACTAATAGTTACTATTTGCTTACCACGCTCGGGAGCGCAGTAAGCTCTTCATTACTACTACGGACCTCTGAAACGTGATTGGTAGGATCTGCCCGTGGCATGATATTCTGCTTGAAAATGGAAAAATCGTTCCAGCCTTGAAGGCAAAAAGCGAGAATTTGTTGACGTCATAGGTAGCAACTACAGTAAGTAGGACGGAACACGCTCTTAGAGTTTCTGTAACTGCAGTGTTTGTCTCTCAAACAACAAGTGAAACAGTTGTTTATGCTCTACAGTGTTGTCCATACGGAGTCTGACTCGCTATTGGATATGCTGAGGATCTTCATTACTACTGTGAGGATTATGGTAGCATGTAGACTACTGTCCAGACTTCTCGCTCTCCGACGCGGAGGTTAGACGTGAATATTTGAAAGCTGTACGCGCTGTTGTTAAAAGTGGGGAAAAAACGTCGGATACACAGGATAGATCTGTTGGCAAATTAAGTGGAAACACAATATATTGAAGTTTCCCATGCCCTTATTTTGAAAGAGCTGTCGGTGACCTTGAAGCTTTCAGCGAGGTTTCCGCTGCCTGACTGGCGATCTCGGCTTGGCCAAAAAAGAGCTAAAAACAAAAGTAGGTGCAGAATGAAACAGGGACGAAGGGTGCGTATTTGTGAAGCTTATAACTCCAAAGGGATTAAAGGAGAACAAAAAAAGGTAAAATCAGTGAATGAGGTCCTTTAAGGCAAGGAACTAATATAATTCGCCAGTAGCAGACTTTTATCACAGACGACTGATTGTTGTAAGTGAACTGCACATTAAATAACTTGTTTTACTTTTACCGCTCGGAGATTTGTGAAAATAGTGTCGACCAAACCCGCGACATGCAACAGTGACTGGTCAAACTACACCTGTCAAAAAGGTCAACTTTCTTATGTCATGAGAAGCTGTTTTAAGTTCTAGCTACAGTATTTCGACAACACTATTTTTACTTGAGCACAAATATTAGTTCAAATGTACGATACGTTATTCGCATTACCCCTAGCCCGGCTTGGGAATTATTTTCGCGGTTTATACCATCGGTTGTAAGTAGTAAACTAAAAGACAACAAGAGCTGTAAGCTCATATTGCACTTTCATGGGTTGAGATGTATTGTTTGATCAAAAGTACTTTTCGACTTTGCGGTTAAGATTTGCACTCTACGGGAGCTAGAACTTCATTTGTAAGCAAAATCCTTGAGCCAAAAATGATAATGGGTTCATGGGGATCATGAAAACGTATTATTTTGCTTAAAAGTATTTTTTTTTACTTTGTGGTCAAGAAGTGGCGATTTCTGAGCCAGTCTTGTCAAAATATTCCAGACAAGTTTCATCGTTTTAGCACATCTGGAAGTACGATCACCAGAATTCCTCCCCCCCCCCCCAACTCCCCCACAGTGCTCGAAGCCAATCTAGTTCTGTAAATGAGTTATCGAGAGCATCTGTTTATTTTTCCCACAAAGTTCAATCCCAGTCTTTCCAGTCTTAAGTGGTTCACGTATTCCCCCCCCCCCCTCCAATAGTTGTCGGATCCGTTCCGACATGAAATAGATCACCAGGGAAATTTTGTCTGTTCAATTATTAAATTTCACTCTAATCCGATCACCCGTTCCAAAGTTACGCATGGCTAAATATTCCGGATTCCCCCTCCCTCTCCTCCCACCACGACTGTCGGATCGAGGAAGTTTTATTTCCAAGTCAGTTTGATCGGGTCCCTGATATGCCTGCAAAGTTTCGTCGTGAAAATCCCAAAACCGCCATTACCGGAATTCCGGGAAACGCCCTCCACCCCCAAGTGTCCGGATCCAGTCCAATTGTGTAAACGATTTACCTGGAGCAAATGTTTGTTCTTCCCAGTAAGTTTCACTCCGATCCCTCCAGCCTAACCGTTTCCCTACATTTCCGGTCTCTGACCCCCCCCCCCCACCCCAACTCACTCCCCCATAGCTGTCGAATCCAGTCCGGACTTGAAAAATATCACCAGAGACATCAGAGATATCTCATCTGTTCAGTTATTAAGTTTCATTCCAATGAATGAATGAATATGTTTATTACCCATCTTTACATAAAATCACTGATGGAGTATAAAAAAAAAAAAAAAGTGGAACAACGAACAACACAAAATATATAATTTTAACTTGGCAACACATAATTCAAAAAAGAGAGAAAAATACACTATTTCTGTAACTATTGTCTAATTGCTGGATAGAGGCTGTTTAGAGGATCGAGGGATTCCAGAAATCGAACACGACGCTCTAAGACAGCCCCAATCGGATCTTTAATCCCATGATTTCGTGGGAGCGCGGGATTGCGAGCAGGAATTTAGCATATTTGTAAAAAATACTTCTGATAGTTCTAACATCAGACGTGTTGAAAAGTTTCCAGAACGGTGCTAGTGCAAGTGCATGCGGTAGTGCAAGAGCATTATACAACTGCGCTAGCAACCGTCTGTTGTAACGCGCGAAAAGCATACCTTATGCTTTTCTGACTTTAACGGAGAAATGCGCGATTAGGCCGGAACATGTAGATCGCAGGTCTTTGCCGATAGGCATCCCGAGGTAAGTCAGAGATTTGGAAGGGCTTAGTACTATGTCCCCTAACTTCACCTTAATCGAAGAACTGTCACACTTTATACCATTCAAAACAATTACATCACGATCACCCGATTCGATCACCCAATCCGATCACCCGTTCGAAAGTAACGCACTAAGCCGGTAACGTGTCCCCCCCCCCTCCCCAAATATTGGTCGGATCCGGCCCATATATGAAAAAGATCACCGGGAAACCCCCTCCCCTCCCCCAAGTGTCCGGATTCAATCCAATTGTGTAAACGATTTATCTAGAGCAGATGCTTGTTCTCCACAGTAATTTCACTCCGATCCCTCCATTCTAACCGTTTCTCCAGATTTCCGTTATCACCCCCCCCCCCCCCAACTCCCCCATAGCTGTTGAATCCGGTCCAGACTTCAAATGGGACATCATAGATATATCACCTATTCAGTAATTAAGTTTTATTCCAATCCGATTACCCATTCGAAAGTCACACATTACTCAATTTTCCGGATTCCCTCGCCCTCCACCCCCCCCCCTTCCCACCCCCCAGATGGTCAGATCGGGAAACAGATTATTTCCAGGTTAGTTTGGTCACATTTGGAAGTACATTAACTCTAAAAAGTATGAAAAACAAGAGCTACGAGCTCATATGGCACTTGTTACGAGTAGGCACGGCTCGGTTATGTCAATGATATATCTAGTGTTTGCTAGGTGTCTTCCCACCAAGTTTCATCTCGATCCCTCCACTCGTAGCGTTTTCCAATATTTCCGGTTCTCCCCTCCAGCTCCCCCCAAAAGTCACCGGATCCGGTTCGGATTTTAAGTGGGTCGTCTGAGGCATGAGGTCTTTCCAAATATCAAGTTTCATCGAGATCCGGTCGCCCGTTCAAAAGTTATAAATACCTCAAGATTCCGGATTCCCCCTCCCTCCACTCCCCCAACAGTGCCCGAATCGGCTCGGTCATGTCAATGATGTATCTAGTGTTTGCTAGGTGTCTTCCCACCAAGTTTCATCTCGATCCCTCCACTCATAGCGTTTCCCAAGATTTCCGGTTAACCCCTCCAGCTCCCCCAAAAGTCACCGGATCCGGTCCGGATTTTAAGTGGGTCGTCTGAGGCATGAGGCTGTTCCAAATATCAAGTTCCATCGAGATCCGATCACCCGTTCAAAAGTTAAAAATACCTCAAGATTCCGGATTCCCCCTCCCTCCACTCCCCCCACAGTGCCCGAATTGGCTCGGATATGTCAATGATGTATCTTCACACCAAGTTTCATCTCGGTCCCTCCACTCACAGCGTTTCCCATGATTTCCAGTTGCCCCCTCCAGCTCCCCCAAAAAGTCACCGGATCCGGTCCGGATTTTGAGTGGGTCGTCTGAGGCATGAGGTCGTTCCAAATATCAAGTTTCATCGAGATCCGGTCACCCGTTAAAAAGTTATAAATACCTCAAGATTCCGGATTCCCCTCCCTCCACTCCCCCGACAGTGCCCGAATCGGCTCGGTCATGTCAATGATGTATCTAGTGTTTACTAGGTGTCTTCCCACCAAGTTTCATCTCGACCCCTCCACTCATAGCGTTTCCCAAGATTTCCGGTTGCCTCCTCCAGCTCCCCCCAAAAGTCACCGGATCCGGTCCGGATTTTAAGTGGGTCGTCTGAGGCATGAGGTCTTTCCAAATATCAAGTTCCATCGAGATCCGATCACCCGTTCAAAAGTTATAAATACCTCCAGATTCCGGATTCCCCCTCCCTCCACTCCCCCGACAGTGCCCGAATCGGCTCGGTCATGTCAATGATGTATCTAGTGTTTGCTAGGTGTCTTCCCACCAAGTTTCATCTCAATCCCTCCACTCATAGCGTTTCCCAAGATTTCCGGTTGCCCCCTCCAGCTCCCCCCAAAAGTCACCGGATCCGGTCCGGATTTTAAGTACGTCGTCTGAGGCATGAGGTCTTTCCAAATATCAAGTTCCATCGAGATCCGATCACCCGTTCAAAAGTTATAAATACCTCAAGGTTCCGGATTCCCCCTCCCTCCACTCCCCCCCACAGTGCCCGAATCGGCTCGGTTATGTCAATGATGTATCTAGTGTTTGCTAGGTGTCTTCCCACCAAGTTTCATCTCGATCCCTCCACTCATAGCGTTTCCCAAGATTTCCGGTTGCCCCCTCCAGCTCCCCCCACAAGTCACCGGATCCGGTCCGGATTTTAAGTGGGTCGTCTGAGGCATGAGGTCGTTCCAAATATCAAGTTTCATCGAGATCCGATCACCCGTTCAAAAGTTAAAAATACCTCAAGATTCCGGATTCCCCCTCCCTCCACTCCCCCCCACGGTGCTCGGATCGGGGAAGTGACTATTTCCAACTTAATCATTTGGGGTCCCTGATACGCTTGCCAAGTTTTATCGTCCTAGCTTATCTGGAAGTGCCCGAACTAGCAAAACCTGGACAGACCGACAGACCGACAGACCGACGGACGGACAGAAATTGCGATCGCTATATGGCACTTGGCCGAAGGGCAAGTGCCATAAAAACCGGACCGACCGACAGACGGAATTGCGATTAGTGTATGGCACTTGAGCCAGAGGATGCAAGTGCCGCAGAAATGTTCCTCAGCTGGGATTTGAACCCGTATAGCAGTTTTCTACGAATATGTTCATAAGCCTTGGTAACTCAATTGGTAGAGCGGTCGTCTAAGCGGAGCGTCCTGGATTCAATTCCGGCTGAGGAGCACTTATTATTCAATTCCGTTCTGTGGATCTGTCGGTCGGTCCGTTTTTTCTGTCGCACTTTTTCGAGTTAGGGTACTTCCAGATGCGCTAGGATGGTGAAACTTGGCAGACATACCAGGGACCCGACCAAACTAACCTGGAAATAATCAGTTTCCCGATCCCACCATCTGCGGGGAGGGGGTGGAGGGCGGAGGAATCTGGGAAATATAGGGCAGTTTGTCACACTTTTTCGAGTTAGGGTACTTCCAGATGTGCTAGGACGATTAAGCTTGGCAGGCATATCAGGACCCGACCAAACTAACTTGAAAATAATCGGTTTCCTGATCCGACTATCTGGGGGGGGGGGGGATCTGGAAAATTTAGTAGTGCGTAACTTTTGAACGGGTGATCGGATTGGAATGAAACTTGATAACTGAACAAAGGACATATCTCTGATGTCCTATTTGAAGCCCGGATCGGATTCGGTAGCTGCGGGGGAGTTGAGGGGGGAGACCGGAAATCTCGAGAAACGGTTAGAATTAAGGGATCGGAGTGAAACTTGCTGGGAAGAACAAGTATCTGACCCAGATAAATTGTTTACGAAATTGGATTGGATCCGGACCCTTGAGGGGCGGGGTGAGGGGCTTTTCCCGGAATTCCTGGTGATGTCAGTTTTGGGGATTTTTGCGACGAAATTTGGGAGCGTATCAAGGGCCCGACAAAACTAAATTGGAAACTATCAGTTTCTCGATCTGACCATCTGGGGCGGGGGGGTGGAAGGCGGGGGGTGGAGGGCGGGGGAATCTTGAAAATTGAGAAGTGAGTATCTTTCGAACGGGTGATCGGATGGGAATGAAACTTGATGAGTGAATCAAGGACATATCTTTGATGTCCCATTTAAAGTCCGGACCGGATTCGGTAGCTATGGGGGAGTTGGGGGGGGACCGGAAATCTCGAGAAACGGTTAGAATGCAGGGATCGGATTAAAGCTTGCTGGGAAGCAAGCATCTGCCCCAGATAAATCATTTACACAATTAGACTGGATCCGGACCCTGGGGGGGGGGGGGGGTGGAGGGGAGATTCCCGGATTTCAAGTGATGTCAGTTTTGGTGATTTTCGCGACGAAACTTGGGAGACATACCAGGAATCCGATCAAGCTGACTAGTAAAAAAAAATGTGCTCGATCCGACAGTCGTGGGGGGAGTGGAGGGAGGGGATCCGGAATATTGAGTTATGTGTAACTTTGGAACGGGTGATCGGATTAGAGTGAAATTTAATAATTGAACAGAGGACATGTCTCTGGTGATCTTTTTTAAGTCCGGACCTGATTCGACAAGAGTTGAGGGGGGGGGAGACCGAAAAATACGTGACTGGCTGATACTGGAGAGATTGGGATGGAACTTTGTGGGAATAACAGACAGATGCTCTGAATAAATCTTTTTCAGAACTGGATTGGCTCCGGCGACTGTTGAGGGAGTTTGATGGCGGGGGGGGGGGGGTCCGGAATGCCGGAGATCACGAGTTAAGGTACTTCCAGGTGTGGTAGGACGATGCTACTTGGCTGGAATATTAGACATTCGACAAGATTGGCGTAGAAATCACCACTTTCTAAATCAGACTATTCCTTAAAGTACCAATCTTGACCACAAAGTAAGAAAAATACTTTTAAGCGAAATTTACATTTGCATGATTCCGGAATTCCTGTGGTGCGTTTTCAAGACGAAACTTGGCAGGCATATCAGGGACCCGGTCAATATGACAGAGCACTTAAATACCACATACAGTTGCAAGTGCCATATGAGCTTACAGCTCTTGTTGTCTTTCAGTTCCCCTCTTATAAATGTTAAACAAGGGAGTCTCCCTATCAAAAATTACATCTTTGCTTTTATTTGGTTTTCACCATGAGGCCCACCATGTAGGTCTTTGTACGTCTACGAGGCTCAGAAACTCGAGTCGTAGATTTCTAATTTCGCCTAAAAAAAAAAATGTTTCTGGTTTCTCTGTCATGGTACAACACTGTAAAAAAAAAATCTTGCAGTATGTGCTACTCGGATTATTCTTGTCTTTATTGAGATAAGATAGTAGTATATAAAAGCCGCTCCCACTCCACCCTCCCCCCAATTTCAAAACCCCATTTTAACATCAATTTCTTAAATTTTAACATCCTTTTTACCAAATTATCCCCCTGTTTAAGAACATTTTTATTTTCTTACTTCCAAAATAAAGGATACAAGAAATGAGAAATATTACCCTTTACTACATATAAACTACTACAATGTACATTAAAATACTACTTCTTTTTTTTTCTATTTTTATTCAAATATAATACCTATTCTACTGAGTAAACAGTTCTAAATCCACATATGTTTATTTGTTCTTGTTTTCGCGTACAATCGGTTGCAAAACTAGATTTTTCTTTAAAAGTAATTCGTTCGCAATGGCATTATATTTCTGTGTTATAAACAGGGTTTATAACACAGGTTTGTTATTATGATTAATGACGACAACCAACTTATCACCGTATTTTGTCTTAGCGATTCTCCTTTTAACAATAGTATATTTCAAACCTAGAACTAGTTCTTCTTTCCTGATTGTCTCATTGTATTTATTCATTCTGATTGTATTCAAGACTTCCTTTGTGGACTCCATTTATTAGTGGATGATTTTATTAAATAAAAATCCAGGCTCACAAACTCACATACATATTTTTATTGATAATATCTAATGTAGCTTTTCTTTCATAATATATAACACAGTAAACATTATATGGTACGGGTTGATTATCTTTCAACGTTAAACTTATTTCAATATCAGCAGTTGTTCCATTATAAATATTTGACTCGTGTTTGGAAACATCGAAACAGAATAGTGGGTATACTTCTTTAAATTCTTCTATACTAACAACACTACCAGTATCAAATGCTAATTGTTTATAACCCATATGTATGAACCTATTGCAAAGATTTGAGTATTTACATTTATCATCGCTAAAATCACATTTAAGTGGTTCTTCAGGATATTTATCCCCATTAATTCTAAGTTCTATGTCTGTTAAATTCATATGATCAAACACCATATTATTCATTAATTGATTGTTATGCTTTTCATTTTTCTGTAGCATCACAACTACTTTTGTTGGATTGTTTCTCTCAGATATAACTTTCCAAGTGTGTTCCTTATTCTGACTAACATCACTTTTATAACTATTACATGTTTCCCACATCAGATTATGCTTTTTATCCTTAGCAAGGCCCTTTTCTAATCCACTCATCATTTCGATACTAGGAGCTACAATAGGGATCTTCCAGGATAAATACTCGATGACTACTTTGAAATTAGTATTTCCATTTCTTATAATCATGTTGTTATCATCATTTCTTCTTAGAAATATTTTATGCGATGCACCTCTGAAGAATCGTTTGTTTCCTTTTAAGAATCCAAACAGTTCTGATAATGGTAAATACATATTTA
Organism: Branchinecta lynchi; assembly: GCA_023053575.1. NCBI lineage: Eukaryota > Metazoa > Arthropoda > Branchiopoda > Anostraca > Branchinectidae > Branchinecta > Branchinecta lynchi. The sequence continues at coordinate 19,872,786 of JAKZAP010000003.1, forward strand.
CTAATTTACTGGTTTTTGTTCGGTTATATCTTTTTTCAAACCCTTTATTATAATTATTATTATTTCTCAAACTGACTGCTGCAGCCCCTGCAGTAAACGAAGCAACTACAGGATTGAGTTCTTTCCCTTGATTATAATCTTTATACCAGAAATGATTTCTTGCTGCACTTCTAGAATAATCATCAGAGTATTCAATCAACTTTGTAACGGTAGTTGTAATTTATTTTATTTATTTATTTATTTTCATTGAACTAAGGCCAACTAGGGCCACTCAAAAACATACAAAAAAACAACAACAACAACATATTAAACAATAACAAAATAAGAGAGAAAAACACAAACAACAAAAAAGGTGCTTGAGCATCAAGTTCGTTGTGTATAGATCTCACCAGACCATGTCCGCCAAAGTGGCAGAGATAGCCGAAAAAGCGGCCCCGAAAGCACCCGAAGGAGCGGATTGTCCGAAGCAAGAATCCTTGTCTGGATCGAAAGAGATGATCTCCTACGAAGTTCAGGAAAAGAAGGGAGGCCACCACCAACAAACATTCCGGAAGCACTACAGTTAAGGGAAAGACCAAGAAGCCACCGAAAAGAATTGTTATACAGAACCCGAAGAGAGTTCTCACACTTAACAGATACAGATGGCACAAAAGCAAGACCGTACAACGGGGTGCAATAAGCTCTGAAAAGAAAACACCTCACGGCAGGGTCGCATTTCCCGAACTTACGAATAAGTAAGTTAGCCCTGCAGCACAGCGAACGTGAAAGTGCTTTAACATGGAGCTCGTCACTCAGGGAGGGAGCCACCGTGAATCCAAGATATTTGTAGGACTCAACGAAAGACAGCGACACTCCAGAAAGCAATGCCATAGGGATGTGTTTCAGAGGGGTCCCGCGAGGAATGAACGCCATACACTGGGTCTTGGCCGTGTTAAACACGATATCATTAGCTGACGCAAACTCGTAATACCAACATGATTAATTTTTTCAACCGATTCATCGTTTATTACATACTCAGCGGTACTGAATAAATTAAATCCATTATTCGTTAAAGTAGCAACATCGGTTGCAGCTATAGGAGTCCCATCTTCGTTTACTATTCTTACACTGACATCAAGATAACTTTCACTTGGATAAAACCAAGAATCTAATTTCTTTGTTACGAATTCAAACTCTGATTTATTAGATACATTCACATCTGTTTCTCGAATTTCTTTGAATTCATATTTAACCACTGTATCATCCACAAGCGGTTCATCAAAAATGTTCCATTGCGGACTGATAACTTTATTTACTGCCATTTATATAAGAAAGAAATTATTAAATAAAACTTATTTCAGAATCTTTAATCAATTTCCAGTCATTAACGTTTTGATCAAGTCCTGACTTCTTTGATTTAAAATCCTTTTATTTGTACCGATAAGATCCTTCATCGATTTTTTGTTTCCAATTACATCAATGAGTTCCTTCTTGTTTACATTGATCAGATCTTTCCCATATTCTATTGCTTTGTTTTTCAACAACTCAAATCTCGGTTTAATAATATTATTATACATTGACATAGCCCCATCTTTTATTTGTTTTGCTGACGTTTGAAATAACTGGGAAATAACAATGTTTTTAAATACACTACCGGATCCACTTCCATACTGCCTTTTATAAAGTAATCGCTTATTATTAATCAACATTTATAGGTAAATAATTTTATTTCACTAATCCTTTAAGCTTTTCTTAAATGCAGCACGTATTCAACGTTATCACCATTCAAATCGATAGGTCTTCCCAACTGATCAGTAATTGTCATTCTCAAGGAGTAAATAAAGTCTTTTGTATTCATAGGAAGGTAGATTAATTGTCTAGGATTCTCAACAATTTGACAACCCGGTTCTGTATTCGGAACAAATGTCCAAATGACATCTGATTTACTTTTGTTTACGATAGAACTGTTTACAAGAGAGCAGGGAATTTGAATTTTATCAACGCTTCTTGTTATATTCGGAAGCTTTGTACCTTCATTGATTTTCTTAGATATCTCACTATCCTTATCAAATCCTAAAATCTGTGAAACGGTGCTTCCCCTTACTCTATTGCATGTTAGTGACTGGGTAGCATGGTCGGAATAACAGCAATATCTACCTTAGAGTGGTGTAGAGGCGAGTTCGCGGTCCGTCTGCTCCTGGGAGTCTTTACCCGGTATCCTAGTTCAGAACGCAAGCTGCGGGTTGATCCTGGCTTTATTCACAAACATAGGTTGATCTCGTTATACACAGTTCATGTCTTATACAACACGTAAGCACATACAATAAGTCTTCATAACACTGGGTCAATCAGTGACCATATGATATGCACGCCACGCGAGTTCTGAGGGCGAGTAATGTTGTTCTCTGTCCCTAACTTCTTCTCTTCGCAGGCTTTACCAGTTAAGGCTTTTATAGGCTTAAAGAACGTGCGTCACCGGCCCTGATTAGGTAAACAGTTATCGGAAATCGTCAACCACAATAACAGGATATCGGCTAACCAACTATCGGAAATCGCCAGCCACAATAACAGGATATCGGCATCCTGTTCCCTTAAACGACACACGCTTAGCATTTAGAACTGGGAACCCGGAAATGTGGTTAACCATAAGATAAGGCAACTGCGTAGTACTTTAGTCTCCAAGAGCCTTCAATTGTTACACTTCTTTATCCTCATATTTTAGTGTCTCCTGACACTAGCCACAGTTATTTTTTTCACTACTTAGGATCAACGCCATTTACTTTTTCTTTAATGATATGGATATCTTCATTTATAGTTATACTTATTACATATACAGCGTTTCCATTTTAACTTATCTTAATTTTACTACTTTGATTAGTATATCCTTCCGGACGTTGTCGCGGATTAAACAATTATCCTTATGAAAATTAAATTTCATCGTACCAGCATTTGCTTTTTGTGGAAGAGGGTTGACGAAGCTTAGTAGTTCGCGGTACTCTAAACTCGTCCAGGAACTGCTCTGTCCAGATCCTGCCCATTCCACTTGAGCTTAATAAGCCAAAAGCCTGGTATATTTGATCTTTAAAATGGAAACCTCTATTTTATTTTAATTTTTTTTTTTTTTTTTTTTTTTTTTTTTTTTTTTTTTTGCTTCCCCTCCCTCCTTTACAAGTAACTTGCGTATATCTTACAAAGAGTAGCAACAACAACAAAAACTAAAATTGGAAAATACGAGGAAAAATTATAAATACAAGGATCCTGGACTGTCAGTATTGTTTCTATCATTTTAGACAGATTGCAGTTTAGTCTTTAGCTCGGTTCGATGCAAAAGATTTCCGGTTCTAATGAGAAGCACTGGAAATAAAGACAACAACAACAATATAATAAAATGGCCGTATGGGCCGCGTTCTAAATTACCACTGCAAAAAAAAAAAACAACTACAAATAAGGATGCACTATTACTAAACATTCAATGTCTCTTTTAGAATCACACTACAAAATAACACGACTTGGTTTATTTTAGTTCATAGAACGAAATTTTTCATTTTAAATTTCATTTTATTTTCATTAAAAATTTCTTCTGATGCGGTCACGTAATACGGTACTGCACTTTGTCCTGGGCTTTTTTTTTTTTTTTTTTTAATTTTGCCAATAACTTTAAACAGTCTAGACAACTCTTCTGTCTCCGCTGGTTTAATTGGATGACTCGCAAGCAAAATCACCCTATGTAAGAGGCTCTGATCTGTCAATGAACCTCTCTGTCCTAGTTTGCTCTTGTTGCAATTAGATTTCCTGCATCCGCACTGGAAATTCTTACTTGTTTCATTTGTGGTGTCCTTTCGAAAAACAGACTTTGGTTTTTCTGGTAAGTTCTGGGATAAAGTTCACCTGCGGTTGCGATTTCGGCCTGCGATGACGGTATTCTTTACGTTTTGTTGTGTTTACTGGAGAAGTCCTCGGAGATAATCGTCGTTAGCATATTCTGTGCAAAGTAAACTGGTTGAAAGTCGAAATTTTGTGTTCCTGCAAGAAATGAGCGATTAAATACAAAATTTTTAAGCCATCTTTGTGATCGTTATGTAGTCGGTCAGGTTGTTTCTTGGGGGTAATGGTCCGAAAGTTACGTTCCGCGGACCAGCGTTTGCGTTTTCGTTTGCCATTTCTGTGTCTGGCTCGCTGTAAAACGGTTCGCTGTACTTCGGTTGTCGTCTCAGTGTTTGACACTTATTTGATGCAGCGAATGCTGCAGAAACTTTATCTTTGTCAACACACCGCTTAGTGACAAAAATGTGATAGACTGCTAATAACACAATCGGGAACAACAACCCAAACGGTAACGAAAACAGAGCGAGGGCTTTGGCAACGTGAAATTTTCCTTCTATATAGTCTACGGCTTCTAGAGAATTCTGTATGATCGGTTCATTTCTTTCAAACGTAGCTTCGAGCTCTTTTAGTGAAACTTCAGCGTCTTCTGTGCTACGTCTTGCTGCTAATTTACTTTGGATTTTTCTTGGAGCTATGAACTTAAAAGAAGAGAACTGCTCATAGTTCAACTGGGTTTGAACGGAGAAATTCTGATTATCTAATTCAATCTGAGTCTTGCCGAGAAAAACAGCAGGTATAGTAAAAGTTTCAGAAAATACTGAACATGCGATTGGGACACTCAAAATTCCGCTATTGTTCAGTATGACCTGACTCTTATCGTCGTTGTGATCACACGAAATAACCGCTTTCGTATTTTTAGCAGTGAACCCCCAAGTGGTGTCACGGATATGTTGGAGGATTGGCATACTATCATCACCAAAATGTGAGAAAAGTATCTTACAATTCTCTTCCATTTGCTGTTGCATTTCGTTATAAATCGCGTAGTTGCAAGATTTTGCAACTTTCTTCATAGTAGGCTTATTGATACTACATAACCTGGAATCAAAAGTTAAACAGTCGGCGAAATCTTCGTTGTCGAGTTCCATGTAGTGCGTGCGTTCTTCTCGCTTAATCGCAATAAATGGCTTCGAGGGATAAATGGTAGTCAAGTTTTTAGGTAGACTAATTTGCATGGTTGGAAACGGAATAATTCGGTAAAGGTCATATTCTCCTGCAACTGAAATCAATGGGATTTTGACTAAAATGCTTAGTCCGTTGGTCGTTAATAAAGTAGTCGTCTTTGCAAACTTGTGATAATAAGGCCAAACATTATGCGTTTCCTTCGTAGGTAAGCGGTAAGGAGCGGGTAAGATTGTGGCTAAATCGTTCAGACATTCATGTAGATGCTTGGGCTTCAACATGTTAATTGGCAATCTTCCCACAGCAAGAGAATTGAGGTCAATTTCTAAGGACTGTACTTTTTATCGAACTTCTGAAATGAGCCGGTGCAATTTCATGTACGCAAATTCCATATTGTATTGCAAGGTTATTTCTTTGGTATACTGAACAAATTCAGAGATTTGGCGCCAATTGGTTTCAATAGTTTGCAAGCTATTAGTAAGATTGGAAAGAATGTCTGCCTGAATTTTGTCGTCCATTACCAATTTTTTAATTACGGACACCTGTTTTGCAACAATCGCATTTTGAGCGCTACCAGCTAATTTCAGTAGTTTAACAGCTTCATTAACGCTAGCAACATCGGCATCAGTTGCTGTGCCGAACAAGTACTGTAGTACGTTGCCTCCGGCATCGATCAAAGATCGCCGTTTCCTTATGCCATGTCGGTTGATCAGTGCCAGAATACCTTCGACCTCTTCCTGGAGTTCTTCTGCTGCGTGTAGTATTTTGGCATTTTCATCACGGTATTTCTCATGAAAGATGCTTTTATTGGACAGTGCGAAGGTTTTAGCTTGTACATCTACTTTTCCCTGGTAAGCACTTATACGAATAGAATATTCCCTTATCGTGGTGGTTACTTTCCGAAAGAACGCAAACTCTACGTCACCAGTAAGTATCCAGGCGGCGGTTGTGATGTCTACTTTCCCTTCAGGCACCAGCAAGTGCCCAAGTCCTATGCGAACCTCTGGAACTTGTTCTGCTGTCACTTTAAAAACCATAAAAACTGAAAATATATAGAACATGTTTATATCAGGTAATCACTAACACTGTTAACTTAAATATAACTTTATCTCGTTTTATTCACATTTTATCTTTTCTTGTGGTTTTGGCTATAGCCAATTTCCGGCCTTGCGGACGTCAACATCCGGATTACATCGGATTTACGTCATTATTCACGAATACCAACGTACATTGCGTACTCGCGAATCATTCGACGGTCGCTAGGGGATATTTCATTACTTTGCAATTCGTAAATATCTGATTTCATTTTGGCGGACCGAAAAGCATTTCTTAGTGCTAAAATCATGAGTGCAGTGACGAATATAAAGTATATTGATCCGACTGCTCCTGCGATGAGAACAAAATCTGTAACTTTCATTTTTCCTTCCTTGTACTCCAAATTCGAGAATTCGTGCCAAGTCGTATTTAATCTAAACTGCGTGTTCATTTCTGTTACAAAATCTTTCCATTCAATATTTTCCACAGAGCTATTTCGAAGACTAAAGAAAATTTCGACAATGACTTTTTCATCTAAATCTTCAATCTTATTTGCTAAAATACTCTGCAGTTTTAGTGCTGTCATTGTGACTACCTCTTTACTTGGGGAAACTCTTTCTGGAGACAACCTCCATTTCAAGTCATTTGCACCGTAACTACAGTCTACAAATGCTGAAAGTTCAATGGGCTGATAAAACTATCACGTTGTCATATTACCACCCCCTAGGATGCAATGTTACATCAGAAATCAGTCGATTCTTACCCAATTTATTTTTGGTGAAATACGGTTACGACGATTTCTGCTGCCTGCCGAGCTCCAATTTTGCTAACCTTGACAAATATAAGCGCAGTTTTCTTATACCTCTCTTGTCTTTGTTATTTAACATTTAAAACTCTTTTTATTCCTTTAGAAAGTTATTTTTATAGAAATTAGATATAAATTAATGTATTTTCTTGACTTAATATTGTCTCGGCCACAAGTAAGTCTGATATATATGTACATTTCTGAAACAAAACAAATTTCAGCTCTGGAACAAAAACAAAACAAAACCTTGTAAACCAGATTCAGCTTAGCATCAGCAAAGGATAGGGATATACCTCATCCTGGTAAGTTTCTTTCAGTTAATTTTGACTTTTCTTTCATTATAATATCCTAGAGGAAATCTTGCCTGCTAGAAGCCAACTTTGTAGCCTAATGCATAAATCCTCGATTTTCGGTCATTTCATATGCTATTCTCTAGTACTAGAGCAGTGTTTGGGCCTGTCCCAAGGTATGTCATTGCTGTTGTTTGGTTCGTGTGTAGGATTTCCAATTTTTTTGCCCCATTCCTGATTTTTTTTTTTTTTTTAAATGTCTCTTTGGTCTGTAAATAAATTGGTACATGAGAGGTATCCAACCCAGATCCAACCTGAATTTAGATAACTTCGAACTTGCCCTGAAGATATTACCAGCAAACTTCTGCGCAGTCCCAAATTTATCCTAGATCATGCAGGGTGTCTTTCTTCATAGAACTTATAAATACAGTAAAGGTAGGATATGCTTATTTGAACACCTCTGTCGGTTCTTTACATAGCTTGCCTAACCAGGCACCATGTCGATACCCATGAGCAACGGCTTGGAAAACCCATGATGTTCGACAAATCAAAAATATGAAGTGAAAATCTGCTTTTCCCAACTGATTTGTGTGGGGTATTGTTCTCTTTCTCCGAAACATGGGGCTACAGCATGTAAGCATCATCTAAGAAAGTAGTCCTATATATAAAGCCTATATGCTTATTTGAACATACCCTAACAATAAATTGTCGCTGAAGAAAATGATAAAACCATCCTTGGTAACTTGCTACTTGCCTAAACCTAGTTCTTTCCATACCTTGCCTAATCAGGCACCATGTCGATACCCGTGAGCAACGGCTTGGAAAACTCATGATCTTAGACAAATCGAAATTATGAAGTGAAAACAGATTTTTCCAACAGATTTGTGTAGGGTATTGTTCTCTTTCTCCGAGACATGGGGCCACAGCACGTAAGCATCATCTCACAAAGTAGGCATATATATATAGCCTATAGCATATACGCTTATTACCTATACGCTACCCTAACAATAAATTGTCGCAGAAGAAAATGTGAAAACCATCCTTTGTAACTTGCTACTTGCCTAAAATGTTGAACTGGTATCACAATTAGTAGGCTAATATTCGAAGAAAAAGTTGGATATTTTCGGCAACATGTTGGTCAAGAGATTCTATGCACACATAAACTTTGCTGGAATTTTCCTTTCACTGATAAACAGCCTTCAAATCTACATGGAACTGATTCCAAATTGGTCTACCTTGCTCCTAGTTTGTTCAAACAAGCGAATGAAGAAGAGAAGTTTGAAACAAAAGAATTTCTGTCGACAGATATTTTTCAGTTTAATTTTGTGGCATTAAGATTGAAGGAATAGTTAGTTACTCAGTGATACCAAGTTTTTTGTTCCCCCTTTCTATTTCACTGTTTTGTAGGCATAAACAAAGCCATGTATGGACAAAATCGAGATAGGAATTCAAATAGGCATAGACTACCTCGACTCTTTCTTAGAGCATGCATTTCCTAATGTTACGACATTGTGCCCAAATACTGAGGATTTGTGAATGACTTATCCAACTGAGGTCCAACATGCAAGACATCTACTCCCTTGTTTTCAGTTGTGATACAGAAATAACTATTTAGATTTCTGGTTAAGAATTTGTGACTTGTCATTCTGAACCACAGTAGGTAGAATGGAAAACCAAGCAGCACGGGACACCCTTACCATTAGTTCCCTACGCATTTTTGGTATGAGGCATGGTATTAAGTATCACGCATTTTTGGGTGGCTGGGCGGCAAAAAAAAAAATGGCCGTCTGAAATCCAGGCTTCACCCTTATAAATTATGCAGTCTAGGGTAAAATTTAAAAGCAAGACTTGGCCTTTAGGTTTGAGTAGGGTACAACCCAGTCATACACACATCTACAAATTTTGGGAACAGTCAGTGCTCTAACATTCCAGCAGCAGGATTGTGGGCATCCCCCACTGTATTCCAACAGATAAGCACTGTGTGCATTAAGCTGGGGCACTGTGTCCTGGAGTAAAGGTATAATTGTAAATTGAAAAAGATTTTTTTTTTTCTCAAAAAGATTTTACTTGGGGGAGAATTACCCTTGACCAAGTCTACCACAAATCTCTGAATTTTGCAAGCCCCATGCCAAACATTGGATATACATAGCATTGGGTAGATCCTATCCCCAAGGCTAGATAGTTTAGGCTATGCATATAGGGTATATATATAAATCATAGGTTTGTAGTAGACTGCTCGTTTTAAACTCTGTAGTACTAGCTATAATAATATTTGCTGCAAGCAAGCTCTGCTACTTTGCCCCCCCCCCCAAAAAAAAAAAATTAAATAAAGAAATAATCAGGTTTATCAGTACCGGTAATATGCCCACATGTACTAACCACTAACCCAGTATACAACCCAGCAGAGATATTATAATCCCAAACAATCAGCAGCTAATTGATAAGTTTTGATTCTGTTCTTGGCCAGAAAAGGCAGTAATTGACTAGTAGGTATCAACTAATGTATCAGGAGTTTTTCAGAAACTTGAACTTTGGCTGGTTTACTAGGTGATAATGTAGTCCCTGATCCAGATTAAAAAATAGCAGGTTGCTTTACTGTTTATGTTGGGTACCGTACCCTACTTATTCCCCGTCGTCACCCATTTGCTATGCTAGGCCAAACCGTTTTCTTACTGAATGAACCATTCAGGTAGCATCTAAAAAATGTGGTCAGAGACTTCTAAGAAACTATCTTGTCATACTTCTTGGTGAGGTCACAATTAAATTTTGGGGTAAATTCTGATAACCAAATAATTGACCAGCAAATTTGATAACTGATAATGGTTTCTGTTTTAGATTGAAGTGCAGTCAAGCCGTCTGAAATTCAGAATATTGTCAGCACCATCCATAGAGCAAAAGACACAGACGTATGTGCCCGTGGAACTTTCTGCATCTATAGAGGCTCTGTCATCATAACTGTTACAGGAATCAGCAGGGCTTGGAAGAGAATCACAATAGGTAAGTTTTTAACCCAACACGTAACTTACAAGGGCTTCAATGGTTTTCTATCCAAATGACCTTTGGTCATTCCAAAAACATCCAAGTAACTGGTGGTTGTAAATATTATGCCAGTAGATAATCAAGAGTTTTATTTGTATTATCTTTCTTGCTTGAAAGTAGTTGCTGTTTAGGATGGGAATATTTCAACATTTTGGATATCAGTTTATAAATGCGTACTCCCTGTAAACATTTGAACGCCATTAATTTGTGTTGCCTTTCTTGCTCGTTACTAGTTGATGTTTAAGATGGAATATTCAGTATCTGAAATCTTTCTTGCCCTCATCCTTGACCAGAACAGTGGATCGGTTTGTGAGAAGTATAAGCTAGAGATTTGATTTGTTTGATGTTTAAAGTTTTTTTCATCCGCACCAGAGCAAAATAACACTAGGAAGTAGCACCAAGACTTGACAAAATTCACACACTCGAATAGCAGCGATACTAGCACCCGTAAGGGTAGAGAATGTCCCTACTGAACCTTATTCAGTTTTCACCAACGCTGGCTCAGGTAACATCCTATTCTGAACATTGCAAAAAAATGCAAAAAAGCCTCAATTATTTCCTCGATGTGTGCAGACCGCACCTTTCCTTTACTAGAAATTCCTTAACCTGCAAGTTTGTCTCAATTCAAGTGCCACAAGCGTAGTGGGCGGTGCTACGAGTATGGACTGTTTGCAAAGCATGGAAAGCAAAGGTCTTGGCGCTATTCCCTAGTGTTATTTTGCTGTGATCTGCACACACATTTTCAGTCTCTTCTTTCATTTCTACTACCTTTCTTGCTCAGAGGCAGTTGCTATTTGGATGAGAGTATTTAATTTCTTAGTTAGAAAATTCGTTCTCATTACACTGCAAAAAAATGATGTAGCGCCAGTTGTTTCCTCTCTGTGTGCAGACCGCACCTTTGCTTTACTAGAACATGTAGTTGACTTATCCGCTTTGCACGGTCAAACATGATTCACAGTCAGCTTCTGCTGAAGGAATATCTATTTACTAGAAATTTCTTAACCCACAAGTTTGTCTCACTTTAAATGCCGCAAGCGTAGTGGGCGGCGCTACGAGTATGGCCCGTTAGCAAAGCACGGAAAGCATAGGTCTTGGCGCGACTACCATAGTGTTATTTTTTTTAAATAGAAATTTCTTAACCCGCAAGTTTGTCTCGCTTTAAATGCGGCAAGCGTAGTGGGCGGCGCTACGAGTATGGCCCGTTTGCGAAAATAACATTAGGGAGTAGCGCCAAGACTTGACAAAACGCTCTGGATGTCTAACTCTTCGTTCCGATGAGGAATCACCGTGTACCTAGCGGAAGAGCCAAAAGCGTCACCACAGCTGGCCCAACGAACCGCGTTGATTGGTTGATACAGAATTTGGGCCGTCATTCGGCCGACCTTTCTCGTTCTTCTCGAGGTTTGCCGGCGTGTTTGGACTTAGTCATATATTGACACACACTCGTATAGTAGCGATACTAGCACCCCTAGCGGTAGAGAACGTCCCTACTGAAACTTATTCAGTTTTCACCGACCCTGGCTCCAATAACTTCATATTCTGAACATTGCAAACAAACGATACAGCCTCAATTGTTTCCTCGGTGTGTTCAGACCGCACCTTTGCTTTACTAGAAATTTCTTAACCCGCAAGTTTGTCTCGCTTTAAATGCCGAGTATGGCCCGTTTGCAAAGAATAGAAAGCACATGTCTTGGTGCTACTCCCTAGTGTTATTTTGCTCTGATCCGCACACAAATTTTCAGTTCCTTCTTTCATTTTTATTACCTTTTTTGTTCGGAGGCAGTTGCTATTTTGGATGAGAGTATTTAATTTGGTGATGGATATCAGGATATCACTTAGAAAATTCCTCCTCCTTACAAAGAGTTTGAGTGTCTTCTTTCATTTTTATGACCTTTCTTGTTCAAAAGTAGTTGCGATTTAAGATTGGAATATTCAGTATTGGAATCTTTTCTTGCCTTGGCGATTTATTAGAACAGAGGATGGATTTATATGATTCGCTTTGATGTGGCCAGGTTCGCTTTACTGGCATACAAATCTGTTATGCCTTCTTTAATTTTATTACCGTTCTTGCTCAGAAGCAGTTGCTATTTTGGATGGAGTATTTTATTTTTTTCTGATATCATTTAAAAATGCGTCCTTCTTAGAAGCAGTATTAATGCCTTCTTTAATTTTTTGACCTTTCTTGTTCGAAAGTAGTTGGTCTTTAGGACGGAAATGTCCAATACCTACATCTTTTCTTGCCTTGGCCATGGATTTGAACAGAGGATGGATTCAAATCAAGCTTTAGCTGGAGGGATGATGAGTGTTAAGATGTCAAAATGGTCCCATATAAGAAACTTTTCCATGCAGAAGTACAAGTAGCCTACAAAGTACAGTAGAGTTTATGAGCTGAGTGCTGACAACCCAGGTTTGTGTGTTGCACTTGGCTTAACCATGTCTGGAAATGTGAAATATTGAGACAAAGAAAAATGCATTTTTTTTTCGAACAATTTTTGCTGTGATGAAAATATGAATGTGACTTAGTTCAGAAACAAAGAGTGCTAAGTGTCAATACAACGATCATATCTTTTGTGCGTCAATGGTCCACAGCTTAGTGAGAATAGAAAGCTTGATGAGCTGTGTAGTTGAAATAGAGGATGGGTTTGCTATACGGAAACAACATCATAAACCAACTATATTCAGACATTAATTTACGTTCTAATTGAAGTTTTTAATTGCAGGATCATAAACTCATATTCCCTTGGACGCCAGCTACACTGGAAGAGCTATTTGGTTCATCATGAGTCAAGGATGCACCGGATTGAACAACATTTAGTGGAGCGTAATGGGTTGAGAATGTTCAAAACTGATTAAGCTAAAGAATAATACAGTTTTCCTTTCAATGCTTCATTGTATGCTATAGCATAAATTAAAGTATATTTGCTTGCCATCTTATGTTTTTGTAAGCAGTCAGACTGGCCTTTATTGTATGCTGCTGTGTTACTAAAGCAGTGTAGCATAATTAGATAGCCTACTTCTCCTCTGAGAAAATGTAATTTCGACCAATCCAATTTATGAGCTCTTGATGTATGTCGGAGCTGAACTCAACCCTTTAGTGTAAGGCAAGGTGCTACGATGCTAATGCCACCAAGGGCTCGTCATTCACAAACTGTCGCCTAGTTCTTAGGGCATCACCCTAGGATTCATTCTTGTTGTTACTGATTGCATTCTTAGAGAACCTCTTATACGTATTAGGGCGGTATGGTCTGCGAATGTTGAGGTAAGCTCTGCGAAATGCTGATCCTCAACAAGATTTAGAGAGACCAGCAACGTAAATAAAACCCCAATTCTACAGCCGACCCTGTAACAAAGGTGCAAAAACATTCCTATGGGCACCATGTGGTAGGCTTCAAAGCACAACAGAATGTTTGATGACTACAGTGTACAAGTAGCTACAGAGCCAATGATCAAAAAGAGACTAATAAATTGTTACACAGCTAGATAGACTTGGTCCCATTCTCAAAGGGTTACTGGTCACTATGATTTGACCAAGATCGTAAAAGATCATGAGATTCAACTGTGGAGTACTGAATTCATCTTCTTTGAAGTGGTACACCCTACCCAAAGAGGCATGGGGGGGACTGTTTTTCTAAAGTGGGGAAATGGATGGTAAGTTCCGGAGTGGATTGGGAAATAACAAAATCAAGTTACGCAAGTCGGAAACTGCTTTTCTAAAGTGGGGATTAGACCAGAGGAACTGAAATGGATGGTAAGTTTGGGAGTAGCTTTTTTTTATCGACGGATCTAGTTTATGAGCCTCCTGATGATTGTCAGGATTGAGAAAGTGTCGGTAGCAGGCAAACATCTGAGCTGCACCTTCTAATGTGGGACAAGGGGCAGTGCTAAATATCATCAAGAATCACATCAACTGCCGCCAAGTTATTAGGTCATACTAGGGTGTTCAAGAGTTGTAAACTTCCCTCGCTCTTGTGGACTCTCCAGATACAATAGTTTTGTTTTCGCAGATACCATGGTATCTGATACCACAGTCTAAAGTCGTTTTTGCAGTTATCGTGGTATCTGATACCACAGTCAAAAGGCATTTTTGCAATAATGGTGGTATCTGGCCAGTTATCGTGGTACATGATATTCACATACCACGGTCCGACCATGTATCAGAAAAAGTCATCTCACTTTCATCAAATTTGGCAGTTTGATGGGAAAGAAGTTTGGCACTTCGCGATATGACCGAACATCAGTTTCCAGTTACCATGGTAACAGAGACCATGGTATCTGCAAAAACGCAACTAATCTTACCATTGCGAGTACCATTTCCCTTGGTTGGTCCTACACTGCAATAATTTGCCGTAGCTACAACTGTAGCCTGGAAGTTTCAAACAATCAGATGACTAGAAATTTCAAACATTGAGAAACCTATAATATGCTTACTGATAGAGACTTTATGATTGTATTCTTAGAGGATCGCTGGTCACAATGACTTGCCTCTGATATGTATTAGGTGCGTCAGGTCTGACAAATGTTCAGGTAAGGCTGGCTGAACATTGCTGCTTCAAAGTTGAGTGAGTCAATCTACTTCCAACCATGCAAGAAAGTTGTCAAAACACTGGTAATCCGTACAAGTGATCGGTACTGAAGCACAACAGACCGCACTGAACAGTCAAATCCTAGAAACGAATATACTGTATATTCAACTCCTCTTGTCTAATGTTAGGAAAAATATTTTGTTGGGCTTTTAGTTTGCAAAAGATGCATAGTCCCATGTATAGAGAATTATTGGTGGTCAGAACCATTTGACTAGGACAGGTGTTATATTACACTTTTTAGATTAACATTTCTGTAGAACAAACGAATAGTAGGAAAATAATGTACCGTAGAGTTTAAAATCAAAGCTGGAATTAAATGGTGAATGAATGATTGAATCAAGCTAGGTACCGCAGTATATGGAGCCTTGCTTGTGCATGGAGCATTGCCTGCTAAACAAGGGCCTGTTTTGGTGCCTAACCTGAGATTCTTGCTACTGGTTGGAAAACAAAAAATCAGATGAAAATAAAAGATCCCATTGATTTCAACAATGGAACACCCTAGATTAATCTTACCAGACGGTTGTAGCCTACCATAATCATTTTGCTTTCTGCAAGCATTTTATATGGGACAGAATTTTTAACTTGTTTTTTCAAAAAGATTTGATTCTGACAGCGAAAAAAAATTGCATGAGAGGTATCCAACCTCGAACTTGGACCACAAATCTTACAAGGAAACTTCTGTGCAATCCAAAACAGGTTCTAGGTCATCCAGGACTTCCTTCTTCATATTTAAGACCTTGATAGGACAGAAATTTTCCTTTCAAACATTTTAGGCCAGTTTCGAGGTTGTACAAGTTCTAGGTATGATACCCCTCCTGTACGTAAATAGAATTTTCAAGATTTAAGTGGGAAAATAACTTACAATACAGAAATTTACAATAACTTTAGAGGATGCGAGAAAATAACTGAGAGTTTTTTTCAATCGAAGACTCACCAAAAATAATCCAAATGACTACCCCAGGTAGGTAAGCTCTGCTGAAACTTGGACCGTAACCACAAGGTTGAGAGAGACCAGCGAGGTTAATGCACACACAAGTCTCCTCCAACCCTGTAATAAAGGTGCCAAGATGTGAATGCCACAACACTGTTCCATGATGAAAGACCATTTTTTGGCACACTGAAGGTTGGGATTTCATCAGACATACTTGAGTAGTCCAGCAAGCTACAACACCTGATCGATTTGCAAGACATGGCAATCGATCAATTTATTTTGCTTTTCTACACTCGTTGCCCAGACCTTTTGAAATTTCCGCGGTGGGTTAGTACGAGCTCGAAAAAGTAAATCGCCCCGGTGCCGCGGAGGTAACGGCAAGCGATAACAAGAAAATGGCGTATTGTTGAAGCGCGATCTATGGGACATTATAAATATTTATTTGCAAAGGATTTTACAAAAAATAAAGCATAATAGCTGTCCATTGTGCTTGAAGCAATAAATGGACCCGATGACTCGAAAATTTGGCTTTTGTTACGCGCGCAGCTGAGAGAATTAGTACCGATGCTTGCTTCGACTAACTCGGACTGAGATATTTTGGTCGCAGCTGTTACAAATTTGCGATCCAGAACTTTCCAAGCACAAGTTTTAGGCACTTTTTCTAAATTCAGTAGAGCCAAGTTTTCGGCAAATGTGAAATAATCTCCGGTTTTTGTGCTTTTAAATTCGGTTAAACTTCCACAGCTTTCATAGATTGCGGTTTCCTGGCACGCGTCCCCAACTTCTGCGGAGACTTCCAAAAATCTTTTAAAATCGGACGTCATAATGACATATTGCGGTGAACCCACGAGTTTAACCGATAAATTAAAAGGCAAATCGGTATAATCTGGTGTAACAACGTATAAAAAGTACGTCGACTTTCCTTCTTTTAAAGGTATATTCAAAACAACTTGTAACCGGTCATGTGATAAAGAGAAACTGGTTCGAAGCAGCTTTCCATACCACCTAAGCGGTTCTATTGGGTTGATACCTTCAACTAGGCCTAACTCGTTCGATCTGATCAGGACTGCATCGATTTCCGTTAAAACTTGCTTTAATTCTGCTGGTGCGAGCAGTAGCTTCGGGACTTGCTCGGCTTCAAGAACTGTTAGAGCTCGATCAACTTCCGAAAAGTAGTCGACCACCACTTGTAAATGCGCGTTTGCTTCAATCATAATTGCGCCCAAAAATGCGGTTTCTAACGCGGGCGTTATATTTCCTCGTTGGGCATCAATTTTTATAAATGTGGTTTCTACACTAGAAATCAGTGAATCAATCTCAGTCAAAGTCCAATTTAAACTTAAAATGCGCTTTTCTTGCATTTTCCAAAGTGACATTTTCTTTCCAACATTGTGGTAAAAATTGGATTCGCTGAGTTTACTTTTCGGACCGACCGGTAGGGCTACGTTTTTTTGAATACTTCCGTAATTCGTCGTTCAACTGGCGAATATTTTGACTGACGTCTCTAGAGCTGCTATCCAAATTCGAACCCGATACGAACTGAACTCGCTCATGAATCATGTGTGAAATTGAACTATGATGCCTTTCTATCTCGTAAACCTTGGCTTGAAGACCTTTTTCGAAGCTTCCTACAATGCTTCGGAAATATCCCGCGGTGTAGACTGAGCTTCTGTTAAACAATAGGTTTACCTTGCCTTTGTAAGTCAAGATTCTTGACTTGATGAAAATCTTCGCAACATTCAAATGGCTGAGATCGATGTCGAAAAAGATAGGCCAATGCGAAGCGATAACTTTCACCTCGTTTGCTCTACGGACAAATCCTCCGTCTACTAGTGCAATCTTGGTGCCAAGAGCTGACAACTGATAATGCCCGTTTGGATACCCGTTGCTGACAACCAGATGGGTACAGAGTGTGAGAAGAAGTTCCACTCTCATTCTGAAAGAATTTAGTAGCTTTCTAAATTTTTCAGAGATCCTACTCTTATAACCGTGGTCGATCCAGGATAGGGCACTAGAGATAGAGATAAGGCGTGAGAGATAGAGATTAATGGTATATTAACAATAAAAGGCAAATTAGTTGGCCAACATAGAATATACAAACATGGCGTGTTTTATTTACAAGACGTATCTATTTCACTACCTTTGACTTACTTATTACTGCTTATTTTGACTTCACTTTATATCACATTTATTAACTTCCGTTACTTGTATTATTTCACTACTAAATCATTTTGGCACAATTCGTGTGGTGCATCTGGCGAGCCTACGTAGTTTGGGTACTTGGGCGTCCCAGTCAGGTGTCTGTGGTCTTCTGGATGTCCCTGGTCTCGGCCCCACCGTAGTTTCTTCTGTGACCTCTTCTGCGACTACTTCTATAGTTTGTTCTGACTGTCTTAGCTCCATGATGCTTATAGTGTCGTCGTTCTTGATTACGAAACTGTTTACAGAGATTGAGGGGTCTGCCTCAAATCGATCAAGCACCTGTTCCTTGAAGTTGTTGAAAATGTCTGTGAACTCCTGTATAAAGATGTCAATCGGGCCTGGTAGGCTAGGGCGGCACTGTCCTAACAGTGATAACTGGCCTGACTTTGTATCCTGGGAAGACCAGTATCTTCTCGTTCACCAGTTGCTGCAACCCCTTTCTCGAGTAGAGTGAATATCCACCATATTCGGTATCGTACGTCCACTTCACGCTTGTTTGGGTTGCATTTAATGTAACTGAAAACACGCCAAGTAAGCCCAGAGCGCCTAATAAGCCGTGGTTACTTGCCAAACGTTTAAGGATTACACTGTTTCTATGGATATATCCCACGTGGTCTGTGCATAGCCACACCAATAACTGTTTTGAAAACTCTAACGGCACTGGCACTTGGAGTTCGCCGATTGCATTCACAATCAACGATGTTGCCGTCACTTCCCTCCAGTAAGCCAAATGCGGGCTTAAAGTGGGCCTGTGTTCCGCCACACCTTCCAGCTCGAGAGCCATAGCGGCCACTTTACGACCGCTTTCACTATTGCTGACAACACAAAATGGCTCCATTTTGAATTCGAAATTTATTTCGAATTTTGATACTAGAATATCTATACTTTCTTTGTTCTGGTTTGGGGTTCGCAGATCCTTTTTATAGGTTTTCGAAAACCGATATCAAAAACGGATATCCGGCAATTGTTTTTCCCGTTTTCTTTGGATTTTTTTTTTTTTTTTTCTAATCGTGGTTGAGTGTCTTCCTACCTCAGGTTTCCTGCTAACATCTATTGTGGTCAGCCATGATACAATCACCTATTTCTCATGTTGCTATATGCTGTCCCAATTTCTCAACTTGGCAAGACGAAAATTCGGTATCATAATGCGCATCTCCCGAAGCTCATCATAAGATATTGAGCCACACTCATGATACGTTATTTTCTTGAGGGGAGAACGTCTGACTAAAATTTCGCTAATTGTCGGGCTAATCCTATAAATAGATTGCCACTCACGTGTTTGCAGATTTATCTTCAGCTGATTCTTACAAGGCTGTTGTTCGATAATCATGCTCAGGTCTTTGCAATTTGGTTCTATTTGATGGTTATTTTCAACAATTTGCTTTAGTTGTCTCAGAAAATGACTTTCTAGCCCAGTTTCGCCATTTGTCAGCATTTCTACCAGTATTGCTAGTACGCATTCTTTGGAGAAATTCTTCGAAACTTGTTCTGTGGGTTTCCCTTCTTTCAAAAACTGTCGGAATTTCTCACAGTCGCCTACGTATCCGCAGATAGGTTCCGACATCTGTAACGACGTTCGATCTCAGTACGTAACATAGTAAGCAAAACCTCTGCACTCTGAAATTCTTTGATTTGTGCTGGTCGCCGTGTTTGCTACATAGTATTGCTATAGTATCTTTACACTTTAATATTATAGCGGTTGTAGAGCGTCCCAGTTCGCAATTAAATGTATTTAAAATCTTGCTTGTCTGGGAACAAAATGATTCTCATGGACGGGTCTTACGTAATATGCGAGTTTGGGGTTTACCGAAATTCCGTAACATTTAGTCTATTTGAACTGCGGTAGTTTCAATCGGTTGCTTTCAGTCTTTTTACTGTCCGAGATTCCCTTCTTATTTTAATTTCATAGTTTGCCTTTAGGAGGCTGGCAGTGACCGAGCTCTAGGTTCGCCAACGCTAATAGGTAAAATGAACTTCTTAACTTGTCGATCAAATGACCTAAGTGATCAGTTCAGCTCATTTGATCAAACGGTGAATCTTCTACTACCATCAGGAATTTTCGTGCTCGCAGTGTATAACTTAATAGACTTCTTCTGATTTTATTTTTGGTAAACTTATTTTCCTCCCAATGTATCATACTTTAACCAGTCTGGTTGCTTGAGTTGCCTGGGTCTTAAACCTGCAGTTCGCGAAGTCGAAGCTTGCTGACTGGTTGTTGGGGTTACGTCCATTTCTTGAAGTGTGGTGCCTTTCTCAAATCTTCTTCTGTGCCTTGTCATCTCGTTTTTAGATTTTTGGAATAGTCTGCGTCCTTCGTGTGAAGTTGCCGGTAAAATATCCGCTCTGGTTAGGACATATGGGTTTACTGGCGAAGCTAGATCTAGTGGTGGTTCTTCATAACCGATTGACGGAATCCTTTGATGTCCGTCTTGTGCTAGACCTTGATGCGACGTTTCTGCTGCAGGCTGTTTTTCAGTTTGGTCTAGTGGGACGGAGATTGGTACACCGAGTCCACAATCCTGGCCAGCATTTCCAGTTTCTTGTGCTGCTTGCGTCTCGCCGACCAATGTGTGTTCGTTAGCATCTGCTTCTATTCCGGCAGCAGGGGCTGTCGGAGTTGAGTGCACCTCGTCGAAGTTCAGCCTGTATCGATCCGTTGACAGCTTCTCGTCGAATTCTAATGGTGCGGTATAGCTATCATTTGTAGGTCTGATTACTGTTGGGCTTTGCGTAAATGGCGGTACGTTTTCGCTTGTTTCTGAAAGTTTCACTGGAGTTGAACATCTTACGCGGGGCGTAAACAATGGCTGATCTCCAAAAACTTCATCTTCATAATTTATTCCGTCTATATCCTGTTGGTAATCATCCCAAGTTAAATCGCTATTTGCTCGGGACAGTGGCGTTTTCACTACTACTTCACCAAACATAGCGTCAGGTTCCGTGTATACGTCAGAGCAGGATTTGTAACGTTTCGCGCCAGGCGGTGTGCCATAGAATGCACTAGGTTGGTCATCATACTGTCCGTCATGCAAGTTTTCGGGAATTTGAAATCGAGGTGTACGGGGTTGCGGGTCGGAGGAACTGGTTGAAGAACTATGGCTTCTGGTACTGGTTCTGTGCTGTGCCGGTTCTGGGCGACTAGGAACTAGAGTAACAAGTGGCACTGGGGCCGTGACAGCTGTATCGAGCAAGTTTTCTGAATTTGGTACTGTTGTGATAAATCTTAGCGATCGACGTAGTGTGGTGACCGGCTCTGCTGTACTTCTTGCGGTTTGTCGTTCTGCTGTCAATCGTTCCATTTCAGGAGCTTCGTGATTCGTTTGCCCGCCACTTGTGGATTCAAGTTGCGGTTCAGCTTCCTGATTGGCTTGTCCATTCTTGTCCCACCATGTGACGTGTCTGTTCTTCGCTGATTGGCCCGTATCCGTGTGTTCATCTTCTTCAATTTCAATAGTACGTTCCCACAAACTTCTTGGTCGATGAATCTTTAGCCTATTATAATGGACGATTTGCTTGTCTCCATCTGCAATTCTTGTGATTTCGTAATTTACTTGATTTTCTAGTACTGTGGTTATCCGATAAGGGCCTAGCCAACGGATTTTCGCAAGCTTTATCTGCCTTGCTTCCGGTGGAACTTTGAGAATGACAAGTTGGCCTATTGAATAGGGTTTCATGTTGACCTTCCGATCGTGTATGTTCTTTTGTCGGTCTCGAGCAAATTCTGAGTTTTTGCTAACTAGGTCGTATGCTATCTTCTGTCATGTCAGCATTTCGGACTTGTAATTTTCATCCATGTTATAGAATACGCGGCTGTTTATTACAACTTCGGTTGGGAATCTGGGCTCTCTCAGAAACATTGCGTAGAAGGGTGAATCGCCTATACTTTCGTTAAAGGCAGAGTTCATGCTGAATTGGACGTATCTGAGGTGGTTCTCCCAGTCGGCGTAGTCTCTTCTTGCTATATACAAGCTCAACATGGTTGCTATGTCTTTGTTTTTTACTTCAGCTTTCCCATTGTGACAGGGTCGAAAGCTGCTGGTACGCGTCTGCTTTATTCCTAAAACTTCTAGCGTACTTTTGAAAACTTCAGACATAAATTCTGAACCTTGGTCGCTGAGTATGTAATCGCAACTTCCGTAAACGAGCACAAAATTTTCAACAAAAGATCGCGCCACTGAGTTCGCTGTTTTGTCTGGTATACCCGCTAGGACTGTGTAGCGAGTGAAATGGTCCGCAATTACGACCACGTATTTGCTTCCTCTGGTTGAAGTTGGAAAATGTCCTAACAAGTCTATGCTAACAACATTTAGCGGACCGGTTGCTTTCCTAACTTCGCCTAAAGGTGCTTTTGGCGTATAGTTCAATCCTTTTCTTTGACAGCATGGCAGACATGTGTCTATATATTCTTTGATAATGTTGTACATTCCTCGGAAATAGAAACGAGCTCGTATCCTGTGGTATGTTTTCAGAAAAGAATAATGTCCTGCAAGTTGTGAATCGTGGTATTCTTCAAGTATTCTTGGTACCATAGACATAGGTAGGACAGGTACTGTGTTAATTTCGGATCGTCTGCATCTTTGGGCAGGAATAGAAATGTAGCATAAAAGTTCTGTGTCTTTATCTATGACAAAGTTCTGAATTTCGCGAATGACAGTTTTCTCGACTTCTAGCGGAAGTGGTTGGCCAGTTGCTAGGTACTCGCGTATGGATGATGCAAAATAGTCTTGTTCCTGGTTCTTCCGGAATTCTTGAACATATACATTTTGCGCTTCTTGTTTTGTTTCTATGAAGTTAACATTTGAGGGCCAAATGCTCTTATCTTCATTTTCTGCGATGTGGTCTGGTTTCTTGACCAAGTTTCTGTCTGTTTGAGGTGAGGATGTTTCCAATATTGGTTTCCTGTCTAGTCTTGACAATGCGTCGCTGACTGAATTTAGGCGTCCAGGCAAGTACTGGATCGTAAAATCGTATCCCAAAAGTTCGGTTTGCATTCTTGCCCATTTTCCTGTGACGTCTTTGCTTGTTCCTTTAAGGAGAAACTGGAGGGGTTGGTGATCCGATGCAATGGTGAACCGTTTACCTAACAAATATGGTCGGAAAGTTCTGACGCAGTGGAGAATTGCTAAAGCTTCTCGTTGTATTGTTGAATGTGATCTTTCTGCGTTGTTGAAAGATCTGCTTGTGTACTGGATCACACGCTCTTTACCGTCTTGTTCTTGTGCTAGGTAACCACCACACGCTTTCAGGCTTGCGTCGCAGTAAATTTTCATGGCTGCAGCTTCTCTTGTAAGATCCGGTAGACCGAGGATTGGTTTTTCCATGAGCTTCCCTCTTAGTGTTTCAAAAGCTTCCTTTTGTTCCTCTCCAAAAATAAATGGTTGGTCTTTCTTGGTAAGCAAGTTCAAACAAGCGCTGATCTCCGAATAGCCTCTTACAAATTTTCGAAAATAATTGAACAGGCCTAGCGCCGATCTCAGCTGTGATATATCTTTGGGGTATTCTAAGTCTCTTACTGCACTCAACTTATTCGGATCCGGCCTTATGCCTTTACTGTCAATTTCATAACCGATATAGGTCACGCGGTTCGAAAACAGAAGGCATTTGCTCGGTTTCAATTTTATTCCATGCTTTCTGAATGCTGCTAGCACTCTTTGCATCAGTGAATAATGTTGTTCTTCCGAAAAAGATCCGGCGATTGTGTCATCCAAGTAAACGGAAACGCCTTCGTCAAATAGGTGACAGAGAATTCTATGCATTATTCGGCTGTAGGCCATTGGCGCGTTTTTCAAACCAAATGCGAGTTTCTTGTAGACATACTGCTCGTGTCCAGGTGCTGAGAAACCAGTATATTGGCGGCTTTCCGGTTCGATCTCTAAAGCCCAATATCCGGCAATACAATCCAATACTGAGAAAACAGTTTTGTTGTGTAGCCTGTCAAGGATTTGGCTTATGAGGGGCAAAGGGAACTCGTCGTTAACCGTAACGGCATTTAAAGCTCTGAAATCGGTCACGAGTCTTTTTGTTCCATCTTTCTTTCCAACTAGCAGTAAAGGAGCGTTCCATGGTGATGCTGCTCGCTCGATGACGTCACAGTCGAGCATGCGCTGAATCTCTTTCTTTGCGATGTCTTCTAAGTGGATAGGTATTCGGTAGGGCCGTACTTTTACTGGTCTCGTATCTTTTTCAATCTCTATGTGAAATGGCTCAAGATTGCAGTTTCCGAGCTCCGTGCTGGATTTTGAAAATACGTCATGATTTTCCATGACTAAAGTTTCAGCAAGTTTCCTCCTTTTCGGTTCCTTATCAAGATGACTGAAATCGAACAAGGACAGGAACTTACTTTCTTCCTCTCGGTTAAGCGATTTGACGGTGTTGGTCACCAAACTTTCTTCTTCCTTTGTTGTTCCTGTCGACGATATTTGATTGACGGAAATGGCTGGCTGCGGTTTCCAGGCTTCGGCATTTGCAACGAAAATTTTTGGAACGGTGATTTGTTTGTCCGAAAAATTCTCAATGAGGACTTGAATGAAGCCGTCTCGTGGTTTGGTTATCTGATCAGCCAGCTCCAAATCGGGAAAGCGAGAGCGAATTTCTTCTGTTGCTTCAACGAGTAGGTCCTGATCGTAGATGAGGGGTCCACGAGATGTGCTGAGAGTACACCGTTTGACTGTTCTTGGTGGAAACTTCGTGCGTGTTACAAAACATAATCTGTGGATTTCTGGCGGGCTTGTAGTTTGCTCCGGACCGGGTTTTGTTAAACGAACTGGCGTCGAATCTTCGTTTTCGTGGCTTGGATCTGGTCTAGTTTTGCACATAAAATCTTTTGTACTATTGCGAGAGTTCACAGAAAATGAATTGCAGGCGCGGTACGGTGTAGAAACTGTCTCAATATCGCGATATGTCCCGTAATTTCCCTTGATATCATAATTCGTGTCGCGTGATTTGTTCACTAGTTTATCTGTTTCGGGGTCAACCATGAGACAATACTTTTTCATAAAACTGTAGCCAATTATCATTGGCACTTTAAGCACTTTGCTGACAAGAAAACACTCAGTATACAATTTTCCATTTAATTCGATTGTCTCCGTCAGGTTCCCAATAACATTTAAACTGTGACCACTAGCGCTGTTTACGGCAGCGGTGCTTTTTGACAACTTATTTCTAACATGGCTGGGTAGCCTCATGAAAAGTTCATTCGATATAATGCTCAAGCATGCTCCTGTGTCTGCCAAAGCATTCACCGTGTTGCCACCCAAAATAACATTGACAAACGGGGCATGGTTATATGGGGAGCACAAAAATACGTAGCAACTAGCTTATCAAAACTACACGGGCAATTTAACTGAGAAATTAGGCAATTAGGACAATCACAGCATTTTTTACGCACTGAAATATTTTTTCGAGCACTAGAGAAACGAGAAAAAGGATGTGAATCGTGCGGTCGCCGCGAACTAGCACGAGCACATCCTAGTTCAAGTTTAAAGAACTGAATTTCTTTTCCACTCGGCACTGGGAGGCGTAGTGGCCCCTGACGCCACAGTTAAAGCATCTCCCGACAGGGTTTCCGTCTTTTGTCGGAATGCTGCGACGAGGAGACCAACAATTTTTAGCCTCGTGGTTTGGCTTACCGCAATTATAACACAGCCTATCTTGCCTACTTCCACCGTGAGTAGAACCACTACTGCCTGCCTCGCTACTTGTAAATAAACTAGGCCTACCCTGCGGAATTTTCTGTTTGGCATGAGAGAACCCTTGGTTCGACCGACTAAAAGCTTGATCTCTATTTCTATACTGACCACGGTGATCGTTGTCGGGCGCGCGCGTTTGAAGTTGATCGTAAGTTTTATACGCCGTTTGCGACCCGTTTTTATCCTGGTGAGGATATCTAGTTTTAAAGGTTCGGCTTGGAATAGGCGAGCGCGAACGAGGAAATTCTGGTCTCTGAACTTGCTGGTTTCTTTCGTGCCTTTCGGGATAATGCGTAACGACCGGTTTAGCTTTTGTCACTTCGCTGGGAACTGCTTGTACAAAATGCATATCCGAATGGGATGAAACAGTGGTTCTAGCTGCTTGTTTTATCCGGCCGTATTCCCGAGAACGAAAATCGTTCATGATGAAGTTGGACGCTTCTGTGAAATTTGCCGGATTCCGGGCTAAAATCCGCATACCTAAAGACGGTGACAAACTGTCTATCAACATATTCTTCATCAAATTTTCTGTTGCCTGATAGGCAGAGCCTGCCATCGCGGCAGCAGCTGGTGCTGCTGGCATAGCCTCAAGACTTAAAAGCTGAAGCACTTTCTTTTTCAAAGAGATGAGAAAAGGGTACGGATCTTCGCCATCTTCTAAAACTAAGGGCGCATGAAGTAATTTTGCCTTGTGTGAAGTGTGCTCAAACTGTGAAACTAAACGTTGCCGCAATAAAACGAACGACGTGAGTGACGCTTTGTTTGCGGCAAGAAAATCGTTAGCAGGACCGCTGCTTCTCATGAATGCGACTTTGATAAGCGCTCCATCGTCAATTAGCTCGTCCCAGTCTTCAAGTTTAGCCACACTTTCGACAAAGTCGGTAACATCCGTACTCCCGTCAAAAATCGGAATTTGCTGAGCAATTCGGCAAAGGAGTGATAACTCAATCTTCTCGTCACCCGGCATTTTCACTTGCGTTTGATTCTATGTGGTTAAAGAACAGTAGACTCGAACGATGGAATTCTGATCAGAACTAA
This sequence comes from Branchinecta lynchi, assembly GCA_023053575.1. NCBI lineage: Eukaryota > Metazoa > Arthropoda > Branchiopoda > Anostraca > Branchinectidae > Branchinecta > Branchinecta lynchi. The sequence goes on from JAKZAP010000003.1 coordinate 19,899,380, forward strand.
CGAGACTAATAATTTCTAGCGCATATTAAAGCACTGAAATAATGAATGATGGGTGAATACATGCAATCTGATACCTCCCACAAGAGCGACACTGCCACCAGTGAAACGGTGCTTCCCCTTACTCTATTGCATGTTAGTGACTGGGTAGCATGGTCGGAATAACAGCAATATCTACCTTAGAGTGGTGTAGAGGCGAGTTCGCGGTCCGTCTGCTCCTGGGAGTCTTTACCCGGTATCCTAGTTCAGAACGCAAGCTGCGGGTTGATCCTGGCTTTATTCACAAACATAGGTTGATCTCGTTATACACAGTTCATGTCTTATACAACACGTAAGCACATACAATAAGTCTTCATAACACTGGGTCAATCAGTGACCATATGATATGCACGCCACGCGAGTTCTGAGGGCGAGTAATGTTGTTCTCTGTCCCTAACTTCTTCTCTTCGCAGGCTTTACCAGTTAAGGCTTTTATAGGCTTAAAGAACGTGCGTCACCGGCCCTGATTAGGTAAACAGTTATCGGAAATCGTCAACCACAATAACAGGATATCGGCTAACCAACTATCGGAAATCGCCAGCCACAATAACAGGATATCGGCATCCTGTTCCCTTAAACGACACACGCTTAGCATTTAGAACTGGGAACCCGGAAATGTGGTTAACCATAAGATAAGGCAACTGCGTAGTACTTTAGTCTCCAAGAGCCTTCAATTGTTACATCTGACTCAAGTCACTATTAAATCTAAACACATATTTTTCTTGTAATAGTATGACAAATCTCATAGATGCTGGATTGGATGAAATTACAATAGGACATTTATCTTTTGGGGTATCAAAATACTGACACAGAAAATAATTCAAACAATCATCGTTATACATCCCATTAGGAATAGTAACATTCATCCATCCCCCCTCTTCGTCTTTCCTGTATTGAAATGTATTATTTCCAAATTTATCACTTATATTATGCCATGAATACCACAAAGTACACTGATTCAAACCTATTTCATAATCCCAATTACGATTCAATTCGATTGGTTGACTAAATGTTATATCAATGATACTTTCATTACCTTCAATGTTTAACAACACCATTTATTAGAAATATTTTTTATATATTGAATTGTAATCTTCGTAAGAAATTTATTTCGCATTAACGAATCCAAAATATCAATAGCCTCATTTCTCACCTCATCAAATGTATTTCCGTTTACTCTGCTACCTATCAAAGTGCATAATTTTGAAATCATTTCATCGAATGTACCCAAAGCAATGTACCTTACCAGCGAATGTACCCAAAGCAGCAGCACCACTGGTTAAAGCTGCCTTACCAAGGGTAATTGCTAACGGTATTAGGAAACGAAGTAATCCACCCTTTTGAATCGCTTCTTTCATCTGTTTGTATGATACATCAATATCACAACCCTTATTATTCATTTTACATGCTTCAATTTTATCAATTTGTTGTTTATTTAAAAGTAACTTTACTAGTTCTCGTTCATTTTGTCTACTATGACTAACACGTATCTGACATTTTTGTTTAGCACCAAAACATTTCTTCAGCTTTGACAAATAAACTGTATACTCCATTGTTTCAACCATTTATTAGGGAATTAATTTATCTTATAAAATTTATTTACCAGCCATCATTTTTTCTATTCTGGTAACGAATGGTTTGTCAACAGGTTTTAGCTCTAGAAGCCTTTTTAAAATATTTACGACTGCTCTTTCAATATTATCGATACGGGTTTTTTGGTCAGCAATCTTTGCTTCGATTATAGTATTATGGGTGTGTTGCCCAAGAAACTTTTTGTCATAATCTAAAAGATTCGTAGTTAACGTAGCTAAATTAACAGAATCATTTTTATTTCTAGGGTTTTGAACATTTGTTATCAACTTGTTTTCAGCGTTAATCTCTTTATCATTAACTCGAATTATTTCTTTTACAAATAACCCTTTATCTTTAATCCTTGCCAATAAATTATCAGGAGAATCATATACAGCAGTTAATCTGTTGATATCTTCGCTAAAATACTGATTTGTCCCCACTTGTTGTGCGGTGATTTCTTCTTTAAATTGATTCAGAATAATAGTCATGGATCTGAAACTAATAGAGTCCTGGTCAGCTTTCGCATCCCCTAATTTAACAACTCTCTTATCGTGTAGGTTAATATTACCGTTCTCATCAGTAACTCTCTTTTCATTCGATTCGTTACTAAACTTTTTCCTAACACTACCGAATTTATTCATTTATAACAGAACGAAATTATCTAGTAAACTTTTCAAAGTTTTTCCTATAAATCATATCTTTATCTTTTGTTTTTAAATGAACAAAGAAGAATCCGTAGCCTTTGGTTGCAACCTCGAATTGTTTCATAAAGTTCTCATTATTAGATACATGATTTTGTCTGATTAATTGTATTTCTTTTGGATTAGAGCACTGAAAGAATGCGAAGTAATTACATTGAGTCTTACCACCTTTGGGGTTTTATGATAGCTCTGTCATAAATAAACAATTGAGGCATTTGTCTTTCTTCCTCGTATGAATAAGTCTTCTATTTTCTTCTGGTCTTTCGTCATTAATCATAATGACAAACCCTGTGATCTGTTTATAACACAGAAATATAATGCCATTGCTAACGAATTACTTTTAAAGAAAAATCTAGTTTTGCAACCGATTGTACGCGAAAACAAGAACAAAGAAACATATGTGGATTTAGAACTGTTTACTCAGTAGAATAGGTATTATATTTGAATAAAAATAGAAAAAAAAGAAGTAGTATTTTAGTGTACATTGTAGTAGTTTATATGTAGTAAAGGGTAATATTTCTCATTTCTTGTATCCTTTATTTTGGAAGTAAGAAAATAAAAATGTTCTTAAAAAGGGGGATAATTTGGTAAAAAGGATGTTAAAATTTAAGAAATTGATGTTAAAATGGGGTTTTGAAATTGGGGGGAGGGTGGAGTGGGAGCGGCTTTTATATACTACTTAAGATCATCCGTAATTCGGATTAATTTTGTCCTAATAGAGATAAGATTAATCCCAGTAGCAAATACTGCATCCTTATTTGGAGAAACTCTTTACAGTGAAGTCTCTTGTATATATCTATTACCACTGTTGTTTCTGCATGGCGCGGTATTTCGCGCCACCTACCTTCACACAAATCGTGTCAGACATGCAACCCGCTGAAGATTGCTATCCCTGCGTTTCATTGTTCTATTTTGCAGACCTATATGTATAATGATGATACTCTTGATGACTAACTCTCCTTGTCGATGCAAAATCGCCGGGTACCTAGCGGAAGAGCGAGAAGCCGTGTCACCTCGGTTATCACAGCTGCTCCCGAAGATCGCCGTGATTGTTTGACACAGGATTTTAGTTGTTGAGTTTGAGTCGTTAGTGAGACGTTTTCTCGTTCTTCCCAAGGATCAGTGGCGTGTTTGGACTTAGTCATATACAGTATAAGGCGCGTTCGTTGCACTCCTAGTAGTTTCCGGTAAGTACGATAACGTAAGTGGATGGATTCCCAGTGGATACCTATGACTTCGTAAAAGTAGTCAGTCTGTCCGTCCGTCTGTCAGCACGATAACTCTCGAAGGGAATGAGATATTCTTATGAAACTTGGTGTGAGGATTTTTTGGGTCAGAGTAAAAGTCGAGTTCGTAGATGAGCTCTGTGGCCCTCTATTTTGGGGTTCAAATTAAGGTGCAAACTAAATATTTTCAAACATCTAATGAGATAGTCGGTTTAGGGTAAGAGGACATGCTGATGAAAATCATTTTTTCTCGCCGAACAACTGCGTCTGGAATCCGGCCAAAACCGGAATGTTTTTAAAGACAAAAATTTATTTGAAGTTGATTAGATGTTCGATTTAGTAGTGTTGGGCGATATTCGATATCGATAACGATATATCGGACCAAATATCGATATCGAATATCGAAACGTAAATATCGATATCGAAAACGACATTTGTTCACTTTTAATTATTGTAAATAATCCAACATAACCAACATTTACATATCCGAAATTGGAGCAGTATATTTTCCGTAATTCAGTTCTTATTTATCCGCAGTTTGAGCTGATGCAAGATGCTATTTAACGACAATTTCTTTAGTAAATTTGGGCGAAACAAGACTATACTATAGAGAAACATACTAAAGAAATATCGATATATCGATTATCGAAAGTAAAAATATCGATATATCGAAAAATCCAAATATCGCCCAACACTACGATTTAGGGCTAAGAAGACATGCTGAATACTTGCATGAAAATCATTTTCTAACCAGTCAATTAGATCGCCTGGAATCCGGACAAAACCGGAAATATAAAAAAAAAAATTGATTCGAGGTTGATTAGTGTCACAGACAGCGCCCACTAGCGACTGTACGGACGGGTTTTAGTGCTGGCAACCCCTTACCAACTCAAGGATTAACGACTGTTCTAAGGTCGCCCGAACCTCGAAAAATAGGCCCTAATCAGAGATTGGTTAAAAAACTTACTGTATTCAAAATGGAGCTTATTATTAGTTCTTATTCTTTTATACATCTGTACACACTTCTGGAATTTATACTAATTGTCGCAAAACTCGAAAAGTAGATCCACATTAACTTCAAACCAATGTAACAATTTATCTATCACACTTAAATACAAAAAGACTTCAATTACTAATAGTAATATAAAAGAAAATAATTTCGCACCGAATGCTTTTCAACAAAACATTATATGAAACAAATAATTCAATTCAATTCAATTCAATTTCTTTTATTGAAAACCATAAAAAACAAGACAAAAATAAAACACTCGAAACGAACAGTACACTAAACTAAATCAGTCAGGTCGAACGGGCTCCAGGTGGAACCTGGGTCACACGCAAAGACCGCTCCCATTCCAGCCACACAGGCAGAGACAACCTCAAAAGCGGGGCAGATGCAGCCCGCACAAGTGGGTTAGACGACCTGAGAATCCTGTTCTGCAAAGAAAAAATGTTTCTCCTCCTTAGTTCAGGAAAAGAAGGAAGTCCCGCCACCACAAACATACCAGAAGCACTGCAGTGTCTAGGCAGACGATGCAGCCACCTGAAAGCATTGTTATACAGAACCCGAAAAGACCTGTCAGTTTCCCCAGAGATGTTGGTCACAAGGGCCAGGCAGTAAATTGGAGTGCAGTAGGCCCTGAAAAGAAAAGATTTTATGTCCTCTTCACATGAAGAGAATTTTCTAATCAGTATATTTGCACGGACACACAGCGACCTCGAAACGGCTGTTATGTGCTCCTCGTCAGTCAGTTTAGACGTCAGATGGAACCCGAGGTATTTAAATGCCGTCACAAACTCGAGAGTGACACCATTGAGTATGGCGTCCGGGATGCGTTTTAGTCGAGCTCCTTTCGGAAGAAACGCCATACACTTCGTCTTCGTGGTATTGAACACAATATCGTGTTCAGCGGCAAACCTTTCACAGACAAGCAGCAAGCTATTCAGCGCAGCTACAGTTGGGGCCAAAAGAACTAAATCGTCAGCATAGCTAATATTGTTAAAACACTGACCATTCATGTAGCAACCAATACCTGTTTCAGACAGCTCCTTATTCAGCTCGTCAACATACAAGTTATAAAGGAGTGGAGAAAGAACACCACCCTGGCGGACTCCATTGCCCACTGGGAAATGTGAGCTATAGCATCCACTCCATCTAACCCGAAACTTCTGTACAGTAAACCACGATCCAAGAACCCGAATGATTCTCGGATCAACCCCTTTTAGTCGCAGCTTGTCAAGAAGTTTCGCGTGATTAACACGATCAAACGCAGCCTTAGCATCCAAAAAACACGCAAATACGGGTGTTGAAAATAACCAGTAGAACTGGATCACACACTTCAGTAAATAAATACACAGGTCAGTACCCAGGCCAGCTTTGAATCCAAACTGGGAATGTGAAGATCTTATCGTAGGTTCAATCGACTCATAAAGGCATTTTTCAAAAACTTTCGAAACTACCGCAGCTAGAGCAATCGGCCTGTAATTGCTAATTGACGTTTGGTCACCTGATTGGGATTTAGGAATAGGGACCAAGCAAACTTCAGTTAAAGAATCCGGTACAAAACCATGATTGAGGAAACCATTAAAAAGAGCAGTAAGTAAACATACCATTATGGGCCCGCCATGCTTAAGGTGGTCCGCTGTGATCCCGTCGAGTCCCCCAGATTTACTCCCAGTGAGCCCAGAGACCGCCTTTGCCGTGTGGGCAAATGTGATCAGCTGCTCAGTAGGTGTAAAACCGGGATTCTCACTCAAATGGGACGTTGATGCTGCAACATCCGATGGCACTGACGAGAAGACTGCCCCGAAGTGTCGACTCCACAATTCTGCTATTGCTTCCGGTCCTTTAGCATCAGCTATCTGATCAGATGGCTTAGGGGCAGATGCTTTATTAAGGCGAGAAACACGAGCCCAAAACTCACGAAACCGCGATCCCGAAAAACTCAGTGCAAGTGCACTGGTGCGAAGCTGCGTAGCGTTCCTCCTGCACCATTTCAGGGCATTTTTATACCTACAATTAAGTAGTCTTCTTGCTCGGTCCACGGCATCTGCCGTCGGCCTTCCTTTCTGTACCCAAAGCAAGAAAGCTTGTTTTGCTGCCAAATAATGAGGTTTGACGTAGCGACTCCATCCTGGAACTTTAGTACCGTAGCTATGCGAACCAGCATTTCCAGGGGACCGTATAGGGTCCCCTTTGGCATGCAAAGGGTTAGTACAGTGGAAAGAAGAACAAGAGCTAAGTGATGAAACATCCAAAGACAGAATTCTCCGGCTGACCTCCTCTTGGTAGGACCGCAGCTGCACCGAGTTTGCCTCCACCCAATCCACTGCAGGGGGAGGAGCAATGCACGAGTCTTTGTGAGTAGTCCTAGAGGGGTAATATTCAACACTAAGATCAAAAACTAAAGGGAAATGATCTGACCCGAAAATATCATACATAACCCTTAAGTTCGAAACAAGGGAATGAAATGAATGTGATGAAACCACATGATCGATCCAAGACGTATTACCGCTGGGACTCATATACGTGAAATTAGAAATATCACCGAGTAAAGGTGTATCAGACACAAGGAAATCACTTAGAGTTGCCGCATCTGACAATTCCTTCCCAAATACGGAGGCACTATGTATATTCGCATTGAAGTCACCAAGAAAACACACATGATTATAACTCTCCTGAGAGAGTGACATAATTTTACCCAAATACAGCCGAAACTCAGGAAGATTTTCACTAGAACATACTGGCATATACACATTTACGAAAAGAAAATTCTTACCACCCAACGTCAGACAAACATACTGGATTCTTTCATCAGAAGCCAGCGGGAAAGAAATTAACGCACTGAGATTCTTCCGGCATAAAATGGCAAGGCCTCCCTTTGGTCTCCCCACTAATATAGCCGAATCTGCTCTAGTCGCTGACACAGAGAAAGAAACAAAATCACTGTGAATATCATTCAAGAAATTCACATCAATATCCATGAGCATGGTTTCTTGTAGAAAAACCATATCACAACTATCACACAGTGCTTTGACTGCAGCAAAGTTACACTTAACCGAGTGGCAATTGTATGTTGCTACTGAAATGTAAGCCATTTAAATTACAGGAGCCTGGTCGCTTACGGGCGGCGTAGATACAGGGAAAGATACACTCCGTTCGAAAAATCTTCTGACATAAATTCCCGGTGGCCAAAAGGACTGGTCTAAAACTGTCGAAGATACAGTAGCCGGTACAGTGAGAACAAACGAGGCCACGTTTTGACCTTTACTCTGGAGCTTTTCGCAGCTTGACTTACACTTCAGTCGATTGCTCACAGCTTGGGCCAACACATTGGCGTCCGTCTCAGTAACAAAACGAGAGAGAAATATTTTCACATTTTTCGTTTGTAGCACCGATTTCAGACCAGGATTATTTAACACTATAGGCGTAGGCCTACTTTCCTGAACCGCCGAGCGGCTTGTTTGCGGATTCTTGTTCCCATTTGCAGACGAGAGGGCTGCTTGCCTGTAGGATTTACGCTTAGGTTTCCTACCTTGCACTTGCCAACTGGCATCCGCTTCATTAGCAGCAGATTTGTCACGAGCGTCGGAGACCCCTCGTGACGACGATTCTCCGGTAACAGCAGGCGCCTGTGGCGGTGTGACGTCAGCAGCAGCATCGTTGACTTGTGGCTGAAATGAATTCACCGCAGCAGGGAGAGAAGTCTTTGAATTTCGATCAGAACTAGACTTATTGGAATTTACAGTAGGGAGAGCGTCCTTAATTAACGATTTTAGCTCCAGCAGCTCGGCGCGAAGGGAGGTAACCTCATTCTCTAGCACTGAGTATGACGACATGGTTGACGCAAAATCGCAATTCGTTAACGATTGAGATGGAATCCGATTCAGATTCGCCGCTGCGAATCTCGGAAAATCCTTCCGGTCACATTGTTGCAAAATCATGTACATATCGTTTAGCCTTTGGTTCTTCGTACGACGTGTCGTGTTAAGAATATCGGCGAAACTACTGCGATCATCTGTAGACAGGACATGACAAAGCTTCGACAGGGACGAAATAGCATCATCTGTCGTATACATATTATCACACAGGCTGATCAGTATATCCTTAGGCAGAATATTCATCTTGTTAACAAGGAAGCAAAGCAGTTCATCAACTAGAACCCCACGGATTGGGGGATCGCTGTTCTCCGCCATGTTGACTTCATATGAAGACGAAGAATACAAGAAAGAAACTTACAGAAAAAGGCCCTGTCTTCTTGAAGAGCAAGGCCTATATTCCAACAGCGCAGGTACAAGGTTAAAAACCAGCCAACAATATCCAAATCAGCAACGGTTATTATCCAACAGCAATTGCAAGGCGCAGCGAAATGAATGCGTCCTTTCACCGCGAATGCCAGTAGCATACTGGTTCAAATAATAAGTTTAGTTCCAGTGATTAATGTGACTTTGGTAATTCGAGTTCTGTGACAATTAGATGTTCGTTATAGAGGTAAGGAGATACGCTGAATTTGTTTCCGGTTTTGCCGGAAGAGAGATCGCCCGGAAGTCGGCCGAAACCGGAAATTTGGCGGAAGTAAAGCAGGAAGTTTCGATCAGTTTCGATCTGATCTCTCCTTCTCCGTGGTGACTTATCACGAAAACTTGCATCCTGACCAGGTTCAGGTGAGTACGTAATGTTGAGATAAAACCAGACACAGATGAGCCCGAAAACGGTTATAACACTAGGGAGCAGTTACCAGGTAATCGAAATACGACTTATAGAAAACACAGAGACCAATAGTCTCCAGAGACAATTAGTCTCTAGGACCGAAAAACGGGCGGGGATAGTGGTTGATCTATTCAGACCTCTTGTCAGCTTTTTGAGGTTGACAGGAAAAACGAAGGGCGTTGACATTATCTTGAACATTAAGAGAAATTGTACCTATTTCCGAAATAATTAAAACCCTCATTTGAATCTTGATGTAAAACTATGCTCGTTCGTGTTGGTCACACCAGAGTCATACCCACACTAGATTGTCCTGAAACTCACTGAGTTTGATCTAAACTTTGATCTTGACTACTGTCATGACAGGTCACATTCCACGGAATTGTTTTGTCCCCAGCGCTGATCGTAGTACAAATAAGCGTCGATTTCGACGATTGCCGGCTAATTGTGTGGGATCCCAAAACGTGAGTGGAGGGATACCTATGACATCGCAAAAGTTGTCCAGCCGTTCGTCCGCCTATTCGTCTTTGGCACTCTAACTCGCGAAGGGAATGAGATATTTTGATGAAACTTGATGTGAGGGTTCTTTGGGTCAAGGGTAAGGTCGAGTTCGTAGATGGGCTCTGTAGCTCTACATTTTGGTGGGGGGGAGGGGGGCTCAAATTAAGGGGCAAATGAAATATTTATAGATAGGTAGTGTGATAGTAGACTATGGGTTAAGAAGACATGCTGAACAAGATGATGAAAACCATTTTCTCGTCGAACAAGTAGTTCGTCCGGAATCCGTCGAAAACCGGAAAGCTTGTTAAAAGCAGAAGCTTTGTTTGAAGTTGATTAGATGTTCGATTTAGGGATAAGAAGACACGCTGAACACTTCTGCGATAACCTTTTTCCACCCGGACAACTAGTTCGCCCGGAATGCGGACGAAACCGCAAAATCTGTTAAAAGCAAAAGTTTTACTTTAAGTTGATTAGATAACAGATTTCAGATTTAGGGGTAAGCATAGACGCTGAATCTGTGTATGCCAATCATTTTTTTTTCTACCAAGTCATGTAGCTCGTCCGGAATCTGGCTGAAACCGGAAAATTTGTTATAAGTTAAAGTTTTATTTGAAGTTGATTAGCTGTTCTTTATACGGATAAGGAGATAAAGCTGAATTTGTTTCTCAACCCTCTATTTTTTGCTGGACAAGATGGTCGTTCGGAATTCGGTCGAAACCGGAAAGTTGGAAGAAGTAAAGCAGGAAGTATCGTTCAGTATCGTCAAAATAGATATGGCTTAGAGAGGTATATCTGAACTTGGTTGTCCCAGATGACTAGCTATTTGCTAAATTCATCTATTTCCAAATTTCAATAGTAAACATGTTCAAGGATTCTGGCAAGACTGGATCTGGCGAAGATAAGACCCAATTGTCTCGATCAAATACTAAAATTTTGGGATACCATCGAAAGTATTTGGTCTTGTTTCAATCGCTAAGCAGCAGCCCAAACCGGCCGCTTATCGAGAATTAGACGCTGTTTCCATCCCGCCTGAACAGGCTATTAGCTGAAACCTCGTAATAAATAGTCCCTGCTGAAGATGGATCTGTCCGCTGTTTGTTTTTCAATTTTGCTGACCTCCGGGTTCATCTTACAGGTTATTGAGCCGTCTACCTTTACTCGAACTATATCAGACTTCGAAGCCTTTGAAGGTGAATCCGCCCAAATTAACTGTACGGCTGACGGGGAACCTCACCCGACTTACGAATTTATCGACCCTCAGGGACTTGTGATTGATGACAGGCCAGACTTCACTATCAACCAGATTTCCGGAATTATGGTTATCAAAGAAGTTAAGAGGAAACATGCCGGAAAGTACACGTGAGTAGTAACAGGAGAAAAATTGACTGTCATCATGAAGCAACAGTGATCAGAATCTTTATCTCTTTGGTACTGCAACGAGCATAAAATTACCGACTGTGTTCCAGTAAAAACGGCTGATTATTCCCTAGAGCTTGTTGCCCGTCGATGTTTTATTTCACCATGGCGTCAGTTGAGCACTGGAAAGCTCAACTATAGTAGCTTTAGGACATAGATAGGGGACATTTAGGACATAGGACATAGGACATTTGGCACTGCACCGACCATACAATTACCGACTGTGTTCCAGTAAAAACCGGCTGACTATAGCCTAGAGCTTGTTTCCCGTCGATGTTTTATTTCACCATGGGGTCAGTAGAGCATTGTTAAGCTCAATTATAGTAGCTTTGGGACATTGCTAGCAATGCTTTCACCACTTTACTTTTCCCACTTTACCGTTTCTTCTACTGTATGTCGTCTAATATTCGCTGGGTTGACAACTATCGTCACAGATCCCTCGGTTATTTTACCCTTCTTTTATTGATTCTTAGGCTCTCTTATTATTCCTCGTTGAGAATTCCTTATCTTAAATGCATACCTTTATTTCTAACTGTAAAGGAAAAATGTTTTGCAACCTAACCTATCTGTATCCGAATCATCCTCAAGTTGATCAGAATTTTTGAACATTTCATTTATTTTGAACGTTGCAGAACATTTTGTTTGGTGGAAATGTGGAAGTTAACAGTGACAAGTTTTGAGAGTCAGTGAGTAAGCAATTAATCTATTGAAGACCCGTCGTATTGCTGTAACATTTCCTCATTCATTCTTGCGTTTTTAACCACTTTCAACTTTTTAATCTAATTGATTGGCCATCGTAGGTAATCCGTAACTGAAGACCCTCTACGCCCAGAGTCGTTACTAGCCACAATGTTTGGGAGGGGGCCCAAGTATTTTACTGATTGGCTGGTAAATTTTACCGACTGTTTTTCGACTGCTTTTTTAGTCGAGTGTACCTTGGAACAATCCACTGTTGTAAGCGCTGTAGCAGCTTTCGGTTTTCGCTGTTTTTTGTGGACCCTGGGGGGAGTTGAAGGGGGGGGGGAGGACCGAAAATTCTGGGACATGTTCAGAGTGGACGAATAGGGATGAAACTTGGAAGGAAGAACTAACATGCATCAGTGACAGAACCGGATCGGATTCGAGCACTCTGGGGCAGTTGGGGATGCGGAATTCCGGTGATCGCGATTTAAGTACTTCCAGATATGCTAGGATGATAAGACTTGGCTTGAACATTGGAGATTTGGCAAGATGAACTTAGAAAGTGTCATTTCACAGATCCGACCATCCTTAAAGTACTCATCTTAACCTTAAAGTACGCACAAACATTTTAAGCAAAATATAAATTTTCATGATATCGATGAGCCCATGATCATTTTTGCCTCACGGGTTTTGCTTAGAAATAAATTAATAGCACCCTTAAAGTGCGCATCTTAACCGAAAACTTGACCAGACCACATATATTCATGTTCCTAAGGGACCCAGGATCATTTTGCCTCAAGGGTTTTAATTATAGATGAATTTCTAGTGTCCTTAATGTGCGCAGTATCACAGCCATTTGCAACAATAAAATACTATTTAACAGACGATACATTCTCGTGGTTTTCAAGGGTCCACGACTATTCGTATCTCGAGAGTTCTGCTGACAAATGAACACAAAGTACCCACGACTTAGCAAGTTCCTACTTAATCCTCTTACCCAGCCTTGCAAGTTGCAAGTGCCATAAGAGCTTCTAGCTGTTAATTAAGTCTTGGGGCTACCCGTATGGAAATAATTAATTCGTAAACAATTGTTTACGATCGTTAGCAACTGAAAACAATCGCTAACAACTGTAAACAATTGTTAACAACTGTAAACAATTGTCAACAATGAGAAACAGTTGTTTCCGATCGTAATTTTACGATCGTTTTTCTTTTCGTATCCATTCAAAACGATCGTTTTCAACCGTTTCCAATCGTTTTGAATTGATTTTCGGAAATTATTTCGGAAGAACAAATATCTGCTCCATGTAGATCTCTTACGCAATTTGACTGGATCCGGACACTTGAAGGGGGGGGGGGGGGGGCGGATTTTTTTATTATTGTGATTTCACGACTAAACTTCAGGGACCCGGTCAAACTGTCTAATTGGAATAACAAAAAATTCCTCGATACGATAATCTTGGGGGGGGGGGGTGCGAAGAACAAGCATCTGCTCTAGATAAATCGTTTAGACAATTGTACTGGGTCCGGACACTTAGGGGGGGGGAGGGGGTTTCCGGTTTCACGATGAAACTTGGCAGGCATATCATGGACCCGATCAAATTGACTTCAAAATACAAATTTTGTCAATCTGATAATAGTGGGGGGAGTGGAGGGAGGGGAATCCAGAATGTTCAGTCATGTGTAACTTTGGAACGGGCCATCAGATTCGAGTGAAATTTAATAATTGAACAAAGGTCTGGTGTTCTTTTTCATTTCCGGACCGAATCCGGCAATTATTGGGGAAGGGCGGAAAATACTTGACCCGCTTAGACTGGTGTGATCTGGATCGAACTTCGTGGGAATGACAAACAGATGTTGTGGATTAATCATTTACAGAACCGGATATCCTCCGGGTATTGTGGGTGGAGTTGGAGGGGGGGGGGGGCTGGGATTCCGGTGATTGCGAGTTAAGGTACTTCCAGATCTGCTAGGACGATGAAACTTGGAGATTCAACAACATTTGCTTAGAAATTGCTACTTCCTAAATCCGATTATCCCTTAAAGTACCAATGTTGACCCCAAAGTAAAAAAAAATACTTTTAAGCACTATATGCATTTTCATGATGCCCATCAGCCCATTAGCTTTTTTGCGTCAAGGGTTTTGCTTACAAATGAAGTTCCAGCTCCCTTAGAGTGCGCATCTCAACCGCAAAGTCGAAACTTACTTTGATCAATCAAAATATCTTAACCCATGCAAGTGCTATATGAGCTTACATCTCTTGTTTTGTTGTTGTAAACCATCAAAAGAGTTTAATTGAAATGATCCCGATCGTAAACGATTGGAAACAACTGTTACTGAGACTCGATACTGAGTCCTGAAGAAGTTTTTCGCTTTTGCCATGTCGACTAAGTAAAATATTCTCTTGCCCTTAAACTGTTCAGAACCGACTTTTTTCATCGAATGCTTTTGTGGTTACGTCCGAAAAGTCTTTATTTTTCTAGGAGATTTAAGAGCTGACCGCGGACTTATTACAGTTAAATTTTCTGATCCTCGACGACAACCAGCTTTTTTTGGACTTCCTCACCCATGTTTTGTCCCAGGCCTCAATCCGCAAATGACTGCTGAAAGTCTTGGACCCAAGTTGAAACCAGTTCAACTTTTATTACTCAATGACCATCGGATCAAACCATCAAAAATATCAATGACCTAAGTTTCGGTTTTCAAGATACTACGAAGTCGATATGACTTTATCTATTGGGCTTGGTTCGGAACTAGCCAATCAGAATATTCCCCAATATTCCCCAAAATAATCTAATTGGCTAGTACTCTCAAAAGTTGAACTGATTTAAGCTTGGGTCCGAGACTAGCTGGTACCCGAAACTGGGACCTGTTTCCACTGTGAACGGGAGAAACCTGGCAAAGTTTTTGTCACGGAAGCAATTTTCAGAACTAGCGTGTACCGAGTATTAGCTAAAGTCCGTTGTGAATGGGCCTTTCCTCTACTGTTCTGTATTTACTCTGCTTTCAGATGCCGGGCATCCAACAAAGCCAGCACCATCGAAGCGGAGTCGACACTAAGCGTCATTACTAAGCCGACGATAACAACCTACGATGATATCGATAGAGTAAGTTCTTTGTTTCCACTAAAAAAAATAAGTACATAGGCCTATGGATATTTTTCGAAACTATGACTAGTTCTGTAAATTAACCTCTCTTCATTCTTTGAACAGAATACTCCCCATCCTTCGAATTTTAGTCCAAGCACTGACACCGATTTTGGTTTTCTATTTTACTTACATAACTGTGACGCAATGAGCCTTGCTTAGGTAGTTATTTATTACGGATTCTGGCTTCTTGGCGTCGACGTTGGAACACATTTTTCTATTTTCAAGAAAATATCGTACACGGGCTAATCGGACCAATCACGTCAAACAGATTCGTAGTTACCGCGCTTACTATGCTACCGAGCGTGGTAAGCAAGTGGTTACTATTAGTTACTATTTGGAACAGTCAGCGTAGCAACTTTTCACGCGGCTGGAACTAGAAAAGTAACTAATAGTTACTATTGTTAGACGAGTGGAACACCCTCTACATTGAAGTAACACTCCGCTGCACAGTAAAATCGCCCTCTAAAGATAATTCTCAAGGCGAACACCATCCTGCATATTCTGAATATTTTTGTCTTTTCTAATGAGTTATTTTCTTGGGGGGGGGGGGGGATTAAGGGCGTCACTATGAGGGGGAGTGGGGACTCCCTCCAAAGGTCTTGTCTGCGCGGAAGGCAGAATTTTGGATGCTTTTGTCGAGCGTCGGTCAACTCGTCGGTTCTTTGTATAAGCAAGAAATAAAATCCTGTAAACATCTGTCGGGCAAACTCGCTCAAGTTTCCAGGGATGCTAGTAAACAGTTTTTTATCGGTCTTTCTAAATTTCAGCAACCCCCACCAAAATATTCATTGATCCACTGGTTTTAAATTAATTTTCAACTCAGCTGTTGAGTGGTGTCAGTTAACAGTTAAGTTGGAAATTAATTACAAACCTCTGGAAACACAGAAGAATCGAATTCTGCGTGTTTTTCGTCGGGCCTTTGTATTCTTTACGGCATATCCGGTTCTTTTTATACATAACAAATATAGAAGAAACAAAATGTATATGCTTTTGTCGGGCGTCGTCGACTCGTCGGCACCTCAGATTCTTTTCATACGCAAGAATTAAGATCCTGAAAATATCTATCGGGCAAAACATAGAAGAAATCGAATTAATCATGCATGGTAGGTCCTCTGTTTTGTCATTGGCACATCGGGTTCTTTTTATACATAAGGAATAGAGAAGAAAAAAGATATGTTCTTTTGTTGGGCGTCGGTCGACTCGTTGGCACATAAGGTTCGATTTATACTTAAGAAATTAAATCCTGCAAACTTAGTCGGGCGCACCTGGGAAATTCAAGTCTCGTCAGTACATCTTGCTCCTTTCTAAGTGGCGACGTTAGGAAGTTGGCCTACGGCAAAAAAGTCAACTTTTGAACTAAGACAGGTAGAATTTTTTTTTTCGACGGCAATCGATAGCCATTTATTTATTTATAATTTATTTGGATCTAATACCGGCCAACTAGGGCCATTATACAAAAAAAAAACACTTTAAAAACTTACGCTTTACACACTAAGTTGGGTCAAACCCAGAATATAACAGCTCCCCCCATTTCAGCCAAACGGGAAGAGATAGCTGCATGTGCGGCCCAGAGAGAACAGCCAACAGAGGGTTCTGGGACTCCAGAATTCTATTCTGGAGCGAAAAACAAGCTGATCTACGGACTTCAGAGAAAGATGGGAGACCTTCACCAACAAACATTGCCGAGGCACTACAATTCCAAGGAAAACCGTGCAACCACCGGAGGGAGTTATTGTACAGAACACGGAAAGAATTACCGCGTCTGACCGTGATATTAGTCACAAGAGAAATACCATAAAGTTGTGTGCAATAAGCCCGGAACAGGAAAGATTTCACCACTCCGTCACACTTCGCAAATTTCCTGATCAGGAGGTTGGCGCGAGCACAGAGTGATCTGGCCAATGCATTAACATGGAGTTCATCATCCAGCTTGGGGGTAAAAGTGAACCCCAAGTACTTGAAGGATGACACAAACTCAAGTTGAACCCCTGAAAGAAACACTGGTGGAATTACTAGGAGTCTCATACCAGGGGGAATGAAGGCCATGCATAATGTTTTGTTAGTATTGAAAACAATGTCATGGCGACTCGCAAAGCTATCACACAAACCCAGTAGTTTGTTGAGTGCAGACACAGACGGAGCCAGGACAGCCAGGTCATCGGCATAGCTGCAATTGTTAAAGCACATCCCTTGAATAAAGCACCCAACACCAGCAGTTGCTAACGTCACATTAAGCTCATCTACGTATAAATTATACAAAAGAGGAGACAGTACACCACCTTGCCTGACACCATTCAGTACCGGGAACCGTCTACTAAGCACCCCGCCCCGTTTAATACAAAATCGTTGATTCTGAAACCAACAAGACAGGGTAAGCACGATTCGGGGATCTACACCGCGATCAAGAAGGCATCATAGCAGTTTTTCGTGATTTACCCGGTCAAATGCAGCCTTCGCATCAATAAAACATACAAAAACCGGAGACGAAAAAAGCCAAAAATAGTGGATCACCGACTTTACAAAAAATATACAAAACTCGGTAGACGACCTCGCCCTGAACCCAAACTGGTAATGAGAAGCTCGAACCTGAGGTTCAATAATACCTATAAGGCACTTTTCAAACACTTTCGATACAACAGCGGCCAAAGCAATGGGCCTGTAACTACCGAGGCTACTAACATCCAACACCGAAGATTTAGGGATAGGGGATATGTACACTTCTGTCAACTCTTCGGGCACGAAACCATGCGCCAAAAACCCATTAAAGAGACATGTTAACATACAAGTAAACGTCGACCCAGCATGCTTCAGATGGTTAGCAGTTATCCCGTCAAGACCACCCGCTCTGCCCCCAGTAAGCCCAGAAAGCACCCTGGCAACAGCCTCGCGTGCTATCAGCTGCTCACTAGAAACAAGAGTCGCACACAGCCGGGCACGATCCTCTACACTACCCACATTAGAGGGAACCGACGAAAAAATCTCTGAATAATGATTTGCCCAAAGGTCAGCAACAGCAACTGAGCCAACTACGCCACCAACAACATCCGCCACCTTAGGGACAGTTGATCTACCGTGCCTACTAACAGTACTCCAGAACTGCTTAAACTTACAGCCCCCGAGGGAAGCTGCTAACGCAGACGCTTTCAGCTTTTCCACGTGTTTTTTACACCACCTGGAAGCACAACCATGAGCTGATCGAAGCATATGTCATCCATGTTTCGGTAAAAAAAATTCCTTCATGAGATAAACCAGTTTGAAAATTGTCAAGGGGTTGACAGCTTCAGTAGTAAGGTACACACTGAAACCAAAAATAGGCGATACCAGTTGTGAGACATGTAGGGGACTTGTAAGCAACAGGCGACTGTTAGCTCATAATCATCTTCGGCAATGAGGGGTTTGCAGCTTTTGCTAGTTGGTGTACCTGTTATTTGTTTCCGGTGTATTCGATGGTAAGAACAATTTGGTTCCCAATGGTATGATATGCAAGGGACTTGTAAGTAATAATCGGCGGTTATGCTACAATCATCTTCAGCGAGGAGGGATCTGCAACTTTTGCTAGCTGGTGTACCCATTATTTGTTTTCGGTGAACTTGATGTCTATCACGGGAGAGGGACATGTATGTAGGAATCGGTTCACGAGGGTCTAGTAATTTTTGCAAATGGGTGCACATTGTATTCGATTTCTATAAATCCGACGGTAAGGAAGTTTGTGTCGATGGTCTATCGCTGTAACCTAGGATTAACTGTTTACGCAACGGATACAAACGAAAATGTAAAACAATTAGGTAGTTTCATAATAATTAATAATGTCATCTATGGTATTTAATCCTGAAAAGTTACGGATAGCCTTACAATACGAACTAGATTATATAAGATATTGTTCCACGTTTTCATCCGTCACGATGTCTACGATTGAAAAGGATAAAGTTCTGCAAAGTTAATTTAGTCTCTTCTTCCGATATTATTTTCTTGTTGTTTTTACAACGCTGAAGAATAGCTTTTGATCATGTGATTATTTTTTTTAGAACATCCCGTTTTAAAAGCTTCAATAAGTTGACGACTTCAGCATTAACCGACAGCGAAGAAACAAAACCAGTTTGAAAGTTTAAAGGGGTTGACAACTTCAGTAGTAAGGTACACACTGAAACCAAAAATATGCGATACCAGTTGTGAGACATGTAGGGGACACGTATGCAACAGCCAACCCTTAGCTCATAATCATCTTCGGGGATTTGCAGCTTTTGCTAGTTGGTGTACCTTTTATTTGTTTCCGATGTATTCGATGGTAAGAACAATTTAGTTCTCAATTGTAAGAGATGCAAGGGACATGTAAGTAATAATCGGATGTTATGCTACAATCATCTTCAGGGATGAGAGGTTTGCAACTTTTGCTAGCTGGTGTACCCATCATTTTTATCCGGTGAATTTTATGTCTATCACGGGAGAGGGACTTGTAAGTAAGAATCGGTTCACGAGGGGCTAGAATTTCGGTTCACGAGGGTCTAGTAATTTTTGCAAATGGGTGCACATTGTATTCGATTTCTGTAAATCTGACGGTAAGAAAGTTTGTATCGATGGTCTATCGCTGTAACCTAGGATTAACAGTTTACGCAATGGGTACAAACGATAATTTAAAACAATCAGGTAGTTTCGTAATAATTAATAGTGTCATCTATGGTATTTTAATCCTGAAAATTTACGGATAGCTTTAGAATACCAACTAGATTATATAAGATATTGTTCCCGAGTTTTCATCCGTCACGATGTCTACGATTGAAAAGGATATATGTTCAGCTGACTGCAAAGTCAATTTAGTCCCTTCTTCCGATATTCTTTTGCTGTTGTTTTTACAACGCTGAACAATAGCTTCTGATCATGTGATGATTCTTTTTAAAACATTCGATAAGTTGCCAACTTCAGCATTTAACCGACAGCGAAGAAACAAAACCAAAGTGTTGCTCTCGCAAAACTTTAGTCGACGAAGCCGGACAAAGGTTGCCGCAAGACTTCACGTTGCCCAGGCAACGTAGGTCTAGTTCTGATCCCAGTCCGTTCACTTCTTTCCTCTCTCGAGTCATGGGAGCTCTTATGCAGAAAAGCCCATTATCTTGTTGTTTTTTCGTGACCCATGCATGTCAAAGTATTGCCGAACCTCGCTTTGGTAACTGTCGTCACAATCATGTAGCACATCATAAGCCCAGATAATAAGCGGCAGAAAAGGCTGGTTGGCGTTCCAAGACCATCCCGCGGGTATCCCTGATCCAGGACAGACGGCGATGCATCTTCTTGCTTATTGAACAGTAAATAGTCAACTGTATGACATAAGAATTGAAAACTATTACATAGAGTTTTTTTTTTATAACAACATGAAACGTAAGATCAAAAATCAAAGAAGAAGGAGACGAAAAATGGACATATCTGCCTAGGAAACAACAGTAGTTTTTGGGTTTTTTTTATGAACCATTGTGGATATAAATTTGAAACCTGGTACGCTTGCTGGCACTAAGGTCTAGTTGTGTCTTGGCGGGTCCGATCCCCCGCACCGACTGGTTCAGGGACCAGCTTGCACAGTGACTGATGTTCATAACATAACTAGAGCTGGATATAGGACGATAGAATTCGGATAGAGATTGTTTTTTAGTCCAACGGTCTACCTTCTACACTTGCAGTGCATCTTGTGTTCTAATTTTACAATTTTCAGGTAGTAAAATTTGGAAACAGTTTTCCTGAAGGAAATCCAAACAGACAAGAAATCAGCAAGAAAGTTGAAAAGCTAAGGACTGATATAGTACAAATGCTAGAATCAAGTGCTAACCCCAACGAAGCCGTCGTAACGGAAAGGGTCGCAGTTGCGCTGAGCCCCCCCTCTGTTGATCCAACCGTTGGCTTTGCAGTCACCATGACAAACAGAGTGATAACAGAGGCTGAAGTAGTGAGGGAAAGGACTATTTCTGATGAAACTGCCCTGGTGTTTTTGTCACCTGACCTGGTAGGCCAAAAGCAGTATAGCTTCCGCGCGTACAGCAACAGTTCTTTTTTCTTACCAACTTTAGATGTTACAATAGTATGTCAATATGATTGCCCATCACACGATGATATGCGTTCGGTGAAGTATGAAACAAAAGGGATGGTGATGGAAGTGCAATCAAATAGTACAGAAAAACCTGACGATTCAGACGGGTTCGTAAGGGTATATTTTGAAAGAGATTCGCGTCAAGAACCCAATAAAGTCATTTGTGGTTCCTGGAATGTGAGTAAGTGGGAATATAGTGGTAACCAGTCTTTAATCGAGAAGAAAGGCGGAAAAGAGTTTGATGTATGTATTCATAAACAGCTTGGTGCATTTACCCGTCTTGTTCCACAGGTGGAGCTAAATGAAACCGATTCCATTGTCCTGCATTACATATCTGTTACAGGATGCAGTATCTCTATTGCGTCTCTTGCACTTGTTATTGTTGTGTACGCTTTAAATCCGAAACTCAGAAAAAACACAGGAATACGCATTATTATCTGCCTGTCCTTTTCTTTGCTGTGTACTGCTGTGTTGCAGCTCATGTCTTTCTACTCTATCCCGGAGAAATGTCAGCAACCGACAGTATTATGCAAGTCATTGGTTCCACTAGTACATTATTTCGTTCTTACTTCATTTTTATGGATGCTGGTTGAGGCATACCACCAGTACGACAAATTCGTCAATGTTCTACCGAAGTACATCCCGAATTTCATACGCAAAGCATCGTGCTTTTGTTGGAGCTTTCCGATTCTGCCGGTTTTAGGTGGTCTATTAACTGAGTGGCACCACTGCGGGAGTTACTTTACTTGGAATTGCTTCATGTCATCTTGGTTATTTAACATAGCTTTCTTGCCCTTGTGGGGAATTGTGATGGCAGCAAATTTAATCTTCTATGCACTGTTTCTCGCGAAAGCTATTTGTAAGAAATCTACTTTGCAGTCAACAGCAAAGAGTAACACGTGGCTAAAGTTACGTGTTTCATTCTTCATGTTTACTGTACTCGGCCTCGCTTGGATTTTCGGCATTCTTTCTATTGTCGATGGTGATAAAACACCTATATTCTCTTACCTATTCACTATCTTTTCCTCGTTCCAAGGAGTGTTCATAGCGAGTTTAACTGTGTTTAAAGATGTTTGCACCAGAAAAAAGGCTTCCGTGGCGAAGAAAAAAAAGACGAAGAGCTCTAGCCGAGCGACGACTAAAGGTTACAACCCCATAATACCCGAGCCCTACTCCCAAGATTCAACGTCTAATAGCAAGAAATACTCAGAACCAAGTTTCTCAACTTTTCGTCCCATTACCATACAACAACGGTACAACGAAACGCTTTCGGAGCTCAGCTTGTCGAGAGACTCCTTCATTAGCATGACAGACAACGAGACGAGCATCTCCGTTTTTCAGTGTGAAACTATAAGGAAACAAGTAGAACAGTTCAGATGAGTCAGCGGATGTATTTACTGTGTTGCGTTACTTCAGTGTACTATGGTATTTCCCCTCCATCGAATGAAAGTGTATGTAAACATCTCTTATTTTCTTTTTTTAAGTTGCCATCGACCTCAGCCTTCATAACACTACTTAGTTTTTGTTTCGGCATTGTCGGGGTCGACTAAAAAGAGACAGGGCACGCTTCAAGGCTGCCATCTCCAACTACGCTTCAAGGCTGCCATCTCTAACTGTCTTGAATATAAGGTTTGTCTTGAATAACTCAACTCTTGCCTTCTTATTTTCACGAAGATGTTGTGGTTAGTTATATTGCGTACGATGATGATTTGCTTCTCGTCAGGAGAAGCAAATGTACATTTGAGAAGAACGTTCAAATTCTCTCTTCTCGATCTTCAAAAATTGGTCTTGCGGTTAACTTCAAAGGTCGATATCGGTACTGGATCTGTGAACTTCTTTAATCGTTTGGAGAGAGGACTTCGAATCCATGAGAAAGATAACCTTCCTTGTTGGAGGGGGTCTTCGGGAAAGGACGTCTGCTGCCACTAGGATTGCTTCCAGTTCCGCTGACATTGTGGAGGAGTGGTTGCTTATTCTTCTGCTGACTATCAAGTTGAATGCAGAGATACATGCTGCCACACCGGCCTTTCATCTTTCACTGATCCGTCTGTGTAGACCTGGGCTTGTTGCAGCTTGGGAATTCATTTTGCACCCTATGGAGAAACATATGTTGGACCTCTGCGTCATAATATTTGTCTTTTTTTACTGATGGTAGTTGAAGCTCGATTGATGGGCTCCTGAATTATATTATACATTTATATATATATATAATAAGATTTTTTTTTTAAACGAGTCGGATTCTCTTTGACTAAAATTAATTGCCAGGGGCCTCGGTGAGACCAAAATAAACGCCTGATACGATTTGGCAAAAGACAGGGGGGAGGTGAATCAACCCCCCCCCCCTCTCCCCCCTTCGGGCCCACCCTTGCAGTGGGGAGATATATACGGGTTCTGTCGGGGAAAGCCGAATGGAGTAAAGTTCTGCAAACCAGTTTTAAGTTGCGCTTTTTCAGTTGTAGTTTCTTTGTAGTTTTGACATTATTTTGTTTGTTATGAAAGTAGCCTACTCTATGCTGAATGGACAAATTAAATGGTATACGAACTTTACTTTTAGTAACTAAAACAGACGTACGTCAAATAGATACTGAAACACCCGAAAAAATTAAGTCTCGTCGGCGAATCGGGAGCTTTTGTACATATACATATCTAGTCAGAACCTGTAAACGAAAAGCTTGTTACGTTGTAAATCAGTTGTTTCTTTATTCATCCTCAAACACATTCACTGGCAAACCTGTTTTCTTTGTTTTGTTTGTCAGCATGTTTTTAAGGCGTAATTATTTTGTTAACGTAAATATACTTTGTGTCTACTTCTTTTGGACTACAAAAACACGCTCTGCTTCTCACCGTTTCCACAAAATTTCGCCTGTGGCGCATTTCGTAGAACTCTGTATTTAGAAGAACCGTGTGTCATTTATTTGGTGTTTAGGCTCGGATATATACTCGTTCAGAGCGACCCTAAACACCATGATAAATATCAACCTATATCACTAGATGCGTCAGTTAGTAAGATTTTGAAAAGGTATTGGATACTAACGGTCAGTCTTCAACTGACCGTTGACCTGAACGGTAGCAAATAACGGTTAAGTTTTGTTTGTGAAACCGTTAGCGAAAGTCTGCGTTTGTCGAATGGCGCCAAGTGAAGGCAATGACGAGATGTCAGTTAGGCTGGTTTGTCAGCCAGTTTTGAATTTTTGTTCAGAAAAGTCTTGACTCGGGAGTTGATACAAATTCGGTCAAAAAGTTTGCTGCCGAGTTCTTCACTTTTGACGCGATTGACGCTGCGAAAATGTTTCTGTGGGCTCTTGCCTTTCCAAGTGAGCTCCCCCCGAGAAGAAATGCACAGGCCAATCATCTTTGTGATATTGTGGATGCTTTCCGTCGCTGCGATGAATTGGACGTTGCTGTTCCGGAATTCGTCAGACGATTTCCGAGCGAAGTTCCGGTCGTTCCACCTGTTGCCATATGTGTATTGAGTAGCAAGCTAAGCGCGGTTGCTAACGATGTCCGTTTTATTGCTGAAGCAGTTTCTACTCTTGATCGCTTCACTGCTATTTCCACTCGTGCCGAGGCTTTGACGGCCATCCCTTCCTCACCACCTTCAGATACGCACACTGTTGTTGTTAGTAATATCCCGTCGGATCTTCTTAACATTGATTCCAGGACACAACACATTGACACCGTTGAAGGTAACGAAGGGATTACTAATGTCAGAGCGAATACTCAAAGAAATCGTCTCGTCGTCTACACTTCAAGTGCTTCTTATGCAGAGGCTGTTGCGAGATCAATCACCAAGGGTTCGCCGGAGGGTACTACTGCCAAAGTTATCTCTCCTAAATTTGTGGGTGTTGTCAGGAGTGTTCCAGTCACCATTACGGCCGACGCCTTGAAGACCCTGATTCCTGATTCTTGTGAAGTCGTGCCTATTTCTGGCTCTCGTTCTTTCAAAATCGGGTTCAAAAGTCAAGTTGGTCTCCTTACAGCTATGAAAATCGGGGTAAAAATCGGGTATGAAGTTTTTCGTGTTCATGAATTCCACCGAATGCCCAAGCGCTGCTTTCGTTGTCAATCCCCAAACCACGGTGTAGCCAAATGCCCACATCCGCCTGATTCTCCAAAATGCGCTCGTTGTGCTGGTTGCCACAGTTGTAGCAAAGACTCCCCTTGCTCACTACCTCCAGAGTGTGCCAATTGTGACGGGTGTCATGTCTCTTTTAGCCTCAGATGCAGCATTATCAGGAAGGCCGTGGGTCTTGGCAAATAATGTTTTTTCAGGAAAAGAAACTGCGCTGTGTGTCATTAGATGTAAATGGCACAAAGGACAAAGATCTTCTACTTGATGATTTGGTAGGCAGCTCGGACATTCTTTGTCTTCAAGAGCATCTGCTATCCGCCCCCTAGTAGCGAAAGTTTGCGCCGATCTCCTGAGCACTTTGTGTTCATCCAGCCGGCAATGAAAACTAGAGGTCGTCCTTCCGGTGGGTTAGCCATTTTTCTTCGAGCCAGCGAGTGTTCAGCACCACCAAAACTGTTCCAGTCTGGGCGTTATGCTCTTGCCGTTCAGTTGGACAATATTGTTCTTGTTAATGTACATTTACCTTGCGACCGGCGGAACATTGCATCACATAGTTCATTTGCTAAGGCTTGTCAGAAAATCAGAACACTTCTATCAGACATTTCAAGGAAAGGAATGAAATGGGCTCTTGTTGGTGATATTAACACTGATCTTCTAACTTCTTCTGTACGGACTGACTTATTTTTATGGCACTTGCCTTCCGGCCAAGTGCCATATACTGATCTCTTTTCCGTCGGTCTGTATGTCGGTCGGTCGGTCGGTTAGTCCGGTGTTTGCGAGTTCGGGTACTTCCAGATATGCTAGGACTATGAAACTTGGCAGGCATATCAGGGACCCGACCAAACTAAGTTGAAAATAGTCACTTGCCCGATCCGACCATCGTGGGGGGAGGGAGGCGAGCCGGAATCCGGAATTTAGTGGCATGCATAACTTTCGAACGGGTTATCGGATCTTAATGAAAGTTGATATTTGGAGAGACGTCATGTCTCAGATGTTCCATTTCAAGTCCGGACCGATGGGGGGGGGGGAGGCGCAAGGTAACTTTTCTGTTGTGGGCTACATATTCAAACGGTTGGTTATGGATAAATAGCAAAAATGTTAAAGGGGTCTAGCGACGACTTGAAAATGTACAAGGTTCGATTGTCTGGATCAAGAAGTCTATTAAACATTAAAATTTGTGGGATCCCATCGAAACATTTGGTCTTGTTATTAGGGATGACTTCGAAGAGCGCAATTTCGGCAATTGTCGTTTTAGCAGAGCAGTCGTGGTATCAGATACCAAGGTAACTGAAAAAACGACTGCAGATCCTGTTACCAAAGTCACAGATACCATGGTACCTGCAAAAACGAAACTAAAGCAACGAAATAGACTAGGAATAAACTGTGCTAAACTAGGTTATAAACAATAAATTAAGTTATTGTTTCAGTTAAGTTGAAGTAGTTTGCGGTAACCGCCCAGTGTCAGTGCATGTATGTCTTCTCATGGGCTGTTACCTATCATGATTGGTTATTATGTAATTTAGCAATAAAATAATCTAATCTAAAAAATAAAAGCTTCCATTGAATTTTGAAGTAATTGTCCAAATGTAGCTCAGGAAAAACAGAAGAAGCTGTGTATCGTGCCATGTTTAGACGCCTTAGACCCGTCGCAACAAGATAAGTTCCCCCTGGGAACCAATCGCAGTCGAGGCACCATCGTGGGCTCAATCAACCACAGAAAGAGGATCCTGCCAAAGTTTTGTAATAGATAACACAAGAATGCACGGTCTCGACAGATAACACTTTGGATGTTAGCTGTTATGTTTACGCATCAAAATGTTATGTGTACCAAGCAGTGCCACGAAGAGGAAAAAAACCGCCCAAAAAACACCTGCTGACTTTGCGATACCATGACGACAAATAAAAGTCAGCAGATGTTTTTCGGTGGTATTTCGGCTCATTTTGTATGAGTAACGTCTTAATGCGTAACGTTTTGAACAGCTAACATCTGTTGAAACCACAACTCCTTGTGTTGTCTGTGATGCAACTTATGACAGCGTATTGCACGGTGATCGAAGCTGAGGTGGAAAGCGAGGACACAAGAAAAAGAAGAAAGCTATGTTCTGGAAAAGACATTGGCATCATGGGGGCTGCTGAAAGAGCTGACACAAGAAGGTACGGTAAATGAATAGAGGCAAATTGTACATAAGCTTATGTTTTAGTATATTTTATGTTTAAAAAAAATTGCGGGTATTTATTGATTCTTTCTGGTTTTTATGGCACTTGAGCTTACTCAAATGCCATATAGCGATCGTAATGTCTGTCTGTTTGTCGGTCTGTCCGCATTTTTCTAGTTTGGGCACTTCCACCTGACCTACGACGATAAAAATTGGCACGCATATCAGTGACTCAACCGGACTAACTTGGAAATCATCACTTCCCCGATCCCACCATCAATGGAGGAGTGGCAAGATGGGGAATCCGGAAATTAGTAACATTCATTACTTTGGAACGGATAATCGGGCGTGAGTTAAACTTGACAGGTATCAAGACCAAGTGTCTTGGATGTTCATTGTCAAATACGGATCTAATCCGATAACTGGGCGGGGGGGGCTGGAGGGGGACACTCGAAATCTCCTGAAATGCTTTTTCTAGTTTTGTCAAATCCCTACCCCTTTCTTCACACTCGTATAGCTCTGCGCCTGGATGAGTCATTCTTTCTTCACACCAGTATAGCTCTGCTCGTGGATGAGACATTCTTTGCTTAAATTCGTTTGGAGAGAGCTAGAGCAATCGAAGGTAGAAGGGGTTGGTATAATACGTTGCAGAACCTTAGTAGGGGTTGGTATAGATTAGGGGGTGCTAGGATGATGAAACTTGGCAGGTGTATCAGGGACCCGACTAAACTAACCTGGAAATAATCAGTTTCCCGATCCGACCATCTGGGGGGGGGTGGAGGGGGAAATCTGGAAAATTGAGTGGTGTGTAACTTTCAAACGGGTGATCGGAATGAAATGAAACTTATTATCTGAATAAATGACATATCTCTGATATTCCATTTGAAGCCCGAACTGGAATCGACAGCTATGGAGGAGTTGGGGGGGGGGGACCGGAAATCCCGAGAAACGGTTAGAATGGAGGGATCGGGAGTGAAACTTGCTGGAAATAACAAGCATCTGCTCAAGATTAATCGTTTACACACTTGGACTGGATCCGGACACTTTGGGGGAGAGGGGTGTTTCCCGGAATTCCGGTGACGGCGGTTCTGGGGATTTTCACGATCAAACTTGGGAGGCGTATCAGGGACCCTATCAAACTGACTTGTAAATAAAAATTTACTCGATCCGATAGTCGTGGGGGAGTAGAAGATGGGGGAATCCGGAATATTGACTCGTGCGTAACTCATGCGTAACTTAGGAACGGGTGATCGGATTTCAGTGAAATTTTGTAACTGAACAGAGGACATGTCTCTGATGATCTTTTTCGTGTCCGGACCGGATCCGACAACAACGGGGGGAGGGGGGGATACGTGGCCGGCTTCGACTGGAGGGATCGGGATGTGTGCGAATAACTAACAGATGATCCGGATAGATCATTTAAAGAACCGGATTGGCTCAGGCGACTGTGGGGGGAATTTAAGGGGGAGTCCGGAATTCCGGTGATCGCGAGTAAAGGTACTTCCAGGTTTACTAGGACGATGAAACCTGGCTGGGATATTAGAAATTCGACAAGATTGGCTTAGAAATTGCAACTTTCCAAATCCGACCATTCCTTAAAGTACCAATCATGACCGCAAATTAAGAAAAATACTTTCAAGCAAAATATGTATTTTCATGATCCCATGAGCACATTATCATTTTTACCTCAAGGGTTTTGCTTACAAATGAGGCTCTAGCTCCCTTAAAGTGCGCATCTTCAGCGCAAGGTCGAAAAGAACTTTTTATCAAACGATACCTTCCAGCTACTAGCAGGCTAGACGAAGCAGAGGTCCGTCTCCTCGAAACGGGAAATTACGCAGCAACAATTGAAAGAAGAAACGTACTTGATATAAATGTCGAAACCATATTGAAGACCACTGAACCTCCCAACGAAGAAGAGGAGTTCTAGAAATGCCTTTTACATTACTTTTTACTTATTAGTGTATAATAAAATAATATTTGAAATTGGAAACAAAACTCCCAAACAAAAAACTCCCGCCAACGTTTTGCTGATTCTTGCAAGTGCCATATGAGCTTTCAGCTCTTGTTTTTTAAAGTACATCTGAATGAAGAGTACCAAGTACCATCTCTATCTGTATGACTTCCGCTAACATTGCCTGCAGAAAACCCAATCCAAATACGAAATAGTGTTTCGAAGCTATGATTTTTGCTCCATTTTGCATCTGTCTTTATTTCAGTACCTAACAATTTTTGAAATGAACGTATGTCTCCGATCAACCCTTCTTCTGGAATATTTTTTAACCAGTTCAGCCCGTGTATCTAGAAGAAATTCCAAAACTATCTGGCCAGCGCTGTACAAGATTTGAATGAATTGCGCTTTTTGTCTTGGAGTGCACACCTCCAGAAATGAACATTCCTATTTTGAAAACGTCACGCTCAGGAGAAGAATATTCTCCGTGACCATGTTTGTAAATGCATTCTCCATGGTGTGTTCAAGTATGGTTTCATTGTTCAGGTGTCCTTTAATGGAAAGATTTTTAATCCCCAAGCGCAAGGCCCAGTGTATGTATTGAGTTAGAAAGAGAAAAAAGGACACCATCCAGGCATGATGCATGATGCCATTTACAAGAAAACAGCGTCGTTGAACGGGAGACACCACCATTCAGCTGGGCAGTGACGTCACCCGTCTAACTATTTGCGTGAAAATGGCCATCGAGCTGGATGGCATCAACGTGAAAACATCCATCATGATAATGGGACGTAACATCCACCGCAGCCGTCCACGCGAACATATCTTCAGTTTCACAAAGACTATTTAACCACCCGTTAGTACCTGTTTATAGGGACTGAACATCCTCATTTTTTTTACCAATCAGGAAGGAGAACGGAGAATCGAGAAGTGAATATCGAAGCAACGTATCTGTGGTTTCAACATTCCTGTCTCTGACAAAAACGCAAGAAAAAGAGAATTGAGAGAGGTTCGCGAAATTGAGATAAAAATGCAACCAACAAAAACCAAACGGAGGTCGAAAAGGGTCAGACTTACAAACTATCCCAAAAGAAACAACTCAAGTAGAAGAAGGGCACTGGGGAGAAACGTCAGATCGAGCGACATTCCCTTTAACTGAAAGAACTGTATTTTCAAACATCTTCTTAAACAAAAATCACGTGATAGCCTAAAAATGTACAGTCTACCACAAATACCTGATTCTGCAATCGCTTGCCAAACGTCTGTTCGGGCGTCGCTTGGTCGATTTGATCATAATCTTGAAGTTTGAATATCTAAAACATGGATTCACATCCTTATGTTAAATATTACTACAGATGTCAGTAGTATTTGTTACGATTCTTTTTAGTTTTAAGTTTTGCGAAAAGGTGACAGTTAGAAGGGTCATAAAATAATTCTCAACATCCGTCAGTACATTTAACACAACGGATTGTATATGTGTTACATGCTATCAGACTTCTTCAATTTAATCCCTTTCGGATCGTTATGTTTGAATTTCAATGTTTTACTTACATAGGGTGTCCCAAGCATTCACTGTAAAAAGAACTCTCCACTTTCACAAAATCCACTGTGCAATATTTTGTATCCTAGCTTTTTATCCTTCATCGGACTTTAACTGTCCGAACTCAAATTAAAAATATCCGAATTCGGTAATTCACAATTACTTAAGCCCGACAAAAAGGAAACTTTGTGCAGTGTTGATATAAACTTACCGGCGTTCGGCATAGGCAACCCGAAACTCTGGGTTTCCCTCAGCACAGCCAATTAAAAATTCAGATATTTGTGACAGACTGGCAACATCTCAATTTGCTCAACTTAGAAAACTCATAGAAACAGTAGAAAACTTGGAATGATCATAAATACAGCATACTACCTCAATTAACCTAGTGGGCGCAGAGTTTTGTAAGAAAGTAAAAAAACACAAGCATATGAGTAAAAGTAACAGCATAGTGAGTACGTTTTCAGCGTTTAGTGAAAAAGCAATTTCAATTACCCCAGATCCTGGAGGTTACACTAAAAAATTCACTAAACAATTGAAAACTGAACGTCTCACATTGAGCATATCAACGAAATCTGAATACTGTCCTGTTAACCTGAATCTTGTCTTTTCCCTGAATTCTGTCCCAAGCCCACCCAGCCTGCTGAATCGAAAATAGTTGCGAAAAAGAATAATACTACTCTTGCAAATAGTTGCAAAAAAGAAAAATACTACTCTTGCAGGATTTGGACCCGTAGCTTATACCAACGCTCTAGCCAATTGAGCGATCTAGGGGATTGTGAACATAGGTCGCAAACCACTAAAATCGCAGGTTAGTGACGGACTACAGGAACAGTGACCTCGCTCGCAGCAAATTTGTGTAACCAGGTCACAAGGCATGTGAACAAGCGGAAACTAACGAGTGAATCCTTCCTGCAAATCCATGATCTACAGAAAGATTTAGTTGAAAGTAAAAATGTGATAGTCCCAACAAGATAAAATACTGCATTCAAAGGTGAAGTATGAAGAATACCGGTCAAGTAGAGCACCAAAAATTAAAAAAAAAACGAAGTACAGCTCACACTGTTTCATTCGAAATACTAAATTTGGTCACAGATGGCAGTATGGGCTGTAGTTCGAAAGACCTTGAACACCAACCCGTTATACAGATTTTTTTAAATTCCAAACATTTCCTATTTCAGGCGGATAAAAATATTGTGGGAAAAAAAATATGATGTGGAGAGATACAAGCATGTGCAGCAACCTTCGGTCGCTTCTCGGAA
Source organism: Branchinecta lynchi (assembly GCA_023053575.1). Classification (NCBI taxonomy): domain Eukaryota; kingdom Metazoa; phylum Arthropoda; class Branchiopoda; order Anostraca; family Branchinectidae; genus Branchinecta; species Branchinecta lynchi. The sequence continues at coordinate 19,931,421 of JAKZAP010000003.1, forward strand.
AATTAGAATTACCAGGAACAACCAGGATAATCTCATCGTATGGTAGAGACGGAAAGTTTCGGAAAAAATCTGGACAACCAATGAAACAGATGTGTGTTTCGACGGGAACGAGGTGGAAACTGAAATGAATCCGGCTAAAAAAAAAAAAAAATCTTTGCCAAAAAAGTGGAGCTTAAATTTCTGGAAACCCGAACCTAAAACGAGCCAAGAAGAAACCAAAAAATTGTGAATCTGAAAAAAAAACTGAAATATGGAAAATGAATGAGAATTTCCGGAAAAATCTGAGCTGAAGCCGAGCGGTGAAGAAGAAAATGAACAATTTAGTTACCCCTGTTTCCTCACGAGATCCAAACAGAGAGAGCTATTACTTTTAAACTGCGCGCCACAAGCCCTACATCTACATTCCAGTCCATCCTGAATACTTTATTGCAAGAACAGCGGATAGATGGTCAGTAGTTTCCGGTCGGATTTTCTGTTTTTCGGACAAGAGTTCCTGTCCACGGCATCCCGATCCCGACCATCTATTCGCATCAAAGACTATATTGGGAATAAAATTATCAGTATTTTTCTTTCAATGTTACTAATTTGAAAGGTAATCTATCAATATAGTTAGGGGATGGATTAGCGGTGCGTTCCAGAGTAACGAAGGCTAAGCTTGCTCTCGTGGCCTAGAAATGATGGACCGACAGTGTCCAGAAGTGAATTGGCGGTGCGTTCCACTCCTGTTACTTTGGTTACTATTAGTTTAGCTTCCGAAAATTTATTTATTTTTCCATAAACGGTAAGCTAAAAGCTTGTCGGCAAGTGCCTCCAAAAGTAATGCGGGGGGAGCGCACTCTGTTGGTCTAGAAATGATGGGGCTTGTCTAGGGCTTCTTAAAGTAAGATTATAACAAAATACAAGCACAGACCGCGAGATTAAATCTAGAGCTTTAAAACATTTGTGTGCAATTTCTTTCTTTGCCTTCGTGCGTAGGTAGACTGACACCGCAAGTTCCCAGCAGAAAATTTGTATAAGGTTGCGGAATTTAAACTGATGTGAGATTCCACACATCTGGTGAATATCGGCCCTCCAAAGGTAAAAGTACGTATATGCACAATTTTTCACTTCTCGACTTAATGCCACCACCATACTAAAAAAAATGTGCTGAATCGAATGGTATATGTAAGAAGGCTCTAGTCCAAATATTAACGGAAATAGCATATGGATAAAGTACGTATCTGAAAAATTTCTGGGCGCATCCAAAGGTAAAAGTACGTATCTGTGTAGATACGTACTTTCACCCTTGGTACGTACTTTTGCCTTTGGCCGGCACATTAAAATGAGAAAGGAAACCAAAGGTCAAAGTACGTATATGTCATGATTCAGCACAATCATCATTGTTTGTTTACCAGAGCAGAGCTGAACAACCAGCAACTCTGAGCTATTAAAGAGTACTGGCATAGAATGTCAAGAGGCTTTCTAAATTTACAGAGAGCGTTGGTTATACAAAAGGAAAGAGATTTAAGGTAAGAAAATTTTGCTTCATGCTATTTTGGAACCTTTTCTCCAAGTAGGCCTAAACCCTCTGGTAAAACCCCATCTGTACTACCAGGTAGGTACAACAGACCCGCTACAACCAGTTTACACAGCTAGCTATGTAGCTGTCGAATTAGTACAGGAGAGCAGCGTCATACCAAATTACCAACCAACCACCTAAAGCCATTTTTTTAGTATTGCCTACAAACATGACTTACCTTTGAAATAAAATAAAAAACAAGGGATGCATCAAAATAACCCCTAGAACCTTCTCTGTCATCTGAGATAATCAGGGATTAGTTTGGTCAACTATTACAACATTGAGAAAAAATTGAGGGCCTCTAAATATTGCTTACCTTAGAAACAAAAAAAAATGTATCAAAATAGCCCTAGAACCCCCTCTTTCATCTGAGATAATCAAGGTTGATAACAAGTTCTTAGAATTCCAATTTTTCAGGACATTGGCATGTCAAGCAAGTACAAATGAGGCATCAACTTCAAATACCGACTTGCCATCTTCCAGTGAAGAGCAACGAGGAGCTAGTTCCTGTTCCCCCCCAGAAATCATCCAGATAAATCAAACAACAGACATATCACCCAATTTTTCTGGACATTCTCGATCAAGGGACACCACTGATGGAGAAGCTAAAACTAAGGCACAGTTAAAACACTTTGCTGATGAAGAATTCGAAAAAGAAGATTTAAGTAGAGGTGATAGTGATGAGTCTGATATTGACTGGGAGGACGTTGAAGGGACATTTGGGTCTTCTGATGATGAAAGGCAGACAACTTTGAAGAAGAGGAGAAAGCTCTTTACAGATTTAGTTCCTCTTTCGGTCAGTAATGATCTTACATCAGATCATCCAGAGTACAATCTGATCCATTTTCCTACCGATCCTTTCCTGCCCTTGGAAGATTCGGCTTCGGATGCAGCAGCTTATGAGACCCAAGATGACCAGCTAAATTTGGACAATCAACCATCTAATGAAAGCAACAATGCTGTTTGTGAACCTGATTCCTCAGACCATGTCATGTGTGTAATTGACGCTGTAGCAGCAAGGTCTGTGGGACAAGATAGAGAAAATAGACGTGAAGAAAATGGTGGAGGAGAAGGAAGGTCTATTGTTGACCTTACTCCAAAACGAGTTCGCTCAGAAAAAGATAAATTTGAAAGAGATGTTAAGAAGTATCCATTTCCTGACGAACCTGGCTGTAAATCTAACAAATGTACAAACTCATGTTTGAAGTTTTCCAGTGTAGAATTCAGGAAAATTTATGACACATGTTGGAGCAAAGAATATAAATCAAGACAAATGTGGCTCGCTTCTTTGCTGACATTCCTACCAGTTAAAAGAAGGACTATTGCCCCAGAAGCTGCGTGTAGAAAAAAAACTACAGTTAGGTACAGCCTTCCCAGAAATTCGAATGACGACCCCACACTTACCCCAAAAGTTGAAAACTTGCCAGTTTGCAAGTCTACATTCCTTGGTTGTCTAGGATTAGGCAAGAATGACAGAGTGATTTTTACAATCAAGTCAAAAATTGAAAGGGATGCTCTTGGGAATGAGCTCAAGGACGGAAGGGGCCATAAAGTGGCAGGGCCACCAAACAAAGTTGATCGAAGCCTTGTGATGCAGCACATTGAAAGCTTTCAGCCAGCAATTCCACACTATCGTCGAGCTCACGCTCCAAATGTTCGGTACCTTTCTCGTGATTTGAGCTACAAATTTATGGCAGAAGACTTTAATGAAAAATATCCAGCAAATAAAATCTGTGATGAGACATATAGGAAGATTCTTAATGGTATGAAAGTATCATTGTGCATGCCCCAAAGTGACAGCTGTGACATTTGCACACTATTAAAAGAGAAAGTAGGGGCTGCGAGAACTCCTGGTACAAATGGTGAGGCAACCGAGAAAGAGACTGAACTGTACAGAAAGCACAGAGATCTTGTTGAACAGGTTTCAAAAGCATTTTCTGAAGATAAGCAGAAATACGAAAAAGATTCAACTACCATGTTGTTCACCGTGGACCTACAAAAAGTGTTATTGCTTCCCATCATGCACAGCAGAAAGGAGGCCTTTTTTCTATCAAGACTCGTGTGTTTTAATGAGACGTTTGCCCCCGTTAAGGCCACCCAACAAAACCAGAACCTTTGCGTTGTTTGGAACGAATCTCGACAAGGACGTGATGCACCTGATATAGGTAGTGCCTTCCACAAGGTCTTAAAGATGAATAGGGATATCTTGCACTTCATTTTTTATACTGACAATTGCTGTGCCCAGAACAAAAATTGGACAATTTTTAGTGAATTTGTACTGATAGTCAACAGTGAAGGAGGACCTGAAACGATTCGTATCAAGTATCTAGTGAAAGGCCATACGCACATGGGGGCTGACTCCATACACGGATCGATTGAGTCTCGAATTCGAAAAAGGGATGTTCTTGACTTTGAGGATTTGTGCGACACCATAGAAAAAAGTAGAAAATTCACGAAAGCCGTGAAAATGGACATAGAAGACTTTTGCCAGTGGAAAAGCTTAAAAGCTCCTGGCATCGTCATGAAGAACTTGGGCGTGACCATTGATGAGTTCAGTGAGGTCTGTTTTAAGAAGGGAAAAACAGAACTGTTCTATAAAACTAGCCCTGAGGGTGAAGAAAAGAGTCTAAGTTTTGTGCCAAAAAAGCTGGTTAGTACAATCAAAGAGGCAAAGTATCCTTTGCCAGATCCGATTCTTGGCGCAAGGGGGGTAAAGCCAGAAAAGAAAAAGGCCATCTTGGAAAAACTTGTACCTTTTATGAATGAGAATCGCCGTACATTTTGGCGCACTATGCCTTCATCAACAGCTTCTGTCGATTTGCTGAAGCACGGCTGTGTTTCTTAGCTGCCTGCAGTATTTCAGTGATTTCTTTTTATTTTTTTTATTTTTTAACTTCTAATTATTTGAATAAAAAAATGACTTGTTGTACATGCTTCATACGTGGTTTTACCTTCGGTATACGTCATAGATACGGGGTTTTGGGCAGAGTAAAAGTGCGTTTTATGTTTTATACAGACTTTTACCTTTGGGACTTCATTCGAATTCGAGTCTCGAGTCAAAGGTAAAAGTACGTATATGTCATATACGCACTTTTACCTTTTGAGAGCGCCTCTTTATATGAGTAACGGTCCAATGGTAAAAGTACGTATATGTCATATACGCACTTTTACCTTTTGAGAGCGCCTCTTTATATGAGTAACGGTCCAATGGTAAAAGTACGTATCTACTGTTTCAGGCTTCGGGGCAGTAATAATAGAAAATTTTACTTAAAAATATGAAATCCCCATATTTGTTTACCTATTTAACTAATTTCCAGAATTAGCCAGTGTCCAGTTTCACCGTAAACCGTATTTGAAGCTCTCAAAAGTACTCAAACTTTGAGCCGTGATTTATCGAAATAATGAAAAGTGTAGATACGTACTTTTACCTTTGGAGGGCCGTGATGTGACAGAAACAGCGTGTTATAATGAGCCATTAAGGGCTATGGTTCTGTAAATACAAAACTGAATATTGTTTCCAACGTTACTTTTAGCAACAACATAACACTTCAAAATTTATAACGGAATATGTGTGTTATATGCTACAATTCCGCATCCTTGTGCCAAAGCTACAAAAATTCTTACAGTGTAGTAGCAGATCATCGATAAGCACGTGTTTAAGAAAACATACGTCGCTCACTTCTATAATGTGCAACTATTCCAGATTGACGCTAAATCTGCACAGAGCAGGACGCACTTTTCGAAGCGGAATTCTGCGATTGACCTGAAGCAGAGTCACACTTGTTATTTCCGAGCGAAGGTCAAGCCATCTTTTTCAGCACCGTGAAAATTTTCACCGAACAAATTATTCCACTGGGGCCATCTTCCGGGAAGCGGCACGGATTTCCTCCCCGTGCGACGCGGAAACCGCTTTCAGCGAAAACTCCGCTTAAATCTGAGCGTTCCAACAAACGCACACACCGAGACTCACAAGTCACACTGCACTGAGTCACTTCGAAAAGATCACGAAACTAAAGCCTTGGGCGCTTTCACACATCACTAATATGTCCAGAACAGAAATCAGTTCACATTTTTCTCTTTTCATAGCTACCTAAGAAGCGTTTTGCCTTGCAAATCTCACTAGATTCTGTCGCTAAATTACGCGGCGCGCTCAAAGCGCGCTCAACTCCCATTGGTTCGACTAGACATTTAGACAGCCGAATCTTTCGCTGACTTTTTGATATCCGCTAGGCTCTCCACAGAGCTCTGAAGAGGGATTTTCTTTTCTCCATTGCTGAAAATAAAGGAAGAATAAAAACATAATGTAAAATTTAGGCACTGGCGTTTACAGAGTCAATCTAAGACACATAACAATATTTGTACCTATATTGTGGAAGGAATTCTTGAAAGCGTTGATGGAGTCACTCAATACTATAAACTCAGACGAAAGGACACTTAAAAGAATACAGTAATCCCTTTAAAGTTTAAAAGCCTACTTATTTTTATACGTTTGACTTGAATACACTGAATTATTTTGACTCATGTAAGAGATTTTTGTTTTTTTACGTCTGTCCAATAGTGACGTTCGGAATCTCTGCTGGTTGCACGACAAATAACTTCACGACGAGTCGCGGTAAATTTGAATGTCTGCAAAAGCGTGTATTTCAGTGGCTAACAAAGCGAAGATTTTGGAATGTTCGATTCCAGATTGCAGAATCACATCCGAAGATGGCTTCCGTGCTATGCCGAATAGGTTTCCTTTGTGGAAGAACATAGTCAACAGAGAATTTGGCCAGCATTCCACCAAGTTGATTAGCAAGTTCCAGCTTTCAACTGGTCATGTTCTCTGTTGCCTCCACTAAAACAAGTGATGTTGTTGAGAGCGAATGACAAGTTCTTCCTGGTCACTTTCACTTCCCGTATTACTTTCATCTTCCTGGCTTGATGAATGCAAATCCGCCATGACTTGTGCCGCTGTAATTGCTAAACATTTCAAACATAGAGCTAAGTCCGTATAGAGGTACAACAGTTACGGAAGAGAAATTACGTCAGCTAAAATTCAAGAATCGTGGATAACAAAGTAACGAAGTAACGGTTTTTTGTCGGTTCTTCTGGCCTAATTAAGTAAACTGTGATGGGTAATCAGACTGTCGTATCTTAGCCCTATTCTATTAACCTTTAAAAGCAAAGTCACTGATACACGAGCTCTACTTTCCTCAAGAATTTCGATGTCGGCCCTTTTTGGCAAAGGTCTTCTTCAGACCGCAACAATTTTTTTTTTACCTCGCCACTATTTTAATTTGCACCTGTAAATAGCTGACTGATTATATCAACATTTGTTCCATGCTCTGAAATCCTCGACACTCAAAATAATCTTTCTTCCTTTTTTCGGAAAGGGCATCACGAGGGGGGGGGGGGGGAGGGCGGCTTCTACATTGGGTGCTTTAATGTGTTTATTCGTTCCCCTTTCTTATCGAATTTGACATCCGACTTTTGTTCACTCGGTATCGATTTCCCGCATTCGATCCGTCACTTCGTCAATTCGGTGATTTAAACTTTTATTTGGTCTCATTCGTTAGCGAATTCGGTAATTCATCGGACTTTTCTCAAGTCGATTCTATCGAATTCGGTCAGTCCATTTCATAATTCGGTCATTAACCAGATTCATTTGGTTCTGATTCGTTCCCGAATTCGGTAGCTCACCGGATTTTTCTTTAGTCCGTTTCTATTACTATACTTGCCGAATTCGGTTGTTCTAGGTGGTTCTAACAAGAGTTTTATTCCATTACGAAATTCGGTTGTTATACCGCTCTCGATCTGTTCCTTATTTTTTAGTCAGTTTTTCGGTGTAGTACAAATTCATTATTTGCTTCAACCCAGTTAATGAGTTCGGTAATTTAAGTGGCAGTTATTTGGCTCTCGTTCTTTACCATTTACGGTAGCTTAAGCTGGTTGCTGTACAGTTTTGTACTTCTTAGGACTGCAGTACTTCAGGAATAGGCATGTCTCTTGACGTGAAAACTAACTGAATTTTGTTTGCTGTAAATTCCGAACAAATGTACTTAGTATCAACTTTACCCTGGATCGCCCCTTTCGTTTCGCCAGACAGCTCTGGATTTAATAGGTAATCTTGGGATCGCAAAAAGTTACTTTTATCATCAGTGTTTCCAAAAAAATTCGCCTGAGGCGCATTTCGCAGTCTTGACTAGTGCTAGTTAGACGAAGGGGTGTGTCATTTAATTTTCGTTTGAGGCTTGGAATTTTGGTGGGCTTGAACCATGCTAAAAGCTAGAATCTGAATGGGAAGTAGTTAAATGATGCCAGAAAAACAAGACCAAAGGTGTCGATGGGATCCCAAAAATCTAATATTTGGTTTAGACAGTAGGGTCTTCGTCTTCGCCAAATCCAGTCTTCGCCAGGCTAATCGTCAGAGAAAACCAAGTTCAGATATACCTCTATAAGCGCTATCTATTTTGACGATACTGACCGAAACTTCCTTCTTTAATTCTGTCAAGTTTCCAGTTTCGCCCGAATTCCGAGCAAACTACTAGTCCAGCAAAAAAAAAAAAATCCGAAACAAATACAGCGTCGAATGAACATCTAATCAACTTTGAATAAAAGTTCGACTTAAAAAAAAATCCGGTTACCTCCGGATTCCGGATTAATTACATGTCCGGGTAAAAAATGATTGTCATATACAGACTCTGTCATCTAATCAAATTTTTCCTTTTAACAAATTTTCCGTCTTTGGCCGGATTCCGGGCGAACTAGTTGTCCGGCGAGAAAATATTTTTTCACTGTCGTGTTCAGCATGTCTTCTTACCCCTAAATCGACCCTTTAATCAACTTCATATAAATCTTTTGCTTTTAACCAGCTTTCCGTTTTTTGCCGGATTCCGGACGAACTACTTGTCCGGCGAGAAAATGGTTTTAACTATCGTGTTCAGCATGCCTTCTTACACCATAATTCACTATCACATTAGCTGTTTAAAAATATTGTATGTGTCCCTTAATTTGAACCCCCTCCCCCACCCCTAAATGTAGGGCTACAGGGCCCATCTACGAACTTGACCTTACCCTTGACCAAAACAATCCTCACACCAAGTTTCATCAAAATATCTCATTCCCTTCGAGAGTTATAGCGCGTACAGACGGACGGACGGACAACTTTTGCGATGTCATAAAGTAGAATACTTTATTTTGGACCATTCCACTTTTTAATTGTCTAACCTACTTTACTACTTTATTTCTACTCTTTTTTTGTCTTTTGGTTGGATTACCAAGCAGAAAAGAAGTTTATCTCCAATAATTTTGTCTGCGACACACTGCGGTTTTGAAAACAATCTGACTTTGCATAAAATTCTCTCAATTTAACCACGAAAGAGGCTGATTTTTTTGCCTGCGGCGCACATTTTAACAGAATAACAAATTTTTTAAACAGAAAACAGGCTGATTGTCAGCTCACAGTTGTGTTGTCTACCAAAATGTTCATATTTTAGCAGAAAACAGGATAGAATTTTGCCTGTGGCGTACATTTTGAACATAATCTGGTTTTGTGCGAAAATATCTGTAGGCTAATTGAAAACAGTCAGATTTTCCAAGTATTTGCCTGTTGTGCACAATTTGCACAGAAGTCTCAGTATTTTAGCAGAAAACAGAATATTTTTCAGAATTTTTTCCTGCGGCGCACAGTTTCAACACAATCTGCTTGACAAAAATATCTGTAATTTTGGGAGAAAACAGGATGATTTTAAAAAAATTTGCCTGCGGCGCATACTTTCAACAAAGTATCGTTTTGTACTAGAAATTCCGTATTTTAGAAGAAAAATAATATTTATTTTTACTTTTTGAGTTATTCCTGAAGGGAAAGGTTGAAATTAAATGGGCTCATTAAGCATTGACGTGTGAAATAACAGGCCAGATGATTGCATTGCTCCTAAATTAAGCCTGCTTTTGACATAAAACAACTTTTTTTTATTATCGAAATCTACTTTTATCTACTTTATTTTGGAGAGGCTGCTACTTTTTTAGAGAGGGTCGAGTGGAAGCACTGTAGGTATCCCTCCACTTACGTTTTAGGATCCCAAAAAGGCGGATTCAAGAAATTTCGCATGCGGCCCCTTAATTAATCCTGGGTACAGCTATGCAGCAACGCCGCTTTGTGCGATTATTTCGAGTCCTGTTGGTAAAACTGTTCCAAAGGCAAAAGGCTAGTACCGGCGTATGAAAAAAAAAAACAGAAGCGGAAAAGCGTGAAAACGCACCAATTTTTCTCTTTAGAAAAGTTTGTACATATTCAGCAACTTTTTACGTTGTAGCTTCATGAAGGCAACTAGCGCAGTTTCTAGATTTTTGTGTAATAAATTCAGTAAAAATCAGGTACCGAAAACGCCCCCCCCCCCCCCTCCAATGAAGAAAGTCTCGGGACGCCCTGCCGTGATATAGAACTTTCTCATTTTCCCGGGCGTTGAAACGGTATTTCACGACCCTTTTCAGACAGCATGGTACTCTGCCATTCCGCTCGCATGAACGTACTTGACTGATCATTCGATGAAATTTTTCTACACTATTTCACCCGAGAATTTTAATTAATTTCAACGATAATTATAAGTTGTACTATAGTAAAGATGAAGAGTATATTTATATAACTTGTTACGTGAGAGACAATCCAATGCTGGCATGTGCTAAATGAAACAATGCTAAATGAAAAGACAACTTATTTTGTTTCATTCAGCTGAACACGCTCCATTATTTGGATTCTGCTAGGGAATTTTTTATTTTCCACTATTTGCTCTAGTATTGACGTTCAGGAGATCTACAGCCGTCCTCACAACGTAAATTCGACTATGACGCGAAAAATTTGAACGCAAACGCTGTTTTTCAGTGGACTATGGTGATCTTGGTGAAAACTGATTTGTGCCTAAACGCAAATTTGAGTAAATCTTTTTTGTCAAGCATGCAACACAGGTACAAGCGCATAGACGTGCCACAAATCCGACAGGGAAATTCCATTATATGAAAATCGACTACTCGTGAATAGCGAAGAGACGAAGTAACACATTTTCATCGGGTCTTCAAGTCTATTTAACTGAATAAGTAATATGAATAACTAGATTGTCATCTGTCAGCCCTTTTTGGTTAAACTTTAAATAGAGTACTCTGTTTTGGCGACTAACATCTAGCAGCAAGAAGCACGCAGCGGTCTAGCGTGCTCGAATTTATGAGAATACGACGTCGGGGACCATAAAATGCGGTCCTTTCTTACAGTTTTAACGAAAAACTATTCATTTCTAAGGTTCCATATACGAGGAGCCATCGCGTTTAACAAAAAAATTCTTTTATCGAAAAAGAGTTGCCTTGAAATTAGCCAAAATGCTTCGAAATGGCAGAATTCGCGAGAGATCTTGCTTAAGTGTGATTTCCTATGACAAGTTTTTTACAGCTGCGAATTTGGGGAGAAGTCGGAAACCTGTGACAAATTATGCGACCAGCGGCAACACTGCAGGTGACCTGAAGTTCTGTGTTCGACGTTATCCCAGAGCCGTCTTACAATCGTAACTTTTAGTTACTATTTCGGTTCAACCTCGTGAACAGTGACTACGCTGACCGTTCCAACCTTCTCTAACAGTAACATCTAAGACGACCTGGGTAACTATTTGCTTTGCTTACCACGCTCGGGAGCTCAGTAAGCGTGGTTAACACGTAAACGTTGCACGACTGGTGCGATTAGCACGTGGTACAATATTTTGCGAAAGTAGAGAATGCGCTCCAGCCTTGACGCCAAGACCCGTATAGGGTGGAACACGACCTCAGTTGTATGAAGCTTTAGTAGCATGCGACAGCAATTGATGCCACTATATGTTACCATATCAAGACAGGGTGCAACTACTTCTCAAGATTATCACAGTTAAAGCACCCCTCTTACTTGTTTGCCTTCTATATTATCCCTAGCTCCCTTATGGAATTACAAACTTTTGAAATCTACGCCTTTCCCTATTGTTTCGTTTTCTTCTTAGGACTTTTTAGCTTTTTCGGACGTGCCAAGTTTTGTCAGTCACGCAATCTTCGCCGGAAGCCTTAAGGTTCGCCGATACTTATTACACATAAGGACATGAGGAGCTTCAAAGTGTTGTATTTCATCTTAAAAGACATGGTATACTGTAAAAAGTTTCTCCGTATAAAGAATAACTTGTTAGATTAACAAGTTAACTGCAGGATCTGCTACTCAGATTCATCTTATCTCTGTTTGGTATGAATCTTATCTGCATAGAGATAAGAATAATCCGAGTAGCAAATACTGCAGTTAACTTTAATCTTTATACGGAGAAACTTTTACAGTGTAGGCTATTAGGTCTATCTACTGTTTTAAACTTCTTATGTTTTGCCCGAATTTCCGGCTTCTGAAACACGGCGCGTTAAGTTTTAAATAGTTTGCGTAAGATAGGGGAAGGCTGGATAGAGTTGACAAGTTCGTAACAAGAAAATTGCTATTTCACGTGGAAAGTAATGATATTTTCGAAAAACGATATTTCTGAGCCATTTCATCGTGAAAAGATCATTATTTAAGAGTAATCATTAATTAAGAGTTGTGTATTAAAAGAAAGTATTTGGACTAGATACAAATTCACGGATGAAGTCGTATCATACACAAAGGCTACAGATTTTTCATCGGGGTTGCAAACGGTGCCTTTCAAATCTAGGACTTCAGGGTGTCATAGCTCAGTGCGTCGATGTTAATATCCTGCAGAAGAAAAATCCTTACCCATTCATCATTGGGGTTGTCTCTCTTTCCTCCATTTCGTTCTGGAGCGGTGCTTTGTCGTTTCCGCCCACCTCAACCGACTGCTTCTCAGCTTCCGACTTCCCACATGTTGCCTTGTGAATCGCAGCACAAATACCTACAAATAGGTGATAATGGATAAACTGTAATGCTTCCGGTATGTTTTTTTGGTAAAGGAGTTCCTTCTCTCACTGAACGAATGAAGAATTTATGACGCAATACCTGAGGGCATAAGCGCAGTAAAAAAGGACAATAAATATTAAGTAAACATAAAATATTCAAAAATATTTCTATCCACTAATTTAGAATCACATTGATGGAGTGAAATCCTCGTTTTTTCTGTTCTTTTTCGTACTCTACTGGTGGCCTGTCTGGACCGCCAATGCGCATGTCCCTCAGGTGCGGTTCGAAGGGGGGCGCGGGTGCTCCAGAGAATCTACTCTCAGTCGTATGTTTTGAGCTTGTCTGTAGTCGTGTGTTTTGAGCTTTTCAGAATTACATACAGGCATTTACTAAATGTGAATTTCACTCAAATTTTTTTAGTCGTATGGCTACGAAGAAATTTCTAGTCGCACGTTTTCAGATTCACAGTTGTGTGTTCTGAGTTTTCCAGAATGACATCAACCGCAAATTTCACCAGAAAATACCCGTTTCTTGTCGTACTTTACGAAGGGATTTTCTAGTCGTAAAGTAGAGACAGTCGTAAGTTTTGAGCTTGCCAGATAGTGCAGTTAGCTAATCGTGAACTTCGCCTTCAAATCCCCTGTTCCTAGTCTTATTGTTACACAGATATTTTAGTAGTATGTTTTTAGCTTGTAAGATTCACTGTTTTGTGTTCATTAGTTTGTCCGAATAACAGTCGTCTGTCTGAACTTGCCAGAATGACATCAACCGTGAATTTTTCCTGAAATTGACCCGTTCCTTGTCGTATTATACGAAGAGATTTTCTAGTCGTATATTAGAGACATTAGTGAAGTTAGGTCAATTTCGACACGATTACGTTACGAAATATCGTGTTTTAAGCTTGTTAGAATGACAGTCGTATGTTTCGAACGTGTCTGTGACCTAGATGCGGTTATCAAATCGTCATTTCACTATGTGGCGCTGAAAACAGGCTGATTTTCGAAAATTTTGCCTGCGGCACCACGTTTCAACATTATCTATCTGGTTTTGTGCAAAATCTCTCTATTTTAATAATAAACAGGTTTCTTTTTTATTCAAATGGCTTGTGGAGTAAGGTTTGAACGTGAACAGGCTTTGTATGCACTGTAAATTCGAAGTTGTAGCGCTACCACGTGCCAACTTCCTGGAAAATATCCCACTCGGTTTGGGAGTTATCGGGGCACGGAAAGATCTGTGAAATCGTAGGCAGCCATTACTTTCGTTTGGAATCCGGAAAAGATAGAACTGATTCCCAAGCTTCATAGTAGCCTACTCACTATCTGGTTGATTGGCCCATAATTTAGGTGAGGTCTCAGGCCTAAGATTTCAGCCACCTTAAAAGCTAAGAGGTCGGATCACAAAAAAATCGCCTGCGGCATGCAGTTTAAATTCGCCTTGGGTACATACATTAAAAGCTGCTGCTGGGGATCTGAGCTACGTTAAAAGCAACAGTTTGTGTGGTAGTCGAACACTGCCGAATCGATTTAACTTTTTTGCCTGTGGCTCTTTCGTAGTAATACCCTATTCCTGTTTAGCTGAAGTGTGCATCATTTAGGTGAGATTTTAAGCTTGAGATTTGGGGTTGATCTACACGAAATGTAGAAGTTGTATAGGTAGCGCTCAGTTCAAGTTTGCCTTGAGTACATATGCCAGATGTTAGAACCTGGTCCCGAGGCTTGTCTTCTCTCCAGATATATTTGATATTAACGGTATCGTCTAATTCCTGTTACTTATTTGTTTATTATTCTATTACTACCATGGTATTTTCCATAACTTTTAAAACTTATAACGTTAATAGTTTCTTGAGCCTGTGGTGCTGTTTTTAGCCAGTCGTATGTCTTGAGGTAGTAGCATGCAATAGTAACTGTTGCCACTGCATGCTACTACTAGCAAACTAAATGCTATTACAGCAAGATTGAATGCTATCGGATACTACTTCTTAAGATTAACCCAGTCGGAGGCATACTACATATCAATACCTGCAACTTTTTCGTACAACTGCCATACAACTACACAGTCAAAGAATTTCGGGTAGGCCTCGATTGTTGTAGGCTTCACGCCTTCCGTATATTATTCTTATTTAGTGTATACAAACGAGTTGTTATGTGGCAGCCCCAGTTGGCTATATTTGGCAATAAATAAAGAAGAGCATTTGCATGAAATCCCGAATAATTCTTTGACACTTAAAGAACCTGATCCATGAGCTACAAGTTCGGTTGACGCCGAATCATATTTGACTGTACTGAAAGAACACACTCTAGCGATTTTCCGTCCTTTTGGCATGGGTCCTCTTCAGTCTCAAGCCAGAATAGTGAACCTATGATATATTTATTATTACTTATTTGATTCCTTCAAAATAAGTAGAGTGAATGTGAGAATTTTAGACACCATTTTAAACGCACATCAGTCAAATTCCCAAACAATTACATTGTAATATAAAGCTACGAGCGTGTTCCACCCTTCTAACAATAGTAACTATTAGTTACTAATTAGTTACTATTAAGTTACTACGCTGACCGTTCCAACCTTATCGAAATAGTAACTATTTGCTTAAATGGTCGGGAACGTCGTAACTACAAATCTCTCTAAAATGATTGGCCGGTTTACCCCGTAGAGCTGCCGTGGAATGATATTTTATCGAAAATTAAAAAATGCGTTCCAGCCTTGACGCCAAGAAGCCAAAATTCGTGACGTCATACGTAGTAACTAGGATAAGTAGGGTGGAACACGCCCTAAGCCTACACACACGTTAGCCTACTGACGTCTCCGTTCAGTGCAGTCAAATGAACCGCTATTGGTTATCAAAGTTTTGTTCGCCGTTAGCCTAGCCGATTGCTTGATTTCCGTTTTCAAACGCCGTCCAAGTTCAGCGTTTGCTTAATTAGTATTTTATGACTCCGGCGATCGTTGCCCGGTCGCCGTTTCGTCAACGTTTCCGGCAAACTTCAAACTTGCTAGCTCGCGAAGTTCGACGGTCAGATCAGACTCTGAAGGACAAAGAAACCGTGACCGGCGACCAAAAACGGTATTTAAAAAGAGACCTTTCAGTTTGAAGGTAACTTCAAACTTCGATCAAAAACGCAACTATTCACTTCTAAAAGTCGGAGGATGGTACTGCGGTCAAGTGAAATGACGAGTGCGCAAGCTCTCAAACCTGGAGCGTGAAATATCATCAGTTCAGCTTTTCTTTTAGCCTTTTAATAGGAAACTTGCTTCTGAAAGATGTCACATTGTACTTGCCTCGTAAACTGTTACAGATTTGTGTCATTATCTAAACACACAGGATGTTCCCTGTAGCCATCCAGTTTGTTGGCTCTTCTTAATAAAACACAAAATGGTAAACAGATAATAGTTGCGTTTTTGCTGATACCATGGTATCTGTTACCAAGGTAACTGGATCTGCAATTAGTCGGTTTTGCGGTTATCGTGGTATCTCATATACGGTGCTCTGCAAAAACGACTATTGCCGAAATTGCACTTTTTGAAGTCATCCAAAAGAAAAACAGATATCCAGTTACATCACTAAGAGGTAAACTTCTTTCTCACCACTGACAAAATTTGATGAAAGTGAGACGACTTCTCAGATACCACGACCAGTTACCACGGTCGGACCGTAGTATCTGAATATCTGATACCACGATAACTGGCCAGATGCCACGATAACTGCAAAAACGCCTTTTGACCGTGGTATCAGATACCACGATAATTGCAAAAAACGACTTTAGACCGTGGTATCAGATACCATGGTATCAGCAAAAACGCAACTAATGTCTTCCTTTTTTTTGTATTGTATTTTTGTATTGTATGCAAATATATATCATATCATACCACAGGGATCCATGTACTCATAAGCAATTAGCGCGTAATTAAAATCGTCGCCGAGTGCGAGTTAATGTGTCCATACTCGACACCTTTTGCACCTTAGTACTGCTTAAAACGGTACGAAGGACATAAAGAAGTGGAAATGAGCGACTTACCAACTCGGTTCATCAAACAGCAAGTGACATCCACGATGATCAAAATGATGAGGAGGAGACTCACAACTACAGCAGCAATAATCCCAGAGCCAGTGGCGATATGGGATTCAGCCAGTTCTGATGCCTCGGCAACTCCTAAGAAAATACAGATATTTCCATATCTACAAACAGTTTATAAACGGGACTGTGTTGTAAGATCTTTCGTAATCGTGAGTCCTGTTCAGCCTGAACCATTCTCTAGAAATGAAAGAAGCTTCCTTGGTTGTTCTGTGGCCACAGGGCCTTAACAATTAAATTATTATGTAGGCCTACTAAGGTGCGCCAGAAAAAGACTGATGCAGTGTTTTAAGAGCGTGTTCCACCCTACTTACCGTGGTTACTACACATGACATCACGGATCCTGGCTTCTTGGCGTCAAGGCTCGAACACATCTTGCTATTTTCGGCAAAATATCGTGTCGCGGGCTGATCGGGTTAATCACGTCACAGAGATCCTAGATACCGTGCTAAATAAGCTCCCAATCATGGTAAGCAAATAGGTACTCTTAGTTACTATTTCGAGAAGATTGGAACGAAAGTAGATACTATTAGTTACCATTTCGAGAGGGTTGGAACGAAAATAGTAACTAATATGTTATTATTGTTGTGAGGGTGGAACAAGCTCTAAGTCTTAAATATGCCACTCGAAGAAAGTGGCAGTAGGTATACTGAGCCGAGTTAAAATTATTAGATCCCTATCTCGACTAACAAAACAACCAGGCAGTGCGCTGACTGTCTGAGCGTAATTGTTTGCGATATTTGGGCAGGATTCCGTCACTTAATGCCAAAAAAATTCTCACTTTGTTACTTGTGGTGCAGACTATTCCTCCTTGGTGGCTTTGTGCCTGACCAGTCATACCGACCTTTTATCGAAGCGTCATTTCTTGTCGCGGGGTTTTCCACTTCTGCCATTTTCTTTTGTTTTGCTTTCCTCTTTTCTTATTCTTAACTTTTTATCTTACAATGTTGAAGTTCTTTCATTTCTTCTTTAATATCATGTTGTATTTTAGCTAGTGTTGCACAAGTACCTTCCCCTTCCAGGCCAGTAAATCAGACTGAACAAAGTTGTAGTACGTTCTAGTACAGTGGTTCCCAACCACTGGTACGCGCACCCAAAGTGCAACGATTCGTCAAAAACGGGTACCCTACACAACGTTTTTGAACTTTGGTTAGGGGTACGCGGTACGGAAAAGGTTGGGAACCGCTGTTCTAGTACATAATTAAATAGTTGAATACTGGGGCTCAGAAAAGAAGCGGGGCCCATACATCAGATTCCCAACATCTCGAACTCTTTGCTTAGAAGATCGATTTAATGTCGAAAATAGCTTCAAGCAAACCAGAAAACCAGGCAACAAGTCTAACAACCGCTGAAACCAGCTAAGCAGCGGACCACCGCTCGAATGCGAGTTATTCGCCTCAGGCCGCACCCAAAGAACATGCACTAAGGGAAACGGGCAACAAGTTGGGTTGAGGGGGGGGGGGGGGGGGGGGGCAATCAGGATTAATTACAAGAATTTATTACCATACTAATACTCACAAAAATGAAATATGGACAAGTCAGTGCCATCTCGCGAGAGAGGGGTGCTATACCCCTCACAAAGCATTCGCCACAGGTTATTCGACCTCTTTAGTATCGTTGCTGTTGTTTAATAAATAACCCACTCCCTATTTCGTTAGGTAAGAGTATTACTTTAATTACCTGAATCTCCTCTTCCAAACGAATAACGTACCGAGACTCGTCAAATGAAATAGGCTACAATGAAACAATCTCATCCGATGCGTTCAAGTTCATTCAGCAATACGGGTCATAGGGAGTAAATGAACCGTTATTATTTGATTTTGGAAGTCATAGGAAGTAACTGAACCGTTATTATTTGATTAAGATAAATTGACGGAGAATTAGGTCGCACCGAAAACAGGCGATTCGAAAATTCTAGGACAAAAATCATATTATTCTTCATACTTTCCTTTATCATTTCATTCACCTAAAGATGGTTTAAAATATACACAATTAGCATCATTAACAGGCAATTTACAATTTGATACTGGACTTATTACATGGAATAATATTGTCGAGTGAATGATAACGGCACTGAATATCCTGGCATCGACCGCCCAACATTTACGCCATTGGCTGGCTGATTCATTCACTTGTCGAGCGCCATCTACCCATTTTATATCTCACTTGTCTTTCAACTAACAATATCAATCAGAATTGTTACCCATTTTGTTATAACCCCGTTATAGGTTGAAATTAATGGTCTCGATGAGTTGACAGATAAGATGACTGTTCGCATCATGTCGTACGAGGAAAAGACTTGAAGCTTTGGTTCGGCAATAGCACCCCTTTACATGAGACTAAAATAACATAAAACATGCAAAACATGTGAAATTAGTCAGAAACAACAACACAGGTTGCCCATTTCGCTACGGGCACCACAGGCAGAATTAGTTACAGGAAAAATAACAGAAACAACACCAGGGGTTTGGGTAGAACTTTCATCAAGCACATTTAAGCCAGGCTCACACTTCCAGTTCTTACATAGAAAGAGTGCCTGTCTTCACTTTTGCGATCAATTAGCAGGTTCGTTTTCTTACAGCTTCCCAGTCAGCTTGGGTGGAAGGATTGTTTACACTAGGACAGCATCAGTATACAACGGAGAAAACTCGAATGGTTGACTCGCCATTTATTTTAATTCGCACTTCAGAGCGATTAAGGTCCAACGGACTCTCTAAATACTATAGCTCTTTACAAGATACTGATACCGAAGTGTGCGATGCCCTAAAAACTGTCACTGGTTTTCCTCATGCGCCTCGGAATTATATTACATATTAGAATAAATTCTCTAAGGGAGAATTATTGCTAGTTTCTCTCGTTTTTTTTTAAGTAGTTAAGTCGACGCACAAACTCTCGTACGAGCAGTTACTAACCCGGTCTTTTCTACCTCAT
Source organism: Branchinecta lynchi (assembly GCA_023053575.1). Lineage (NCBI taxonomy): Eukaryota > Metazoa > Arthropoda > Branchiopoda > Anostraca > Branchinectidae > Branchinecta > Branchinecta lynchi. The sequence goes on from JAKZAP010000003.1 coordinate 19,950,865, forward strand.
ATTTTCCATCACCCTCAAGCTGCTTTTGTCCCGGTGACAAGGTATGCCAAATGTATACCTAGCTTCTGGCATAGGATATCCAAAAATCAATGGTTTGGGAATTTTGGGATAGACTGGGTAGCCGACCATGTAACTGTTTTTTTTTAGGACTTCCAGTCGGCTTTCTTGCTGCTAGCGGGGACACGCTTCTGGCAGCGTCTTTGCATGCTAGAGCATATGATGCAAATGAGAAATAAGCTATGTATTTGTCACAAAAATACATTCTTACTGAATTTTAATGCATAATAGGATTTCTTATCAGCTGCATTGACGAGGTTTAAGGCCGCGACGGAACTACCGCGGCATACTTGTAAGAACTCTGAAGTGTGTGCAGACCTTAAATAACTCTACAGCTAAGCTAAAGTCGTACAAACATACAGGGGAAGACCAGGACCACAGACAACAAGGTCTTACCTTCCTGAAGACGAGAAGACCCGCAGGTGTGAACGTCACTTAAGCGCGAAACCAGACGAACACAAGCGAAACGGACCAATCAGGCCCTGGAATCGTTCCTACAATGCCCTCACCGATGGAAATGGTCAGCGAGATAACAGCGAAATATGAAGTGACGCTGACCGTTAATACGTATAAGAAAAGTGAAGCCTTTTTAACTCCCATCTCCTATTTAGTAATGGATTATTTGATTTCGTGGACTTGGGAGGCCGTTAAAAAATTAACCTAAAAAAGCAAATAGGCCACTTTTATAATTTGATTTGTTGTATCCTTCTCTGCGGTTATCACTAAAAATTACTAATACAACTAAAGAAGCAAATATTAAAAGCTTTAATTTTGTTTCAATCTTTTTTGCTTTTGTCACTTTAATACATTCCTTAGCCTATAGTTGGTGTTCTGGACTAGAGAGGCCAATAAAAAGGAAAAGTAAAGAAAACCATTTAAAGCTATAACTCTTGTTATCTTTTTGCCTTTATCACTTCAATCCTTTGATTTAATTCTTCAATATAATCCTAAATTGTAACACTTAGTTTTGTAGGGCTACATGATGATTAAAATTCAGTAGTTATTAACAGTCTTTTATTTGAACGCCTTTATACAGTGTTTAAAGTTTCAAGTCGTCCTAATACATACATAGTCTGGAGATCTGCTTCGACAAACAAAACACTAGAGGTGTGTTCACATGTGACTGAAAACCAATAAAGTTCAAGCAATCGGGCAAGCGGGAAACTATAATTTTCGCCAAATTCAATTTGTTTGGCAGGAAATCGCAACTAACAATCTGAACAAAATCTTTGCTGGTCTTTAGTGCTTTCAGTCCCGTGTTGACTCACTTTAACAACCAAACAAAGTAATATAAGCTGCACAGTTTTTAATTCACAAAATCAGAGGCTACACGAAGAGCAGAACATACCCAAAGAAAAGAGAGAAATAGAAAGAATCAGGATCAAATCGTAAACGGAATGTGAAAAGCTGAGAGATTTCAAATCTGCAAAATGAAATTCTGTTATCCGAAGTCGCGCCTTGTTCTTTGATTGAATTCTTGATGAAAAGAAGGGAAGCGACATGGGGACATTGGGAACAGAATCCTCAGGCTGTCCCTCGCCCATGTGGATGGGTTTCTCTAGGGGGTGTACTTCACTGTCAGAACTTTAATAACAGCTAACACAAGGATGTTCGGTTTCAATAGACAACGATGTAATCTGTTGTGGTTATGACAACGTTCTGCATTAAATGTTACGCGTAGCAAGCAGTGCCAGGAAGAGCAACACAAAGGCCAAAAAAGCATCTGCTGAATTTTCTGATATCCTGACGACAAATAAAAAAGTCAGCAGATACTTTTTCGACATTTTTTGGCTCTTCGGAATGCTTGTTTTGCATAACGTTTTCAAAATCACAACAGAATACATCACAAGAGTTGTCTGTTTAAACTGCGCATCCTTATGTTATCTGTTATGACACTTCTGACAATGTTGTTTTAGACTATTCGATTTCACTGTTTGGCACGGTCCATCAGAGCAAAGAAATCATATTCTTTTCATTGATAACAAGGCTTCAATCTATAAAGGAACAGACCCCCTCCCCCCGTAGAAGTTGCAGAGCCTCTACCGATATACGTTATACGAATAGGTACAAGCATAAGTTGCGTTTTTTGCCGATACTATGGTTTCTGATACCAGGGTCTAAAGTCGCATCTGCAGTTATCGTGGTCTCTGATATTCAGATACCACGGTCCGACCGTGGTAACTGATCGTGCTATATGAAAAAGTCATCTCACTTTCATCAGCTTTTGTCAAATTGGTTGGAAAGAAGTTTGGCACTTAGTGATGTGAATGAATATCAGTTTTTCTTTTGGGATGACTTCGAAAAACACAATTTCGTCAATTGTCGTTTTTGCAGAGTAACCGTATATCAGATACCACGGTCACAGCAAAAACGACTAATTGCAGATCCGGTTACCGTGGTAACAGATACCGTTGTATCTGCAAACACGCAACTATAGTTCCTGGTACACATTTCTTAACTTTAGTCCTTCTTCTGAGTCCCCAAAACCCATTCCGTGAATAAAATATTTAAAAACGTGACACGTCTGTTCTATTTGCTTTCTTGACCTTAAGCCTGAATACCACTAGTAGAATATACAATCATTATCATACAAAGGAAGGGTTTGGACGTCTTTTCGTCAAAATCGGAAAAACAGAAAAAAATATAAATCAGCCACCAGTCATTAAATCTAAACCCTAGTATATTATTAATCTAAGTATTCTTCTAACCGCGATAGTTTACAGAAGCACATGAACACAGAGAGTCGTAAGGCTTTGAAAAATAACTGAAAATAAAAATAAAAGCTAAGAAAACACTGTATAGCCTATTTATGCCCATTGACCCAAGACACCTCTAAGTAGTCGCACGGCCTTCAAAATCTTGCGAGGAAATGCAGCCCTGCAAACTGTTTCCCAGCAAAAAAGTATTCCTTCGGCCCAAGCTGACTGCAAATAGTAGTCGATTATCGCTAGATGGGTTTAACTGAGATCCCAATTCCTAAGAAATAACTCCCCGAAATAGGATATTTATAGTTGACAAAAACTCTAATTACTGTACCGCAGGTTCATTTTCTTCCTTTTGTCACTTCCGGAAATTTCCAATTTATGTTTTCCCTATCATCGTTCTCGAGTGGGTGTTTATATAGATAAATGTTTAGAATTAAGAAGAAGTCTAAGCGTTTAAGTTATATTTTTGTTGTTATGGCCCTTCGGCTTTAAAATACATTGATCTGTCTATCTAAAGCCTGACGAGGACCCTTGCAGAGAAGAAATATCGCTAGAACAGATCCCACCTGACTTTTCCATTTAGCATCACCGGCCCTGTTGGTCCCAATATTCTAGTGTCCAACTTCCTTACAGCAATTAGGTTACTTTAGAAAACAAAATACCCCTTTTAAACCTATTTTGGGCACAGCGTGATTAGCAGCTGACTTCCCACATGACCCACAGACAGTTGACGATTTTTCCGAGGGTTTTAATCTCAAAACAGCAGCTGACAACGGTCGAAACGAAGTTCCATCTGAACGGGAACTAAGGCCAAACGGTCTCGGAAAAACATAGATGGCGAGACAAGCAAGGGTGGGGTAGTATATGTAGCACGAAGCCCGTAAACACTAACACAAATTTTAGGAGGAGCACTTGGGAGAAAAGAGCCGATCAGTATTATACGCACTGCATTTCCTTTCAAGCACGCTCCTAGCCGAGAGGACTAGTTCCCTGGTATCTTCCCTTCCGTAATGCAACTGTGCAGAACAGGGATTTCTCGTGTTTCTTTTTTTTTTTTGCCAGCGCTGGAGGCATCCGAATCACAGAGATAATAGACTTTGAAAAGGGTTAGCTTTCTCTTCGCTAAGTAATTGGCCTTCTACCAGCTGAGCGTTCCAAGCGGATTAGTATCTGTATGTCTCTCCTTGCCCTCACATAGATAGTAAAACAGATCCATAAATGAGTGAAGATATCAATCAATTATTCAAGTATTTAAATGTAATGGTCGACGTATTTAGTGCCATGTCGGCGCTACGAGTTGGATCAACAAACATATCTATCTATCTATCTATCTATCTATCTAAGAGAATCATTAACTTTATAAACTGAAGAGTAGTGCTAACTCTCGTCGTTAGGGAGGCTCGCACCTGTTCTTCACCTGAAGGCATATAATTTAACACATGTCCTACCAGTTTTAGGTAAACGTTGATAATGGTGATGATCAACGGGGGACTACTAAGAACTAAACCGCATGGTGGCTCTGTAGTCTGAACTGGAATATGGAGAATAGGATGGGACAATGAAAGGAACTCCTCCCGCTAGTTTTTCTTGAAGATTCTTTCGTCTATACAAGCACAGGTTAAACACTAAGCCCGTAAACACTAACACACTCCTATTTAAAACTGATCCAGTTTCTGAAAGAATCGTGACTGATGCAAAGAAGGAAGCTCACAGAGCGCCAACCAATCACGTCAGAGCAGGAACTCTGACCAGCAATTAATGGCTAATCAGAACTGGCGAGAACTTCGAACCTTGTTTCATACTTCATATAAGCTACAACACAGGTGACGGGACTTCAGCCTAGCTGGTAGGAAAATATACAACCCGCCACGATTGGTCAAAACAGGAACACGCCCAAAAGCGGTAACCAATCACATGCTACAACCTTTTTGTCCATAGTTGCCACACAAGCGAAAAACAAAGCGATATGCCCGATTTTCACACTTAAACACCGGAATGTATCAATTCAGAATAACCGCTAAGTCCCAATTCATGCTCTAGATGCACTAATAAATAATAACAGACCGGTGGTGGTTATGGCGACTAGTGTTGCTGGTGCTGTTGTAGTTGGCGAGGAGTTGCCTTTTTTATGGTGAGGATCTGACAAGAAAGTAACAAATACAGTTGGAGGAAGGACACTACACAGACATATACAATAAATAAAGCAGCAAAAAGAACGAAATGAAACACCTTTCTGTCGAATGTAGGCTACTGTCTCCTTACCAAGAGACTTGGGTAGCGTTCCAGGGACTTATTACAAGTTACGATGATAAGAGGAGGGGCGAGCGCCGTATTGTCATAGTTATAATGCTCTCTGGAACGAAAATATTAACAACGCGGACATACGTCACCATTATTACGGGAGCTCCTGCAAAACCGATAGTTATTATCACTTATGAGGCTCGCGACCATCATACGTAAACCGAATCGATCATAACAGTTGTGGAACGAAAATAATAAGAGGGAGGAGCTAAGTTACTTATAACGGCGGTCCGTGGAACGGAAATAATAACAAGAATAGTAACTAGTAAGTCGCTGGAACGCTACCTTGGAGTCAGGTTTAGACTGGTCGACGAAAACGCCACGTTTTACTTGTTTCTAGTCGATCCTTCGTTAGAAAGCCTAGTTGCGCCTTAACGCTGTACTTTTAAGTCCCGTTCGAGGCGTGTTGAATTAATCCAAAAGGAATCAAAACTTGATCGAAAGGAGGCTTGGATTTTGTTTTTTCTAACCTGATTATGTGGCCATAATTTCCGAGCCATTTTATTGTGAAAAGATTATTTCTAGTAAGAGTTGTGCTTTAAGCAAATTATTAGTGGTATCTGTTGAAACTGCGCATCCTGATTTCAAATGTTATCATGCTTCTGACACTGCAGTAGGCCTATCTGTCTTTCCCTAGATAAATTTTTCTCCGAGTGAGGAGAAGGGTATCGGACCGCATCAACAGCTTTTACTACGACACTTTCAGAAGTTGCATAGCAGACAGCACAAGGATGCGCGGTTTCAGCAGACAACACTTGGGATGTAATCTGTTGTCGCGACAAACCTTAAGCTTGAAATGTTATGTATAACAAGGATTTTCAGCAAGCCAATCCTAAAAAAACGCCAAAAAAACGCCAAAAAAAAACAGCAAAAAAGCATCTGCGGAGTTTTCCGACATCATGACGGCAGACAAAAAAGTCAGCCGATGATTTTCGGCGGTTTTTCTGCTCTTCCTGGGAATACTTGTTATGCATAACATTTCATGCATAACTTTTGTAGCAACAACAGATTACATCCAAAGCGTTTTCTGTTGAAACCGCGCGTCCTTGTGTCATCTGTTATGAAACTTCTGACAGTGTACTATGTAGCAGATTCATACCCCTTCACCTTCTCACAATTCACGATGCGCCGACTTTGAATGAGCTCTACCCCCCGTAAAATAACGTCTGCTATCTCACGTCTCTACAACGTTCAGTACACTAGTCCTGTGTGTATTGAAGGTCTTGGGAATAAGCACCCACTCAGTGTTTACGGAACTCGGTCACGGATTTTTGTTCAGCGCAATGGATTCTTGGGGGGGGGGGGGCGGATTTTGATAATTAGCCGAGACACATTCTTCACGCCTAACCTCAAACCACATCATTTTTAAGGTTGCAAAAAGCACCTTTTTGTCAGAAATGTTAACACTTTCACTGAACACTTTCCTGCGACGGTGAAACCACTGGTAGTCGTAATTTGTTGCTGATGGAAGCAAGTTTAGTATGACAGCTCGGATAAATGAAAGTTTTTAGTATAAAATCCGGTAGTATTTAAGTTATAATTACTGGACCCAAATTCTGTCTGACTGTTGGATAAACTTGAGTTGTGATTGTATTTTGTTTTTTGACACTGTTTCAATGACATTCTGGCACCTACGAAACTAGGTCCTTTTCCCCAACTATTAACGAGAAATCTCGCTTTATCATCTTCATGATTATACAGCTCAATTTTTATGTGTATTTTAAACGCACAATTCTTTCTCGCCTGGTGAAAGAAACGAAAATGTCTGACAAACCGTGGAATTCTGCGACCAGCGAATGCACCGAACAAAAATTATCGGCTGCGTACAGCTTCGATTTCTAGAACGAACTTGCGACTGATTGACTATCCATTCCTTATCCCACCCTGCCCAGGAGAAAAGGGGGAATCAAGCAACTTTAATTCCGTACCTTTGGCCGTCTTGATGACGATATCGGCTGGCTCACTAAATCCAATAGCGTTATGAGCTCGGATTTCGATCTTGTAATTCGTCTCCGGCTTCAAGTCCTTAAGCTCGTACTCGACTGTTCCTGGGGTGACATCACGCTTCTGGCTGGGACCAGCTTCGGTCCAGAAAGATCCAGTGTTACTCTGGCGAACCTGGGAAGGAGAAATTTGTCTTAATTTATTCTTGTGGTAAAATTCTCGTTATTGTGTTCGTGGGTTCCTCGGTGTGTTCGGTTGTTTGGCTTAATCTTATTATTTTGTAAGTGCCATTTTTGCATACAACTGGCATGTCTGGCACAATAGGGAAGGATAGGGTTGAGATCAGCCATACATTCGCTCTTAAATCTCACGACAGACTTTGGTAGCCAAGTTTTCCATAGAGGGTAATCTGTTTCTGTAATTCAATACGAAATGTCCAGTTGAATCCGACATCCGGATGCCGAATCCGCAAAAATCCACTAATTATTTTCAAAGGTAGTAACACCTAATATTAACCTGATAGTCTCTTATAACATAATCGGAGTTTCACAACGCGAACGCCAAACCCGTAAAATTGTGTCCGGTTCCTTGCATCCGGTATCCTCGTTGCAACGTACACATGTTTTCGCGCCAAGAATGGAATGAATTTTTATTTTTTCGGCAAAATATCTTGCAACTGGCTCATCAGGCAATCTCGTCACAGAGACGGTAGTTACCCATGCCTAATACACTCTCGAGCGTGGTAAGCAAATAGTTGTCGGAACGGTCAGCGTAGTAACTTCCACGAGGTTGGAATACCCTCATGGAGTCAGGTAGTAACTTCGGAATTCTCTGTCTTACTATAACTGCGAAATATTTCACTGTTTGCGTTGGAAAACAATATTTACCGGATAGTAGATGATCTGGAACTGGTCGATGGGCATTCCATTATCTGGCATGATCTGCCACTGGATGGAGTACTTCTGGGGGTAAACGGAGTTCACAACCCCTCCTGCAGGCGTGGCAAGGATTTTGGGTTTTTCGGGCGCGGCGCGCTTGGGCATGGCAAACTGAGTTTGTGCTCCATAAGTTGAGAATCCGACCGGATTCCGAGCGAAGAACCGGAAAACGTAGGTAGTCTGTGGTTCCAGGTTTTCCAGAATGTATGGGGAGTCTGAAAAATAATGAAATTTAACGAAGAGGACTCAAAAACCCACAAGGGGTAACCCATTCCCCGGCACCTAATGTACACCCATTCAAGGCATAGGCTGGCACATGCCGGTCACAATTACTCGATTCATCTTTCAAACGCTTCTAAGATTGTGTTATAACGCGCGATAGCCGGTTCCGACTGGTGCCAGTCGGCGCCCGTACCGGTAAGGCACCTCCGCACCCGGCACTTGCTGTACACTAAAACTGAGTAGGCAACCCCTTGAAAATCCATCGACAGCGCTACGACGGCGCCATATCGGCGCTACGAGTTGGATCAATAAAAATATCTATCTATCTATGTATCTGACTTCACTGATCAAACAGAAATCGGGGTTTCTGAGAAAGCAACCAATGGCACATAATAAGATGTTCATAACGCGAGTTTCCATATGCGGCTGAGTTTGCCAATTTGGCTGTCGTGGAACTCTACTATATTGTCGGTTCTCGCCACTCGCCAGGTTGATTTGCTGACATTTTGTTTTCCTTTTAGTTATAGTTTATCGTTATGCCAGTTTCTGTTATTTATTTTGTGATTTTCGAACCTAGTTGGTCGTTTGTCAGTCTAAATAAATAATTAATAGATAAATTAGTTATCATTTATGTTGATTTTAAATTGATTTGTAATATCATGTTTAGTAAAGCACGACATTAGATGTGTGTCCCTATTTGATCAGAACTGCTTGAACGGGTTCCCCTATCATGACGGTTGATTCTGAATTTTATTGCATCGCCCACTTCAAAGTTGTCCTAATTTCCGTTGACTGTCTTCAAAACGTCTCTAATTTCACAAAATTCATAGATATTTATTGTGGTAGTGTTCGCAGCGTTTGCTTCCCAAGGCAGGGCACTTTTTCTGACTTACCAATTGACCACTCCTTATTAGGAGTCTCGCCTTTCCAATCTTCATTTTGTTTTCTGAACTGGACGGCGTATGAGGTTAGTTCTCTTCCACCAGTGTTCTGAGGTCCAAAGAACTTGAAGGTGATGGTGGTTGCTGGAAAAGAGGGAATGCGTAACAAAATGTACAAACAAAAGAACATAAAAGTATGCAAAGAAAGGCAAAACACCAACTAGAGCGCCTGAATAACCCGAGGAGTTTATTTCTTGATATTTTGGCGTAGACCCGCAGTCGGTTTTTATCCGATTTGTACCTGGTCAATGTTGGGTCACTAACCGTCGCAGTCCGCTCCTCTCAGTAGCCAGTCCGAGTGTGGCTATACATATGCTCTCATATTGACCGCAACGCGTCAACAAAACACAAACGTTGTAGCCTACCCTTGGTATAACTTTTTTCAACACAAAAGCGTCGGATGGTTTGCCCACAGCCACGCACATACCATGACGAAGATAGTGAAACAAGAGGGACCTGCGCTACGTGAACCTTAAACGGTTTGAATACAAAATTTGCTTTTTTGCACACTGAGTGCGTCTATTACGTAGCGAAGCTGAAGCTGGTCGACAAAGTTCCCCATCTGAATAGGCCTTTGAACGGGTTATCCCCTGGCGTACAGTTAGTATGTGGATGTTGGAATTGGTGGATTTTCGGTAAGCGCACCCTATACCCTTGGTCCATACAGTGTTTGTCTGTTACGTTGCGAATCTGAAATATTTAATATTTAATAGCGTCGAGAAGCATCGTTCTCACCACTGACAATGCGGGGATGTGTGTTGGATTTTTGGGGCCATAAATTGGTAGTGCAGTGAGCTTGGCATTTTCTTAAAGCACCCCTCGCACCTTTTACTGTTTATGTTGCGATTTCTGAAGATCTTGAAAACTACGGTCTGCTTTCAACAAACTAACCACAAATTTGGCTGTTTTAAGCCTTTAGGCTGTTGACTTCTGGCAAAAACAGAGAGAATTCACATAACCAGTTTGTCTGATGAATATAATTCTCGCAAACAACCGTTGAATGTATGATACTCATCAAAGGTAGAGTAACAAGGCAAGTGGGAACAGCTGAAGTTTTGTTAGGGGTGTAAAAATTTACCGTATGAAATTAGGGTCTCCGGGTTTAAGAATGGATGGAGCAATTACGGAAGTAGGACCATATAATTCGAGCGGAGCAAGGCCCTGGCAGGGTTCTTAACAATTACTGAAAGAGGAACGTTACGGATTCTCGTATCTGGACATAATTTACGCCGTCGGCATAGGTAAAGGTATCAGCATCAGCCTATACAGGCCTAACTGGCGTTGCTTGCTGATCTCCGATTCTCTGTCCTCAGGCAGGAAGTGCAATGGGCGGTTGACGACAGGACATCCGGGTGCTTTCGCACACCCTTCTTGTCAGCTTCCCCAGATTTGTTCAGGTAGGCTACCCATTTCACGCCACAAACCCCTGCCCCAAACCAAACGGTAGGTAACGATGAGACTTGAACACGCGACCCTTCGCTTACAAGTTTGTCATGCTAACCATTCGGCCAGGATAGAGCGGTACAGATTTATGGCCTCAAAAGAGGGGCTGCCCACTCTCCCCCACGTGGTGTACACCATGTTGCGCCACCCGTCCTCCAAGTGCGCCACTCATCCGCCATGCACGCCACTCTTCCGCCACCCACCCGCCTCTTGCTCAAAAATAGATATTTTCGCCACGCACGCCACCCTTCCGCCACCCTGTATACACCGATTTTGAGAGTGGGAAACCCCTCGGCCCCAAAAAGCCGCCATAGGGAAACGCGCTATTACCTGTTACGGTCTCGAACGTTGCCTGTGTTGGTGGTTGAGGAACATGTGCTTGCTTGAGTGTGATCGTGTGTTCAGCCTTTCCATGCTTGTTCTCGGCGAGGCAGCGGTATTCTCCGTAGACACTATCGTCGACAGGGTTAATCTGAAAGTTGAAGATCCCAGTAATGTCATGTGCGGTAACGATTATACGTAAAGTTTCTGATCATTCAGAAAGTGGTGTATCCGAGGAGGCAAATTGCGGAGTCTGAAGACCAGATCCATATTGTACCAAAGTTGAGAGCTTTAAGTAAACAGCCTCCGGTCTCAAGGCCGGAAGTTCATTAGTCAAAGGAAAACAAACTCCACGCCAGTGGCCCGGATTTGCGGTAACAGATCGGATAGATGATGAGGGTTTTCCCGGCCGAATTTTTTGCACTTTCATCATGAAGTTTAAAATCTAAACTTTTCCATATGTACCTAATGATGGTGACAAAAAACTGTGACCTAGGCGGCTGGAAGTTACTACAAATATATCTGATGTATGCCTACTTCTTGATACTGCAAAGTATTTAGGATTTCAAGGTTGCATCACTGTCATTAAATGAGCCATGGAAACTCTCTCTGTTCTAAGTAATTAATACCTCTGCGGCGAGCTTGACTAATTCCTTAATTTTCCAGGAAATACAAATTGCTTTTCTTCCCTAGAAGTCAGGCGATGCGAGGTCAAGCGTTGTACGCCAGGTGAGACGTAGACGGGGAAACAATTTTCCAGCTGAAGGCATTAGGAAGTCTAATCTCCGGAGAACGTTTTATGCAAAGTGCCTCTTTATACAAACAATATTCGTCCAAAACTCCCTCCAAAGCGAAGGAAACACGTCTTAAAAAATATGAAGCAAGACTTAAAGCACACCTCGCACTATTTACTGTTTATGTTCATATTAAAAAAATATTTCATTACTGTAAAACTAGACTCTGCTTTTAACTAATTATCCACCGCTTATGCTGTTTTAAGCCTTTTCCCGGCCCATTCACAAAACAATGAACCGTGTCAAGTGCAAAGAACTGACGTGCCGTTAGGTTTAAAAATAATGAATCCAATTACGGAAGTAGGTTGCATTAGCGAAGGGTCCTTTAAATTAGTCTACACCAACCTCACGCCAATACAACCCGAGGGGTTACTCTCTTGTTGTGCACCACCGTACAAGCCTCTTTGGGCACCGCCGCTTAATGTACAGTCATTTAGGAGTGAATAACCCCTCGATACAACGACTCACAAGGAACAAAGCAGAAGACGTTACGCACCGGCAAAAGAGTCCTTTTATACAAGAGTTATTTGTCTAAAATTAATGTTTCTGACAAAACAGATCTCAAGAACTACTAAGCTAAACTTAAAATTATGCCCCCAACACAGCCGTTTGTTTCCCACCCTTTGTTCCTGTCTTGTAAGATCTCGTCCCCCCCCCCCCCCCCCCCGAGAAGTGACTGAGGTTCCCAAACTGACCCAATCTACTGTAACACTATGCGTTACAGTAGAAGCTTTGTGCCGAGCTACGTAAAACAGCATATAATGATCTTTAGCATTTTTTTGCCCTGTTATTTTTTTGTTCCTGTTTATTTCCTTTTTCCTGTTATTATATCTTTGTTTATGATTAAAAAACATCGTATTTGGGCTCTGCCCACGAGAGGGCTTTATTATCAAATAAATAAAAATAAAATAAACCACTCACAAAGAACCATAATTTTCACTTATTTTAATGCTTGTTAACTTTTCAGAGAGGCGGGAGCCATCTATCCAAGGAGGAAATCTTAAAGCCAGGCTTCACCTTTCAAATTTGCAGATATCTCACCGCATGGCGACGAGGCATATCCAAGGTCTGCCGGTTCTGCTCAGACGTCAATGGGCGTTTCTCCTTACCAGATTAGAGGTGTCGTATTTTTTTACTTCGATTTTCTTTTGATTATTTTTACATCTGTGTTGTTGCTATGGCCGGTTGGGTTTCAGCAATAAAAATCATATCATATTGTTCTGGTCGCGAAGGATCTTTATCTTCTTGATACTGATGACAAGGTGCAGAGGGAAGCTCGGGATAGCCTTTGTTCGTTTACGACCAGGAAGTACTACGATTTTTTTTTCTCATGTTTTGACAATAATTCCGCATGCCAATTAGCCAGAAGATTTGTGAATGCCCGATTAGTCCCTTTTAATTTTTCTGTCTGATCCCTTTTCTTTTCTGTACTGTACTAATTCCATTTCTTGTCCAATGCCTTCATAAAGTTTAATCATCATCATCACAAAGAAACACCCTTTAAACAATCATTAGCTGCCTTATTTGCGAATCCTCCTATTTACCGCTATAAGCCGTTTTTTCAGCATCCCATCACGTTCGTCCAGCGATACAAAAACGGTTTATTTTCCAGCATTACGTGAAATATTCTACCTCCTGCCTGAGAACGAAAGTGGGTCAGTTGAACCAAGAAGAAATAAGCACCAGAAGCTCCGTCTCCCTATCTCTGTAATACGACCACGCGGAGTCGAATGGGTTCCTATACCCTGCCCGATGCGAACGAGCAGACGGTAGGAGCTACGCGGAACAGCACAATTCGTTACCTCTACACACAGCTATATCACAGTAAGGCCCCGAACAAGAAATTCCCAAAGTAAAAGCCAATTGGTTGTCTGGACGCGCTGCAGAGCGGGTCAGCGCCTTTTGCACTAATTCCTCTGATATGTTTCATAAATAGTGAACTGAGAGACAAAAATGCTCCTCAGCCGGGATTTGAACCCAGGACCCTCTGCTAAAGGGTCCTATTCTAAATAATATTCGAAAAAACTGTTTCTGGTTTATTGGTCACGGTACAAGTCCCTTGTGTAAAGTGCTATCTATGTATTATTATCCTCTGATATGCGCAACGGCGAAGAGGAAAGTAGACGGGCAGCATCTCCAAGCTCAGCAAGTACCTCTAGCTAAGATCAATTTTGTCAGGGTATCAATAGTCGATAGATGGAACCAAAGATGGAGGTTCTATTGGCCTATTTGTTCTTGGTTGAACAGATTCCAACCTCGGTCCACAGGTCAGTTAACTGAACTGCAAACGTAGGCGAAAAAAACCCAGCTTATACGGACCTGGGTCGGTTAGCCGAAGGAAGAAAACGGCTTATAGTGGGAAATCCTGGAGCTGAGTTAACTGGATGACGATAAAAAAAAAAACGCAGCTATTTCAGAGCCCCTGGTGCTCCCTTTACAGCCAATCTGCATATTTGGTCATTCTGCACTGAAAACGACCCGATGCAGCAAACGATTAAAACAGGGCAATCATGTTCAGTGGGACATTAATTCTCTGGTGCTCCCTTTACAGCCAATCTGCATATTTGGTCATTCTGCACTGAAAACGACCCGATGCAGCAAACGATTAAAACAGGGCAATCATGTTCAGTGGGACATTAATTCTCCAACCAGTAGCAAAGATACGAAATACCAAACTATTAGGTCACCCCACTCGAAAACTTTGCTTGTTTTGGAAGATTTATTGCTCATCTTATGCATCTTCCATTGTTTTAAATTATACTTCGCATCATTACCTGAACAAAGAAAGGAGAACAAATGTAACAACAGAATTAAAGCCTTTTCGGACTGTCTTTTCTCATGGCTTATAAATAAAAATGCTGATATAAAAAAAGAATAAACAATAAACTTGCAGAGCAAAGAATCGACGAAAAAGTTGGTTAACAAAATTCTTGGATTTATTTTCCTAGGAGGTACGACGAAATGTGATAGAAAAGGAGCCACGGCATTCCACTGAATGTTTTTTTTTTTTTTTATAAATTGTACCCTACCTGACCTTGATATAAGCAATGTCCAAGTGAACAATTATGAAAACGAATAATCGTCAAAAATTTAAAAACGAAAATCTTTCGAAAAATCCACTTAAAGGATTCACGTTCACACATATTCACGTTCCCGAGATTCTTTACTTCATAAGTATAGCCCATCTCCTCTATTAGCTCGCAATACACTGATTATTACGCTTGCCCCGATTGCCTAGACAAGGGACATGGAAAGAGGCTAAAAACAACCGAAGTGGTGCGTAATTTTCTGTAAGCGCAGCTTAATTGTTAAGTAGTCAACTATCTCGGAACATCTGAGCAGAAACACTATGCAGTGCGAGGTGACCCTTAAGCCCCGTTCACAAGCATGCCAAGCACAAGCATGCCTCCGTGCCTGGCTCCAGATCTGTGCCCTAGACATGGATATGAACGGTGATGATAGGCACGTGCCTAGGCATCGGTGCCTGGCTAGGCATGCTTGTGAACGCGGCTTTAAGCTAACTTAACTGATGCTGAAGCACAAAGTGAAACGCGAACAAAAAGCTACTGACTAAACTTTAGCCGATTATCTACGGCCCCTGACGTGTTCATGACGCAATGAAAGAAATAAGAAAGTTCGATTAAATTAATGTTGCAGAATATATATTTGCATATATATATACAAAGCCGAGCGGCAAGCCAGGCGCCGGACGCGTTTACACTTGTAAACCGTTCGAGGGACAATCAGTTCCGTTAGTAAATGGAAAATATAGACTTTTCGTTATCGGTTGTTTCCCCCCCCCCCCCCTTGGGATTCTGTTTAATAAAAAAAATTTGCTTTTTATATATGTTAGTAATGTGTTCGTTGTGTATATATAAGTTTGTCAATACAAAGAACTTGAACTTGTTTGACGTCACAAGCCGTAGATAATCTGCTAAAGTTTAGTACAACACCAACAAAATCGCAAAACTCACCAGAATTGTGCTTTCGCCATCTCCATTGTAGATCTTGTATCGCGGACCGTTCTCGTCAATAATTGCATTGGTTCGGCTATTCCACCAGTTGATTGTTGCATTCGGGATGGAGGAAGCACGGCAGGTCAAGTTCACGGGTCTTTGGTCCCAGGTCCAGGTCTCCTTCATTGGTGTGTCATCAAAATTCGGTCGGAATTCGACAGTGATGTGTCCCATTCGTTCGATGACGCCCGCTACAAGATCGGTTGTTTTAAAGTTTAACCGAACAGGGCTGAGACCCGAAAGTTTAGTGACACATCACTTATTCGCTTAAATAGGCCTGAAAACCGGATAAAAATGTGTTACTCCATCTGTCCGCTATCCATAAATAACTGATTTAATCGAGTGTGCTTTTTCTTTCGGATTTATGGTACCTCTATGCGCCTGTCCCTCTGTGCTTAAAATATTTACCAACTACAAAGGTAGGCCTATGCCATCTCCAAAAAGTAAACCAAAAATGGCAGATTCATGGCAGTAAATATCTTAACATAATTTCCTACTTACTTCAGCCTTGGCATATTCCGGGCTTAGCGTCTTCAATCCTGGAAATGCAGATTTTTTTTTAAATTAAAATTCTCCGCGTTCCGGTGAATTTTGGTTTTTTGTGAAAACCTCACACCTTCTGAATGTTAATACTAGAGCCTCGGCTGAAAAAGTACCAAATCCCTCAGATGGGTTAAGATGTTTCAGTGTATTCAGATATCAGAAGTCAAAATAATCTATCTTATCAGTTAAACTTTAAAGTTCATCGAAACGGACCAAGCATCCGAAATCACAGTGATTGTTTCATAGACTATTTGTCTCTGAAAATCTCAACACAAACATCCCGATTCCGATTCCTGTTTTTTTCTGGCAGCGCAGAGGGCATTTGTCGTGTGCTTATTAACTTTTTAGACAGTTTATTCCAGAATTTGTTTCGGATCGTTTCCCGTAACGTGTGCGCCTCAGGGAAATTGAACAGTCTCCGGAGGGCGAATTCGCTCTCGTCGGGAAAGTCGGTCTTAGTCTGAACTCTCGTCACGGTTTCGAGTATCTGACCTAGCAGAAAATGAACGAAGCACTTTTCCAAGAGACAGGAATCTCGGAAGTAGAGGCAATGGAGGAAAACGTCAAAGGCCAGACTTAACCTCGAAATTTTCTTCCTGGTTTCCAGATTATGAGGCTCTGCCCCCCCCCCCCAACAAGCTTCCTGAATCCGGACAGTGTAATAGAGGCAGCAGAGTTTATGCATAAGTCGCAACACATACAATCTCTGTTCGCCTGCTATTTCTTCTAGAAATCTGACCTTTGTGGCGCCCACCAGGACAACACTCTAGGCTTATCTCCCTTCAGTTCAGCTATTTAGGCTGAATTTGTATCCATCCTAACGACACTACACTGATTTTGTATGTGTAAGGCTCTTTATGAGGCGGATCAGGCTCCCGCTTATTGGTTCCAAGGAGCTCATAAGTCAGAAGTACGGGTCATGAAAGTTTGTCTGTGTTTTGGCAGTTTCAAAGGACGTAGCCTATGTTAGAATACTGGAACAGAAACCGTATGTATTGTGACTTGGGCGTAAACTATGTTGCCTCTATATTACCCTTTCCGCATTCCGGAATCTAGGGGGGGGGGGGGGCAGCACTTCGTAATCTGGAATCCCCGAGGAAAATTTGGGGGCGAAGACTAGCCTTTGACCTTACCCGTCATTGCCTCTACTTTGGGGATTCCTGTCTCTCGTAAAACTGATTCGTTTATTCTCTGCTAGGTCAGATATTCGAAGCCGTGACGTGGGTTCAGACTAAGACCGACATTAACGAGGAGAATGGATGTTACGACTTCAAAGGAATCACGTATTTCAGCATTCGTGATATAAACTGTATCTACAGTGTTTTGTGCTTTAGTAAACAGAACACACAATCAGAAAACGCGTCTTTCCCATCTCAAGACTGACTAATGCATTTATTTCTGCCCAGCATGTTGACGTTCCAGAGAAGGCAAGTTCCAGATTCTCCTAGGACCTGCCATCTATTTTTGAATTAAGGAAATGCCTTGTTCCAGTTCAGCACTCAAAGTGGACAAGTTTCTGAAAGTCCCCCATTGTCTCAGTACCAACACTTGAGACAAAGAACTAGTAAAATTCATATTTCAACTAATTATCCATAATAAGGTCAACTCCTAAGACAGTGCGAAACACCATTTCTCAGGAATCAGATTGCACTCAATAGACAGAGCGCTGAAGCTAAGAGCCACTAACCTTCGGTAGTGAGGCGCATGAAAAAAAAATTGTTTGTCTTTTTGTTTTGTTTTGTATATGGCCCCTGGGCTTTGGAATATACTAATTATTATTTTTATATTCAAATAATGTATAAATCGGCCCTTCTTGGCAAGGGTCCTCGTCAGTACAATCATACTGCAGATTTTTTTTACTCATCAAGTGCATCGATTTCACTATATATGTAGTGCTGATAATGAGCGTGTACTACCCTTCTAACAATAGTTACTATTATAAGGTTTGAAGCCAAGCTGACCATTCATTACGAAAGAAATAGAAAACCGTGATTTTCGGGGGTTTTTTATTGATCAGCTAATTATCCCTCTAGGATGATGTGCGAGGGATAAATATAAATTCGGATATTTCGGTTGCACTTCCGGCACAGCGAAAAACAAACAACTAAATCATAAAATCCAACACAATACCAACAGAAAAGTGATGCGGAACCAACAACACATACAACGATATGTAACTTAAAACCAGAAGGAACGATGCTGACTGAAACGACAAACCAATTCAAATAAAATAACGAATATTAAAATGTGCGTGTTAAAAGTGTATATGTACAAATCTGTGATTATTTTGCAATTCTAAATTCTGTGTCTATTTACAATTTACCAATACCCTGGGAAAGCGCAGAAGCTTTCACCCAGCCATTATAAAATCCTTCGCTTTAACCATCACTATAAAAATAATTTCACAGAACTCACTGAGTCACCGCCAGGCTCCAATGGTACGAAATGGAAGGCAAAACAAGTCTTCGCGATACTATTCCAGTGCTTGAATCCTATCTGCTCCAGGCACGCGAGAATTCGGCTGACAAACCGTATGAAACTGTTTGTTTGATGAAAGTTGTTATCGGGACTCTCCAGCCCCTCCTCCCCCATACTTGTAGGTTCTTCTCTTCGATCGAAATAGGTTCTTTGGATCCCAAAAGACCGGTTACGGGATACCTATGGCAGTATTATTTATTTCTTCACTAGAAGGGACGCATAGGAATACAAAAATGAAAGACAAAATGGAACAAAATACTACAAACACTTAGTTTGGCTAAACAAATTATGCCGGTTATAACGTGCGGCGAAGCTGAGAAACGATCAATGGATGTTTTTTCTCTTTGTTTTACTTAGGGCTACACAAGTCTGAAAGTCAACTTAAAATCAAGCTTGTTTGTGTATACCAAAATACAGAAACTGGATCGAGGGATTTTTTTTGTATTTGTCGCAGTAGGCTCCAAAACACAAGGCAGGTTTGTTGGTCCACCAGGCCTTCAAAATGAAAAATTTAATTTCGAAGCTTCCCATGACCTTATTTTTGAAACAGATGCTGGCGGACTTTGACGCTTTCGGCAAAGAGCTACTTCCCTTACAAACCCTGTCCAGCCTAAAAACACACTAAGACGTCGTAGCTGCAAAACGAAACAATGATGAAAGGCGGGGATTTCTGAACCTCTAAAAAATCAGAATAGGTAGGCTACTAACCATTTACCCCTCATGGTTTTTTCTTAATTAGTTCGTGGTTCTCTCTTTGTTCTTCTTTCTACACGGTTCTTCACTTGTCCACATTCGTTTGTTAGTCGTAAGCAGACAATCACTTATATAAGCTTTGAACTCTGTCATTCGCATGTCCTGTTGGATTTTTTGTGGTCCGTAAAAAATGACAAGTGCATTCTCGGGTGCTATTAATTCCTCCAAAACGCTTTGTCGATTTCCGATCTTCGTCTACTTCGCTGATTACTTTCTTGTCCTTGTCTGACAAGAAATAATTCGATTTGAGTTTTGAAATGGCAGCGAGACTTCCCGTAGGGAATCAGAAATCGGAAGATTTTTTCTGAAAAGAGAGGCTAATCCTTCCAACAAGACAGATTTATATAGACATTTGAGTTTACAGCCTACGAATTTTTCAGCAGCTACTTAAAGTAGAGCTTTAACTAAAAAGCCAGGTTATTTTTGCATATTCTTTTTTAATATTCCTTTTGAAATGCAACAGCTCTGAGACAGTTTCAGCACAAGTGGCACTAGACATACTTTCTATCCCGATAATTTAACGTACCCAATTCCTTTGAAAGTATGGTGTTTTCAAATATTAAAGACCCATCCCGGAGGTTTCAGCCAAGAGCGAGACCTCTATCTTTTACAAGAAAGCGGGAGAAATGACGTGGCTTGTCTTTCTTTGTAGTCTTTCTGACCACATTGTCAAAAGCTTCATAACAGATAACACAAGGATGCGCAGTTTCAACAGACAACACTTCGGATGTAATTTTGAAAATGTTATGCATTGCAAGTTATGCATAACAAACATTGCAAGGACGAGCCGAAAAAGCATCTGCTGACTTTTCCGATATGATGACGACAAAACAAGAAAGTCAGCAGATGTTTTTTCGGCGGTGGTTCGGCTCTTCCTGACAATGCGTATTATGCCTAACATTTGCATAACGTTTTCAAAATCACAACAGATTACATCACAAGTATTGTCTGTTGAAACTGCGCATCCTTGTGGTGTCTACTATGAAACTTTGACAGTGCAATGAGATCATCAGAAGCAATAAGCCGGAGCCTGGTCCGCTTCGAGAAGAACCAGACACGGCAAATGCAAAAGTCGATGTAGTGCCGTTAGGGTAGATGAAAATGACATCACAAGTTCGAAAAATCAGAGACGATAATGGATGAGACTAGGTACGTATTCAGCAAGTCGGTTAACTGTTTTGAAAAGAGTAGGTGACGTTAAAGAAGTTAGCAAAAATAACATCGCGTCGTAGAAGAAGACTCGTAACTCCAAATGTAAAAAAAAAAAAAAAAATGCCTGCTAGAGTAGATCACACATAAAAAGAGTACACTACAAGAAACAATTGTACCTTGTAGAGAGTGTAATTCTCCCATCCCGTGACTTCCTGTAATCCCCCCCCCCTCCAACTGTTCTCTTCATATTAGTTCATCTTCCTTCGTGACTCGAGCAGGTTGACTAATATCGAAACAGATCCGTGCGTGCCCCGCAGTAGTGCACTAATCAAAGCCAAGTCCTCCCTCCCCCTTTTCTTATTACATGATACAGGCCCAAACAGATATCCAGTGTCCGAAGGCCCTTCTGGTCAATTTACCAAAAACGAATATCACTTGTTAAAATTACATCTTCCGTTTTCCTCTTTTCTTTTCCTCTATACTCCCTCATGAATATTTTATGCGGAGAAGGAAAATGGACACTTTCATTCAATTCGACCATCCTTTAGCAAGAACGGTCCCACTTTTATCCTCTAGGGAGTTGAAATTGAGCGATCTGTGGAAACTTATCTTAGCGGTTTACTTGCACTTCCCCACAAGTAAAACGAACGGTGTATACTGGAAGAGCTTCAGCCGAGGCTTCAGCTCCCCAGTAACTGTTTCAAAAGGCTAGGCTGCACCTTCCAGATTTCCAAATATGTAGCACTTTCGCACATTAAGCAAACCCTTCCGGATTTTCATGATAAAGATTGTAGCTATTCTTGCTATTCTTCAACATTTCATGGACGACCCATTCAAAATTCAATCTTTTGCTCCACAGTAACAACTGTCAATCACTGTCTCTTTTTCTTCTTATATTTTGCAGAACAATTGTGCATCTCTAATGTGTTCCACCTTTTATTCAAACAATGTTTACAACGGATGCGTCAGCTACGATTCTTCATCAGCGATATTTCGGCCCTTCTTGGCAAGGGTCCTCGTCAGCCTTATCACCTACATATGGCACCTTCCAGACAACCAGATTCTGGGGTCCGACACTGGAATCAGTTAATAGTCCAAAAACGTCTGGAAAGCCTTCCAAACGTGTTTGACCTGGCTCCACTTTCCGGATCCATCTCGACGAAAACGGGTGTTTGGAATTCGGAAGAAAAATTTGCACTATGAGAAGTTTCATAACAGAAAAGACAAGGATGCGCTCTTTCAAAGATACCACTTAGGATGTTACCTGATTGTTTGTCAAATATTACGCATTAAAACGTTATGTATACAAGTAGGGCCGGAAAAACATCTGCTGACTTTTTTTTTGTCATCATGAGTTCGGAAAAATCAGCACATGCGTTTTCGGCTCTTCCTGGCAACTCTTGTTACGTGTAAGATTTAACGTTTGCGAAATCATAGCAATAACTGTGATGTTTTCTATATATATTTTGTTAATCATCTTTCTTCACTTCTGTTAATTACGTTTGCATACAATATTCATCACGTGTCAGCCTCACCTGAACCAAGCATGAGCACCCGCGCCATCAAAGTCATTGATAATTCGGTTCAGGCGAGGCTATATAAATCATTCATTGGCTGAATAGCCGCAGTTTTGTACCGGACTTCCAAGAATAAACAATACTGTTTTTCGCCACAAGTCGAGTAGCTACGTGCTTGACGTTGAAACTCACCTCCATTTTTGGCCACACATTTGTACAGGCCATCATCATCCCTTCTTGATCCGTAAATTGTCATCTTTGCTACTGCGGTTTCGGCTTCAGACCCTGGTTTCGCTTCCACGCTAACTCTGGTGTCTTTCGCATTAACTCCATGTGAGAAAATGTTATCAGAGCCCTCTTTGATGAAAGCGATTTCTGGTAGTGGGTCACCTCGAACGATACACTCAATGCTGATGTCTGCTTCCTGGACCTGAAAAGTGGGACGTTAGACTCTTCGATTCGGGACTCGAGAATTTTGTTCAACAACCATGTAACATCTCACAAAGGCTTGCTGACTTCTACACTGTCACATAAGTTTCATAACAGACGGGACTTAAGACACTTCGATTCGGGACTTGAGAAACTTGTTCAACAACTATGTAACATCTCAGAAATGCTTGATGACTTCTACACTGTCAGAAGTTTCATAAAAGATAATACAAGGAGATTCAATAGACAACACTTGGGATCTGTTGTGGTTTTGAAAACGTTATGCATAACAAGAATTACCAAGAGGAGCGGAAAAAGCTTCTGCTGACTTTTCCGATACCAAGACGACAAACAAAAAAGTCGGCAGTTCCTTTTCAACTTTTCCTGGCAATGCTTGTTATGCGTAATATTCGATGCATAACGTTTTAAAAATCACAACAACTTACGGTTGAAATTGTGTAGACGTAAACGTACGTATGTTACGAAGCTTTAGAAAGTGCAATATATTTATTTGTGTCGTTCTCCGACGCAACATTCAAGCTCCAGAATTAACTGTCGTTCTCATAACCGTGATGTCGCTTTTTAATTAGTCTCTGGTTTTAAATTGACCGAGATCGTAGATTTCCTCGAAAACCAGACTCAACCCCAGCATCCACGACAACTGTGCTCCACATTTTGTATGCATTATTGAGATGCGGGAACTGGGGATCATATGCATTACAGGTGTACTTCTTTCTTTAAACGTTAGTTGACTGCGAACAGTGCCATTTCCATCCCCTTGCTGTGACAAAAGTCAAAAGTCGGAGTCAGAGTCTGGTTCTTAGACTGGAATTTCAGTAAGTCGTCGGGGTCGGAGCATGGTTCGTATACTGAAATTTGAGTGAATCAAAATTTCGTAACTGAACAAGAGCTGCAAGCTCATATGGCACTTGCAAGGCTGAGTCAGAGGATGAAAGTAGGAATTCTTCAGTTCGTGGGTTTGTTGTGATTATTTGTAAGCAAAACCCTTGAGTCCTTGGAAATCACGAGAACGTATCGTTTGGTAATCCATTTGGCTGTGATGATGCGCACTTTAGGGGCGCTAGAAATTCATCTGTAATCACAACTCTTGAAGCAAAAATGATGATGAGCTCATCGGGAGAATGAAATGTATATTTTAATCAAAAGTATCATTTGTACTTTAAGAAATTCAGTTGCAAGCAAAACCCATGAGACAAAAATATTCTAATCATGTCAAGTCTCTAATGTTCAAGTTTCATGGTCCTAGCACATCTGGAAGTACTTTAACTGGCGATCACCGGAATTCCGGACCCCCCTTCCTCCCCCCACAGTGCTCGAACCCGATCCAGTTCTGTCACTGATGAATCTAGGGCTTGTGCTTGTTCTTCCCACCAAGTTTCATCCCAATCGCTCCACTCTTAGCGTGTCACAAGATTTACGGCTCCCCCATGACTCCCCCCACAATAATCGGATCCGGTTCAGACTTCACATGGGACATCCGAGACACGAGGTCTTTCCAACTATCAAGTTTCATTAAGATCTGATCACCCGTTCCAAAGTTATACGTACCTCTAGATTCCGGATTCCCCTTCCCTCCACTCCCCCTACGGTGTTCGGATCGGAGAAGTGACTATTTCCAAGTTAGTTTGGTCGGGTCCCTGGCACGCTTGCCAAGTTTCACTGTCCCAGCCCACCTAAAAGTAACTTAACTCCGTATCACCGGAATCCCGCCCCCCCCTCCAACTCCCACCACAGTGCACGAATCCCGTCCGCGTCTGCCAATGATGTACCTAGAGCTTGTGCTTGTTCCTCTCACCAAGTTTCATCCCGATCCCTCCACTTTAAGCTTGTCATATGATTTCCGGTCCCCCCCCTGCGCCCCCCCCCCACATTCATCGGATTCGGTCCGGACTTGAAATGGAACATCTGAGACATGACGTCTCTCCAAATATCAACTTTCATTAAGATCCGATAACCCGTTCGAAAGTTATGCATGCCACTAAATTCCGGATTCCGGCTCCCCTCCCTCCCCCCACGATGGTCAGATCGGGCAAGTGACTATTTTCAACTTAGTTTGGTCGGGTCCCTAATATGCCTGCCAAGTTTCATCGTCCTAGCATATCTGGAAGTACCCTAACTCGCAAACACCGGACTAACCGACCGACCGACGGACAGACCGACGGAAAAGTGATCGGTATATGGCACTTGGCCGGAAGGCAAGTGCCATAAAAACTTCTAACAAACTCGGCTCCGCCCCTCGGACAAGTTCAATTTGTTTTTTCGCAATTTCATTTTCCAGTGTGAGCGGCTTGAGCCTAAAGAGGACCCTTGCTAAGAAGGGACTAAATATTGTTCTGGTAAAATTCAGCTGACGTATCCGTTTTGAACGGTCGAAACAGAAAAGTCAACTACCAGTCTGCCGAAGTAACTAATTGTGATTACTAAAAATCACCTGACTGGTTGTTTGAGGTCTTTATTTTACCCTTCAGCCCAATTCTGGTCTGTCCATAGTGAACGAACGTTCAAAGAGGCATTTCTATTGTATATAATAGTTGCGTTTTTGCTGATACCATGGTATATGTTACCACGGTCTAAAGTCGTTTTTGCAGTTATCGTGGTATCTGATACCGCGGTCAAAAGGCGTTTTTGCAGTTATCGTGGTATCTGGCCAGTTATCGTGGTATCAAATATTCAGATACTACGGTCCGACCGTGGTAACTGGTCGTGGTATCTGAAAAGTCATCTCACTTTCATCAAATTTTGTCAGATTGGTGAGAAAGAAGTTTAGCACTTCGTTATGTAGCCTAACTGGATATCTGTTTTTCTTTTGGGATGACTTCGAAAAGTACAATTTCGGCAATAGTCGTTTTTGCAGAGCACCGTGTATCAGATACCACGATAACTGCAAAAACGACTAATTGCAGATCCAGCTACAGCGGTAACAGATACCATGGTATCAGCAAAAACGCAACTAATATTTATTTACTAAAATGACGCCAATTCCTTTCTGCTCAGGTCACGTCTCTTTTGCTCACATCTCGTTTTCTTGTATATTATTATTTATTACCGTATTATAATATTACCATCATATCACCATAACAAGCACTATATACAATAAAGAATATTCACATAAGCTGTGCCATTACTTTAAAAAAAAATACTGAACTGAACTGAACATGAGCAAACTAATAAGAAACTATTGGATCCCAGTTACTTATTTTTGGGGGGATCCCAAAACGTAAGTGGAGGGATACCTATGACATCGCAAAAGTTGTCCGTCTGTCCGTCCGTCCGTCTGTAAGCACGATAACTCTCGAAGGGAATGAGATATTTTGATGAAACTTGGTGTGAGGATTCGTTGGGTCGTCGGACCAGTCGAGTTCGTAGATGGGCTTTGTAGCTCTACATTTAGGGGTGGGGGAGGGTATTCAAATTAAGGGGCAAACAAAATATTTTGAAACAGCTAATGTGATAGTCGATTATGGGGTAAGAAGACATGCTGAGCACGATGGTGAAAACCATTTTGTCATCGGAAGAGTACTTCGCCCGGAATCCGGCCAAAGCCGGAAAGTTTGTTAAAAGTAAAAGTTTTATTTGAAGTTGATTAGATGTTCGATTTAGGGGTAGGAAGACATGCTGAAGACGATGGTGAAAACCATTTTCTCGGCGGACAAGTAGTTCGCCCGGAATCCGGTCGAAACCGGAAAATTTGTTAAAATTAAAAGTTTTATTTCGAGTTGATTAGATGTCCGAGTTAGGGCAAGAAGACATGCTGAACAGAAAAATAATTTTCTACCCGGTAGTTCGCCCAGAATCCGGCAAAAACCGGAAAGTTGGTTAAAAGTAAAAGTTTAATTTGAAGTTGACTGAATGTGTGATTTACGGGTAAAAAGACATGCCGAACACGATGGTGAAAATCGTTTTCTCGCTGGACAACTAGTTCGCCCGGAATCCGGCCAAACCTAGAAAATTTGTTAAAAGCAAAAGTTCGATTAGATGACAGATTAAGGGGTAAGAAGAGAGGCTGAGTCGGTATGACAATGGTTTTTTACCCGGACATATATTTATTCCGGAATCCGGTTGTAACAGGATTTTTTTTAAGTCAAACTTTTATTCAAAGTTGATTAGATGTTCTTTATAGGGATAAGGAGATACGCTGGTTTTGTTTCTGTATTATTTTTTTTTGCTGGACTAGTAGTTCGCTCGGAAATTGGCAGGAAGTCTCGGTCAGTATCGTCAAATAGATATGGCTTATAGAGGTATATCTGAACTTGGTTTTCTCTGATGATTAGCCTGTCCAAGACTGGATCTGGCGAAGGCCAGACTCGATTGTCTGAATCAAATATTAGATTTTTGGGATCCCATCGACACCTTTGGTCTTGTTTTGTAATGATTGTACATGTTCGAGCTATTTTAACTCGTTTAATTGGGCGCTACGAGTTATGTCAATAAAGTATCTATTTATCTATATAGCGTAAAAATAAAACTGTAAAACAGTTGCAGTGCCAACGTGTCAAGGGCTTCCCATGTTTATCGTATTTATTGGCTTATCAGACTTCTGTATGAACTCGGATTTCTTTTTATTTTATGCGGAGAAATTATGGCTTCGTTCCGTTCGATTTTTTCCCCGGCGGGATACATAGGCGGGGAAACTGACTTATTGTTAGGACAGACGATCTAGTTTTCCCGGCCGGGTTTTCTCCACTTCCGTTATAAAGTTAAAAAAACGTACTTTCCGTACGGATGTGATGACAGTCTCACAGTGCTGTTAGCAAAAACATAGAATAAAACGGTGGCATTCTAAAAATTCGAAACTAACAAGTTTTCTAGTTAAAAAAAAACAAGGAGAGATTGATTTGAAGAAATAATTATAAATCGGTAAAATCATATCAGGTGAATGTCTTCAGATGTCAGCTGGGCTTTTCTCTACCGATATTCCGGCCTTTCTTGGCAAGGGTCTTCTTTGGGCTCTTGCTCGAAACACGACCCTGAGATGAAGACTATCGACCAAATCCTAGCATGTCTGCAGAGTAAAAGTTTTATACAAATTTTTCCAAATATTTGCTATTTTAAACAAAAAAAAATGAATCTAAGAAAATAAAAAAAAGATTTAAAAAATAGAAAACTTACTCCAGTGACGTTTAAGTAGGACACAATCGTCGGTTTAGTAATGACGTGTAATGTTGGCTCTGCGGTGATAACGCCTCCTCCGTTGGTCGCTCGACATCTAAAAGCAAATAATAGGGTAAGTACACAGAGCTACCCACATCTACGCCATCTTCCTCTAAAACGTAAATCCTTGCCGTACCACGCCAAAGTCAGCATGATGGATTGCTCAATAGCCAACTGGTGTAGGCTATACATTTTTTTAATTTTTTTTTATGATTTAAAGGACACCTGAATAAAGAGTACCAAGTACCATCCCTATCTGTATGATGTCCGTTAACATTGCCTGCAGAAAACCCAATCCAAATGTAAAATACCGTTTCCAAGCTATGATTTTTGCTCCATTTTGCATCTGTCCTTATTTCAGTACCGAGCAATTTTAGAAATGAACAAATGTCTCCAATCAACCCTTCTTCTGGAATATTTTTTAACCAGATAAGCCCAAATGTATATCTAGAAGAAATTCCAATACGATCCGGCCAGCGCTGTACAAGATTTGAATGAATTGCGCTGTTTGTCTTAGAGTCTGCATGTGCAAACCTCCGGAAACAATCATCCCTATTTTGAAAACGTCACGCTCAGGAGAAGAATGCCTTCCGCGTCCATGTCTGTAAATGCATTCTCCATGGTGTGTTCAAGTATGGTTTCATTGTTCAGGTGTCCTTTAATAAATCCTCTATTGGGTCGGACTTAGATTGATTTTTTTTTTTTTGGGGGGGGGGGGGGGGTCAGTACTGGAAACATCGAGCAAGGGTTTGTTTAGAGGCGGGAAATTTAGAAACTCTGTTGGCGAAGAAGGTGGTTTTTTTACCTGTATATCGTAATTGAATATATAATTGATTGTTTGTTACTAATCTGTTTGTTTATCCAAATATTGCGTACAACGAATACGTCAGCTACGATGCTTCATCAGCGATGTTTCGGCCCTTCTTGGCAAGGGTCCTTGTCAGGCTGACGAGGACTCTTGCCAAGAAGGGCCGAAATATCGCTGATAATGCATCGTAGCTGACGTATCCGTTGTATCAACAACAAATATGAGCAAGAACGATGGTCTCTCATCCATCCCCCGATGAACAATGTTCCGACAAAAATGAGCGGAGGTGGAGCCAATAAGCGGCCTTCTTCGTTGGCCTTGTATAGAGAGATTGCACCATACTCGACGAAAACTGACGGGATCATAACGAAAAAAATTAACATTAGGTAGTATAGGACTTTCAACTTTGAAATTAAATTTTTAAATTTTATCATAGTTCTGAGCCAGGGACTTGCTGTAAATGTAATTGGGATATTTCTTAATCGTATAATTCTATTTTTGCAAAAGAGTTTCCACGGAAGTAAAAGTTTGAAGACGTCAAAGTTTGTCAACAAAGAGGAGTCTCGTCCTATTGGTCGATTATGACACATTTTTTGAAATCCGCGTCATCGCCGACCAATAGGATTCGAGACTCCGTTTTCGTATTCAAACTTTGAAGTCTTCAAGCTCTTACTTCCATGGAAACTCATTTGCAAAAACAGAATTATACGGTTAAGGAATAGCCCAATTGACATTCCAGCAAGTCCCTAGTTCAGAATGATGATAAAACACCGATAATTTAACTTCAAAGTTGAAAGTCCTATAGCTCCCAATATTAAAATTTGTTGTTATGATCCCGTAATGATGATGTAGCAATATCCGTTTTCTTTGGGTAGGGTGCAATCTCTCTATACTCTTTGGTCAACACCAATTTACACAATTGAGACATTTGCGAAGAAAACAACGTAGCCACTAGCGAGGCGGATGTTCTGGCCTGTTCCCACCGGAAGGAAACAGCGTTGATTTTGTTTGACTAGACGCTGGGCGTCTGATTAGTGATGCGAAAAATAAAAGCGAACTTGATGATAGGCATAATCGCTTTCGTTATACCATGACCACCAATATGGACATCTGAATCCATTATGACAAGACCTTTTTTATGTCTCTGGGAAGAAGCATATGATGAAAAACCGGGATTTGAAGCACACTAACTGAGGGCATGACCCATTGAGTTTCAACACATGCAGTTTCAACTTTGTCAGACAAGTGTAAACTAAGAGCAATGTAATCTAGGCTTGCTAGGACTACTGAAATTACCGAAAAGGTAGAATAGCATGGAATAGTCAAAATAATACCAGTAAGCGACTGTACATTTTGTGTTTTTTCTTCTTTTTTCCTAGAAAATAATTGTATAGATTTCGGTTTCGAGTAAGTAGTGAATTGAAAGACGATACTTCACGTCAGCCTGGGCTATCCCAGACTGAAGTGCACTTTTGTCATTTATGCTTGTTGAATCCCTATCTGAACTTGGTTTTCTCATTTGATTAGTTGTTTGCCCGTAAACAAAAACTTCAAAACGGTATCATTTTTTATTGTAATCTACATATTCAAGCGGTTGATTATGAAGACTTGGAAATGTTCAAGATTCGATTGTCTGGATCAAGAACTCTGACAAACATTAAATTTGTGGGATCCCATCGAAACCTTTGGTCTTGTTTTTTATTTAATTCAAAATAGTCTCTGGTTGGTTTGTCACATAGAAGCCTGGTAGAAGCCCACTGTATAATGTTCCACCTGCGTCATATTGGTCCTTTCCACTCAGCCTACTAAACCTAAAACACGGCCTTTTTGGAAGAATCTGCTTGTTTTTCATCTGATATTCCCAGATGAGAGCAAATATCTGGAACGATATTTATCTCTTCTCGTTTTGGGTGTTGACATCACTTAGCTGAATTGACCCCGAAAAGGTACGTTTGGTCAACAAATGGGTAAAATATTGTCATCATCATCATTATTAGAAAATCGAGATGTCATAGATATGTGTGTCCTGACTGGTCATTTGCCGGCAAACTCCCATGAAGAGATGCGATCCAAATGCTCGAAATACGAGCGCAAGACATCCGATGCTCACAGAAACTGCAGAACATGCTGTAATGAGCCCTTTCACGGCCTATTCGTAACATAAACCCAAAAAGTCGTCATTGTGCGACAAAATCCACATTCTATTGGCTGCCTTTGTCATTCTGACACGAGACGTACGACTGAGGATAGGACGCTTTGAGGCAGGTAAGCCCCCCCCCCCCCGAGGGGTTGCTCTCTCTGCGCCACCGCTGTACACCTCGGCGCAGCACCGGCACCGCGGCACGCGCCACTTGGTGTACATAGTTTTGTAGAGTAAGCAGCCCACCCCCCCCCCTCCAGGCCTACCCTGCTTTAAAGCACATCTCGCACTATTTACTGTTTATGATCCAATATTCAAGGTAATGTCAATACTGTAAAGCTAGAATCTGCTTTTTTTAAATATCCACGGCTTTGCCTGTTTTAGCCCTTTTCCCGGGCCCACCGACTTCTACCAAGATCTCGGCAAAATTCAGAAAACCGGTTTATGCATCAGTAGCATGATGCGTGAACACTCGACCGCAATATAGGCTCCTTATATTGCTCATGGATACTAGTGGATCGCGGCAAGTGCTAAGCTAAGAGGGTGAGGTGTTTTTAGCAGGCTCAGAATGTAACTAGGAAATTATCTCCAGGTTTTAAGAACTAATGAATGATGTTACAGAAGTAGGGTGAGGTGTTTTAGCAGGCTCAGAATGTAACATAGGAAATTATCTCCGGTTTTGAAGGACTTAATGAATGATGTTACAGAAGTAGGTTGGACTGGCATTATACGTACGACAGGTTCTTTAAGTAAGGGAGTTGAGTTACAAAACTCATCGGACGAATTGGGTCATTACAAATCGAACACCATGGTTTGAATGAGCTTTAGGGTTTACTAACGAAAGAATTTTTCTTTTCTTTATGCCCGTTTACTTCTTTTTCCTCCTTCCTTATACTACAGTGAACCAGTGCGGCGATGCAAGTGGCTAGGTCTCCACCCCAACACTCACGTTATTAGCATTATTAAAAACATTAAAATTCCTTACTTGACTTCACTTAATAATGGTTTAATCATCCTCGGAACTTAAATAATCTTTCAAGGAGACAAAAATTATTTATTTTATGGCTATCTTCTTATAATAACTTAACTCCCAACGATCGGAATTACGTCTTCCCTACTGTTTTCGCAAACCAATCATACACATCCTTCCATATAACCAAGAACAAATAAGCACCGGACCCTCCGTCGCCCTATCTCTGCAATACAACCATGCGGAGCCGAATAGATCCCTATACCCTGCCCGATGCAAACGAGCGGAACGTAGGAGCTACGTGGAACTTCACGATTCGTTACCTCTTCACATAGCTATATCGCATTCAAGCCCTGGAGAAGAAATATCAAAAGTAAAAGCCGATTGGTTGTCTATCACTGTGACTTCACACGAGAGGAGTTGAAGAGCGGGTCAGTGCGATCCTCTGATATGCGCAGCAACGAAGAGGGGATGTGCTCAAAGGTTCCAATTCCGAAGTCGAATACCGGAGACATGACATCGTTAAGTAATTACAGACCGATTGCTATGGCGGCTGTTATTTCGAAAATTTTCGAAAAATGTCTCTTTTCTTTGATTTCATCCCAGATTAATTCGTCGCATTATCAATTTGGGTTCAAAGAAGGGTCTTCGACGGAGTTTTGTGTTTTCATTCTCAAATCTGTCGTGCAGTATTTCTGGCTTTTTTCAAGTCCTGTGTTTGCGTGCTTCATTGACGCAAAGGCAGCTTTCGACAGAGTGAACCTTGAGAAGCTCCTGGATAAAATGGACACAAAGGGAGTTGACCGTCGTGTCATTGGAACTCTTGAACATTGGTTCGATGTACAGCGTTTCAGAATAAAATGGAGTGGTTATTTCAGCATGCCATTCCCTGTTCTGAATGGTGTACGGCAAGGTGGGGTCCTCTCTCCGTTGCTGTATAACCTATATGTGGATGGTCTCAACCTGCGTTTGGCCCAAACTAAGGTTGGTTGTTTCATTGGAGGTGTTTGCTTTAATAACCTGAGTTATGCTGATGACCTGGTTATTTTAGCTCCTACAGTGGCTGCACTAAACCATCTACTTTCAATTTGTGATGAGTTTGCGTCAGCTAATGATATCGTGTTTAACACGGCCAAGACCCAGTGTATGGCGTTCATTCCTCGCGGGACCCCTCTGAAACACATCCCTATGGCATTGCTTTCTGGAGTGTCGCTGTCTTTCGTTGAGTCCTACAAATATCTTGGATTCACGGTGGCTCCCTCCCTGAGTGACGAGCTCCATGTTAAAGCACTTTCACGTTCGCTGTGCTGCAGGGCTAACTTACTTATTCGTAAGTTCGGGAAATGCGACCCTGCCGTGAGGTGTTTTCTTTTCAGAGCTTATTGCACCCCGTTGTACGGTCTTGCTTTTGTGCAATCTGTATCTGTTAAGTGTGAGAACTCTCTTCGGGTTCTGTATAACAATTCTTTTCGGTGGCTTCTTGGTCTTTCCCTTAACTGTAGTGCTTCCGGAATGTTTGTTGGTGGTGGCCTCCCTTCTTTTCCTGAACTTCGTAGGAGATCATCTCTTTCGATCCAGACAAGGATTCTTGCTTCGGACAATCCGCTCCTTCGGGTGCTTTCGGGGCCGCTTTTTCGGCTATCTCTGCCACTTTGGCGGACATGGTCTGGTGAGATTTATACACAACGAACTTGATGCTCAAGCACCTTTTTTGTTGTTTGTGTTTTTCTCTCTTATTTTGTTATTGTTTAATATGTTGTTGCTGTTGTTTTTTTGTATGTTTTTGAGTGGCCCTAGTTGGTCCTTAGTTCAATGAAATAAAAAAAAAAAATAATAAAAGCTCGAGCAAGTACCTCTAGCTCAGCTCAGTTCTGTCGGGGTATCCATAGTCGCTGCATGAGACCAAAGACTATAGTTCTATTGGATTAATTGTTCTTGATATAGACTAACGCAGGAGCATTCTCCATGTTAACGTCATGCATTGATGTAAATCACCCCTTTAGCCCTCGTTAGTGAATAAAATTATGTAAATAATTTGAGTTTGAACGGTCAGCAAAGGCCATATAAACATAAAGCATTAAAACACGAAAACCTAACGCTCAGAGGCGTTACTAGCCAACGTATTTGGGGGAGCGAGGGCAGGTAATTCCTAACTGTTTCCGACTCATTACTTTTTGTCGTCTGCCAAACACCATGGGGGAGGGATGTTCATCCCCTCACCCCCATAGCCTACGTGGCGAATCTGGTAACACTGAAATTAAGTAATTTATTTATAACCCTCCATTTCGAAAAGGCGGAGTAAATGAAAGAAAATAAATAAAACCCATAAAGACACAGGAAAAGACACTCATTTTCAATCTTCGGCCAGTGGATTCAACCTGGTGAAAAATTACAAAAAAAGTAATTTTCATTCCTAATGTTTAATAAATATTCATTCATTCATTCAATGTGTCTGACGTGTCTTCGAGAAACCCTCGTGATTGGAGAAACACAAAGCCATACCCTAATTTACCGTACGGTTTACCAGCAACCGAGCGAGACTTTACTGCAAAGAATAGAAGACATGCGCTATTAAAAGTCCAATAATTTTAGTCGGGTTTTTGATAAGTTTAAAGAGCCTGTAGTCAAAGCAAGAATGGCTTCTTGTGTCATTTCTATTTTTACGACAACAATAAAGAAGCACCAGGGCGTCATTTCAAGGGCCACTCCTAGCTTTCAAAACTGCCAGTGACAAAAAATCAGCAAAAAAGGCAAACCAAGTTGACGAGAAGCGAATCCAGAACAGTGGCAGTTATATGTACATGAGGTTACTTATTTCTGTATTTCGGGTCTTACATATGGAAATTTCAAAGGGACCCGGAACAGAAGCGTTACCCACCCCTAGGTTTCGCCAAATGACACTCTGCATTCGCTATCTACTTCTCTACGCATTCCCAATCAGCTCGGCCTACGACGCTAATTAACCACGACCAAGAGCTTCTTCATACTCCCTGTTCATAGTTCTTACCAGCATGCGAATTCCTGTCTGTTTCCCGTTGAAAGCAACCTCATGTTATCTAGACACGAGTGGCTAAGACAAAGAGTTGGGGTACAGAAGTACCTTAAAAAAGTCAACTGGAAACAATAAATCAAAAGCTTAATCTCAGCTAAGAGCCAAGTCTTTCAGCTTTCTTTTGACACAAAGAACGAAAACAAAATCGTTGGTGCAATGTGTTATGTCTTCTTTATCCTCTTTTTCTTCAGTTGGGATATTTCGACGGTCATAAAAAGTAACGTGAAATGCCGGACGCCGCAGCCTGACGGAGAAAAGGGCGATAGATAAACTTGGCAACAAAGCGCAAAATATTCAAAAGAATCAGAGTCTTTCTTTTACTTCAATAACTGTTCGCGCTTAGTGTTGTGCATAAATTTTTGCTGGGATTGATTTCCTCATACTCTTCGGAGCCATTCGAAGCTAAGCGACGTTCAAGTAACATACCTTTACTGGACCCTGCAAGCTCTGCTCTGATTTTATCGCAATAACGTTCACTTTATTCTATCTGACCATAAACTACGCCCTTGGGATTCATCTTACAAACATCTGTAACGCGTGAATTTTTGTTTTTTCGGATTCATCTTACAAACATCTGTAACGCGTGAATTTTTGTTTCTAGTACTAGATATCAACACCCTTTTATCGTGGTTGTAATCTTTTTATATCCCACTGACTACAGGCATCTGGAAGTCCACACTTCCCGAACAAAACAGAAGTTTGCATACTTCAAGCCCTTCAGGGCGTAAATAAAATGTGGCTCCCGGAAAAGCATATTGCCGCTGTAGTTTTTGTCCCTCGACACACGAAAATACAAGACGGAAACAGCTACATTTTCTCAAGCGTCAAGAAATAAGACACTGATATAATTTTGTCCCCCCCCCCCTCCAGCATAACAAATACAAGACGAAACAGCTACTGAAATCTGGAATTCCGAAGAACTCAAGGGATTTTCACTGCCTTCTTAACTGTCTTTCTGTTATCAAATGCGATTTCGTATAAACCTAGTAAAGCAAGACTAAAGGTTTCGAAGGGATCCCAAAAATTGAATATTTATTAGACTTGCAGAGGACTTGTAGATTACCGGTCTTCGCCAGACCCCCTACTATTTATCCACCGCTGGAAAATGCAAGTTACAAAAAACGATACCGTTTTGGTGTTTTTCTTGACAAGTTACGGCCAAACAACTAATCACATGAAAAAAACAAGTTCAGAATTGGATTCAGCAGGCACGTTTACCCCTGTACCTCCTCTCAAATCAACTTTAGAAATGTCTTTTCCTTCGACCGAATTCCTCGTTTTAGCTGTATTCCGGGCGAACTGCATGCAGAGCGAAAGAGCTGGTGACATTGAGAATTTGAGAGCCGAACCAAGAACCGGAATTCCCATACCCGAATCCCGATCCCGGAACTGAAACCAAGAACTGGAACAAGAAAGGGTGGAACACGCTCATTGTTCGATGTAGGCCTATAACCATTGGGCGTAGAGAATGTCAAAGAATTCTTCAAAGCCGTGGCAAACAACTTTTAACGACTTCAGATAGAGGAACGTTCCAGCAAATAATCAGGCAAACATGGAACGACAACTTCTCTTTTGAGAAGCGCCCGTGACAGCAGGGAAACGTCGTTTCTAAGTCAGGTCAGGGAAAGGCTAACAAAGAAAACTGAAGAAAGGCGCTACGGCCTTGCTTGGAACAAAATATATAATCCTCGCGGAGAATGTACCCACGTTATTTTTTTATCTTTTATAATTGTTTTCTCAATAACTGATATTTCGAACAATTTCACTGTGAGATACATTTCCCATAGGAGCTGGGCTTAAACAATAATTATGGAAGTACCGAAGCGACGGAGCTGACTCCCCCCGTGGTAAAACTCCAAAATCAATTCTTTATTTTATTTCTTGTTTCGTACTTCGTAGATAAATATGCTGACGAAGAATCGTAGCTGACGTATCCGTTGTAAACATTGTTTGAATAAATTTCTTGTTGTTTTTTTTACATATGGAGACGAGATTTTGAAACGTTGAATTTTATTATTTTTAGTTGGGTTGTTGTGAATAAACACTTCTGATATCATCACGACAAACAAACAAGTCAATAGATGTTTTTTTGGCGGGTTTTCGGCTCTTCCTGGCTATGCTTGTTATACATAACATTTAATGCACAACGTTTTCAAAATCACAACAGATTATATCCCAAGTGTTGTTTGTTAAACTGCGCATCCCTTCTTATCTGTTATGAAAATTCTGACAGTGTGCTTGCATAAGTAACATAAACAAAAATCCTAACGGCCGCATATTGACCGATCGCAAAATCTTAGCCTGGCACGGTGGCTCAGAGACGGGAGTTCTTATCATTAACAGTTCCTTTCCCTTGACAAATCATTCTTAACTTTCGACAGTCTTCTTTAACTTCTTTAAAAGTTGCTTACTTTAAATTTTAAATACTGTGAATTTTTCCTTCGTTTCCACGATTTTACAAAAAAAAATTGGGGGTAACCTTCCTATACCACAAATTTGTTCCACTTCTTCAAACAACTACGACTTCATCCACTTGTCTTTTTTTTATATTAATTGTTTGGCTAGCACTCTGCCAAGTAAACTGATTGTGTTATAGGTTCTGTCATCTATTTTATTTGCTGTTTGATGATGATGATACAATAATGTAATTGCCGAAAAAAAGGTTTTCTCATTTAGAAATGTGTTGTACACATTTATTAAATATATTTAAAATGTTTGTATAGCCTACTCCTCTTAGAGTAATTCGAGGGAAAATAAATAATAATAATAACGCAGATTCATTCATCTTCAACCAAGAGGACGAAGCCGGCGATGAAATTTTCGAAAAGGAGATGTGAAAGTGGAGTTTCAAAAACCGAATAGCGGACCAATGGAATCATCTCCTTAAAAACGGTATAAAAATAGAATCCATACATCGATTTAAATATTAATATTAAAAGTTAAATATTAATATGTGTGGACCGTCACTTGGCTGACCTTCAATAGTTTCCTGAGAAATTTGTACTGTATTTATACAATTATTACTATTAATGAATAATAACCATCTCTTCTTGGTGAAAATTTAATTGACACTACTCACCTATACTTTCCAACGTGTTCCCTCTTCACTTCTTCGATAACCATAATTCCGGAATTCGGGTTGATGATAAAGCCTGGCCTGTCAACGACCGGAAGCCCCTGGGGGTCGATAAATTCGTAGGTCGGGTGAGGTTCCCCGTCGGCTGTGCAGTCAAAGCGGGCAGAGCCACCTTCAACAGCTTCAATGTCTGATACGGTTTGAATGAAGGTGGGTGGCACGATGATCTGTAAAATGTTATAATGATCTCTCCGCTATTCGCCATATTCTACTCAACACTTCCAAGCAGACTAGTAGCTGTTAATCCCTCATACGTAGCAAAGCTGCAACCGGCTTCTCAGGTAATGGATATGCCCCAGTAGCAGAAAGTGGAAGTTACCCCCTTTCCTATTCCTACCTTATGGATCAATCTTTTGACTCTGAGCGTGTTCCACCCTTTTAACAGTAGTAACTATTAGTTACTATTTTCGTGTGGCGAATCCCTGCGACGTGATTGGCTGGATTAACCCGTGGCAGAATATTTTGCTGAAAACAGAAAAAAATACGTTCCAACCTTGACGCCAAGAAGCCAGAATTCGTGACGTCATGCGTAGTAACTACGGTAAGTAGGGGGAACACGCTCTATGTCTATTATAAGTGTTGATTATGAGACAGCGGGGAGTAACAAAAACTCGGAGCGCTAAACCTGAAATAAGGCGAACTGATCTGCAAGATGGGTCATCTTCAGCGAGTTTCAAGACTCGTCCGATCAGGATCTTCTGCACTTTCGTCTGGAAGGTGAAACTGAAAATGAGGCTGGAATAATCAATAGTTGCGTTTTTTGTCTCTGGTTCCTGTTCTATGTTCACAGTTGTCTGGTTTGGGTAAAAAACGGTGTTTTGCTTACGCTGTTTCGTGTTTTGTCGCTGTTCTGATGAAAACGCAAATTCAGGATCCTGAGCGTATCTTAAGCGGAAAATTTGTTAAATCGCAAATTATATTCCAAAACGACCATACTTTAGGATCCAGCTTTATCCTCCAAACTTCTGCAATTCTTTCTTCTATCTGAACAGTGATAAAATATACTAGGAAACCAAGTTCCGTGTTTTGCAAAACAGGCAGCGGAACAGAGAACACGGAACAGCGTACAAAAACGGGGTCCGTGTTTTGACAAAAACAGGAAAAATATAAAACAGAGAGAAAACAGCGAACAGAACAGAGACAAAAAACGCAACTAATAGCAGTCTCTGTTTTTTGGGGATCCCAAAACGTTAGTGATATGATACCTATGCAAGGCCGTATCCAGGGGGGTGGGGGGTTAGGGGGTTGACCCCCCCCCCCCCCCCGAAACATACAAAATTACTCATTTGTATAGGCTTTTCCCTCTGATTTATGTCTTTTTTGTACTTTTTTGTCCGACCCGCAGGCAACCCCCCCCCCCCCCCCCCGAAATAAATTTCTGGATACAGGCCTGTACCTATGACTTCATAAAGTTTGTCCGTAAGTCCGTCTCTTAGCAGGAAAACGCTCGATCCTATTGTTCAAAGTACAGCTCAAGTTCGTAGACGGGCACCGCAGACCTATATTTAGGGGTGGGAGAGGTTGTTTTAAATTAAAGCTGGGAACACACTTTTATCTTGTTGCGTGGTGATGTGGAGGTCAGTTGTATTCGCGAGAACACCTGGTGAGTTATTTGATTTTGGTATAAAGATTGTCAGTTCCCAACCAATAGAGCCCTTGGGATTGTGTTTAATAAAGAGATTTTGCTTTATGTATATGTTAGTTTTGTATACATAAGTTTGCCAATAAAAAGAACTTGAATTGTTTTTTACGATAATCAGGTAGGCCTTATAGTCGATAGAGTAAGGAGCATGCTGAATCCTTATTTGAAATTCATTTTCTTCCCGGATAATTAGTTAGGCCAGAATGAGGCCTTAAACCGGAAATCTGGTAGAAGTAAAAGTTTGTTCTAGAGTCTAGAGGTTCGATATAGCGGTTAACTGTTTGATTGTTTATTTTTCTTACTTTTCCTTTCACTTTTTTTTTTAGATGAACACAAGATGAACGCAGTACACGAATGTATTGGATACTGTTTAATCGATCATCTTTACACTAGTAATGAAAACCTTTAATAACTAATTCCAACAGCGAGTCAGTCTCCGAGTTAGCCAACGCCGCAGAGCAAAAAACGATTCTTGCGCTGTGGTAGAAATAAGCTGAAAAACAGCTAAGTTTGCAGAAGCACTGAAGATTGATCAATACAGATCCCGATTGTTGAAACCGAACTAATAAATTCGCCGACGGATCCAGAACATCCCTTGGACTACACTAACAGGTCTTCCAAATCAGAATCCGTGGGAAGCCAACTTAAACACAGGATTCAGCCTTCACTATAAGCCCCTCTAGCGGGAAAGGCAAATAAAGAAAACAGTTGGCAAGTATACAGTAGAACAAGACTTTGTACCTTAAGAGTAATTTTTCTTTCTCCAAAATCCCCGGTGCTTTCGACACTGGCGCGACAAGTGAAAACTCCGGCATCATTACGAGTGACATTACTGATCAGGATGCCATCTGTTTCGAAAACATAGGTGGTATCTGAAAGAAAATACTAAATGAACGACTATACTGTATATGACTAAGTCAAAACACGCCACACCCTTATCATCTGGTTAATATTAGACCCTGATCCTCGGGAAGAACAAGCACTAACAAAACGTAGCACTAACGAACTCAACAACTCAATCCTGTGTTAACCAATCACGGCGATGTTTGGGAGCAGCTGTGCTACCGCTTCCGGCTCTTCCGCTAGCTACAGGGCGATTTTGCATCGGCAAGAACAGTTAGTCATCAAGAGTATCAGCCCGTGTCGGGACACTGGACGGATGGGGCATTCGACAAGCCTTAAAGCAAACCTTAATTGCACTGTTAACTATTTATGTTCCGCAAAAATCGTTGAATACCTAGAAGCAAGGGGACCTAGCTTTTAACAAGTTACCACGGCTTTTGCTGTTTCAAGCCTTTCTCCAGGCCAACCAACTTCTAGCAAAAGAACTGACAAATTTACTGAATCTGCTTCTTTTTCTGACGAGCCAGCTTCTCCTAAAAATCGTCGGTAGCATGTCACGCAGCGAAACAAGGCAAGTGCAGAACTTAATTAATATACTTAATGAACTTCATATCTCCGGGTTTAAGAATGGATTCTTAAACACGGACTGCGGAAGTAGGTTGTATTTCCATTACAGGTAAGACTGGTCCTTTAAAGATAAGCTGGAGGGCTTAGCAGTCACAGCTGAAAGCTCAGTGCGACGTTATCGTGCTTACGATTAGATCACTACTTTATAGTTTTAGTGCCAGTTCAAACCGTATGAAGGCTTCTAGGAGTCCTCATGCCAAATTTCTTCAAGTAATGTGAACATCGAACGATTAGATCGCTACTGTATAGTATTAGTGCCGGTTCAAGCCCTATGAAGGCTTCTATGAGCCCCCCCCCCCCCCCATGCCAAATTTTCTCTAGTAATGTGCACCTCAAACGGTTGGATCACTACTTACAGTTTCAGCGCCGATTCAAACCCTATGAAGGTTTCTAGGAGCCCCCCC
Source organism: Branchinecta lynchi (assembly GCA_023053575.1). Taxonomy (NCBI): domain Eukaryota; kingdom Metazoa; phylum Arthropoda; class Branchiopoda; order Anostraca; family Branchinectidae; genus Branchinecta; species Branchinecta lynchi. The sequence goes on from JAKZAP010000003.1 coordinate 19,992,213, forward strand.
CCCCCCCGTGCCAAATTTCCTCTAGTAATGTGCACCTCAAACGATTACATCACTACTTTATAGTTTTAGTGCCGGTTCAAACCGGATGAAGGCTTCTAGGAGTCCCCCATGCAAAGTAATGTGTACCTCGAACGATTAAATCATTACTTTATAGTTTCAGTGCCGGTTCAAACCATATGAAGGCTTCTAGGATTCCCCCCATGCCAATGCCCTCTAGTAACGTGCACCTCGAACGATTAGTTTCAGTGCCGGTTCAAACCCTATGAAGACTTCTGGGAGGGATCCATGCAAAATTTCCTCTGGTAATCTGCAACTAGAACGATTAGACCACTATATTACACATATTACATATTACACAAACGTCGTTTACACCGTAGTTTGCACCTCCGACGATTATATCACTACTGTATATCACACAATGGTAGTTTAAACCAATATTACTATAAATACAGTAATATTGGTTTAATATTCGTTAACCAATATTACTATTTGACAAAAAAAAATATTTTTTTGTCAACTAAATTTAATTTCAACATCAGTGAACCTCGGGAAGAACAACAAACGTGCAGAACGATGACTCAAACTCCGTCAACCAATCAACGGCGTTCGTTGGGGAGAGCTATGGTGACGCATCCGGCTCTTCGCTAGGCAAATGGCGATTCTTGGTCGGCACGAAGGGTTAGTCGAGTATACATGCCACAATAATGCGTTTATCCGGTGTCACATCTTAATGCCCAGTACTCTCCAGCAGAATTACACATTATCTTCTAATTATTAGCTAGGGAGTTAATTCCATGCTTAGAAACCACCAAAAAGATTCAGGAATAATTTGTAGAAAGGATTTATTCAGTTTCCCGAAAAAGATGCGGCTAAGAGGATTTTCTGGTAGCGGAAAAAGTTGTCACGGCTGAGACCGAATACGTACGTTTATGCCTGTCGCAATTTCTAAAGGAAATGATTTTTGCGAGCAGAGGTTTATTTGAAAAAAAAAAAAATACCATGTGTGCCGAAATGAGAACTCGCTAGAAAATCGGGATCTTCATCTTACTAGACGGAGCAGTTAATTCCCTGCTTAGAAACCTCCGGAAAAAAACAAGAATAATATACGACGCGGATGTATTCCCTTTTCCAAAAAAGATGCGGCTAAGAGGATTTTCTGGCAGCGGAAAAAGGTTGTGGCAGCTGAGACGTCTTTGCCTGTCGCCAATTTTGAGGGAAACGAGTTTTGCGAGCAGAGAGGTTTGTTTGATAAAAAATAAAAAATTTGCCGAAATGAAATCTCACTGGCATATGGGAAACTTACTAGCCTCTTATTAAGAAGCGGTTAACTCCATGCTTAGAGACCATCGGAAAGATGCAAGAATAATTTATGAAGTAGATTTATTCAGTTTCCCGGAACCGATACGGCTAAGAGGATTTCCTGGTAGCGGAAAAGCTGTGACGGCTGAGAACTGAATAAATACGTTTTTGCCTGTCGCCAATTCTGAAGGAAATGATTTTTGCGAGCAGAGAGGCTTATCTGATATAAAAAAAAATAAGTTTGCCAAATGAAAATTGTCTCACTATGTGCTGTCCATGTTCCAAAATTCTAGATTGAGTTCATACCTAGGATCTGCCGTTTTGACAAACTACTCATGGATGTGACCATTTTGAGACCGTGTCTAGGCCCCTTGACTTCTGGCAATAACAAATAAAAATGAAATAATAACTTTTTCTGAGGATTCAGCATCTCGCAAACAACGTTTTGGGAGCATGACGCGCATCGAAAATAGTAAGCACGAGAAGTGTGAAAATCAATGAGGGTCGTTAGGGGGGTGCTGTATAAAATTTGGGCGTTCGGACTGATGAAGCGATTATAGACGTAGGTTTAATTGGCATTTAGGTCCGACAGGTCCTCTTTATCGACTCTATCCCCCCCCCACCCCCTCCAGAAAAAAAGCAGAGCACCAAGGCAAGTACAAAGCCACATGCGTTCCATATTAACCACTATTAGCTATCGTCATCAAAAGAGATTGGTCCGCTAAAGACTTCAAAGGTATTGCTCACTTGTAGAGCTTCCCTCCCGCCCCCCCCCCCCAATGACCCCTGAAAGAAAATTTTCGTTGATGGATTTACAAAAAAAAAAGAAAATTTTCGTTGATGGATTTACAAAAAAAAATCCGCAGTGTCTTGGAAAACTTTGTGATTATCCTTCCGTATTTCCAAGACCCCAAATTGGATAGTTCTGTAACCACCTTTATCTTTCTAACAGAAAGGAGAATAATATCGGTATAATAGAAAATCTTCAATGTCTCAATCGCTCGTTCAGAAAAGTAAAAGGGGTGGGTGGGATTCATCAAAGAGGTCGCCAATACTTTGGGAAAAAAAAATTAAAGAAGTGCTAACTTGAAGTGTTTGGATAAGATTTATAATTTTAAATTAGAAAATCTTGACTTTCATTGATGCCGATGACCTTTCCAGTGTAATGAAGTTTATTGTTTACCTTTTTTAACGTTTTCAAATATTTCTCGTATTGGAGACAACTTTTTTTAATTTTGGGAAATTCTTTTGTGGGTTTTCTAAATTTCAATATAGTTCTTTTATGATGGAAAATTATGGTTTAAGAAAACACATTGATATTCTGAAAAACAAACGGGAAACATTTTTTTCCTTTTTTTTTTTTACCATAAAGCACACTTTTTCTAGTGTTGCGTTGATTGATTGATGACTGTATTTTGGCTGAAGATAAGGTTCATATAGGCTAGTATAACTTTTTAGAATGAACTGAATGTAGAATTTGTGAAAGTGCATGCTCTAGATATTGGTCAGTTGTAGGAATATTATTAATATTGTATTATATTTTGTTCTACTCCCCTGCTTTGGCGGATATAAATAAATGAATTAAATTGAACGTATTTTTTGTTTTATTTTCTATGTTCAGATATTTAATGTCAAAGAGTGGAGGAGTAGTCGTCGTCACTTACTATGGTTCAATCGATAGTATGGAAAGAGAGGAAAAGACAGCTATGCGGGAGTTAAAAAAATATGAGCGAAAGCCTCTACACTGAGCAACACAGGTCTTTTAGAATACGCACAGGAAAAATCTACGCAACGCAAGAATGGGATTCAAGTTCATTTTTGCGTCTGCGTTAGCGCAACCCGACCCACAGAGAACCCAAAACTACATAAATATTAAAATAGGTAAAACAGTGTTTAGAATATAGGCTATAGAATGTAACATGTGTCAATATTATTAATTCATACATATACAAATAGCCTGAAGAAATCAGTCCCGTTATAAATAGGCATTTCGCTTGAAGCCTTAAGGACGGCTCAGATGTTCGCAAAGAGCGTAAAGTTAGTTCCGTAGACTTCCATATACTTTACGGCATTAGGCGAGAAGTTGAACTTTATAGGACTCGTCGTACTTATGCTAGTAATTCAATCTTTTTTAGTAGAATGTCCATCCATTCTCGTTCCGGAGATTCTTCACTTCTTAAGTGTGTCCTATTGCCCCTATTAGCAATACACTGATTATCACTCTTGCCACGTTATCTCTTTACCTGACGTATCCAGCGCCCGATCACTCTTCCCGTGGAGCGTATTCGTCCGGAGACCGGCTATGCAAAGTTGCCAAGATTCTCAGTCAAGGCACGGGACATGGAAAGAGGTTAAAACAGCCGAAGTCGTGTTTAATTTTCTGTAAGCATAGCTGTGTTGTAAAGTGGTCAACTACTTCAGAACCTCTAAGCAGGAACACAATATAGTGCGATGTGTCCTTTAACTTTAAAGTTCAAAAGGTTAACCAATAGCAGAAGAGATCCAAAGCAATATTTCAACAGAAGTTTGATAATGTGGAATACTGAAACTGAAAATATGCTGATTTGATGATATGGTTGTGATGAAAAAATCTATAGCATATCATATATTATGATAAGATCAGTCATTTGAAGAGTTTTTTTTTTTTTTTTTTCCAAGAATAATTTAAGTGAACAAGGCTAAAAATGGGACCAGACTAGTGTTTGTACTGGTGTGACGTAATTAAGTATATAGTGGCGTCTTTGATTCACTAATATGTATACATGCACGTGGTAAATAGGCTTTCGCTCAACGCGACAAACTGTCACTTCTTATTGTTAGTCGTTTAGTTACATTACGAGTGCATACAGTCCACATTTCCTGTTCACTTTCCCACATACAGACTCACCAAACCTATAAGAAGGGGGTTGAACAGAAGAGCCATCCTTGGGTAAGATAATCAGAGGCAGTCTGTCTACAATGCAAGAAGTGTCGGGTTAAACCAGTAGCATGCGAAACCGTCATCTGGTCGTGATACTTTATATGTCCAAAACGCGCCAGCGATTCTCAGGAAGAAGGAGCAAGCGTGTCCGTACGACTCAAACTCAACGGATTTGGAGAGAGTTGACGCCAGATACTCGCTAATATTACCTTGTCGGGAGTTTGCAATATTTCCTAGTCTGTCGAAAAAGGGATAGTATCTACCGAGCTCATATACCACTTGATACGGGATGGCAAAAGGTTATCAAGTAAAAGCCAAAACTGCAGGAAAGTCCTTATTTGAGGCTCATTAGGGAAGCGGGTTAGGGTGCAGATACTCGCTGACATCGCCTGTGTCTAGAGTTCGTCATGATATTCAAGTCTGTCGAGAAGTAATAGTATGCAAGTGGGTACATCGAGCTCATACACCACTTTGTACGGCACGTAAACAGAAATAAAATCAGTTATCAAATGGAAGCCAAAATTAAATCATTATTTGGTTTTCATTAGGGACGCATGTTAGGGTGCAGATACTTGCTTACATTACCTCGTGGGGAGTTCGGCACGATCTTCCAGTCTGTAGAAAAGGAATAGTAAAGCAAGAGCTAGGTACTGATAATGAACGCTTGTTTCAGGGAACGAACTTGTAACTAATAATACAAATAAGAGCTAAAATCTTGGCAAACACGAGTTCAGAGTACTAAACGCGAAATCTTTATTTGTACTGGGTGGGTGAGGGGTAGGGTAAGGGCATGCTCACTGAAGCTGAAGTTATAACCAGTTAAAAGATATAATGTAAAACTTGGTCCTACACGTGAAATCATTACTTGGTTTGCATTCGGGGGAGGGGGGGAGGGAGGGAAGGGGTCAAGAGACAGCTCGCTGAAATGGCCTTGTCTACAGTTTGGTACAATCTTCCACTCTAATTTACGACCCATTTCAAGCTCATAATGTGTTGTTCAAGGAGTTGAACTAGAACCAGTACTCAAAATACAAGGTAAACTTAGTTAAAATGGAAACATTACTTGGAAACGTTACATGAACCCATTACTTGGTTTTCATTCGGGGGGGGGGGGGGGGGGGGGGCAAGGGACAGACACTCGCTAAGATTACCTTGTCGGTAGTGTGGCATGACCTTCGACTCTGTAGAAAAGGAAAAGTAAAGCCAGTGATATTTCGAGCTCATATGGAACTAGACTAGATACAGAACAATTGTCTTAAAACAGAACAAATCTAGACAACAACAGAATAAACAAACTATAGCCCAACCTTCAACCAAATCGAAACTGAGTATAGCTGCTAGTTCAGGCAGATTACAAGATTATATCTGTAGGCATTTCTCCCTACTGAAAATGCACTGCAGGGTCTCTATAAAATTGATAACTGAAAACTTCTCGACTTTTTCCTGATTTTTTTCTGAATTTTTGCATGTATACAAAACTAACCGAAAACCTAAGCCAAATCTGTGTTCGCAGCGAAATCACAAGACAACTCCCTCCTTTTCAGAGAACTTAAGATTCGAAGCCAAATAGACGACTCATAATGCAAAAAAGGAAAAAGGAAATTTTCTTGATCAGCCAAATATTCCTCTAAGATGTTAAATAAAATTTCGTATTTTTCGTTTGCACTTCCAGCAACCGTTTTCAGCGATGAACGAACTAAATCCGAGACCAAATCACATTTTCCAAAACAGTAAAATCAAAACGGCGTTCCCCAGCTTTTTGATGTTCCGGGGATCCCCGTTTTTCCGCGATTCCACAGTATTTTAGGTTATCCCTGATTGCACAATCTTATTACTTACTTCTAGAAATACGAACGTCATCCTTAAGCCAACTCACGACTGGCGCCGGGTTGGCGTTCACGACACACTTTACTTTATACTCTCCACCCAGGGTGGCATGTTGTTCTTCAGGTACATTAACCCAGGTAATGGGTATACGGGTAGAAAGCACGACCGAGGCGGATAGTGTCTGAGAGGTCGTGTAGGTGGCTCTGCAGGTGTAGTTGCCAGAGTCTGATTGCTGAATGGCACGGAAGAATAGTTGCCTTCGGGGGATGTCGTCATCATAGCTGTCTTCGGTGTATATCCTGTGAAGATCCGTAAAAATTAGCTTACTTCAGAGCAGTGTTGCCATTACTGCGATGTGTCATAGATTATCGACTTCTTCGACAAAGCAAGCCAGAACTCTGCCTCCGATTCCTTACCAGTAAATACAACAAGACCAAAGGTATCGATGGGATCTCAAAAATTTAATATTTTATCGAGACAATTGGGTCTTGTACAGGTCTTCGACAGACTTCTTAAACATTTTTACTATTAAAATTTAGAAACATATTAAGGTCAATGGTAATCATCTGAGAAGACCAAGTTCAGATATGGATTCAGCATTTGTATTTACCCTATAGCCTACGTCATATCTAATTTGACGAAACTGATCAAAACTTCCTTCGTTACTTCTGCCAAATTTCCACTTTCGGCCAGATTCCAGACAAACTAATTGTCTGGCAAAAAACTAAATCTTAAAAACAAATTCAGCATGTCTCCTCTGATCAACTTCCGGTAAAACTTTTACTTTTAGGTTTCAGCCGGACTCCGAGCGATCTATACGTCCGGTGAGAAGATGAGTGTCATACACGTATTCAGTCTGACCCGCAAATCGAACATATTATCAAATACAAATAAAATTTTTACTTTAAACAAATTTTGCAGTTTTGGCCCGATTTCGGCCGAACTAATTGTCCGGCGAGAAAATAATTCTCATATTCGGACCCAGCACGTCTCCTTACCTCTAAAACGAACCTCTAGTCAACTCCAGATTAACCTTTTAATTTCCACAAATTTTCCGGTTTTTTGCCGGATTCTGGGTGAACTACTTGTCATAATTTTCAAATTCAGATTCAGCATGTCTCCTTACCCCTAAATCGGCTATTTCATTAGTATTTTTGTTTCCCTTAATTTCAAACCCCTCCCACACCCCTAAATATAGGGCTAGAGAACTTGACTTGACTTGTACTTTCACCCAAATAGTACTCATGCCAAGTTTGATCAAAATAGTTATCATGCTAACAGACGGACAGCCCTTCACTTACGTTCTAGGATCCCCAAAAACGACCCAGTTTCGTATAAGCCCAGAATGCCACAACTTTGTAGTCTATGGCCAAAACTCACAGGTCCCCTCAGAGCCAAGTGGCAACACTGCTTCAGAGCAAAATGGGAGCCGGTGCCTCCCTTGTTCTCTATGTGCGTGCGTTGTCACTCGCTCTTTGGGATCCCAAGGCGACAAGGAGGATAGTTATCCGGATCCCAAAGACAGTGAGACTGGGATCCCGATAAGAAGAAGCATAACTACTGGGACTCGAAATGCAACAGAGGGATAACTACAGAGATCACATACAAAACAGACGCTTGCATACTGGGATCTGAAACCAAAGCAAGGGATCCCATCAGTCCGCCTGTGATCTCGATGCATCCTGAAAGGCGCGAGAATTCTCCTTAGAGCCCAAACTAGATTTTTTTTTTTTTTTTTAAGCTTTTACCATATGTGAAATCGACCTAAGCATCTAAAACTTCCTCACTTGTGTTCGCGGGAGAGGCGGGGGGGGGGGGGGGGGGGCTGAAACTCAAGGACAACAGACAATTGGAGCGGGGACACCTCAAGTTCTGAATTCCAACTTCAGCAGAAACGGGTCCCAGAGAAGCAGGCTATTCTACATCTAATTTGAAAGCTCATGGTGGGATAAACAATGCAAACAAGCGATACAACACTAGGAGCCCACATATTATTCAGCGGGCGAAAACGGCTTTATCCTCAATGATGTAAAGATTTTAGAGTAACATTTGTTGGGGGTGGGTTGGTATCGCTTCCACGTATCCTGAAATCTACAACCCCAAATGTATCGTAGAGGTTTGTAAATATGTGGCTAAAGGATTCAGTCTCAGGAACGAAAGTTTAGCTTAGATTACGTAGAATAGTATTCTAGAGGTGCAATTGTTTATATGTATAGTGAAAAGTGTATAAAATCTTGTATGGCCTTTTGGCTCAATAAACAAGCGTTATATACGTACAGCATCTCTTGATCGCGCAAAAAGGAAACAGCGTGTGTGAACGGCCCCTGAGATCACGGCAAAAGCAGAAAAAAAACTTAATCTCACTGTTACTGTCAACCCATGCCTCGCGCCTTTGCCAGTTTCATTATAAAACATATATACTCAGTTGCACTGAATCCATATAATCACATGCATATTACATTACTGTAAGATTTCTTCCAATGACAATCTCATATTAATTTCAATTTGTCTAAACTCTTCCCAAGACCTATAGAATTTCATCATTTCTGGGAACTGATTATAGAAACAAGGGACTCGGGGCTTATTTTTGTATACTGATTACTACGGAGAGGATAATTGTGACATGTCAATTACAACAGCAAAAAATCCCAACCACTAGAGTTGCTATATTTAAACCTACGGTGGGTTAAGAGCCGAAAGCCTACGCTGTACAGGCCAACTACTTATTCCCCTCGGTATTTTCGGCGCTAAAACAAATTTTGTATTTTTGTTTTATTACCTTCACAGAACAGAAAAGCCTCAAAACCGTCCGTAACTTGCAGGCTTGTCGCTTGTATTTGCATTAAATATGTTCGTGTTTAGACAGGAAAGGCAAATAGGCAACGACCTGCCTGCTTCTACATAACTATTTAGGGATACTTTAGACCGCCTACGGTGCCAACGCAACCCACTTCCGTAATCGCTGCATCAATACTCTATATGAATAAGTCCGGAATACGCCAGTGATCCTACCGAAGAACAAGAAAGGTCACCCAAACGAACCCTCGAAACGGACTCAAACCCTATGTCAACCAACCAACAGTGGTTCTTGTGGTGACGTTCCTGGCTCTTCGCTGGGCACCCGGCGATTGTTCATCGCCGCAAAGAGTTAGTCATCAAGAGTATTTTGAGACCCTGATACCCGAATTTCATAAGGTATATTACAAATCATTTATGTTCACAATTACCTTGTTTCACTACTTTTGATGCGTATCAAACTCCCCATAGCTTGTTTGCAAGAAGCTCCGTCGTAAGAAAAACCGGTTATGTATCATCAGGCTTCGACAAAGGCTTAAAATGAATTTGGCTGGAAGCAGAGGCTAGTTTTGCAGCATCCAACTATTTTGAAATACTTTATAAAGCGTGAACAGTAGTAGGGTGCTTTAATTGGTTCCAAGATTTGACAGCAACTTTTCCCACAAATCCTTAATATAAACGAACCAGTCCTACTTTACTATTCATTCACTCTACGTCCCCAATATGTCAATCTCTCTTCACTGTATATTTGCTTTCCTATGTCCTTCTCATCGACCAAAACAAAACCACACGGGTGTTTGCTTTTCGTGTTTTGCAATTTTCAAGGTGGATCACGATCCCCCATATTGCTTCCGAGGACCTTATTGGTGAGAAATGCCAAATGTTCAAGTTTGTCCATGTTTCTCATCAACGCCAAGACGGCCGATTGAGGCTGAAAAAAGCCTTGGGTATGTAACACTTTGAGAAACCCAGCAGTTTCAAAGAAGCCACGTATGTTAGAATATTAGAAAAGAAACTGTTTCTAGTGTGACTTGCACTTTAGTAAGCTGGTCTAGGGGAACACTTGAATTCTAAGTGGAACTACGTGCCGTATTTTTTTTTTTTTTTGGGGGGGGGGAATGTAAATAAGTGACTTGGACCTGCGGAACGCAAATAAGACAGTTTCAAGGGCTGAATGCTCGTGTTAGAATGGCTACCAAACGAAAAGGGTATTTATCAAGTTTGGAGTATTTTGTGAAGTACTATCTTAAATGGCAGACATCTAACATTGCGTTAAACTAGGAACCCATAATTTTGAGTGGATTTTGAGCAAGAGTCTCAAAGACGATTGACACAAACAAAATATCAAATAAACAAATCAATCCATTACTTATAAAAAAAAAAAAAAAAAAAATAGCCAGGTAGTGCTCGATCTTGCACTCAAGTAAATAGAGCTTGTCCGTAAAATCCGAGCACACTAATTCCGCAAACCCTCTCGAAACGCCAGGGTTCTTAAAGTTTAACTAAAAAGACACCTAGTTCTTGCAACTTGTATTTGAATACACTGAATGATTTTTACCTGTTGAGGGATTTTTATTTGTTCAAAATTGGCTCTCGTATGGTGACGCTGAGAATATGGACGGTGTCCCGACAAGACCAAATTCACATTCAGACCGCACAATTTGAATTCACCGATGACGTTAATTTTCCTTCTGTAAAATCGCGAAAGACAGAAAATCAGAAGCTGCTATATGCCTGAATGCAAAGTAAGTTCGCAGCACGAGTCTCAGAGCTAGCTGGGTAGCCAGTATATTTATTGACAGGAGGCAATAGTTGCGTTTTGTAGATACCATGGTATCTGCAAAAAGCAACTAAGGTGGTGCTGTTCTTGACACCAAACACTTTAAATTACATGCAGCTACCACGTGTTTGAAAGATCATCCATGAATTAAAAATCATTAAAGCACACCTCGCACTATTTACTGTTTATGTTCCAATATCCAAAACTATTCGAATATTATTGAACTAGGCTCTGCTTTTAACAAATTATCCACGGTTTGGGCCGTTTTGAGCCCAAAAAACTTGGCAAAATTCAGATAACCTGTTTTACGAGCACGAGAAATAGCGAATCCTGGCAAGTGCAAAGATTTGTGAGGTATCGTTTGCAAGTTTAGAATGTAACATATGAAATTTGGGTCTCCGGGTTCAAGAACTAATGTATATAATTACGGAATTAGGTTGCATTCGCAGTATATGTACGAGCTTCAAATGAAAATAGCGGATAAACGTATTACGGCATTTTCTTGGGTTAATCAAGCGTGTTAAATGATACATAACTAAGTTTTCGTTTTTCAGAGATAGTCACGAAAATTCGCTGGCTTTTTTCGGGCAATACACAGGGTAAATATCGAAAACGAAATGGAAACGAAATGGATTATAGATGTAAAAAGCGAATTTTTTGAATATTCGCAAAACTGAAATATTCGGAGGCCTCTCGAAAATTGCGAATATTCCGAAAAATTGAAATATTTCGCAGAACTGGAAAATACGGAAAAACTGAAAAATATGGCGCAATTTCGCAAGAAAAATGCAATTTTCGCTGCAATTTTCGGGAGTTCAGGGGTTCGTAGGAAGGCGATTCTTTGCAGCTTTGATGGATAACTGGGGATGAGTAAGGTTAGTCAAGGGTTGCATTGCATTTGAAGGCAGTTAGAGTGTGGTGTATATACGAAGGATACGTATGAGAGTTTTTTTTATTTGTAACTGGTGATTATATTTTATTTGATTACTCGGTTATACAAAACAGGATCGACAGGGGAGGGGCCGTGGTTTCACATCCGGAAAACGGAAATTCTTGTTTGTCTTGCAAATTAGATTCTTTTAGTGATTGAACTGGTCGAACATCAGAAACAACCTACCTTAGCAGAAAGGATGTTTGGCATATTAAGAGGGGTTTCTCACTTAAAAAAAAACCATGTGCGGTATAATTATTCTGCACTGTCAGTGGATGTTACCGGGTGCTGGAGGTCTATAAGTGAGTCATTCATTCATGTGACCTTGTTTACGTCAGTTACTTTCATTTCTTATGAAAACCCACCATTATAAGTCATGAACTTCTCACAAATAAGGACTTATTACTAGGTCTATTCATTATTATTAAGGGGGAGGAAGGGGAGGGGACACCGGGACTCAAAACTCCTAATTTTGCACATTCGACAATGTCTTCCACGGAAATTATATGAACAAAAATCTCTCGTTGACTGAAGAAGTGACGGATAAACGGATTCTGATTAGCAGAAAGGCATTCTGCGTAAAAACAATTCATCTAGCCGTCAATGTTCAGGATGTTCTGAACCCTTTGTAAAGGGGAGGTGATGTGAGTGTTAGCAAACCACTGCCACAGAGTTGATCTGCTCACTTTCAGAGAGATACTTCTGATAAAGTTATGCGGGTTGAGAGCATAGTCTCGACTGAGTTCCTCGGCTTTGGTCTGGCACAGATGAAAATTTGTAAAGACACCTCTCACAAGCTCCGCATCTTATTTTTCTGCTTTCTTTTTAATTTTTCGCAATTTTTCCAATTTTTACGTGAATATTCGCAATTTTCGCAAAATAAAATGGAGGTATTGAAATTTCACATCTATAATTAGGATGTAGTTATTTTCCAGTTTCACCTACCATAAGGTTACAAGTTCAAGCCGCAACTCGACACACAATCAGACGACAAGTACTACTGGCGATTTACCAGAATAGAATGTGCAACTCTTTATGGGGAAAATATCCCCTTTCTCCTATCACAACCATCACAAAATGAAACTTGATAGCCCCCGCTCTATATCAAACATTATAATAAGAAACAACGGGGAAACGATGGCACTTGAGTATAGTTAGCCGAGAGTGAAGTGCCTCCTGAATTCGTAGACAAGTATCAAGTTAGAAAACTTTATTGTGTCAGTCACGCTTTAAAGAGCCGAATAGATGGAAGTAGACGATGGGAGACACGCACACGAAAAGGGGAGATAATGCAACGGACAACATTGCCAACGAAACGACGCTGAAACTGATACAGAGCAGCCAATCCGGACGGAGGGGGGATCACGGGTTTTAAATACATAATTTCAAGCTAACCTCGGTATCCCAACGCGGGGTTGTCTACTCTGAAATTTGTTTGAAAGCTCATGACGCACGAGACAACACAGCCAAATGAAAAGACACTGAAACTAAAGAATGGCAGACAACCAGAGGGGAGGAACCATGCTCATATAAAATCCAAACTTTGGTTCACGAGACAATCTAGCGTGTCCGAGTGAGGTTTGGTTCTAAAACCTGCTGGAAGTTCACGATGCACTAGTCAACATTGTCAAACCAAGCAACACTGAAACTCACGACAGCAGACAATCATTAAGGAGAAACCATTCCAACTAGCTAATCTGAGTATCCAAGAAAGGGGTTGACTATGCTGAAACTTCTTTGCAAAGTAACAATGCACTAAGTTACACTGAAAAACGAAAAGAAATCAAAACTAAAGGAGGGCAGGCAATCGGGGAGGAGGGGGGGGGGGCAGGACAAAGCGGGCCGAGAGAGGCTACACGTTGTTGAAAGTTCCCGATGCGGATACGACAATACTGTCAAATGAAGCCACGCTGAAACTCAGGACAACAGGCAATCAATGGGGAGGGAGAGAACATTAACCACCTTCCAGCCGTCTGAAACCTCATCATGCAAAACACAACAATGTCAAGTTCTGTTTATTATCAATATCGTTGCAGATGAAAAGTCAATTTGGCAGAGAGGGCTGGATTTTGCTAAAATGAGGCTCAGATAGACACCCAAGACTCGCTGCCGGAGAGAATCAGAGACTCGGAAAACCATTTAATTTTCGAAAATTAATTGAAAAATTATTATTAGGAAAGCCTTACCTTCTTTCTCGAGGGGGAAATAGGAGTATTTAAAGAATTGTGGAATAGTTTGCTTTGGGGATTCAGGAAAAATCGAGAAAAATGGAAGTTGATGTGGATGGAAAAATGGAAAAATGAAAGTTGTTTGGTATGAGTATTTAGTATTATGAAATAAAATACTCATATACATTTATATAATGTTTTCCTTGTACAGGTGATTTTCTGCATTTTTAAAACAGCAGTGGTTTTCACTCAAAATGTGTGCGTGTTGTTGCAACGTTGAAGAATAACAAACCAATCAATCGATCAAAAGATAGGCCTATACTACACTGTAATTTTTGTCATAGATGGCACTTTACACAAGGGACTTGTACCGTGACCAATAAACCATAAACAGTTTTTCGAATATAATTTTAACCTAGAATTTTAGTCCTCGACTTCTAAATTATTATTATAAATTATTACATAGTAAATTATTATATAACTAAATTATTATAAAGTATTAATTTCAGTGATATGGGGATGTGAACTCGTTGGATGAATTTGCCTTCGGACGGGATCACTGTGCCTACGGCCGGCTTCTACCAGACTATTGTAGTGGTTTGCGAACTCTGTTCACAAGCCCATCGGTAGCTGAGATGGTAGAGAGACTGCCTTGTAAGCAGAGGGTCATGGGTTCAAATCCCGGCTGAGGAGCATTTTTGTCTATTAGTTCACTACTTGTAAAAAAAAAATTGTAGTATTTGCAACTGGGATTAATCTTGTCTCTACTAACATAAGATTATCTCTAATTCGGCTTAATCTTATCCCAGTACAGATAAGATTAATCCCAGTAGCGAGTACTGCAACTAACTTTAATCCTTACTCGGAAAAACTTTTTAGTGTATACGTTGTGTGAGAGCTGACGAACGACCACTGGACAACAACAGAACGATCCTTGAAACTCAAGGACGGCAGACAGCTGGGGGGGGGGGGTCAAAACTTCGTCAGAAACAGGTCCCATAGAGGCTGGCTATTCTACAACTAATTTGACAGCTCATAATGCAATAGACAATACTGACAAACGAGGCAACACAGAAACATAAGGAGCACACAGGAATTCACTCCGCACCTGCTGTCTCTGCAGCAAACAATCGGTGAGGGGGGCAAGAGTTCCCAGGACCATATTTGGCTGAAATTGTTCTCCGCTTCTACAGAAGTCGTAATCAACAGTAATGAATACGGTAAAGAAATAAAACAGAAACACGAGGAGGTCATAGGCTCTGTGAAGACAATAGGACGCGACAGACAGGATGCAACGAATGACCATAAGGATGCACAACACAGGACTCAAAACAAGACAACACACTCAAAGACAGCAGACATATCAGAGAAAATGGAATACGGAGAACATTCAACACATAACATAAGGCAGACAGGGACGACAACATTCATGTTTTCCTTGCAAGGGCACACATTTGTATACTCTCTCATAAATATCCGGGACCTATCTTAAGGGAAAACTAGTTCTGAAGTCACAATAATAGGAGACAGGGAATAATCACTCAACGGCACCCGGTTTGCACGCAATTCCCGGTGTACATGGGTTTGGGGAGTGAGCACCCCCTCCAACAGAGTCCGCATTTCCCCAAGGGCCCATTATTTTCAGGTCATCACTCGCGATTCTGAGAGCTAATCACTGTTGTACTTTTAAACTGCAGTATTCTCAAATCCAGGTTCATTTCCACTTTGACATACTCTGCAAAGCGGCTGATCATGAGGGCCTCTCTTACAGGTACAACAACGTGGCTCTATCACTCCTTCAAATAGGTCATCTACCGAGACCCAGTAAAGCATACTGAGCCACAGGAAAATTGATGAGACATCAGGATCGCAAATGATGGTCGCCAAATCCTACGGCCAGGATTTAGAAGAGAAGGAAGGATATGCATCTAACTATAAGGGAGGATTTACAGGGCGACTACACTGTACCGGTTAATACTAGCAAGGGATAACAAGTTACGAATATCTCATGCCAGAGTTATCAGAAGACCATGCAACGATCAGGGTTTACCTTTCGTAGTAGAGACCATCACTGTGAAAAATTAAGCAGATTAGTAAGCGAATCGGTGCGAAGTTTAGGCGAGCCTTTACCAATAATCTCACCCTTTAGCCATGTAGCCTTTGAGATAACTAATTAGGTTAGTTCCCCTTCGAAGACAAGGCTAATCTTTGCGACACAAAAACATACTAAAGTGGGATGATCAAATTCTAGGAGCTCGTTAACTTCGCCAAAACGTTTCACAGAAGAAAGGGACTAATACAGCGAATCCATTAATTAACTGCCCCAAGGGTTACTAACTTGAAGTCGTGTGTGTGTGTACACACTTTACCACTATCAAGCAGGGCCGTTTTTGTCAGAACAGTTGACCTTTTTCATGAAAATAGTCGTTTTTTCTGAAAATTGGTCGATTTTTCGCCAAAATAGTCGGTTTTCCTGAAAATCGGTAAGATTTTTTTGAAAATCAGTCGATTATTTTCAAAAATGTCATTTTTGTTCTTGAAAACGGTCGTTTTTTCTGCAGAAAAAGTCGGTACAAAATTCACGTACAAAAATACTCATTTTTATAGGCTTTTCTCTCTGATCTATGCCTTTTTGTACTTTTCTGTCCCGAAAATTAATGTTCTTCTGTAGGTTGCGAACAAATGGTCCGGTTCAACTGAAACTTTATGGGTTATAACAACCGATGACCTAGATATGCAAAGCATGTGTCCGAACCCCATGCGGCCATGGTTGGGGAAGTTGGGGGGGGGGGGGTCCCAAAACTTTGTGACATGCATACAACCCAAACGGATTGGCCGAATGGGATGCAAGTTGGACAGTACCAAAGTTTATGCGGCCTAGATTTGTCATTGGCGTCTGAACCGGATCCAACCAAAGTACGAGGAGGATGTAGCGGGAACCGAAAATTTGAGATATGCTCTGATTCGAGTTAAACTTCATGGACTGGAAGAGATGTTAGAGATGCGAAGTTTATGTGTCCGGGTCTTATTCCGCCGCAGTGGGGGAGCTGGAGGGGGAGTCCCGGAAATGTCGTGGCTCGCATAGGGGTTAAAAGAGTGGAGTGATTTGAATGAAACTTTGAAAGTAGAGAGATCGTATGCCTTAGATGGCATATTTTAGGGTCCGGACCGGATCCGAGCACAGTGGGGAGGGGTACCGGAATTTTCGGAAAAATGCTCAGATTTACTTTCTCGTTTCTCACATGCTCGTAACAAGTGCCATATGAGCTCGTAGCTCTTGTTTCTTCTGAGACAGTCTCAGTCCAATATAAGGCGACGTTAAAATACGTATGCCTCTAATGTACAAGTGTAGATATACACAACGGCCGGGCCGTCGCGTATATCAGGATACAAAATATGACCGCTAAAGGTGTAGTTAAATGTCAGTTCGCGAAAGGTCTCGGAACTTTTTCATGGATGAATATACATATTATCATTGTTTTCTCTTTTCTTCCTTCCTTTTTGATGTCACGTAGCCGGGTATGTACTGAGTTTGCCATTCTTCAAAAGGTATTCTCCTTTCGCCATTTATTCCCGTTTTCCTTTTTGAGTTGCGTCATTTTTTTATCAATATATCAATAGTCGTGAAATGATTAATGTGTGACTTTCAATGGCACTGACGGAGCGCAAATTTTATTCCAACAACAGCTTGATCCTCCTTGGCAAGGGTACTCTTCAAACCAAACCTGCTACGGAATAATGAAATTTCTACCAACTATAAATATTACCCCATCTTGGGACTAAGTCTTAGGAATTGCTGAGGGAGTGTTGAGATTTCACTCCGAACAAGGCTGCTGTTTTACGGCTCAACTGAAATATGTCCCTAACATGAAAATGTTTACAAATATTACTTTTTGTCTTTCTTGTTCTTTACAAATACGGAAGTCTTATAAAGGCACACACGCAAAACGGTCATTGTTACGAATACTGCCCCCACCCTGAAAAAAATAAACAGTAGGCTAATTACCTGTCTCCACTCGTGATTTCCTGGCCATCTGGATTAACCCACTTAATATCAGTGATTAAGGATGCATCCGGAACCTCAGCTTTGCAAGTGAATGTTAGATCATGTCCAACAGAGGCAACATATTCAGGAGTAGCTGGGGTGATCACCAATCGGGGCTCTTGGGCTAAGGTCACTGAAAGAACAACACAAACAATGAGCATCTGCTAGGGACTGTCGGTTCGACCCCGGCTCTCAAAGGGCTACACCTTTCGTCAAATTACCAGGATTAATAAGTTGACTAACTGAAGCTACACGACCGGGGTTATATAGAGGTAGCCAAGGGGATCACGGCGTTTTAGGTTTCTTGTGTTCCGACACTGCTCTCCACTGAAGAACAGAAGCATGAATCCTGGGATGGGTGGCGGTGTAACGACAGAAGTAACCCTTTCCCCGTTGACAGGCAATGAGACTAGGGACTGTCGATTGGACAAGGCTCTCAAAGGGCTCTAACCATATTAAGAATTTGATAGATGGTGGGCGGAGAAGGTGGAAGACACCACTATCTTTCGATGGTTCAAATTTTTACGAACACATTGATACCTCCGTTATCTTCAAAATTCACTCTTCAAAATAAGTTACCCATTGCTCATGTACTAAACCTTCGAGAAGATTCAAGTGTCGAGTATCACCCCGTGAACGTTTAAATATGTCGGAAGAGGAAATCATCGTCCAGTTTGACATTTTTTTGGTATCGGAAGCTGAATATTATTCATCTAAATTTCAGAATCTTCAAGATAATCACTATAGCGAATTTAGTATAATTTGCGGCGTTTGTTTATTACAATCCGGTTTACATCCTTTCTTCTTTGGACTTGCGGCAATTAATAAGAAAAAACAGAAAACAAAATACCAAAAGAAATCGATAAAGGTAGTAATTAGTCGGATTTTTTTTTACACATTTTCCATATACCTGCTAATAGAAAAACATATTGTTTGGTCCACAGTCAAACTATGATCCCAGCCTCTCCATGTCGGGTGGTTCCGACCCGCGCCAGTAGACGACCCGGCGGCCGGATCGAGTCGTGGCTTCACCTTGGGTCTTGGGGGGGGGGGGTCTTAGACGTTGCAACTGCTAGAATGCTTACGATGCAACTTCTTTAACACTAAAAGGGTCTCATAGGAATTCCTCTTGCTAACGGTCAAGGGTAGAGAGAAGCCAAGGGAATTCCGGTATTGTAGTTTTCAAGACGTTTCAAGACGATGTGCTCCACCACTGCAAACCAAGTTCCCAAGTGGGGTTCTTGAGGGAAGTGACCGTAAAACCAGACGAGTGGCTTGACCGCTTGTTCCTCGGAAGATCCGCCGACAGATAAGGGGATAAAATCAAAGATTCTGCATTTTTGGGACGATTTTCTGGGTTTGCCTTTCGCTAACGTGTCAATACAAAAGGCATTATTCTCAGCGAACTTTTTGTCTGAGGCAGTCATACACAAATCCTCATTTTTGGCGCATGGTACAGTACCCTCATGAAAATCTGTTGAACTGAGAATCTGAAATTGAAATTAGCTTTCCGAAAAGATTTGTATAGGAGTACTATGCTCTTGCTAAAGGGCATGGTGTCCCGACGTATGAGCACCATGCCCATACGCTGGGGCATGCCCAGACGGTTGGGCACCATGTCCAAAAACTGTGGATTTGTGTATGACTGGTCTGATGTGTCTGAAAAGGGTAAACCTAATCTTTCATAATCTTTAAATGCGCTCAATGTGCAGGGAATAAATGATATCAGCCGGAATAACCAGAATGTGACGCTGACAAAGAAAGCCGAGTAAGACAAAAAGATTTGTTTTTCTTCTTCTTTCGTCTCGGAAACTACACTACGAGGTGTAAACAGAAATCTAGTTTAAAAAATCGTGGGAATCTTACATGCCATCGATACAATCCAACGCAGTGTCACAAATATCATCATCAAAGTAGCTAAAACTTCTCATATTCACTGTGAACTTCCCAGTTTAATTATTAAAGAGACACTTCGACTTCAACATATTCTGCTCTCCCCAAAGCCCAATGCGAAACTGATCAGTTATAACTTGGAGCCTGGAAATATCGTCACTGGAGACGTTCTGAACGAGTAGGCTATGGACGAGGCAGACAAGTAGCCTATTGGTTATTGGATAAACAGTAAGAAGGGGCAAGAGAGTTTAAGGCACAATTTTATTAAGAGTATACTACATGGGTTGAACAAAACCGTCAGACATTCAAGTGACATGCAGTAAATTACACTTCTTTTTGGGATCCCAAAACGTAAGTGGAGGGATACCTATGACATCGCAAAAGTTGTCCGTCTGTCCGTCCGTCCGTCTGTTAGCACGATGACTTTTGAAGGGATTGAGATATTTTGATCAAACTTGGCATGAGGACTTTTTAGGTCAAAGTACAGGTCATGTTCGAAGATCGGCTATGTAGCTCTATATTTAGGGGTGGGGGAGCGGTTCGAAATTAAGGGGAACAAAAATAATTTTTAAAAGCTAATGAAATAGTCGAATTATGTAAGGAGACATGCTGAATCCGAATATGAAACTTATTTTCTCGCCGGACAAATAGTTCACCCGGAATCCGGCGCAAACCGGAAAATTTGTGAAAAGTAGAAGTTTATATGAAGTTGATTGGAAGATCGATTTAGAGGCAAGGAAACGTGCCGAGTTCGAATATGAAAATTATTTTCTCACCGGACAAATAGTTCACCCGGAATCCGGCGAAAACCGGAAAATTTGTGAAAAGTAAAAGTTTAATATGAAGTCGATTGGAAGTTCGATTTAAGGGCAAGGAAACGTGCCGAGTCCGAATATGAAAATTATTTTCTCGCCAGACAATTAGTTCGGCCAGAATCTGGCCAAAACGGATAATTTGTTTAAAGTAAAAGTTTCATTTAAATTTGATAAGATGCTCGATTTGCTGGCAAGTAGACATGCTGAAGTCGCATATGACAATCATTCGGACGTATATCGCTCGGAATCCGGCTGAAACCGGAAAATTTGTTAAGAGTAAAAGTTTAATCTGAAGTTGATTGGAGGTTGGATGTAGGGGTAAGGATAAATGCTGAGTGTTTGAGCTTTGTTTTTTCGCCGGACAAGTAGTTCCGGAATTCCGCCGAAACCAGAAAATTGGCAGAAGTAAGGCAGGAAGTTTCGATCTGCCTCGTCAAAATAGATATGACTAAAAGGGGTAAACGCACATGCTGAATCCAATCTGAACTTGGTTTTTCGTATGATTAGCTATTTGGCCTTAATCTGTCTCTAAACTTTAATAGTAAAAGTGTTCAAGGAGTCCGGCGAAGAATGTCTGGCGAGGAAAAGACCCAATTGTCTAGATCAAATTTGAACTTTTGGGATCCCATCGAAACCTCTGGTCTTGTTAATTTAGATGTGACAGATCTGGCGACTATATGTCGGGGGATCCAACCATTGTTCGGAGATGCTCCGATACGAGTGAAACGTAATGGGTGGTAAGCAGGGGCGTCGCAAGTGCATTTTCGTTAGGAGGGGGGGGGGGGGGTCCACAGTCACAAATTTTACCAAATCTCTTAAAAATTTTACCGAATCCTAGAAACTGAGAATTCGAGCTTTAAGTTATAGAACAGAAAGGATTACGTGGGAAGAGTAACAGTAAAGGGCAGCACGAAAGGCGATAGGCCAACTATTAGGAAGCATTTTGGCGAAGCCCACTTGGAGAATATATCGCCGGGCACGATTGCAGTAACAGATTCTATCTATTCTACCAAAGAAGAAATTAAATCGAACACCGCAGGCACAAATTTCGAAATCCCATTTTTCTTTGTTTCCTGTAGGCTAAAATTTAACTGCTTCACTACCCTGCTCCAACTCCCTCAGAGTGACCGAATCCGGTCCGTTCCATCACTGATGTATCTACGGCTTACGCTTGTTCTTCCCACCAAGTGTTATCCCAGTCGCTGTATTCTAGGCCTGTCACAAAATCCCCCCCCCCCCCGACTCCCCACATTGATCGGACCCTGTCCGCACTTGAATTGGGACACTGAGACACGAGGTCTTTCCAAATATCAAGTTTCATTATGATCTGATTCCCCATTAAACGCCCATGATCACATAAAGTGAATATTTAAGAAAAGCGCCACAGGCGGAATTTTCGAAACATTTATGATCAGATCTTCTTTTTGAGATCCAAAACAAAAGTAAGGATTATCAAAGAAATCATAGATCGGCCCTTTGGCTGCGATCAGTGCTTCACTCGACCTCTCCTGAGTTGTGAGGTTCGTGGTAACTTCCGAATCCTGGCAATTATATCGAATAAATTATCGAATCCCAATCATGATACCACATAATTTTGGACCGATAGCTTATTCGGGATTCTGTATAACTATCGAATCTCCATATATAAACCGAATAGTTATGGCATTGAAAAATTATCAAATAATTTCAAAAAAAATTCTCACCGAACTCGTGTTAACTACGAAACACTGGCAATTATACCGAATCCCGATGATTATACCGAATAGGTTGTACTGACTGACTATATTTAGGATTATGTATAACTACCGAATCCTGCTATCGAAAAAATACTGAACGATTTTAATAGATTTTGGGCCGGAGGCTAGAAATTTTACCGAATCTAAAAAAGTTGGGGGGGGGGGCCTACCCCAGATGGCCTAATTCCGCCATTTATATGTCCAAGCAGCACTTGGCCGAGGTGTGGGGAGTTGGATAGGGGTATGCCTAGGGACCAAACGAGTGGAATGGTGGAGATAAAACTTGGATGGGCGGAGTTTGAGTGGTAATACACATTAGAATAAAACTTAAATAAATTCCCAAGCCGACTGGGCACCACATGCGAGTGAAAAGTCAGATAGGATATTATTGAGCGATATTTTGGTCCTTCTTGACAAGACTCCTCGGGCTGTAGCTGGAAGAAATCAGCCAACAATCGATCGATCTATTAGTTGCAAATCTGCAAATCTCAAACCCGTTTTCGTCGGATAGGGATAGGGTACAATCCCTGTTAGCCAGTTTTTATGGCTAACAGGGATACTCAAGTGCCATAGCGATTGTAATTTCTGTCCGTCAGTCGGTCTGTCGGTCCCGGTTTTGCTAGTTCGGGCACTTTCGGGCACAGATAAGCTAAAAACTTGGCAGGCATATCAGGAACTGGACCAGATTAAATTAGAAATTAGAAATTGTCGCTTCCTCGATCCGACCATCTGGAGGGGAGTGGAGGGAGGGGGAATCTGGAAAAAATAGGAAAAATGAGATATTTTTAGCTTACGAACGGGTGATCGGATCTTAATGAAACTTGATATATGGAAGGACTTCGTGTCTCAGACCCTCCATTTTAAATCCAGACCGGATCCGGTGACACTGGGGGG
This sequence comes from Branchinecta lynchi, assembly GCA_023053575.1. NCBI lineage: Eukaryota > Metazoa > Arthropoda > Branchiopoda > Anostraca > Branchinectidae > Branchinecta > Branchinecta lynchi. The sequence goes on from JAKZAP010000003.1 coordinate 20,015,317, forward strand.
AGTTGGAGGGGAAAACCGGAAATCTTGGAAAACACTTAGAGTGGAGGGATCCGGATGAAACTTGGTGGAAAGTACAAGCAAAAGTCCTAGATACGTGACTGATATAACCGGAACGGATCCGCTCACTTTGGGGGAGTTGGGGGGGGGAGAAGTCCGAATTTGTAGTGATCCCGCGAGTTCCGTGCTTCCTGATGTGCTGGGACGATGGAAATTGACAGGCATGTCTGGGACCCGACCAGATTATATAGGAAATCGTCAATTCCCCGATTCGACCATCTGGGGGGGGGGGAGTGGAGGGAGGGTGAAGCCAAAATTTGAGGTATTTTTAGCTTGCGAACGGGTGATCGGATCTTAATGAAAATTGATATTTAGGATGACCTCGTGTCTTAGACATCTCACTTTAAATCCGGGCCGGAGCCGATGACACTGGGGGGAGTTGGAGGAGGGAACCGGACATTTTGAGAAACGTTTAAAGTGGAGGGATCGGGATGAAACTTGGTGGGAAAAACAAGCACATGTCCTAGACACGTCATTGACATAAGCGGTCCGGATCAGGGCACTGTGGGGGAGTTGGGGTGGGGGTCCGGATTTCTAGCGATCCCGCGAGTTCGGCATACTTCCTGATGTCCTAGGGCGATGAAACTTGGCAGGTATGTCAGGGATCCGAACAGATTGACTTGAGAACAGCCGTTTCCCCGACCCGACCATCGTGGGGGGAGTGGGTGGATGGGGAATCCGGAATCTAGTGGCGTGCATAACTTTTGAACGGGTGATCGGATTTGAATGAAACTTGTCTGGTGAGCTATCACCTCGGACGTTCAGTGTCATGTCCGGTTCGGTTCCGATACCTGTGGGGATGGGGGGGGGGGTGGAAAACTCAAGAGACTCTAAATGCAGAGGGATTGGGACGAAACTTAATGGATGGAACAAGCATTAGGCCTAGATGAAATTGACGGAGCCAGATGGTTTCGGGGCTCTGCGGGGGGAGTTGGAGGGGGTTTCCTGGAATTCTGGTAGTCGCGAGTTAGAATAGTTCCAGATGTAAAACGACAACGAAACTTTGCAGGCATACTAGCGACCCGAATTATCTTCGACTTAAGAACCTGACACAACATACCCCGGAAACTTCCGTTCCTAGATCCGAGCATTTTTTGGGGAGCAAGAGAAGAGAAATATGGAAATTGACTTCTATAAATTGCGAACGAGTGGTCTGATTCGAGTGAAACTTCATGGGGGATACGAATTGATAGCCTCGACATGTAAAACATGCGTCCGAACCATATGCGACCACGATTAGGGGAATTGGGGGTGGGTGGACTTCTGACATGCACAAAAACCAAACGGATGGACCGAATAAGATGCAATTCGACAGTGCCGAGTTTATGCGGCCTAGATTTGTTATTTGGCGTCCGGGCCGGATTCAGCCAAGGTAGGGGGGGGGGGGGGGGGTACTGGAAACTTGCAGATAGGCTATGCTCCAATTTCAGTCAAACTTGATGGACAGGAACAGGGAAATTAAGAGATTGGGCCCGAACCGGCTCCGACAACGTTGGTGGGAGGGGGGGGGGAACTTCCGGAACTTTCCAAAAATGCTCAGATTCGAGTGAAACTTGATAGATGGTATAAACGAAGATGCTTTATGTGGTCAATTTTATTTTATTCCGAACCAGATTCGGCCACGGTAGGCGGAAATAGAGTGAGTACCGGAAATCATGTAGCACGTCTAGGGATCAAACAAATGGATTTATTGGGATGAAAGTTTGAACAGTCATGTGCATTTGCTACAGACAATCGAGAAGATGCCGGAACTGCTCAGAAATGAGTGAAACTAAATATCCCATTTCTATTTCCGAACCGCATTTTTGGATGGCGGGTGTATTTTGTGACGTTCTCATCTACTTTCTTGTACAGCCTACTCGTACAAGTGCCATATGAGCTCGTAGCTCTTGTTATTTTTTCCAGCCAATTTTTCCCGCTCGATATGCCATCTAGCGCTTCGAGTCTTAGCAGAGGAGAAGCAAGAGACACACCTGTACGAAGTCTTTCTAAGAACACGACCACCGCTGCAAGAGCTGCCTAGCGGGCTGAAAGTCCTTATAAGAACGTTCAGAAACATTTCAATAACTATGAAAGAAAGATGGCGTTATAACAGGAAACAAGAGTAGGCTTCTCTGATCCGCCTCGATTGCTTGCCGTTCTTTTTGGTATGCTTTTAAAGCATCTTCCGAGGTATTTGGGTTAAAAATGAACTACAAGGGCGTGGCACTGACAGTAAATACTGACTTTAGCTTATGCCTGGGCCCTACTATGGACACACCTGTTCGTAAATCGTTTTTTAAAGGACCCCTCGCACTATTACTCTTCAACTTATAGTCGAGGGGTGGTCTCTCTCCACCACCGGTGTACACCTCGACACGGCACCGGCATGGCACCGCGGCACACGCCACTTGGTGTACATCGATTTTTAGAGTGAGCAAACCCTCACTTATAGTATTTTAAAATATTTGAATACTTTAAAACTAGGCCACTCTTTTGCTGTGTTAAGCCTTTTCCGAGACCCGTTGACTTATAGTGAAAACAGGGAAACAATTCACATAGCCGGTTTTTCTGGTGGAAAAACTTCTCGCAGACAACCGTCGACAGCGTGATACACATCGAAGGTAGCAAAACACGGCAAGCGAGAAAATCGGCGTGGTTCTATTAGAGGCTAGAATGTACCGTACTCGGGTTTAGAAATATTTGGAGTGACTATGGAAGTAGGTTGCATTAGTATTATGGGTAAGACAGATCCTTTAAACATTTTTAAGCCCGGTTTTTTAAACATTTAGACGTTCACCTCCTACTGGTTGTTCACAACAAACTGAAAACGGGAAATGGATTATTCCATTCCAAGATTTTATGAACGAGTGAGAGAATAACGTCAACAGACTGCTAAACAAAAGAAGTTTAGAGATTTGAGCGGCCAACTCGATGGCAAAAGCCATGCTATTAGTGCATTACAGAACAGGTCGTTTTTGTTGTCTTCAAACTAACAATGTAGGCAGAGCATGAAAAAGCCGAAGGTGAACAAGAACACCTTACAGGCAGACAAAAACAACGCATATACGAGTCATAGGCGTTTTTCCCGCGGTACTTATTGTGGCCTGAGTGAAAAAAAAAGAAGAACAAGAAAGAAGGTGTTATATTAAGGAAATGAATGACTCCTTTCTTTACTTTCTTATATCTCTCTGTCTACCTACTCCAAGCGACTGTCATACACCGACAGCCGAATCCGGCCTAGTAAACGGACTCTCCGATCACGGTCGGGGTTTAATCTCTGGAAACCCACGACTCCACCAACATCCTTCATTCCTACCTAATTCGCCTAGTATGACCAAACCCAATACCCAAGCGCTGCCCAAGCGAGCCATACAAATCTTGTTGGTTGCGGCAACACATTTGTGGCCCACACACACACCACCGAGAAAACAGTATTTTTAAGCCATAAACACTTTGTGGGACCATGGAAAAACCGTAGTGTTCGCTCAAAGGGATCGCTCGAATTCCGCACTTCTTCCACAAGTGATGCATGAAAGGATCAAGCTTTTTTTGATGACCCTGTGCTCGCTCCTGAAATAACTGTACAGTGAATGCCCGCTGCCGAAGGAGGACGTATCCAAACTCTCCAACTTGAATCTTTTGCCGACCTGTTTCCGAATCTGGAATCTCTAAGAAACATCCATCGCTAGAGCCATCTAACCCTAAAGGCCGGAAACTGCGTTCCTGATCACCAAGAACAGTATTTTAAAGAAAGATGTCATTCCTGAGAGCAACTCGGGAAGCAAATAAGCCTAAAACAGGAACAGAACGAAATAAGGCCAACCGAAGTCTTGTGTAAAATGAGTGTAAAATGTAAAATGAAGTGTAAAGTGTAAAATGAGCCGCGAAAGGAACCAGCTCCGATTTTTATCAATCATACACAAATCCTCACTTTTTGGGCATGGTACCCCTATGAAAATGAGCTGAACTTTTAAGATTTGTATGGGGGGTGCCATGCCATTGCTGCAGGGCATGGTGCCCCAACGCATCAGCACCATACGCATACGTTCGGGCATGCCTAGAAATAGGGGCAACATGCCCACAAGACCAAAGGTGTCGATGGGATCCCAAAAATCTAATATTTGATTCAGACAATTGGGTTTTGTCTTCGCCAGAGAAAACCAAGTTCAGATATTACCTCTATAAGCCATATATATTTTGACGGTACTGACCGAGATTTCCTACTTTACTTCTGACAAGTTTCCGGTTTCACCGCCCGAATTCCGAGCGAACTACTAGTCCAGCAAAAAAAGAAAATTCAGAAACGAATCCAACTATAAATAAAATTTTGACTTAAAAAAAATTCCGGTTACAACCGGATTGCGGACTTGTTATATGTCCGGGTAAAGAATGATTGTCATATACAGACTCGGCCTCTCTTCTTACCCTTAATCTGTCATCTAATCAAACTTTTGCTTTTAACAAAATTTTCCAGTTTTGGCTGGATTCCGGGCGAACTAGTAAATCGGCGAGAAAATGGTTTTCACCATCGTGTTCAGCATTTTTTGTTACCCTAAATCGACCATTTAATCAACTTCAAATGAAACTTTTACTTTTAACCAACTTTCCGGCTTTCGCCGGATTCCGGACGAACTACTTGTTCGGCGAGAGAATGGTTTTCACGATCGTTTTCAGCATGACTTCTTATCTCTAAATCCAACATTTAATCAGCTTCATTTTACTTTTAACAAACTTTCCGGTTTTTTTCAGGATGAGCTACTTGTCCAGCGAGAAAACGGTTTTCACTATCGTGCTCAGCATGCCTTCTTACCCCATAATCGACTATCACATTAGCTATTTAAAAATATGTTGTTTGTCCCTTAGTTTGAACCCCCTCCCCCACCCCCAAATGTAGGGCTACAGAGCCCATCTACGAATTTGACCTTACCCTTGACCCAACGAATCCTCGCACCAAGTTTCATCAAAATATCTCATTCCCTTCGAGAGTTGTCGTGCTCACAGACAGTCGGACAGACGGATATTTTTGCGATGTCATAGGTATCCCTCTACTTACGTTTTGGGATCCCAAACATGAGAATTTGTGTATGACTGCATTTCATAACCGCTCTCCAGCTTGAACTTTTCGTCGATAGTCGGAAAAGAAACGCATCAGTACCGATCTTAATCTACATCCATTTTGGACATTTAAGAACCTCGAAGCGCCATGAAGCACAGATGCACGAAACTAACCGGCCAGCTACGATCGAGACTGCGATCGAAATTAGTAGAAATCGAACCATCTCCGGTTAGAAGATACACCTCCAGTAATCAGTAATCACCAATCTTGCACCCAGTTAAGTCAATAATCTCTAAGAAACGCCCCACTGAGGCCACCTAACAATACCGACTGGCCTGACGCTACGAAAGACGAAGAACAAACTGTTCTAAGAACCATGACATACAGATGGCTCTACAAGTAAACAGGTGGTCGAAAAAAGTGCAATGCTGGGCAGCCGAAATGGAGCCAAGAACCGGCGCCAAAATAAAAATCAACGCTTAAGGAAAGAATAGAGAAAGGAGCAACCCGATTACACATCCCCCAGGTTGAATCTTTCGCCTAGTTAAGACTGAGTAAAGCATCAGTGGTGCCATCTAACGGTAGTAACTGGCGTGACGCTAAAATGCTGAACGCGGAAACAAGAATGTTCTAACAAGCGTGATGCATAGATGGCGCTCCAGCTTCCTAGTACAGACGTGGTTAAAAACTGCAATGCTGGTCAGCCAAAACAAAAACCGGCGCCACAATCAAATTTGGCCAGCCAAAGCCAGACATGAAAAACCAAAGCACGAACGGAATCGGGTCTGCCACACGCAAGCTCAGCGCCAGACCCCCTTAAGCGGCATCCTGCGTGACATAGGAGGGCACAATTAACAACCGATTATTGGTGAATAATAACTTGTCAATCGCTATTTACTCGCGAGGGTGCAAATCAAGACCGAAATTTGCGGTTTCGTTCCTGAGAACCACACAGATAATCGCAAACCGATACATGTTAGAAAAAGATCGGGCAAGCCTACACCCAAAGGGTGAACTTACTAATATTGGCGTATTTTCGCACAACAAATTCTGATGTTCGAGCACTATTTTAGGTTTGTGTTTGATGATGTATTTTTGTCCCTTTCTTTCTTTGTTGTTTTATTCTGTATTGAATATGTTTGTGTGAGTGGCCCCAGATCGAGAAAGCCTACACCCAGAGGTTGCACTAATTTATCATTGGATATTTACGCACAACAAATCTGATGTTCGAGCAACATTTTTTATTTGTGTTTGATAATGCATTTTTGTCCTTTTCTTTCTTTGTCGTTTTGTCTGTTATTTTGTTTTTCGTATTTTTGTGCGAGTGGCCGCCTAGCAGATCCTTGGTTCAATAAATAAAATAAAAAAGTTACTTACTTCATCCAAAACCGTATTCATAAGCAAAACACACCACTACACCTACACACTAGTCAAGCCATTGCTGCTACTGGAAGCCGGATTTTTTGTTTTAAAGAAATTGCTGAACTGCACATTTTACGAGTGTAGCTACGTGAAGAATTATTGTGTGGTTTTCGGAGGAGACGATGATGGAACGGTTTGGTAGGGAGGTTGAGAGACAAAATCTTCTGTGAGAGTTCAGCATCTATGAAGGCTCATATACTCCGGAATATCGCGCTTTCTTTAGTTTTGCCCAGGTTTTCGGGTTTGGCTTTGTCACGTATTTTTTTTTGTATTTATCATGGACATATAGTTACATGCAATGCAGTACGATATACGTAGTTGGATGCGAATTTTCTCCTTCGCTCCAAACTGTAATGAAGGTTTCACCACAGTGACGCGAATTTCGAGTGCGTATTTTAGGATGCGAAATCTTATCGAACTGTGGAAGTAGTTAAATGCTTCTGCACAATTAAGACTACTCATTCACGTACCCACCCGCAGACTGAAACGCAAAGCGCCCCGAAAATGCCCATGTTTGTCGCAAATAATAAAGAAGATAACGCATGCCAAAAGCAAAGAAATACGGGCGGATGGAACCATCGGTTGACGTATTTCTCTCGACAGAAGGATCGCTTTCAAAAATGCATGTGTGGTCCGCATATTTTATTTCCGTATCCCATCGTAATTTGCTTTCCTGTCGGAAGAACGTGGCTACCTGAATTGCTACCGGAACCCGGAAAAAGAAGAGTGATGATAAAACGCAGATAGGGGACCAGGAATTTTATGTCGATATCAATGGCCTGTTCTCTATAATCATACAGAGCAGTAAGTATCGCAGGCGATGATCCCCTGAGTCTTTCAAACATACGGCTGTCATTCTGACAAGCTCAAAACATACGAATGAGATTGCAATTCCCTGACACATTGGAGGGCGGGGCACCTGTACTATTTTATGTTTGTGTTCCAATATTCTAAAATAGTTGAATACTTTAACCAAGCCCTGATTGTAACAGTACACACGGCTTTGGCTCTTTCAAGCTTTTCTCCATGTCCATTTACTTCTATCAAAACACGGACATTTAGGCAACCGGTTTACCTGACGAGTGAGCTTCTCGCAAACAATTGTCAGAAGCACATACGCATCAAAAATAGCGAAACATAGCAAGTGTGAAAATCAGTGAGGTGCCGTTAGGGTGTTAGAAATTAGAATACACCGTACCAAAATTGTCTCTCCGTGTTTAAGAAAGAATGGAGCGATTACGGAAGCAGACTGCTTTGGCATTATAGGTATGACGTGGCCTTTAAGGGGTTACTTTCCCCAAGTCACCCTTTGCAATTTTTCCAACAAGCACCCTACATCTTCCTGTAGAAATACGGAACTTGGTTTGGCCTGAAGTAAACAGAATACGTTGTATTACAGGTACGACGGGCCCTTTAAAGCACAGTGGACACTTCTAATGCTTTACTTTGTATTAAATGCTTCACAAATAAATAATTCCGACTTCCTTTAGAAGGCGCTACGAAAATCGGACGTTTTCTTGTTATCTCTTGTCTTTACCTCTCTGGCATTTTGGTGATCCAAATCTTAGGAGCTGGAACATCGTGGCAGGAAATTCAAAAACTCCCAGCAATGCTTGATAGAAAAGGATATATTTGAGATGTCACCAAAGTCAAGCCGCAGATGCAGTTTACATAATTGTTCTAGTGTTTCATCAGAAGTTCCATGGCTTAAAGTGCCTGTTAAAAGTTTTTCTTTGTGGAATAGTGTTGTGAAGCTTGATTAGCTTGCTTTATAAAATGTACCAGAATATGCAATAAGCTTATTAAAAATAAAATAGCTACAAAAATCATTCAAAAACAAATAACTTATTCAAATCTGAATTATACAAGCTAATTTATGCATAAAATAAAGATCTACTAAGTATTGTAAGAAACATCGCTTTTATCTTTGTCCAAGCTTGTAAATTGAGCATGTACTTGCCCAAAAAATTACGCTTTGAAATATCACAGAGACGAAACTGTTGAAAAAGCTGCTGATCTAGGGGGTAAGCATTGTTCCTAGGCTGTTACAGAGTGGGACTGGGGTAGTTCGATGTGCCCATTGAACTTGAAGGGATTGTGTTCCCTCCAGTCACCCTTTGCCATTTTTCCAACGTGCACCCTACATCTTACTCCAGAAATACGGAACGTAGTTTGGTCATTCTTGGCATACTGGCGACTACCTACTGGCGGATTCTACGCCAAACTGTCGAAAACATTTTTACAACTGGGGTATGGCGTAAAACATGGCTGTTTTTAAGTTTCACCGGCGTACTAGATTGTTTTGATTCTACTGACACAATCTTGCAATTTTTGGAGATTCCTTGGAACTTCGGGCTAAAAAAAATTCTGACGTATTTTTCGAAGACAGCGGCGTAGCCTATTCCTCGGATCACCATCTGGCAACACTGCCTGACTGAAGTAACCAGAATCCGAGCTGAGGAAGTAATCAATATACTGCGACAACCAACAACACCAATTTTTTGCCTCGCCTGTCGCCTTTCACCGAATAAAGTTACATGCTTTGATCTTCTTTCCTAGCATGCATTTCCAGGAAATACAAAAAAAATACTTCAAAGGATACAAACCATAAAACCAGTTAGAGGCTGCACTTGGGGAGTTTGTCTGTCGGGTGTTGACTAGACCGTGCTAAAGTAAGAGATTAAACCTAGTTTTTGTTTCCTTCCCCGAAGTTGAACCAGAGGATCGACAGCCTGACGAGGACCCTTGCCAAGAAGGGCCGAAATATCGCTGATGAAGAATCGTAGCTGACGTATCCGTTGTAAACATTGTTTGAATAAACTATTTCGTCATTTTTAAAAGTCAGTAAGCGACGCCATAGGCAGCTCCCCGCCCCCCCCCCCCCCCTAGTCTCGATCATTTCCATATCCACGCCATAGCATCGTAAATCCACCCAAATCCTCCGGCAAATTTCTTTAATCTTCGGCGCCTCCTCGATGGTCATCAGCACGTGTTTTTAATACAAACTAATAAAAAATAAAACAAACTAAATTTTCTAGTTATTTGTTTACCCCCCCCCCCCCCCCCTAAAAGACCGTCAAAAGCCAATCGCAGATAAACCAAAGAGTCCCACCCTATTACAACAAACTTGTCCTGCCGCCTCTCTAAACATCCCCAATTTATTTCCCTGCCGGGAAATTACATGTGCTTAACCTCGTTCCACAAAACCTTCGCCAACTCAATCCTGTCTCTTGAGTCACAGCACATCTACCATAGAAAAGGACGCAGTGCATCAAGCGACGTGACAGCACCTGGCGGAATGTCTTGTCGACGATTTAAAGAGAGACCACAAAACGCTGTTTCTGGTTAAAGTTAAACTGGAAAGCCACCTTATTTTTTCCTTATCTTGGATTTGGAGGCGCTGAATTATTTTGAGGGCTAAGGGATTTAATCGTGTGTACCTTGTCCTAAAATTTTCGTAACGGGTTTTCTATTGCCCTAATTGTTCATTATCTTGTTTTAAAATTCTCGTGCTGCTGTCTGCTTTTGTTTTAATCGTTAATTTATTAGGCTACGCTTTTGTTGTAGATCAATTGGTTAATTAACAAAACTATATTTTTCCATGCCACTGGCAAGTCTTGCATGACTGGCTTTATGCAATCGGCGAAATCCCCTTTTTTAAAAGTGTACCTTACCTTGCGATAAATACTCTCAGCAGGCTCCGCTACTGTGACATGAAATCTGCTGCCAATGTGTAATTCTCTTATTTCGACTTTTCACTACCAAATCGATTCCGGAGTGCAATTTAATCAGGAAATTACATCACCAGGAACATAAAAGACCTCCGAAGCCGACAGAGAAACGAACCTAATTACGACCACTGACAGAGGTCCTTCCTGAAAGCTGAAGGAAAGGCAAACACTAGAGCTAGAACAGAATTAGGACTGACCGCCCAACAACAAATGGACTGTCAGAAGCTTGACGACATTTGACACAACAATGAGCAATTTCATTCTGTGAAAGGCTTGTGGAAATTTTGGGGACATTTTACAACTCCCTTCTCTTTCAATGAATGAATGAATTTTATCACTGCACTACATGAGAATTAGTGGGGTACGATAAAGTAAGAAAACACAAAATAAATGAGCAACAAGTGTGCAAGCGCTCAGACGTGGAGTGTGAAAGTAAATGTTTTATCACATTTTATATAAAAACAGCCTTAGAACCAAGCGATTTCACATCCCCAGTAACCAAACAAGTACTGAAATAACCTAATTTGTAATCATCCCACTTTGAAAGCTTTAAATATAAACAAACCGCAAGTATAAATCCCAAGAAATGTTGAAGATCATGCAATAGCTTGAGTTCCAACAATGTTTCTGCCAGCCAGTCCGACCCTTTAAACCTCTTTCCATTAGCAAGGTAACAACAAGTGCAATAGACCAAATCGTAGCAGCCTAATACCCCCTTTGTCACGATTCATTAAGAACGGCATATCATCGATCATATGACAAAATAGTCCAGTTTCCAACTGCTCATTAAAGATTAAAGTACGCAGCGTCGTCTTATATGTTGCTGTTAAACCAAAATCCTCATCCACAGACCATAGATACATCTCCCCAAATGTACAAGAGTTGAACTTGAGACCTGTCATAGACGAACTTAATTCATGGGAAATCTGGGCACAGCTGCCCATGAACGCGAGGGGGGGGGGTCAGGACCCATCAAAACGCAGATTTACACCTTTTTTTCCTCAAGTATACCAGCTTAGAGTTTGATTCTAGTCACGGGTCAAAAACCTATTTCATGTGCAAATTGGGCCCACTTGCCCATGAACGGGGAGGGTGGGGTTGGTTCAAGTCCACATATGTATCCCCAACCTCTATGATTCAAAAGCACAAAGGAATTCCATTCCCCTATCTCCAGTTATTGTCAAGTTATAAACATTAAAAAATGGGCAATCTGGGCCCAAGTACCCCTGAACCAAGTGGGGGTGGAGTTTGGGACCTGCAAAAGTAAAAAGAGACCCCAATGCTCACAAACTTACCAAGTTCCCACTCGATGCCTCTTGATTCCTGTCACGAGTAACGAACCTTACTCCTGGTCAATCTGGGCACAGTTGCCCATGAACCGGTTGGTCACCAAGAACCAGGGTGTACGAGTTACTTCAGGATACTTTGGGTTACTCAGGGTTACTTTTGGTAACATTGGGTTACTTTGGGTTACATTGCATTGGGTTACTTTGGGCTGCATTAGGTTACTTTGAGATACTTTTGGGTTACTTTCCAGGGTGTACGAAGTTACTTTTGGTGACCAACCCTGGCCATGGGTAGGTGCAACTTTAAAAGCAATTTCCCAGCCCCAGGATCTACATGTACAAGAATTCCATCGTCCTTTGTCCAGTTCTGGTCCAGTTATGAACATTAACTGGGCAATCTGGGCCCGTTTGCCCCTGAACCGGGTTGGAGTGGGGGGTGGGACCCCCAAAAGGCATAACTAGACCTCAATACACACTAGTATACCAAGTCTGAACTTGATACATGCACTGGTTCACGAGTCATGAGCTCCACAAAATATGGTGAAAACCGGAAACCGAAAGCTGCTACAGCGCTCGCAATAGTAGATTGTTCCAAGCAGGCCCGTATCCAGGAATTTATTTCGGGGGGGGGGGGGGGGGTGTTTGCCTGCTGGTCGGACAAAACAGTACAAAAAACACATAGATCAGAGGGAAAAGCCTATAAAAATCGTTATTTTTGTGTCTTTCGGGGGGGGGGGGCAGTGATTTTAACCGGTCATACTTCAAACGGGTTTGTATCTCTGAGACATCCAGCATAGTTTCATACGTATGTTCGAATTTTTGTTTTAATAGAACCTGTATTTGCCGTGGCTTGTGCTTAAAATAATGGGAAGAATAAAACTAAATCCAAACTGTATAAACAAAGAAACTGGTATTTCATCAACATACAACGGCATTTCGATATCGCGTTTCTCTTTTACGCTATTCTGGTCGCATGCGAAATACTTTTAGTAAAAAACGAACACTTTTTTTTTATCAAATTTCTTCTGTGCTTCACACTTCCAAGTTCCAAGTATTCTCCCATTATGCATGTACCAGCTGTCTCTGAAGCATGCATCCGAAAAAGGCAAAAGGTTTCATGGGCCTGACCGGGATTTGAACCCGGGACCTCTCGCACCCGAAGCGAGAATCATACCCCTAGACCATCAGGCCTGTTCTACCAGCACAGGCTAGCTATTAAAGAATCGAGTTTGCAGTGTACAAACATACATGTCATAGGGGAGAGCATCGGTGCAATTGCGCTCGTTTCAGAATCCGAGCGTATTTTTTCAATAAAACCCGGAAGCCTCTTCTAATTCCGAACTCATAATTCGTCAATTCGTATTTTGAAAACCAAACGTTTTCCCGGTCGTTTTGCTCAATTGTTTTCCGAAATCAGACCTTTGGCGAGGCTTTCCAGAAGGCTGCTATGGTTCACGGGAATTATTTCGGTTGATGATTTTTGGTTTATTTCTGCGTGAGAGGAGAGCTTGGCCTATTCACAATGAAATAATCTAGGCTGTTGCAGATATTACGGTTTTGGTTTAAAATTATTAGACTACCAGAGGATAGGCTGCTAAGAGTAGCATATAAAGAATTGCTAGAGATAGGAGGACCAAAATCCTGGCCGTTCCAGGTTAAAGCCATGCTAGATCGTGCTGGATTGTCATTTGCTTGGAACGGGGGAACAGGCCCAGAGGAACACTCTCACTTAATGAAACAGTTCGAACTTGCTATAAGCGACCAGATACAAAGATACAAAGTTGGCATGGGACAATTCAAACGTCTGAGACTCTAAATTACTACAAATTATTGAAGCAAACTTTTCATATGGAATTTTATTTTAAGCTAGGTCTACCAGTACATACTCTGAAACTTTGGTTCCGGCTCCTAACAAACTCATTACCACTCGGTTTTAGAAAAAAGGTGTTTGAGAGAAGGAAAAATAGGGATGGGTTAATAATTGCCCACCTCCTAGGGCAATGTCAGGAGTCTCCTCTACCGGATCAGTTTGGGGAGGGTTGCTCTTCCCTGGTTTATTGACATCGACTAAAGACAACGTTATTAAAACGGGATAGATCATGTGAGTGGAAACTTAAATAGAAGGTAGTTTATGTATGTGTCCTAGGAGCATTATGTTTTCAGTGTATTAATATATTTGTATGCCGCGTGTATAAAAATCTGTGTATGGCCCATTGAGGCTAAATAAACACTATTCTATTCTATTATATTCTATAGCGATCGCAATTTCTGTCCGTCCGTCGGTCTGTCGCTCTGTCGTCAAACTTAATGAACGCGAATAGGACGTGTCAGATATGCGACTTGTATGGGTCTGAGTCGTATTAAGCCACAGCAAGGGGAGTTGGAAAGGAGAGTCCCGGAAATGATGTGGCTCGCATAGGGGTCAAACAAGTGGAGCGATTCGAATGAAACTTGGAGCGCAGCGAGATCACATGCCATAGATGACATATTTTAGTGTTCGAACTGGACCCAACCACGGTGGGGGAGGGAGGAGAGTTACCGAAAGTTCCCGAAAACGCTCAGATTTGGCGGTAAGAGAAAATACTTCAGATAATCCATTTAGGAGTCCAAATCAGATTTGGCCACGGTAGGGGGAGTTGGAAGGGGTACCGGAAATCGTGCGGCACGTCTAGGGACCAAACGAGTGGATCTACTGGGTTAAGACTTGGAAGGTAGACAACTGATTTACCCTAGATGATCCGAGGCGATGCCGGTAATGCTCAGACTTGAGTAAAACTAGATATCCTTATGGGTCCGAATCGCATTTTTGGATGGCAGGGTATTTTGTGACGTTCTCATCTTCTTTCGTGTACCACCTACTCGTATCAAGTGCCATATGAACTCTTAGACCTTGTCCTTTAAGTGCTTCTTCAGCCCAAGCTGATTCGGAATCATAAATTAAATATTATTCAAAACAGAAGAAACGGCTAGAATACTGGCCCTTTATGGGATCGAGATCTTGAATTTCCTTTAGTTGAGTGATTTTCTTTTTCCGCCATGGCCCACAGGCTTCATCACATATAAATTCATTAATAAATTCAGATTTTTCGCTCGAAAAATCTAGCGAAGAAATGCTTGGCATAGTAATGGAGAACATACAGGAAGCAACGGTGTAAACATATATATCATCACGCAAGAGAACGTGCTATTATCCTGTCAGCGTGCATTTCCTGAACAATAACACGCTATGGTATTCTTTGAATCTCAACCCCCTCCCTGTCTATCGAACTGTCTCTATCAATATAGCTTTCAAACCGCCTCTTGCGGTTCGGCTTTCATTTCTCACTATGAGCAAGAACGGATAAGTAGAAAGCAGAGGCGTTTATAGCCAAACCTTTTTTTTTTTAGGGGGGGGAGGATGTTTAGCTAACCGATAAAAAAAAAAATCGGCTGATTTTCGGGAAAACCGACCGATTTAAAGAAGAAATCGGCGGTATTTACAAAACCCACAACTTTGAAGAAAAATCTGCTGTTTCCAAGAAGAAAATTGAATGTTATTGCGAAAAATTGCGGCGCTTCCCTCCGATTTGGTTATTTTTGTACCTAGGGGCCGGCAACACTGGGAGGGGGAGGCGTCTCCCCTCCATACGTGACGCCCCTGCTAGAAGGAAGAATACCGTATTACTTTGCACGTCGCATAAAACGGCATGAAGAATTGTTCAAATCTAACAAAAAAAATAACGGATGTCAGTTAGGGTAACGGATGTCACCAATGTTATTTTCTTCAGCTAGGCCCTTCTTGGCAACGGTCCTATTTCGTCCTACTACGTTCGTTTCTTCCGGCTTAAGCCCGAGAAGAAAACTAGCTGACTTATCATTTTGTGTGGTTTTTTGTACGTGTTTTTTCTGTGTTTTCATTCGGTGTTTCCTAGCACGGAGTTACAAGATTTGAGAAGGGAAATAGTTGGGAAAGATGTGATGGAAGACGAGTATTTGTTAAAAAAAAATTGGTAAAGAAAAAATCCGGGAACGTCGTCGGTTCAGAAGTTTCTCAAGCAGGCTATGGAGCATCGGGAGAGATTTTTGGGGCAAGAAGCGGAGACACAATGGTCTTTTTTTGTATAGTCTATTGTGCCTTATTCCAACCATGGACTCTCGAACTTTCTAGGGAAAGAAACTCATTCATTCATAGTGTACACCAGCCAGGTTCTGAACTCCGACACGGGACCGACGGAAAATTAACGAGTTGGCTCGGCCAAGTCCTCTGGCGCTCAAATGACCTCCTAGTTAAAGACGTACTGGTTGGATCCGGAAGAAAAGACCGACATAAACAAAAGAAGACCCTTGCCAAGAAGGGCCGAAATCACTGAAGAATATCCAAGCTGACCTGTTCTTCTAGCAGAATGCCTTTCCTCGTGGCGAACTAGACCTGGTGGCCAACTCAAAGAGTTGATGGATGACCGTAAAAAAAGAACTTGAGTCTGTAGGCAACATCCGCCGCTTCCGGCCGAAGGTGGGACAGTTACTAAACCGAAGGTAGCCAGAAGCTGACAGAGGGGTCAACGACTCTTGATTTGGTTTAGACTAAGTACTCGGTGCCGGCTAGTAAATACTCCTTGAGCCCGAGCTGACTGGGATATATACATTCAAACAATGCACAAAACGGATACGTCAGTTACGAATGCTTTGGCAGCGATATTTCGGCCCTTCTTGGCAAGGGGCCTCGCCAGGACCCTTGCAAGCTGGTGGCAGTCGGTGGTACCGGGAAAGAGTGTACGTCGAAACTCGAAGGTTACTCTCGCGACCGGTGTACGCTCATTCCCGGCACCCTTTCGGCACAAGCGGGTGTGTGGAGTCAGTATCCCCTCAGTGTACACCAAATGCCGGGGAGTGGGTAAAGCCTCGGACGCCAGACAGAACATTTGGGGCAATACCACAGTTCACGGATGCCGTGCGAGGCGGCTATCGTCTGATCCCGTTTCAAGTATGAGTAAGACGAGGAACCGATCCGCCACCGGCCAAGATCTAGCGGCCAACAACTCGACATTGTTTTTCAGATGTGGCGGAATCAACAAATCGACGTTATTAGGCTTCTGACAGTACGTGAACAAGAATGCATGGCCCCTTGCTGCTTCCAAAAAACATTACGTCATTCTGACGACTAGTCTATGGGTCTCATACGGACGTCCACACGACTTTCTTTTGTGATTCTACTGATGACGTCAGCCCATATTTCACTCTTTTCCAGGCGAATTACCACTTGAGATAATTGCAGGCACCCGTTGTAATCGCATTACTACTGACTTCAGTATCTCAGAGTCATCCTACGGATCCTGCAAGGGGTTTGAGAATCTAAAAACGAGACTGACAAGATCAATGAGTTTCCGACACTTTTCTATCACTGAACTATCTCTATTTGCGACAGTAAAAACATAGCAAATTGTACGTATAGTGATGCCCAGCTTGACTTAACATTAAGGTAGGCTATATTCGAAAACCAATTCAAATCCCCCCCCCCCTTTGTAATAGACTGAATGAGAACAGTTAAAGCTTAAAAATAAATCATGATAAGTCGTCGACTATGCAAATTTCTTTTTTGAAAGCAAAATTACTGGGAGTTTGAAATGACAATAAACTTAATTTCAAGCATAATCCACACCAGATATTAAAAAAAAATCCCATGCACCAGTCAACTTAAAAAGTTTGATGTTGACCATGAAAGCCTCGTTTACTGTTACAAAACATATATAATCCCTCACATTGAGTACGCTTCTGCCGCCAGGCACCCCGTTATCAGGTCTGAATTGAATGATCTAATTGAATCAATCCAGAAGCGGGTGGCTAAAATCATACTTTCTCATGACTACACTAACTATGACCAAGCGCTTGAAACCTTCCGGCTCGAACCGTTAAAGAAAAGACGTCTAAATTTAACAATTGATTTCGGGAACAAAATTTTGCAGTCAGTCAGATTCCGCCACTTCCTTCCTTAACAACCCCCTGAACCGGCTTACTCAACAAGACATACAAATTTACTCAAGGCGTTTCCAACATTAAGTACCGCCCATCGAGTCCACTCATTCTCCTCCCTTGTTATCAATTATTTTAACAACCAATAAAATTTCACGTTTGTTGTTTATTTGTGCCTGTTCGGTCCCTTGATTCTTTTCGTATTTTGTTTTAAGTTTCGTTGTTGATGGTAAATTATTAGATACTGTTAGCTATTAACGTGTGTTTATTTATTTTCTTTTTTTGGCCTATTATTTAGCTTTTGCTGTTGTGGATATTTTTCCATTAAACCATTAATAAACCTGGAACCGAGGTTCAAAAATGATATTTATTCAAACAATGTTTCAAAGTCAGCTTGGGCTCAAAGAATATTTATCAAAAATGATCTTTGCTCGCAATTAATTTTTTCTTCTTTGTCGTACTTCTATGCCCAGGTCACCCACATTTAGCTCCCAACAGCTCCGAAAGACGATATTTGGCATTGCTGATTTTATCGTTTTTGCTTAAAAAACGCTATATTCACGAAAAGGGGTGTCAACTCAGCTCATTGAATGTTTAAACTTGCTGAATAATTGAGGCGAACGATGGGATGGATCCGTTGCGCTAAATTTAATGTTTGCTATTTGTGAATAATGTTGGCTAGTGCTTAGATTTTCCAGACGGAAGAGGTACAGGTTTATTGTTTTCACAATAGAACTCCCATCGTCTGGTAATGGATTTGCATCCCATTTCCCACCATTTCAAATTAACCCGCTTAACTCGCAAAAAAGAATTTAGTATAGGAACCCGTAGCGAGCGAGTCTATTTGAAAACAAATAGAGAAGACTAATGGAAAGCTTCCTAGTTCCCTGTCTGTAACAAGCTCCCAGCCGTCAACCAAGTCATTACTGTTAACATACAGACAGGGCGAAAAGCCATTTGCTTCGTATTTCCAGCGCACCACTATTGATTTATAACGACAACATGCTAGCCACTCTACTGCAACCTAGCGAGTTAATAGCCTGATGGGGAAAAGTAAAAGGTCCCTTTGGAGCTCAAAACGAAATTGGATGGTTCTAAGCTTTTCTTAAAGCTTTCTGGTGTGGGGGGGGGAGACCGCAAAACAAGTGATGAAAATAGTGGCTGGAAGGTTGAGTGAAATTTAAAAGTGATTCACGTTGGCAACAACATTACGTTTCTATGGCTATTAATTTGCTAATTATAAGTTCCGTTTGCGTGTAACAAACTGCTAAAAGATATACTGTCAAGAGCATTATGCCTACCGTCCCAATTATTTATACCGCATTCTATTTATACGTATTTATATGATATAATTATATATTTTGTTTATAATTAATATTGTTATTTCAAATTAGAAGCTAGTTGCTCCTTCAGCTCAGGCCGAAATATCTATATGATCTATAATATACATAGCCTATATATTTTTTTTTATGACTACTAATGTAATGTCAGGATTAGAAGCTAGTTGTATCCGGTGGGGAGTTTGGTATAGTGTAGGCAAGTACAAGAGATGCGGGAAGGAACGAACCTTCTTTTTTTCTGTACTATCATTCATTTATCTATTTTTTGTGATTCTTTAATATGGGTTCGAGCTAACGAGCCGGCAGCCGAAAGTGATTAATGTGTATTGTTGAAAAGTGTACTGATGATTGAAAAGAACCTTGAACCAAATTGCATTGCAAGTTCTTCTGATGAAAGGTCGTTTTAATTTATTTTGTATTAAAAATAAGCAAATCAATTTCCTAGCCGGTCAAAGTAAAGCGTGCGGAGCAACATCTATCTTTGTTTTTCGATGTATTCCAGCAACAACAAGACCAAAGGTTTCGATGGGATCCCAAAATCAAATATTTGATCCAGACAACTGGGTCTTGTCTTCACCAGATCCAGTCTTGGCCAGGCATTAGAGAAAAACAAGTTCAGATATACCTCTATAAGCCATATCTACTTTAACGACACTGACCGAGACTTCCTGCTTTACTTCTGCCAGATTTCCGGTTTCGGCCGAATTCCGAGCGAACTACTTGTCCAGCAAAGAAAGAAAATTTAGAATCGAGTTCAGCGTACGGTATCTCCTTATTCCTATAAAGAACATCTAATCGATTTCAAATAAAACTTTAGCTTCTAAAAAGAAAACGGTTACAACCGGATCCCGGACGAATTATATGTCCGGTTAAAAAAATATTGTCACTCAGCGTCTCTTCTTACCCCTAAAACTATCGTCTAATCAACTTCAAATAAAACTTATTACTTTTTAAAAAATTTCCGGTTTTGGCCAGATTCCGGGCGAATTAGTTGTCCGGGTAGAAAATGCCTTTCACATAAGTGTTCAGCATGTCTAATTACCCCTAAATCGAACATTTAAATAGCTTCAAAACCAAACTTTTGCTTTTAACCAACTTTCTGGTTTTTGCCGAATTCCGGACAAACTACTCCTCCGGCAAGAAAATGATTTTCAGTATCACGTTCAGCATGTCTTCTTACCCCCAAATCGAACATTTAATTAACTTCAAATTAAACTTTTACTTTTAACCAACTTTTCGGTTTTTGCCGGGTTCAGGGCGAACTACTTGTCGGACAAGAAAATTTTTGCATATTTGTGTTCAGCATGTCCTTCTTACCCCATAATCGACTATCGCATTAGCTGTTTAAAAATACTGTGTTTGACCCTTAATTTGAACCCCCTCCCCCACCCCTAAATGTAGGGCTACAGAGCCCATCTACGAACTTGACCGTACCCTTGACCCAAAGAGTCCTCACACCAAGTTTCATTGAAATATCTAGCGCAAATGTTAGAACTAATATGTGTGCGGGTGGGGGGGGGGGGGCGAGAAGAATCATACTGGTAGAAGCACACCTCGAATAAACTATGAGCAAGATATCATGGGTCCTTGGTTTTACCCAGTATTTTTACCATATTCTCTATTCAACCTCTCGTATTCCAAGTTGATCCAAACATCTCAAGCCAGGATAAAATCTGTAAACTAGTCCGTGTAACTAAGTCCGTATACAAACATGGACATTCTCAATCCCAATTCTCATCTTTAACTTTGACTTCAGGTATCAAACATTCCAGTCTCCAATAGCAACCTTTTCGAAGAAGACAGACATCCAAAATTTTAGCAAGCCAAATATGACAATTATTCACATTCGATTTTACAACTCATGGGGGGAA
Organism: Branchinecta lynchi; assembly: GCA_023053575.1. Classification (NCBI taxonomy): domain Eukaryota; kingdom Metazoa; phylum Arthropoda; class Branchiopoda; order Anostraca; family Branchinectidae; genus Branchinecta; species Branchinecta lynchi. Next base: position 20,036,011 of record JAKZAP010000003.1, read on the forward strand.
TTTAAGAATCCCGACATCGCTCGAAATAAGTGACATACGATTAACTAACCGAAGTTAGTGAATGTAATCTCAATATTTTTCCGTGATATTATGATACTTTGGGTGGAAGGAAAGCGTGTCCAACTCTTCTGACAATAGTGTAACTAATAGCTAATATTTCTGTTCCAACGTCTGAAAAGTTACTACGCAGACCTTTCCAACCTTCCCGAAATAGTAAATAACAGTAGCTATTGGCTTACCACGCTCGGAAGCATAGATAGTCTGGTAACCACGATCTCTGTGATGTGATTGGCCAGATCAGCCTGCAGCACGATATTGTGCAGAAAATGGAAAATTGTGTTCCGGCCTTGACGCCAAGAAGTCAGGATCCGTGACGTCATACGCAGTAGCTACGGTAAGTAGGGTGGAACACGCTCTAAAGTTAGTTTGAGACCGTTTTGTAATTTCACTCTTCACCCGCTAAATGCGCGAGGAGACGGCGGAGGAGAGAATATTTGACGGAAAATTTGTCAGTAAAACGAGTTCATAGCTCGCACCTACCATTCAAGGGGCTACACATCAGAAAAAGGAAATCAGCAACAATCCGCAACAGGTTATCTCATATCAGCTGTTTCAAAATTCTACAGAGCGAGCGGTAGACAGCGAAAAAGCTCCAATCCGCTGGGAATGTCCTAAATCCTAAAGAGCATTATCAAACAACAACGCCCTTTTCCAGGGAGATATTTCCGAAAACGATCTCCCATGGAAACCTAGAAGCAGTGGGGGAAAAGCCTGGATCACGCCCTGAGCACATAAATCGAAGTAATCGTCAAAAAACAATAACGGCGTATGACACTCTAGAGCAAAAGCGCAGAACCTTACTCAAACCTCCCACAATAAATGGTTCACCAGTAACGGTTTTCGAGAATATCATTACTTTCCCGTGAAATTAGCGATTTTCTTGTTAGTGCTTGTCGAATCTGTTCTGATTTCTCAGTTTATGCTTCAACAAAGCCAACATTAAACATATTCCTATTACCCAAGGCCGTATCCAGGGGGGGGGTAGAGAGTTGACCTCCCCCCACAAAAATACTCATTTTTACAGTCTTTTCCTCTGATTTGTGTCTTTTTGTACTTTTTTATCCGACCGGCAGGCACCCCCCACCCCGAAATAAATTCCTGGATACGGGCCTGCCTATACCAATAGTCCGTCTTAAAATGTGACAACAGGTCACGTGCAAGACGAACAACAAAAAACAAAAACCTTTTTTTATTTTTATTTTCTTTAAAGATGTACCTTCTTTCTAAAGCGGATGTGCGACGCAAACTATTCGAAAATTGTGCACGCGGTGTTTCGAAAGTGGGAAAAAGCAAGCAAAACAAAACCGAGTCCGAACTTGCCAGGAAAAACACTATATGACACACAAGATACACCTGTTGGCCTACCATGTCTGCCAAAATGAAACACATATTGAAGGATAATCTTGTCTTAGCTTAGCCTTCTTCGTAACAAAGGTTTCAGCATCTAGGCAAAGCTTGCGCCGCCTTACTCCAAAACTCGGCGCGGCGGAAAAACTGCTAAAAAGCTGAAGGAAGGTGCAAAACCGAAATAGTTAAGATACGCTTGACATTTTAAAGCTTTCAATTCCGCAAGGGAGCTGGGGACAATGTAGAAGGCAGAAGAAGTACGATGGGTCCTTTAAAGTACGTAGCCTATTGCCGTCAGGCAGATTGCATATGCCATCCCTTGAGTCTAGAAGTTAAATCAACTTATCGAAAAGACATTTCTAAAAAGTTTGCTTCGGCTTAGTCAAGGCCGTATCCAGGATGGGGGGGAGGGGGTTTACCTCCCCCCCCCCGAAACATACACAAATAATCGTTTGTATAGGCTTTTCCCTCTGATCTATGTCTTTCTGTAGTTTTTTGTCCGACCAACAGACAAACCCCCCTGGAACTATGCTGGATTTCTCAGAGATACAAACCCGTTTGAACTGTGACCGGTTAAAATCACTGGTTTGACAGTTGGCCTAGGCTCGGGCCTGTCGGCACTACCTTAACTCTTCGTTTTAATATATAATAATTTTGGAGGGTTCTTATTTCTCTGGCAATGCCCTGGGGCAGGGTCGCGCGGGTTCGACCCCCTCCCCACCCCCACCAGAACAAGCACAAATGCTTTGACCTCTGATTTATGTTTTTTCTTACTGTTTAGTATGGAGGTCCGACTCGCGGCTAGACCCACCCCCCAAATAAATTCCTGGATACGGGCCTGGGCAAAGTAGTTATGATTTTTCACTGCGTAGAGTCGAGCTTGCATTGTCATAAGGCTACGCTTCATTTGAGACCAACTTGAGGCGGCAATCATTCTTCACGCGTGACAAACCTATCAGTGTTTTAATATGTACGCGTACTTTAATAACCAGAACTCTATTTAAGTTTCCCGGTACAGCTGGAAGGGGGGGGGGGGCAAAGTCACTGAAAGGACAGGATGAGGTGATGATGCGGCTTGAGGGGGAGCGCTAAGTTAAGCTACATACACACATTCCAATGAGAGGCTTTAAATCGGCGATACAATAAAGTGTTTGTTGCTCAGTTTGGTTTGAAAAGGGTATGCCCGCAGTCGTTTGTCTGGCACACACGTTTTTTCGCGACCAACAAAATTGTGTGGCTCGAATTCGACGAACAACTGACGAGGTGATCTTTTTTCCTTTTTTTTTACTTTGGGATTCAAATTTTGCGGCAAATTTAGGTCTAAATGATAAAATTAGCTACTTTATAAAACTGATAAGGCATAAAACTGAGGATCCTTTTAGTACAGAATGATAATGATACAGACTTAAGCCTGTAAGCCCTAAGAATTAATTGAGATTTTATCAGGATTTTATTTCCCCGAGTTTCAACTTGTGGGTGAGCACACATTACTGTTTCAGTTAATTTAAGGAACACAAATGCCACGGAAAAACGCATAAGACTGCGCATGCAAAACACATGCGGAATCCGAGTTATTATGGGATATCTGCACAGTCACAGTCATGTGTAGATATGCACATCACATTCCTCCTTCGGAGCGAAGGAGGAATTTCGCATCCGATTACGAAAACCAGACTGCGTGTCCACGCACCTTTATGGTACTGGTCTGGAAATGTCCGGCTAGTCAGGTACTGATGACGGATATAAAGAGTTCCAGGCCTCCCCAATCGTTTTCCTAATTTCTGCGTAACTCACGATTCCAGGGGTTAGGGTGAATCCAACTTAAAGGGCCCGTCTTACCTATAATGCCAATGCAAACTACTTCCGTAACTGCATCGATTAATCCTTTAAGGACCTGTCTTACCTATAATACTAACGCAACCTACTTCCATAATCACCCATATATTTCTAAACCCGGAGACCCAATTTCGTACGCTACACTCTAACCCGTCTAACAAAACCACGCTCATTTTCTCTCTTGCCGTGATTTGCTACCTTCGATGTGTATCATGCTGTCGACGGTTGTCCAGGAGAATTTTTCCGTCAGAAAAAAACAGTTATGCAAATAGTTCCCTGTCTTCGCTATAAGTCAACGGGTCTCGGAAAAGGGCTTACAACAGCCAAAACCGTGGGTTATTTGTTGAAAGCAAAGCCTAGTGTTAAAGTATTCAAAAATTTTAAAATACGGTAAGTTGAAGAGTAAATAGTGCGAGGGGTCCTTTAAGCCTGGAGACCCAAATTTCATATGTTACATTCTAAACCCGCTCACGATACCTCACTAATCTTTGTACTTGCCGGGATTCACTATGTTTCATGCGCATTATGCTTCCGACGAGTTTTACTGATGCGTAAAACCGCTTATCTGAATTTTGCAGGGTTTTTGCTAGAAGTCAACGGACCTGAGAAAGGCTTAAAATAGTTAAAGCCGTGGATACTTTGTCAAAATAAGAGCTTAGTTTTACAGTATTCAAACAGTTTTGAATATCGGAACATAAAACAGTCCATATTACGAGATGTGCTTTAACGCGACTAGTATTTTTCTAGCGGGACTGTAGCTTGTAAGTTTGGAATGGTACTGGCAGAAGTTTGCGCATCCTTGTTGTAATTGTTATGAGAATATATCTGTTATGACCCTTTTAAATGTTATGTTACCCGTAAAGATAATGTTCAAAAGGGCCATAACGGTTAATAGTCATAACGTTTAACCAAAGGATGCGCATACCTGTGTTATCTGTTATCAAGGTCTGACAGTGTGGACTGCCCGTAAAGATAACATAGACAAGGGCCATAACGGATAATATTCTTATAACGTTTAACAAAAGGATGCGCAAACCTGTGTTATCTGTTATCAAACATCTGACAGTGTGGAGTGAAGAAAAAAATTCGAGCCCATCGAGAGACTTGACGAAAGAACACTAATCTCTATAGTGTTGGAAGCTCGGTTGGAAGTGCGAATCCAAACTAAATAGAAATGCCCAAAGAATTTGAAAATTAGTCGCTACGCGACGCGGAAAATATCAATACGGAGTTGACAAAGGGAATTACACTAGCAATCCGCATTCAATGAGCTGAACGCGACAAGTGTTTGCCTAGCGGACTTCGCAGTTTAAATTTCAAGAGAGATGTCTAGAGTGACGTGCGAGAGTCACCCACCCCTGAAACGACGATTACACTGCCCCTACTTATAAGACGAGAAAAGACAGAACTGGAGCACTGGTGCATCGAAAATCAGTTTTAAGGAAAGAGGGGGAACTCTCACTATGGAGGTCCTCAAAAGTTCAGCCAGGCGAAAATTTAGAGGGGATGAAAGCACTTACTCACTTCAGACCAGAAAATGATTTTACCCGAAAGCGCAGTAAGACACGTCGAATAAAATTAAGAACCACCATAATGCTTATAATATCTTTGTTCGACAGTGGTGACTGATCGTGGTATCTGGAAAAATAATCTTGATTTCATCATCACCAACAGTAGAGCCTAGGATTTTATCAAATTGATGGGAAAGAGAAGACTTAAACTTTTTCTTTTGAGATGACTTAAAAAAGCACAATTTCGACAATTGTCGTTTTTTGCAAAGCAACCGAGAAAGCAACCGCAAAAACGACTAAATGCATATCCAGTTACCGTGGCATCAGATACCATGGTATCTGCAAAAACGTGACTCTTGTTTATGCAAGGGAATTAGGGAACCTTATTGACGAACGACGCTCCGGGAGATGGACAGTGGGTTATCTTTTGGTTTTTGGTTTTGGCAAATTTACGTAATCCGAATTTTTGGACCAAATCTCATGTTTTCTAGGACTGCATCTATTCGCACACGCAGTAATCAAGTTAATAACAAGCTGTCGCGTTGGGATACTCTGAGAAATCGATAGTCGAAAATCCCCCGGAAATGAAAACTGTCTCAGACTCGGAACAAGATGGATGGTTTCAGTATCCCGTCGCACGACCATGAGAGGGGCCACACACTCCGAGGTTTTTAAGGTCCAATAATAAAAAAAAAAGATTTAACTGGACAGCTAATTAATAGAAAAAGAGGATATTAGGAAGTGTATGAGATGTTAAAAGGCTTTTTGTTGCTAGTCGTTTTGGTGGCGTCAGAACGTGGGAGAGGTATTCCCTTCAGCACAAGCTGACTGTGACAGCTACATTTTCTTAGAGCAACATTTCGGCTCTTGACAAGGGTCCCCCGAGGGGTTGCTCTCTCTGGGCCACCGGTGTACACCTCGCCCCGCCCCGAATCATAAAAAAATAATCATTTTTATACGCTTTTCCCTCTGATCTGTGTCTTTTTTGTCCGACCCGCAGGCACCCCCCCTCCCCCCCCCCCCCCCCCCCCGAAATAAATTCCTGGATACGTGCCTGCTTGGTGTACATCGTTTTTTAGAGTGAGCAACCCCTCGGGGTCCTCTTCAGGCTCAAGCTGGAAAATTAGCTTGTTTGTTTGTCCTACTTGTTCATAGGCGTTATCAGGCAACTGTGAATGCGCCTTGCTGCGCGCTGAATACAGAGTGTGAAACCCCTCGACGTTTCGCACATCGCTCTAAATTAGAGCTTCTCACAGAGATGATTCATTAAAAATTTGGATGACGTCCCGGAGTTGGCATACGACTTTTACGAGCAGATCGTGAGTATGGCAAAAATGTGAGCGAAAGCGGAAACAATTAAATAAAGAAGGTGATGTAATTACGAAAATATTTTCTTCTTGGTTCGGACAAAATGGGTATCATTTGGAATATTTGTCACACATCAGTCCCGTTCCCCTCCTGATGATGCCCCTTAAAAGGTAACTAATATAACCACCAGGGTTTGATGTTAAGAAGTGTAGCATCAAACTATAGAAACAAAATGAAGACGAGCTGAAAGCATCCCTACCATAGCTCCCCCCCCCCGACTCCCAACAACGAAGGTATACAGTAAAGCATATTCCATACAGGCGGCGAGTCTGAAAAATTTCACTCTGCCGTGTGACGAATTGATTGAAGTCAAGTATCTGAGGCATTTCGACAAAGAAACTTAGTTATTTGAAAAAAATAACGCGTCTTTTTCCAAGTAAATTTTGACGTGAGAATTTTTAACTTGGATCTCTTCTTTCCATTTCAATCTTCTTCCATTACAAAATAAAAGCAAATTCTGGTAAAGAACAGTCAGGACCGAGAAGGTAACAGGTCTACCACCAATGAGGGCCGCCTCCTACTAAACATAAACCCCACCCCTACCCTTCAAGATAAACTATCAACGCAAGCCGTGAAATATCAAACTCATTCTTTGCCATAGTAAAACACAACTGTCACCACGGATGGTGTTTTACGGAGTTTCGAAGTTTCAAGTTGGGCGAATATCTTACAATGAATCAATCAGATATTTCACGATTTTCAGCGATGTTACCGTCACAAGTCGTACTGAGGAAAGAGACATCGACGTTCTGGCAAGTTCAAAGGCCACTGTGCCAACTTTATTCTGGAAATCATACGACCTTCCGGTCGGAACGCCAAAAATTCCAGCGGGGAGTGTTGCCGCCGGGAAAATTTGGCTCAACTTCCCAACTTACCTAGAAACAGGAAAAGTGAATTAGAACGAATTAAATCAAACTCCAAAATAGATAAATTAGATGGTAAGGGAATAGCTAATCTCAAACAGGAAAAGTGAGTGGGAATGAATGACATCAAACACAAAAGTAGAAAATCTGGGACAGGGAATGGCTCAAATGGATGATTGCTCATGGGTTTAAAGTTACCAAAATTCACAAGGTTCTAGTTTTTTACCAAAATAACTTCATGGAAAAATTCGTTGACCACTTTGTCCAAAAACGTTCCCAAGCGGTTTCGGAAGTACGCAAATCCATCATGAAACTGTTCATGAATTCGGCGTATGGTAAAATGTGCGAGAGCAAACGGAACCGTCAGCGTTGCGACGTTGTAAATTCCGTACAAGAATGCAGAAAAATCCTAGCTGATCAAAATTTCCACGATTTCACAATATTGGAAAATGATGTTGTTGTCATGACCCGGAAGAGCCAAAACATTTATTTCAACAAACCAATCGGGGTCGGGGTTTCCATTTTAGAGGTGTCAAAAAAGATCATGCTTGAATATTTTTATGATGTCGTCAAGACCCAGTGGCCTGCTGACGGCCAAGTTGAGGTCTTTTACTCTGACACTGATTCATTGGGTCTTCTCATTCACACTTCAGACTTGGCAGGTGATCTGACTTCGGATTTTATGCAAAAGCACACAGACTACACCAATTGGGACAAAGAGAAGTATGGGGCATTGGTGACCATGCGTCCATCAAACCTTCTGGGATTTTGCAAAAGTGAAACGGGGAGTGGGTGGGTTAAAAGAGGGGTCATAGCCGGTCCGAAATCCTATTTCTTCGAAACAGAAGAAGGTCCAAAAATCGGTTGCAAAGGGGTTCCGCGTGGGTATGTGAAAAACCATTTTACATATGAAACTTTCCGCGGCGTTGTTCAAGAAGGAAAAAGTGTCACAGCCTCACTGAAAGCTATTCGCTCGCTTAAGCTGGTCAACTACAGCATTGAATTTAGCAAGGTTGCTCTCTCTGCTGTGTCTGACAAGTGCTATGTGATGGAGAACGGGTTGGATGTTGTCCCCTATGGACACTATAGTGTTTCTGACAGTCGTGAGTGTATTGAATACAGAGAGAGTGTACGAATTTTAGAAGATCTGCAGCGTAATTGTTAGTGTTTTTTATCGTTTTACACGTCTTCGTCCCCTTTTATAATGACATGTTTGTTTGTTGATCCTTGTTGTTGTAAATACAAATGTATATATCTCGTGATACTCAGATGTATAAAGCTTAGTCTACCTTTAATGGCCAGAGAGTAAACATGACTTTCAGATTTCAGACCCCTTTCCGTGCAATTCTTTGCGGTCCTTCTTCGAGTGGAAAAACAACCCTACTAACTCGTATCATTGAACAACGAGAAAAAATGTTTTCTGAAGTCCCTGATCACGTAGTCGTCTGCTATGCATCCTGGCAGCCTCTATATGACAGAATTAAAGACTTGATCCCAGACACACAATTTGTACAAGGATTAGATGTGTTCGAAATCTTCGAAATGTGTTGATCTTAGGACGATTTAGCGGAGTCATTTGACAATTACAGCGAACAACTGCTTAATTTGTTTACTATTCGCAGTCACCATGAAAACATTTCTGTTTTTAGTATTACTCATAATCTGTACTACCCAAGTAAAAGTTTTCGAACACTTGCGTTGAATTGTACTTATTATATTATTTATCGAGTTGTACGTGATTCCAGTTCACTGATTACATTGAACCGTCAAGTGTTTCCGGGGCTACCAGGATTTTTACTTGCTGCCTATAAAATGGCTACATCTCAGCCATACGGTTACATTGTTTTGGACCTGAATCAAAATACACCAGAAGAATTACGGGTCTTGTCAGATCTCTTAGATAAAGAGGGATGTACAGTATATATACCTAATACTTCAAGTCTGAACCACCAGTCAAGAAAATGTCGTTGAAGAAGTTACATGAGCATCACCCTCTTTTCATGTTATTGGCGAAAGCAAAGCCAAAACTTCGAAAAGCAATCTTAAAAAATATCGATAATGATTTTGTCAAAGCTTTATCGGAATTGTGTTTAAATCTAGCTGGAGGTAATGTTGAGGTATCAGATGCTGTCAGGAAGCAAGCGAGTAAGCATCGTTCGGTTATTCGTGCTCTGGCAAAACAATCTGGCATAAAAATAAAACGAAAACGCTTAGTGCAAATCGGTGGAAGCTTCTTCAGTATTCTTTTACCTATCATATCCAGTTTAGTTGGAGCTGCTCTATAAAATGGCTAAAGCTTATAAACTCACCCCGATAGAAGTTGCTCTATCCCCTTCACGTCGATTTGAAGATGCTCTAGGCAGTTTCCTTACTGATCCAGCTGTTGAAGATGATGTTAAGCTATCGCTACTACAGTCTGGAGTTCAACGTATTTATAAAATTAAACCTCAACTTCAAAAACCTGTCAAAGTGGATATTGTGAAAGATAGTACTCCATCAAAGGTCCCACCTCCACATTCGTCTTCTCCAGCGACAGAAACACACAAAGACATTGTCCTTGTGTTGCCCGTTTCCTACCAGGAGAAAGGAAGACGTCTCTTACAGTATTTTATTACTACTCCAAATGTGAGCTATTCTCCTGGTGAGCCAGAGATTGAAATTATGGGGACCAGGTATCCCGTCGTTGACTTATTACATGATTTACTATCAAATAAACGACGTTTACACTGTGTAGATGATCATGTATATGAATATCTTATTGGTTCAAAAGTACCACATAGTCTCATTAACAATAAGTTGGTACTCCAAACTTTAAAACAGTTTGAAGAAGAAAAAAATGGATGGAAATCTCTGAGTACACATTTTCAAAGTGTATTTAGTCCAAATACATCAGTCTCTACCCCTCACTCAGCAAGCACCCCTCGCCCACGAACAACACGATCAGTGGCTTCTCGACTGATGAGTCAACAGTCTGGTAAGGGTATATCTCTAAAAGGGAAATGGATGACTCATTAGGAAATATCTATCGGAACATTGGTGAGGTTGGAAGTATTTCTGCTCCAGGTGTTTTAGCTCGTGCCGCGAACGTTCCATTACAGACAGCTCTGAAGCATTTGGAAAGTGAAGAAAGTTATACGTTGCATCGAAATAGGCGCCTCAGGGCTGATCATTATCGTCGCACCAAAGCCCTGTATCCTGGTGAGTTTGCTCAATCGGATTTACTTGTATTGGATAAGCACCTGATAAAGCACAATCATCCGTATCGCTATCTATTGGTCATCATTGACGTGTTCAGTCGATATGTGAATGTTCGCCCTCTAAAAACGAAAACAGGCAAGGAAGTGGCTCTTGCTCTAGATACTGTCTTGAAAGAGAGGCCCTACAGGTTATTACAGACGGATAGAGGATCCGAGTATGTAAATCCAGCTGTTAAAAAAGTTCTGGAGAAATACAACACTAAACTGTTCCATTCTCATTCTCCTATTAAAGCTGCTTTGGCTGAAAGAATGAATCGAACGTTACGATTAATGATTAGTCGATACTGTACATTACAAAACACATTCTCATTTATACCGGCCATCCCGGCAATTGTCAGTCAGTATAATCATTCACCTCATAGATCGTTACGCTTCAGGAGACCTGTGGATATTACTAGTGAAAATGCAAGTAGCATATTTACTGACATTTACCCAATCCTTCCTTCACCGAAACCACCCAAGTTTCAAGTGGGTGATACAGTACGCATCAACCGATTGCAGGGTTATTTTGAGAAGGGTAACCATCTGTGGAGTACAGAGCTTTTTAAGATAGCTGAAATCAAATTCACTAATCCTGTGACGTATCAACTTCGCGATTATAAAGATGAACCAATTGAAGGGGGATTCTACGACCACGAGCTACAGAGAGTCCATGACCTGGGCACTTACAAAGTTGAAAAGATACTTAAGACCCGGTATGTACGTGGTCAGAAACAGTTACTTGTGCGGTGGCTTGGATACACCTCAGCTCACGATTCTTGGGTACCTGCATCAACAGTTCATCATGTCTGATGATTTTCTGGTGACTTTTATCAGCAACGTGTCTGATCCATTAACAAATGCTCTAAATAAGACCACTGATTTTTGGACACGATTAACACCACCAATTCAACTTAAGATTGACTATGAGGTTGCACTTGTGGATTGCATAATTAAAAACAGTTTTGATGTAATAAAGAAATATAAATCCTATGATGTTCAGCTTAAACCATTTAGTTGGCCTGAAAATCTGATTGTTGACAAGGAAAGATATCCTCGATACACATTACCATATCGCCAATACAGAACAATTGAAGACTTGTGCAGTGACTTGAATGCTCATCTGAGTGGAAAAAACAAAAAGGCACCTACCTTATCTTTTCTTCCTTCACATAAACGGGTACTGATAACAGGTTTACAAGAAAACGATCGACTCTGGTTCAGTGAAGACATGAAAGACCTACTGGGTTTCCGTGACAATAACATTATGGTTCGAACACCGATTGAACATGTACATGGTGTCTATGGTGACTTTGAACCAGGCTTTTTTACTGCCTATTCCTGTATATTCATTTATGCTTCATTTATTGAAAATTCAAGGGTGGGTAATACCTGTGCTCCTCTGCTGAGAATTTTGGATAAAAAATCTACAAATGAAACCACGTATCATTACAATATTAGGCAGTTACAATATGTTCCTGTTGCCAGTAACGAGTTAGAACTCTGTCAGATCACATTGAAAACAGAGTTTGGTGATCCCCTCCCCATTTCCAAAGGTCTCTGTGTGTTCACATGTCATTTCCGTCCAAAGAATGCCAAATCATAGAACGCTTTTTCGTTGTCCTGACATTGATTGTTACTATGATGCGTTACGTCCACGTCAAACTGGTTCAGGTCTTGAGTACTATAAAGGTCGTACTTCGATGTCTGGATATGGTCTGGGCAGTTGGTTTGCTAAGCTCTTTCGGTCAGCTATTCCATTGGCTAAAAAGTACATATTACCACATGCGACAAATGTGGCAGCAACGACGCTCCAGGATTGGAGCTCTGGTAAAGAATTTAAAGAGAGTCTATCAGATAATCTTAAGGAGACAGCCCGGAATGTGAGTGATCAGTTGAGAGGACAGACTGGAAAAGGCTTGAAAAGACCTCGTTCAGCTCCAGAATTGATCAGTTTGTATCCGGCAGTGAAAGCGAGTGGCCACAAGAAAACTAAACGAAGGAAGAAGATTGTAAGAGCACGAGCTGATTTTTTCTCATAAAAGGATGGCTTACTTACCCCATAAAGATGCTCAACCCTCTATGTCATCCTGTTTGAACCTATTTAATCCTGAAAATGTCGACGTCTCTGTCAAACACGGATATTTTGAACAGTACTATCCGCAGCATCCCATTACGGATCCGAATCCTTTGGAATTCAAAATCTTTTCCAACGAGGACTATTTCCTGGATTTGGCATCTAGCTTCCTGGAAGTCACTCTTCGTGTACGACATACAGATGGCACTGCTTTGGCAGCAGCAGATCAAGTGGGTTATGAAAACTGTGTTTTCCACAACTTGTTCCAGCATATTACAGTTCATATTAATGGGACACTGGTGAGTTCCAGCAACAATTTAGCACATTATGCTAGTTACATCACATTTATGCTGATGACGCCTGGAGATTTTAAACAAACGAGGGGTCCAGCCATGGGATACTTTTACAATGAAGATAACACCATTACGGATGGGTTAACAGCAGGCGTTCATACGGACTTTCATCTTGTTGGTAAAATTAACCATGAACTGTTCAACATTAGTTCATGGTTCCCACCTAATACGCGTATTGAACTCAAAATGAAGATGGCACCATCCGCATTTCTCATTCGAAAGCTAGCTCCAGGTGCTCCAGATGTCAAAGTAGTCATGACTGAGGCTATCTTCAACATCAGGAAACAAAAAGTCATGAGTAGTGTGGCTCTTGCTGTTGAAAAACTACGGCTTCAAGGGAATAATATGAAGTTCCAGGTGCTCCAGATGTCAAAGTAGTCATCACTGAGGCTATCTTCAACATCAGGAAACAAAAAGTCATGAGTAGTGTGGCTCTTGCTGTTGAAAAACTACGGCTTCAAGGGAATAATATGAAATTGTTGGTACCAAGAACAGTAGGGACACAACGTCATATTCCTGCTGGCTCATTGAACTTTACAGATTCAACATTTATCTCTGGTGAGATCCCCTCAAAACTAGCCGTTGCGTTCGTACGAAGCACCAGCTCAGTTGGTGACTTTGGATCTTCCCCACACGCGTTTCAATTGTTTGGACTAAACAGTCTGAACTTGAAAGTCAACGGAGTCCCCCTTACCCAGCTATCATTTGGAAGATCTTATAATACATTGTACCAAATGACGATGTATGCTTTGGATAGAGATAATCAACTCTATGAAAATGGTATAACACCAGCCATGTTTGCTGAAAATCATGGTATGATTGTATTCGACTTGTCTGGTTCTCAAGACTTAACCATTATAAAGACAGGAACAGTTCGTCTCGAATGCACTTTTAATGCAGCACTCACAGAGAGTATAACGCTCATCTCACTAGCTCAGTTTGAGACCTATTGGGAAATAACACCGGATGGTTCAGTCCTTCTGGATCTTGCACCATGAATACCGATCAAATTCTAAGGGTACTGGAAATGGACCCTGTAACATCTCAGTTCGAAAAGTACTGTATTCCAGCGGATTATCTATCGAGTGTAATAGCTCCAAGAGCCATCTGTATTGTCAACTCGAGCCCTAGCGAAGAATCAGATGGCCATTGGCTGGCACTATTCTTAACGCCATCTACAACGGAAATATTTGATGCCCTTGCGTTTCCTTACACCACCTATCAGCCCTATATTGTGGATTTCATTCCCCGGCGTCGTAAGAAGATCATCCAGCACACTCGTCAAGTTCAGGATTACAGTACAAAAAGTTGTGGATTTCATGCTTTGTTATTTCTTATTTTTCGATGTCGTGGTTATTCGTATTCATACTTTCTTAGTATTTATAGTGATGTACCCATTTACAATGATTTCCTTGTCGAAAATGTATTGTGTGATTTATATAAAGTAGATTTTAGTACCCTTCGTATCATGTGCCATAAAAGTAAACTGTGTAGTCTTGTGTATAAATAAAACATTCTTTTCAATGATCCAACGTGTATTTTAATTTTCTGAATAGGAAAGACGAATAAAAAACAAAACAACAGTATATTGAGAGGAACAAAAAATATATATACAAAAAACAACAACACTCAAATCAATCATCATATTGACATCCTTTCCATATTGGATTCGATTTCCTGTGACGGTTTGTTGGGGTTGCACCGCCGACAGTAGAATTCATTCTCCAGCGGATCCGTGTTACGGGTGTAGGTGGTATTGGAGAACGTGTTCCACATGCATATATTGAACGTCTCGAGCTGGCTCCAGTTCATTCGTTGAACCATCTGGTTTGATGACATCTCTGCTGGCGTAATCTGGCAGATAAAATCACCAGGGTTGTAAATATACCCTGGTAGAAATGGCTGGTGGCAACTGTGACGGAGGAACCAAATCTTGAATCTCTCCTTGGCTTCCTCCTCCTCCTCAGGGGCATCTGGAAGGACGTCGGTGGAGATTTGACGAAGACGGGGCCCATCCATCATCATGTAATGGACAGTGAACCCCGTCGTCTCGTAAAATATCCTCAGCTCTTCGGGGTCTTCTCCAATATGGCATTTGGATATATTTTCTGGATTACCGTGTCGCCATTGACAGCAGAGATCCATGTGGCAGTCCCCACATAGAAATCCTGATGCATGATCGGAACAGGCCAGTTCCATACAACCTTTGCAGTTGTAGACTATCCCTGATGGACCTCCATGCCGACCACAGGGCTCGCAGAATCCGCATACATTCATATCGATGTCTCCTCCTGGCTCGAAACACCGATCACACAGCTGCGTCCCCAAAACGTAGTTGCAATACGGGCAGTTTGTAAGGATCTAAAAAACAAAATGTATTAACTAAACAATACATATACAAACGTCAATCGTCTATAATGGGCGGACAGACAAAAGGTGAAGATATACAAATGGTAGAATTGAATGATAAAAGTAGTGCATACTAGTCAGTTATACTACAACACTCTCAGAGAATGTTATGTCAAAAACAATCGATTGTTATTTTACTAAATCATCTAGTCTTAAATTTACTCTACAATCCAAAACATTGACTTGAAAAAAAAGAAAGTAAAAACAGAGAAGAACAAACCCTATTTCAGAAGAATATGAAAAGAAAAAACAAGTTAAAAGTTACTTACAAGTGATTCTGCCATCATGGTATACTTGTTATCACTATGCTGTACACTGTTCGACTGCATACCGAACTGAAGCGTCCTTCCACTTTTTATAGGGGAAAACCGGTTTTGTATAACTAGTTTATGCTAGTTCACCCTCCCTTATCAGGGTAGGTCAAGTATAATCAGGTCACCCCTTCCTGTATTTAAATTAGTTCCAAGAAAAAATGCAATCCCCTCGAGGAGAGAAGGGAAAGACTGAATACATTATCATAATCAGGTCAAACCCTCCCCCACTCCTGACCTGATGGTCACTTCCGATAGTGAAAGTAGAACAACCCCCCCAAAGGAATAAGGTGGAAAAGGGTAATCACATTCAGATAACCAGTTCATCACCTTTACTGGCCTCATTATCATTCCAGAGAGTGAAAGTGCATCAACTCTGCGCATAATATAGATTCATTATGCACTATACTATACTCACTTAATAAGTTCAAAATAAATGACCTCGGTGGTATGATGGTTACCACGCTAAACTCTGAACTAGCGGTCCCAGGTTCGATTCCTGGCGAGGTCCTATGAGCGTGCCTTAGGCGCCCCTTTCATAAGACTCAAGGGGCTAAGGTACGCTCATTTTTGTAAAATAACGAAGAAGTATTTAACCCCTGTTCACACCCTTATTCCTGTCAACCCCCTCATTTCCGGTAGCGAAAGTCCAATAACACCACGTGCATTCTCATTATACAGTCAGTTGATATCCGGCATTCAAACGATGAACATCAACACTACCCTTGTCCCTTTCTTCAAGTACAAGACTCAATGGCTCTAGTTTTTGGTCATTTTCAATCTCCCCACCCAAACAGATGGACCGATTCAACGGTGGGGGAAGGAGGGATGGGGGGTTGGGGCACTTTCTACCCCTTCCCTACATATGCCCACTCCTTCTACACACTCCCCCCTCTCCCATAACGTTAGTTTAAGGTTTCTAGCTCACACTGATATCACATAATTGATACAGGCCGGGCATATGGTACCTGCCGCTTCAATCTGACCATGAATTTGAAGCGGCATGTACCATATGCCCGCCTGTATCAATTATGACCTATACTACTTAGGACTAAATCTGGGGATATGGTACTGATAAGACAGAGGATCGCAAAAAGGGAAAATAAATAAGCTCCTAGCCTGTTCCTAATTCAAGACAAAATTCAGTACCGGAAACATACAACCCCCGAAACATACAAAAATAGTCATTTTTACAGGCTTTTCCCTTTGATCTGTCTTTTTTGTACACTTTGATCCGACCCGCAGGCAACTCCCTTCCCTCGAAAACCAATTACATTGCGTGTTGTTGTTTTTTTTCTCTTCTTTTCTATTTTGTTTACTCCGTCTAGGTCCCCTCGGACCAATTTTGATGGGAAATAAATTGTTTCATTCATTCAATTACAAGAACCTAACCTACCCCATCTCTAATACCAGGGGAGAGGTCTTTGACTGTGCATTTAGGCTTAGCCTGAAACAATTCATAACACCAGACACAATAACCATAAGCAGCAACCCACAACTGATTTGAAAATCGTAACTTCTTGCCATATCTGTCAAGTAAGTGCCATACGCGGTAAAAGACAACATTAAATTTTCCTAATACAATAGGCAGCTTGATCATGTCTTGCATATTAAATAGCTGTGGTTCAAGTAATCGCTTGACAACAGCTACAAGTTTCATAGATTGCTTGAGGATGCCTCCAGGCCGGTAGATCGGTCATTGAATCCACTCTGATGGACAGGTGGACCTCTTGGTTCTCTTGTTGCACAGTCTACACTTTGAACGGAGGTACGGGACATTCAGTACGCCTCCAAGCCTCTTCGGATTCATGGCATTTCTTCCCGCAGGCAGCTCTAGCTCTAGTGTACACCAATCCGACCAGTGAGCATTCCCTCAAAATTTTAATCGTGGATCGTAAGCGCCGCGCAATTTATTTCCAACCTTCTATTCTCAGCGACGCAGCCTGGCGGCAATGGTAATTTGAATACAATCTATTTTCTAAATACACAATAATCATTTTAATTTTATTACAACATATTACTTTTCATCAATAGGTAACAACAAAAATCAATGGAGAACATCGAACCAATTCAATACTCTCTACTTCTTTACGTGGACAGTTTTTCAGTTTAAGTTTTATTATGAAATTTTCTTTTCTGTCAGTAACTGGAAACTGTTAAAAATAAAGACAGAAAACATTCAAAAACCTTGGTGTAGCACAGACCCGTATCCAGGAATTACTTCGGCGGGGGGGTGCCTTTCGTGGGGGGGGGGGGTTATTGTCTGCTGGTCGGACAAAAAAGTACACAAAACACATAATTCAGAGGGAAAAGCCTATACAAATCATTATTTGTTTATGTTTCAGGGGGGGGGGGGGTCCACCCCCAACCTCCCCCCCCTGGATACGGCCTTGGTGTAACAATAAAACCGAACACAAAATGCCCGAATCCAACACACAGTATCGTCAATGGCGCAGGCCCGCACAAGTCGGAGCCCATCTTAAAGGACCTGCCTTACCTATAATACCAACGCAAACTACTTCCATAATCACTCCATATATTTCTAAACCCGGAGACCCCAATTCCGTACGGTATATTCTAACTCCTCTAACAAAACCACGCTGATTTTATCACTTGCCGCGTTTTGCTATCTTCGATGTGTATCACGCTGCTGATGTTTGTCTGCGAGAAGTTTTTCCATCAGAAAACCAGTTATGTAAATTGTTTCCGTGTTATCGCTACAAGTCAATGGGTCTCAGGAAAAGCCTTAAAACAGGCAAAACCGTGAGTTATTTTGTTCGAAGCAGAGAATAGTTGCGAGGGGTCCTTTAACGTCTACGATGCGAGTATCCAGAACTCAAAAAGTTCCCGCTACAGGACGAAGACAGGCTAATTAACTAAATCGCCGATCATTAAATCACAATGTCCAAAACTTTGAAGGCCGAATAATTACAGATGACATCTCGTGCGAATTTTCGATATCGAACAAAGCTGAATTAAACACGCACCAACCAAACATGTGTGAAATCGATAATCACAGATGGGAACAGAGCTAGTTTTTACATTGTCTTAGAGTGAACGATGACGAAAGTGTTCAACTCGGGTCACTGATCACTATGAAGAAGTAAAAGTACAGAAGCACGGTGACTACCATGGAATGGACAGCAGCGTATGGACAGGAAGGACCTTAACTGTGTAGCTCGTTTACTAGCACTGAATATATGCTAGGTATTGTCGGCTAGAGCCCAGCTCTAAAACGGCTGCCCCCCTGTCACATTACCAGGAAAGTTGGCATCAAAGGAATTCTTACCGAACTTGATAATGACCAGGCCTAGAGGGTAGCTAAAGAGATAACGGCAATAACAGTGCTCCGCCGATTCTCTCCTGAGCTCCCATGTCGAATTCTTTGACAGTAATGACAGTAAAATTACTCGAGTGGCGTGACCACTTATTCTTCAAAAGAGCCG